>JAVYIG010000270.1:67960-696789 GCA_035222895.1 Strongylocentrotus droebachiensis | reverse complement strand
TATATTTAATTAATGGTTGATTTATGTCATAATCTGCCATGGAAGACATTACGCAAACAACGCTTCCTGATCCATTGCATGTATGTAAATGAAAAATTTAAAATAAAAAAACTTTTTATCATACGTCTCACAGATAGACCCTAGTAGATAGATGTAGTCTAGTCCCACATGTGGATTTTTTTGTAGTGTAACTGTACTATAGGGTCTAGATCTACTGTGTAAGACGATGAAATCACCCAAGAAAGTTTTTACAGACGTGTATCAATCAGATATGATTATTTCCATCTGGGACCGACCTTTCACGTCACCATCCGAAAGACGTGACCAGGGCTCGAACCTCGAACCTTTGAATCAATTCGTAACTTCCCCACGCAGCTTGGATTACAGGCGCACGCCACAACGCCCAGTTGTACATGTAGTCTTTGCTGCAGCCCGGTTTTACTCACTTATCGTGAAAATGACGGAACTACAGTGTAAAACGTAAAGTCGCGGCCCGCCCCCCCCCCCTAGCCTCCCAAACCGGTAACAATTAGGATAGTAACGTAAATTTTACCTTAAAAAAAAACAAAGAAAAACGCCCCCCCCCGACCTGCCAGTGACACAAATGCGGCATCAAAATATTTGTGCTTCTCTGACCGTAATTAAATGCCTAAAACCCCTGAGCTTCCTGGGGCTCCGCCCCCTGAACACCCCACACCAATTTACGCTCGCTACCCTCTACCTGATCGTAAATACTTTAGCCCCCCCCCACCCAACGGAGCAAAATGTCAAATTTTGAAATTTCGAGACCCAAAAAAAAGTGTCCTCTTACCCCCCCCCCCCCCCCCCCCCCCCCCCCGCTTATTCAGCGGCCGGCTGAGTCGTTGCGATTTTTTTGGGACCAAAAAAAAAGAAAAAAAGTGTCCGCTTACCCCCCCCCCCCCCCACCCCCCCCCCCCCCCCCCCCCCCCCCCACTGAGCGACTTTTCGGCTGGCCGATATGCATTTTTGGACCGTCACTCATTTTCCTCTTCTTCCTCCTCCTCTTCCTCCTCTTTTTCTTCTTCTCATTCTTCTTTTTGTTCTTGTACTTATTATCATTTCTATCAACAGTTTAATTATATTATCATCATTATTATCTTTAATAATTTTTTTGCTTATCTGTCTGTAAATATAACTACTTTAACTCATTAATTTTGTACATGACTGTCGGGGACCCCACTGAAAATAAGTTCTCGAGCTTTCGTGGGCTTTCCTGTTCAAGCTGACTTAATTTTGATCTGTTATTCTTGTATATTGTTGTAGGTTGGAAGCATGGCGAATAAAAATCAATCAATCAATCAATCAATCAGGATTATATTCCTCTTGTTGTAAGTCCCTTCCTATGGGAAATGTGATGATCTTAACACGCAAGGGAGACTCGCAAGCACGAGGAATATATAAACAGTTTTATATAGTGTTTTTAGTCAGATTATTTTGATGCTAGTGATACTATAACAGCAAATATTCATTTAACACCTCTGTGTAACTTCGATATGATCAAGTATGACTCTAAACATTATAAAACTGTCTATATATATTCCCTGTAGTCCGAGTCCCCCTTACGTGTTAAAATCATCAAATTTCTCATAGAGGGGGATTCGGATCACGAGGAGTATATTTAGTATCCATATAAATAACGTCTATTATCACTCTCAGATGGAAGATAATACCAATATTAAATGCATTATACGCAACGTCTAGACATAAAGGTCGAATCTCAACATACATCAATGCCCCCATTTAAGCATACTTTGAATCTGGTCACGCTTGTATTTATTTTTTATTTATTAACATTTATTTCCTTCTCAACAGCACAATATAAAACACAATGTATATTTACATGATATATGTAACAATTATTTCAACATAGAGTATACAGTAAATAATTCAGATACGGAAGGAGGCGAAAACCCGGAAAGCGTACCTTGAGTTGGGAACGCCCATAATAAATTAACACAGTTACCGAAAGAACATTATCGATATTATTATGAAAATTACATTGTATATAACAGAACGTTGATAGGAAAGAAAAAATAGTGAAAGGAAAAGAGGAAAGAATTAAGTATAGGAAGGCATGTTCACTTATAAAGAGAAAGTTAAATCAATTGGGCTGTACATGTGTCTGCGATTACATCATAAAGATAACGAAGTACAATTGTAAAATAGACAGCGGGTACATTATCATTACAAACAAGCAAAATAATCAAACAGACAACAGCTTTATCTGACAGCATTGTCCTGGGAATATGCAGATGGTACTAGCAACAAGTTATCAAAGTAAATAAATAATCGGTCATACAAACATGTCATTAAATTCCATAAAAGATCATTTCACACATAAATACAAGAGAGGGTATCAATATCGAGCAATTAAATACATTTTTGCCTTACGGGAAAAATTCTGCAAGGAGAGCGATTTGTGTAGAATAGATGGTAAGGTGTTCCAAAATTTTGGCCCAGAGTATCGAATGTCAAATTGAAATCTTCGGGTTCTATGTTTAGGGAGACGAATGTTGGCAGCGCTTCTCGTATTATACGTATGGGTTTCCGAGTTGCATTTAAAATTGATAAAATCACTAAATTGTGATGGGAAGATGTTATTCATGCTTTTATACATGAAAATACCCTGTTGGTGCAAGTTAATATCACTGAATTTCAAGAAAATAATTTGTTTAAAGATGGGACCGGTATGGGAACGATAGTGCATTCCGGATATTATACGAATAATCTTCTTCTGCAATAGTATAAGCTTTTGTATTTTGTACTTGCAGGAATTCGCCCAAACAAGATTACAGTAAGACAAATATGGAAGTATAAGAGCACAATATAACATACGTAGAATGTGATTGGGCAAGAGATGTTTGAGTCTGGATATAATGCCAATGTTTTTGGACACCTTACTTTCAATTTCGTGAATATGGTATTTCCAAGACAAGGAACTATCTAAATAAACGCCAAGAAATTTGACTTTATCTACCCTTGGCAATATGACATTATCAAGAACAATATTGAAATCATTTAAATCTGCATTCTTTCCATTGTGAAAAATCATATAATTACATTTCTTTACATTTATAGATAATTTATTAGATTTGAACAATTCACATATATATGCAAGACCTCTGCATTTACTGCATCCATAAGAGACTTCAAGTTTAAATCTCTGTGAAATATGTTTGTGTCGTCTGCATACAGTATAAAAGACAATTCATCAGCAGATTTATAAATATCATTTACATATAATATAAATAACAATGGCCCAAGCAGGCTACCCTGTGGAATTCCGCATGTAATTGTCCTAAACTCCGAAATAGTAGATTGATATTTGGTACATTGTAATCGATTGTTAAGATTACTGGTGAAAAATTTAAGAGCTACGCCACGTATTCCATAACGATATAGTTTAGATAGTAAAATATTGTGATTAATTGTGTCAAATGCCTTAGACAGATCTATAAAAACTCCAATTGCAAATTCGTTCGCCTCAAAGGCGTCTATGACTTTACTAGAAAGACTGGTAAGAGCCATACATGTTGAATAATCCCTACGGAAACCATATTGATGTTATTGAGAATAGAATGTTTGTCAAGGAATTCAATAGTTCTTTTATAAACAATGCGCTCGAATAATTTAGAGAAGACTGACAGTACAGAAATGGGCCTATAGTTTGTAAATTCACGCTTGTCACCAGATTTAAACACTGGTGTTACTTTAGCTTTCTTTAGCTCATCTGGAAAAACTCCGTTTAATAATGAAAGGTTGAATATATGGCATAGTGGTCTACATACATAATGACCTGTTTAATGACTCTTGGACTGTATTCGTCCAAACCTGCAGCTTTATTGTTTCCAAAAGTACTAACAATGTTACAAATTTCGTTTTCCCTAGTAGGATATAAATACAAAGAGTCAACAGGTGGATCATTCATATACTGTAAATAATTCGTTTGGGTACCTGGGATTTTATTTGCTAAAGATGGACCAATGCTTGTAAAGAAGTCATTAAAGGAGTTCGAAATAATGTCCGGTTCTGTAGCGATGTCCCCGTTATAATTAAATACAGAATTCTCAGCTGGCTTACTTTTGTTAAGTAGTGAATTGATCGTTTGCCACGTACGATTTACATTAGATTTATTAAGTACAAATGTGTCATGGAAATACTGAGATTTTGCTTTACGAATTAATCCTGTGAGTAGGTTACGATAGTTTTTATACACATAAGCATTTGGTCTGATGGGTTACGTAAATACATTTTGTATAATTTATTCTTATGTCGGATCGACTGTAACAGTCCATTCGTCATCCAACATTTTAATTTCTTGTTTTTGTTTTTTTCTAATACAATTGGAAAATGCTTATCATACAATGCACGAAATTTGTTTTGAAAAATATTATAACTATCGTTTGGATCTTCCGCAGCATATACATCCCTCCAGTTGACTTCGTGCAAATTCCTAATCAAGGCCTCAATATTTTTCTGATTTATAATTCTGTGACCTATGTTTACTTTCGATGATTTGACATTAGCAACATTTAACTTTGAAATGGTAAAGACAGGCAAGTGATCGGATACATCACAATACAATAGACCAGTATCATGAAATGAAAGTAAGTTATTTGTAAGTATATTATCTATTAAAGTGGCAGATGACTTCGTAATTCGTGTAGGTTTGTCGATTAAGGGGTAGCATGAGTTACTGAATACTATATCGATAAAGTTTTTTACTGAGTTGTTTTTATCATGTTGTAATAAATCGATATTAAAATCACCCATTACATAACACATTTTCTTGTCGATAGTTATTTTGTTGAAAACAATGTCCAGTGCTTCAGAAAAAATGTCGGTCTGAATATTTGGGGGTTTGTATACCACACCAACTATAATATTCTTTCTCTTTTCTTGAACTATTTCTATAAAAATGGAGTCACATATTTCTGAATCAAGCGTCAGGTCATCTCTTGGGAAATAATTATGCGAGTCCGCTATATACATTCCAACACTCCCACCACGACCATGGTTTCTGTCCTTACAGATAAAAGTATGTTCATCGATATTTATTGAGAGACTAGCGTCTCTTAACCAGGTCTCCGAGATGCCAATTACATCAAACTGGACATTTAAAATACTCAAGAAATTTTTTAAGGAATCAATTTTTTTTTAGAATACTCCTAACGTTTAAATGTATATTCGAAAAGGTTGCATTATTTTTTGTTATCGCAAATTTGTTCACAAAATCTATCACGTCATAGTATTTAGAAGTGGACGTAACGTAGTTTGCAAAATAATTTTTGTCAGGGTCGATATCTGCATTGTTATTGTGCCTCTCACTTTCAAGTACAATTGGATTAAATCTGAGATTTAAATTGGTATCTTCGTGCCGATCTGATATAATTGATTCCAGATCGTCTATGTGATGAAAAGGGAACAGGTGAGAATAGCAGTTTACACACATGAGCAAGTTCTCATTCCATGAGTTATGTACAACATTACAGTGGCATGATTGACAATAAAAGGTTTGATTACGTAATAGGACAGTGTTGTCGCTAGGCATTGAATTACTCGCCATGTAAATTCAGGATTGACAACAAATATCGTGTACATGATTTTACTTGAATGATATGCATGCTGTCTAAAGATACGTTATAGTACATGTATAATGTTGGATGACAATTATGGCAATTATAGATACAAAATATTGAAACACTCCATGCACTCTGAGGAAAGACAGCCAAAGAGTTTGTGATAGAATTTTCAAGAAATAAAGTCATGCCAAAGAAGGAAAAAAGGGGGAAAACTAAAAAGAAATAAAACATAAACAGGTGTGGACACAGACTGTACTGTGTGCACACAGGTGAGAGAGGGAGGGGAAAAACACACAACATTGCTAGAGTAGGTGTAGGTACCTCTCCGTACAATAAAACATTAATAGCAACAATATCCTCGCCGTATACGCGTACATTAAAGGAAACAAGATAAAGAAGGAACTGCAATACTTCTCAAGACTAGTTAAAGTACAGATATAGTATGTAGCCATTGCTGAAGTAGAAAATAATGTGAGATGTGCAATTTGGTACACAGAGACATGAAAAGTTCATGGCTTCGAAAAGTTCGTGGCCTAGAATTTTGTTCCTGTTGGTGATCAAATAAAGAAAGCACCCTTTATAGATCAGGGAGAGTGTGAACAAAAACACAGTAGGAGCAGTGCAATTTAAATATCAATGGATGGATTAGAGTTTATTTCTAAAATGAAATGAAAGGGCTACTTTATTTTCAAGAGTCCTTTCATTTCATTTTTAGAGATAACCTCTCTTTCTCTCTTACATTGTTATGTAACTAGTCAAGATATTGACACACAAAATGCTGGACTTATAGCTCATGCTCCAATCATAATTATAAACCTTTTAGTTCAGTCAGGAATCACATGACGTGTACAAGAGCAGGCTCGGATCCGCGGGGGGGGGGGGGGGGGTGTAGAGGCCAACGATTACCGACAAAACAAGCCACCAATTACCGACAAAATTAAATATCCAATATCTACAAATTTAACCCTATAAACCCGGGGCCGAAGGCTAAATTATTTTTCCTATGGACTATCTATAGTACTTGCGTATGCGCAAATGGTCATTTTCCTCGACGACATAAATATATGAATTATTTCGTTAACTTAGTCAGCATCATAGCTATATTTTAATGCAGGCGCGGAGCTAGGATCTTATTTTAGGGAGGGGCGGTAGAGAGCAAGCGAATCACTTAAAGAGCGCGCGAAACGCGCTCATTAGGGGGGGGGGGGGGGTTATAGGCAAAGACGTTTAAATATATGTCGGTGTTAGGCCTCCCACGCAAAGCGCGGAAGCTTAAACGTTACCTTAAATTATTAGGAAAAGAAGACGATTTATTGTACAGTTCTCGACTGTTAATCCTTGTCTGAATGAAGTTCCCCTAGCCTCCCGCGCGAAGCGCGGAAGTTTTGACGTTTCCTTAAATTATTAGAAAAATAAGACGATTCGTTGTACCGTTCTCCACTCGTCTAAATGAAGTTGGCGTTTCATCACAATATAGAGAAAGGAAGACGATTTGTCGTACCGTTTTCGACTCTTAATAAGCCATATTTGTCTGAATTCAGTTTCCCCCTCTCGCGCAAAGCGCGACAGCTTTGACGTTTCCTTAAAGTATTAGAGAAATAAGACGAATCGTTGTACCGTTCTCCACTCGTCTAAATGAATTTGTCCCCTTCCGCGCGGAATTTTTGGCATTTCATCACAATATAGAGAACCCGCGCAAGTTTTGGCGTTTCATTAAATTATTAGAGAAAGTAGACGATTCGTTGAACCGTGCTCGACTCTTAATTCTTGTCTGAATGAAGCTTCCCCCTCCCGCGCGAAGTTCGGAAGTTTTGACGTTTCCTTAAATTATTAGAGAAATAAGACGAATCGTTGTACCGTTCTCCACTCGTCTAAATGAATTTGTCCCCTTCCGCGCGGAATTTTTGGCATTTCATCACAATATAGAGAAAGAAAACGATTCCTCGTACCGTTTTCGAATCTTATTAAGCCCTATTCATCTGAATTCAGTTTCCCCCACTCGCGCAAAGCGCGACAGCTTTGACGTTTCCTTAAAGTATTAGAGAAATAAGACGAATCGTTGTACCGTTCTCCACTCGTCTAAATGAATTTGTCCCCTTCCGCGCGGAATTTTTGGCATTTCATCACAATATAGAGAAAGAAAACGATTCCTCGTACCGTTTTCGAATCTTATTAAGCCCTATTCATCTGAATTCAGTTTCCCCCACTCGCGCAAAGCGCGACAGCTTTGACGTTTCCTTAAATTATTAGAGAAATAAGACGATTCTTTGTACCGTTCTCCACTCGTCTGAATTAAGTTTACCCCTTCCGCGCGAAGCGCGGAATTTTTGGCGTTTCATCACAATATAGAGAAAGGAAGACGATTTGTCGTACTGTTTTCGACTCTTAATAAGCCATATTTGTCTGAATTCAGTTTCCCCCTCCCGCGCGAAGCGCAGAAGCTTTGACGTTTCCTTAAATTATTAGAGAAAGAAGACGATTCGTTGTACCGTTTTCGACTCTTAATAAGCCCTATTTGTCTGAATACAGTTCCCCCCTCTCGCGCGAAGCCCGGAAGATTTGACGTTTCCTTAAATTATTAGAGAAAGAAGACGATTCGTTGTACGGTTCTCGACTCGTCTAAATTAAGTTTTCCCTTCCGCACGAAGCGCGGAATCTTTGGCGTTTCATCACAATATAGAGAAATTAGGGGTAATTGTCCTAGAACCCTGATAAATGCCTCTATCAAAATCCGATGGGTGCCTCTCTTCCGTCGACAAAATGTCCATTTGCCATTCTCATAAGTGCCTTTTTTCATCTATGGAGAGTGCCTCTTTTCAGGTGTAAGAAGTGCCCCATTTTCACCTCTGATAATTAACTTTTGTACTTTGACACATGCTCCTTTTCTTTTCTAATGAGTGTCTTTATCCCTTTTGGTAAATGTCACCTTTTCCTCTCATCATTAAACGTGCCCCTAATTTGAAGCGCTCAAAGTGACCAATTTCCATCATAGATCGCTCGCTACGCTCGCTCGCATTTATAGATGATATAATTATGTTAGTTATCAAAGGTCTTTTCAGTCTTCCGTTGTAAGAATGTGCTTATAACCCCACCAGGAGCGGGTTTTTCCTCTTTATAAAATGTAATTTTTCTCACTGCGATCTCACAAATCACATTTTTTTCTCGCTTGCTTCGCTCGTTCGCAAAAGAATATTCAGACCATCACACCCAACTGCAAAGTATGTTGCTTTAGCAATATCTTGTATGATGTATAAAGAGAAACAAATATTGAAATCATCCCTGATAATTTCTCAAAGAGTAGGGGTGTATACCAATGTCTATAAAAAAAATCTGTATATTTTCGCTTTGAGATTTCCCTTTGTAGGTGGCCGTTTTTTTCTCTCCGGAAAGTGCCTTTTGGGTTGGTGCCCCCCCCCCCCACACTTTGGAAGTCGCTCCGCCGCCTCTGCCCTCAACCTTTGGATTGAGAGTCAAGTGAATGAACCCCTAGACTACGACATCTCCACCATGGCACTTACTCAGTTTTGTGGTTTGATGATCCTAGTGTTGCTAATTATTGCCACTCTGTGATGCTCTAGGGATCCGACCAAGCAGAAAGATTTTTCTGTTTAACTTAATTATGCATGGTCTAGTTTTCTATTTCTTATTTACCATCTTGTTTGTGTAGTATCAAATTCCCTACAGTTTTTGTCCCTCAATTCTTATTTAGCACAAAGCACATATCATGAATCCATTTTTTGCTACTATTCGTAGGGGACAGATCTACGTTGTTTTAGCTTACTTGGCTAATAAAACTTCAAATATAAGAGAAACAAGTGAAAGTTCTGATTACCACACAAGTAATATGTGTCCATTTTGTTTCTATTCCCCAGCAACACTAGCACGATCCATTGAAGATGGCTTTGAATCTCAAGTTGATCTACACTCTTCTTGTCATATTCACTTGTTGCCATGAAAACACTGCTTATGAAGGAGGTGTGTTCTTGAAAGATGCAGTCCATGTGTGGAGTGATCAGAATGTCATTGACAGCGCATCATCCCTGAAGAATGTTTCTGAAGTCTGCCATCAAGATTTTCTGAAGCTGTTTTCAGAAGTCCCCATTTTGGTCCAAGGTGGGTCTTGAAAAAGAAAGAAGTAGTGAACATGTTATGGCTCGTACGCGTATTCCACTAAAATTTAAACGTGACGCATGTCTTAAACTGTTTTTGTTTTCTTCTTCAAAATCAGATTTAATGAAGGAAGTTAGTTAGAAGTCTGATATTTCATTTGTTAAAAGTAATCTTGGAGACAGGGTTAGGTTTAGTAGAATACAGAACATAGTTTCCTAGATGATCTAGATCTACTACTACATGCTAATCGTACTACTACTTTTACTACTTCTATGACTAAACAGAAACATCCATCTGCTTGAACATCCATTTGCTACTATTTCTATTTTTCAACTGAATTTTGCGTGAGCAGAGTGTAAACTTCCTTTGAATTAGTTGATTTTGAAATGAAAAAAATCATGGGGATAAATGTATGTACCAGTTATTTATTTCTTACAACAGTGCTTGATTCTTTTGGAAAACCCACACCTGGTACTCTGTTTCGCAACACCCCATGGCTTGGCCATTTTGATGAGTGCATGAACATAACTGGTTTTAGATACTGTCTTGCCGATATGAGACTCAACGTCACATTTATTGTCAGCGACACTTTGGGACTGCCGTCGGTAAGTTATTCTATTGTAACTGCTTACACCTTTTGGCCCGAATTCACAAAAGAGGTTTATGTGCGTCATACGACGCGTTTCAAAGCGTTTTTACAAACCTTGGTTTGTTAAAAACAAAAGGAGGTTTGTAAAAACAAAAGGAGGTTTGTCGACAAACCTCCTTTGTGAATTCGGGCCTCTGAGTTCCAAGAATTGGTGTCTTCAATTTTATGGGGAAAATGTTGTTCATATTCTTCAGGAACAATTAAATGGGCAATGCAGTCATTGGGTAAGAAAGTTATAATTCACGATTACTGACCATTTAATGTACTGGTTCATCTAGTCTTTTGACAATGTATCAAAGTTATTAAATTGAACCTATTTTGTTTGCCACGAGTGCCAATTGATTAACTAGCTATGCATGCAGATTGGCACAAACAGTAGGCACGAACTCAAAGAGTTATAATGGGAGGTTGGCACAAACAGTAGGCACGAACTCAAAGAGTTATAATTGGAGGTTGGCACAAACAGTAGACACGAACTCAACGAGTTATAATTGGATGTTCACTGATTGATTATTCGATATCAGTATATTAGTCAACTTTAAAATACTTTTGAGAGTAAATTTCAAGTGCATGTATATCCCATTAATTGCACCTTAACAATTTTATTTTTGTGATTGAATGCAGTATTTCTTTGGGAAATAACGTAATAGGCCATTTTTGTAATGTCATCAAATTTAAATGCTTTAATCTTTGGTAAATGCCATGTTACAAATTATTAAATTCCCCAGTTACAAATAATTGTATTTTAATATTGAGAATGCAAATTACATACATTAATTGTTGCTAGGTAGGAAAAACAAACATTATAGTTTGTCCTATAGCTAACAACGTGGAAGGTATGCAATTCGCATTCTGACTATTGAAATACAATTTTTCATACCAGGTGAATGAAATAATTTGTAACGAGGCACGTAACAAAGATTTGTGCATTAAATTTGATTACATGTACATTACGAAAATGGCCTATTTAGTGAAAAGTATTGATGCATGGTTAGATTAAAACAAAAAAAATCAGATGTTAGTTTGTCATGATCCACAATTTGTGGATTTGCTTTGTTATAAACCATGTTTTGTTTGAATGCAGGTGTTGCCAATCAGCTGGGGTGTGTGTGCTCCAGTCAGCTGTAGTGAAGACGATGTACAAAATGGTCTGGAAATCCTCTTAGGTAAGTACATGAAACCTACACTAATAATAATAATAATTCATGAGACTTATATAGCGCCATTATCCATTTTAATTAAATGCTCAAGGCGCTTCAAAATATTAGGGAACACATTACATCATGACAAAGAATAAGGTATATTTACATAAGAAAGAAAATGCAAAAATGAAAGAATAAATTAATGTCTGTCTTCAAAACGCGACATTGAACAAATGGGATTTAAAGTTGCTCTTAAAAGACGTTGAAGAGTCGGAGTTCTTCAGCTCCTGTGGATGTGAATTCCACAGGGTTGTTCCGGCATGAGCAAAAGCAACTACATGTAGCTTGTTTCCCCCAAAACGAATTTCCATTGAACCTTGTATTAAAAAAGAACATGTGCATAAAGATTGCCTGCCTATATCTATACAGACCACTTTTATTGTCTCCCTTGAGCGGTCTTTATACCATGGACCAGGCGCGTACGCAGGATTTTTTCGAGGGGGGGGGGGGGGTTACATTTTTAAAATCACGCCGGAAATTTTGACTCAGCCAGCCGCTGAATAAGCGGGGAGGGGGGGGGGGGGGTAAAGGGACATATATATTTTTTGTTTGGTCCTACAAATTCGCAACGATTCAGCCAGCCGCTGAATAAGCGGGAGGGGGGGGGGGGGGAAGGGGGGGGGGAAGGGGGGGGGGGGGGAGGGGGGTAAGAGGTCATACTTTTTAAATATTTTTTATTGGTATTGTTTTTTTTTTAATGCAAAGGGGGGAGGGGTTTCCTCCAAAACACATACATAAGAACATCAAAGTGGGGGGTTCAATCAGATCATCCCCCCTCTGAACAAAAGGTATCAATTACAGATCTACGCCCATGTACAGGTCTCATTATATGTGATCCTTGTTTATGCCTAAATGAATCTGGAACAATCTATAACGTGACCAAGGGTCGTTTCTCGAAACCGTCATAACTACAAAATCAACGACATCTCGCCACTGTCGCTCAACTTGTCCGCTAAGTTTCACGAGACTGTATTTGCCAAGATGAGCGACAACTTCCGCGACATTTCCTTGTCGCGGAATACAAACATGTTATATTTTTGTGAGAACGCCATCTCAGTCAAGGCAACTTTAAGTTAGTCTATGGGCAGCAAAAAATGAAACTGAAAATTTATTTTAAAACTTATTTCTTATTCTTCAAGCTCTCATTTCACTGACCAGTTCTAATTAGTTTCAATATAACAATACTGTACAAGCAAACAAAATGTTCTTATAAGTTTTTAAAGTATATATTTGTTTAATTTCGTTTATTATCTGTATACAATTATATACACTTAAAATATTATATCAAACCATATTATGTTAATGAAAATGTATGACGAAAAATAGAAAAAAGTTGCACAAACCAATAAATCAAATAAAATAAAATCAAATCAAATCAAATCATTAACGAGTAAATAAGACAAATATTAATTGATCATATACATCGGTCTACCATAGTCGCGGAAGATCGATGTAATTACAGACCCTTGAGAATAACGAAAATGTTCGTGTAGGTTTTTCTAAACATTTTCCATTTTCAAGCATACTTTGATACAAATCCTATTAGATAATTATTTGATAACTAAATTTCAAAATTGTGAGTGATAAAATGATTTTGTCCATTATTTTCTTTACTAACAATTTCAGGGTCTTTTTTCGATTGGATATGAGTTATGGTATCCTCTTGGTTGCAAATTTCCATTCCTTTGTCCCAAAAGCAACCTCGACTTTCATCATTGTTAATACATTCATAGATGTCATTAATAACACATGTGAAATTAAATGTTTGTATCATTTGTGCTATACCAGTCTCTTAGATTTGTACTTTTTCAAACAGTTTAGAGTTTAAGTTGAGCCTCATAATCTCTTTTGATAATTCAAGATAAACTCTGATGGAACGTGACAAGGACTATATTTTTTAGCCGATAGTATCGAAATCATGAATTTGTCGCTGATCATGGTTTTGTGAAACGGGTTGTCCGACATCTCCGTAGGTCGTAAAACGACCCCTGAATCACCTGATGGTGTATATCAGGGGTTCTCAAACTTTTTCCTTGACAGTACAGACGTGATTTCTATGACAGCTGTAAGGTCCGAAATATGGGATGCCGTTTACCTGATGATTCGTACGCGGTTGATCGTATACTTCAACTTATTTAGAACAATGTACAATAATTGATTGCAGATTTGCAGGAAAGCCGGGCACAGCTCAAACATGACTAAATGTTGCGAAGCCAATGTGTGCGCGAAGCACACTGCAATCCCGCGTAAACCGTCGCTAGTCTCTTGAGTGGGGTCCAGAGGTAGAGCCCCCGCCGGGGCGCGTAATTTTTTTCCCACGAGAGTTCCGGACCCCAGTATGAAGTCATTTGCATAAAGTCATTCGCATCACAGGGCAGGGCAAGAAATGAACTTTCTAGAAATGTGATTTTCTCTTTGAAATTCAAAATACCGCCAAATGACTTTTTGGTACCCTTTCTTCAAATTGTTTTTAATCACTCGATGTGTGAAATATGCATGAAAGAAGAGGATCTAAGTTTTAAAAATATGTGTCATTTATTAATTGTAATTGTGATTTAGTTATAATAAAACATCGATTATTCTCGGTTTCGTTTTTTGGGGACGCACTGTATATATAGTGGCTTCGATGACGATAATTCCTTGTAGTTTGCTAGAGTAATTTTTAACTTACCTCTAACCAGCGTTTATGTTCAGAACCGATGACATGGGCCTCTGAGTGAGAGCACATACAATATTCGCGTGTCAATCGGAGGTCGCCATTTTGCGTGTTGTACGCGTAAATAAAGCTTGTTATTGACGAGATGAGCTCTGATTAGCTGTATGCAAATCGGAGTTCATACTGGGGTCCGAAACTCTCGTGGGTAAAAAATTACGCTGCCGGGGCGAAACTTTTTTCGTCTGCAGTCTTCTTAATTATAGGCACGTGTCGAGCCAACTCATCAGAAATGTAATATGTATGTGTTAATCTGTATGGCCCGAATTCACAAAGCAAGGTTTGAGCTCAGACCAAGGTTTGAGGTCAAACCTCCTTTTGTTTCGCCAAACCTCCCTTTGTTATTTACAACTGGTTTGTAAATAACAAAAGGAGGTTTGGCGAAACAAAAGGAGGTTTGAGCTCAAACCTTGCTTTGTGAATTCGGGCCTATGTGTCTAAGTTCAATGTTCTTCCTTATTATCTTTCTTTCTCTCTATCTCTCTCTCCTTTTCCTCCACCCTCTATCTCCTTCTACATTATTTTATCTTTCGTTCTCTTTCTTTCTTTTAGTCCCTTTCATTTCGATCATGATAACAATGTGTCAGGAGTAATGCAACAAAGGTCTATTAATATATATAGATATAATACACTTCATGATTCTTAAAGCTGCAAACTGTGTTTTCAATTATGTTTACCTACAGATTTACACAATGTGAGTTGGATAGGATTACAGAATGTGAGTTGGAGAGGGATACAGAAGGTGACCGGTTCAGCAGTGCAGTGTACAGAGAAATCCAACACAGATTTTAATGCTGGCTTCATAGGAACAATGTAAGTGACAAATTGTGTGATAGTTGCCAGTATAGCTAGCCTACTATCCGACGATTTTTAAATAGAGTACCGAAGCTGTGACGTCATAAAAATCTATTTTTAGAATTTCTTTTTTTTTTCTTCATTTTCCGAAAGAGCATAAAAAATAATGTCAAAATGTTGAAAACCAATTGAATATGTTAATTATTGGCTGAGATATGACCATCTGAATAAATATATTTCGTATAGGAACTCAGTGTTATATATGCTCTGGCTCCTACTGAGTTCCCATAGGACATATATTTATTCAGATGGTAATATCTCAGTATATCCGTAAACGAAACGGAGTTAAGTCTTTTATCAACTCTGTTTGATGCTACGGCAGGTAGCAAGTGAAAACGAACTCGTTTGATAAAATTATGGAAATGCAAGCACTACTTTGAAAAAACAGAACTTTGTCATTCCTTGCTCATTTTTCCTGATTGAGGTGTCATATGAAAGGGCAGAAACTCAACGTTCTAAAAATATGATTTTCTCTTTGAAATTCAGATACCGTCCGCCAAATGACTTTTTGGTTTCCTCTCTTCAAATTCATTTTAATCACTCATGCGGAAAATATGCATTATATGAGTTGCATCAAATGAAAGATGAGGATCTAAGCTTGCCAACTTATGTGTCATTTATTAATTATAAAAGTGACTAAATTATGATAAAACATCGATAATTCTCGGTTTCGTTTTTTCTGGGACGCACTGTACAGTGGGTGCGTAGCATTGTGCATTGAATTCGACGGGTGTGTACGAGCGCTTATCTCTGTGTGTACGCTTATGGGGCTTTCACATATACACCCCGGGGCCCGTACGGCGAGTAAAAACAGACATTTTGAGAATTTTCGATCGTACGATGCCCGGCCGGCTCCCGTACAGTTCTTACGGGCACCGGGACATTTACACCAGCCGTACATGCGCCGTGGTGCTGAGTTGGCTCCTCCGAATTCTCCTGGCGTTTTCATCTGACCGTTAGGCCGTATAAGCCCGTGAAGCTAGGACCCGTGGGGCACCGCCAGCGTACGGGTCCCGTGTGGGCTCTGGTCGGTGCCCAGACGGCCCCTCACGATTTTTTATGTCAATTCTCAATGGAGGCGCTGATTTCAGAGGCCATATAGTTCACTACACCGCATGGCACCCAACCGGGCGCCTTGAGGACCCCCGGCCGGCCGGGTCCCAGGAGTCATGGGGTGCACCTGTTCATCGGACGGAGCTAGCCCGTAAACTTACCGCACCCGGCCGGCACCCTTACGAACGCCTTGCATTTTCATTCGACCAATTTTAAACCGGGCACATCCCGGGCGCCGCAGGATATATGACCACAAATGCCGTAGAAACGAAAATCAGAAGGGTCCCATACGGTCAGGGGCGTCGCCACAGGGGGGGGGGGGGGTGTGGGTGTGCGACACCCCTCCACTGTCGGTATATTGTCGGTAAAATTGCGCTGCCGTCGGGAAAAAGAGAAAAGGGGGAGGAGGAAAAAGAGAAGGAAAAAAAGAGATGGAAAAAAAGGGAGGGAAAGTGAAAGAAAAGAAAAAAAGAAAAGGAAAAGAAAAGAAAGAAATGAAAAGAAAGGAAAGAAAGGAAAAGAAAGGAAAGAAAAGAGAAGAAAGAAAGAGAAAAAAGAAAAAGAGGGAGGAGAAGAAAGAAAGGAAAAGAAAGAAAAGGAAAAAAAGAAGAAAAAAGAGTGAAAGGGAAACAAAAGAAACGGGGGATGAAAGAGAGGACTGAGAGAGGGGAGGTAAGAGTCTGAGAGAGGAGGAGTGGGAGTAAAAGAGAGAAGGGGGTTGTTGGGTGGAATCGTCTCATCGAGGGAGCAAGAAAGACACAGGTAAATGTGTTGCTGTGTCGGATCAGCTGTGTCGGTATTCTTGCTCGATCCTCGTGTACTATATTAATGCAGACATTTGGAGTCGGTGAGATGCATATTGTCGGTCGGCCGACAAGTTTTTTTCCCTACGAACTGTGACTTCTTATCCGCTGTGACGACTTCGAGAGTGACTACAACTACAATACTTGTATTTTCTCGAAGTTTCACTTTCCTATAATATCAGCTAAAGAAATCAGAGTTTTAACATTTTCGGGGAAACTAAATTCAAACAAGGTTTAAGAGTCAACAATGGTTCGACGAATCTTACGACAAAAATTCCGAGCTTCGCGCGGAAGGGGAAAACTTCATTTAGACGAGTCGGAACGGTACGACGAATCGTCTTCTTTCTCTAATAATTTAAGGAAACGTCAAAGCTTCCGCGCTTCGCGCGGGAGTGGGAAACTGAATTCAGACAAATAGGGCTTATTAAAAGTCGAAAACGGTACAACGAATCGTGTTCTTTCTCTAATAATTTGAGGAAACGTCAGACCTTTCGCGCTTCGCGCGAGAGGGGAAAACTGAATTCAGATGATTAGGGCTTAATAAGATTCGAAAACGGTACGAGGAATCGTCTTCCTTTCTCGATTGTGATTAAACGCTAAAAATTCCGCGCTTTGCGCGGAAGGGGAAAACTTCTTTTAGACAAGTCGGAACGGTAAGACGAATCGTCTTCTTTCTCTAATAATTTAAGGAAACGTCAAAGCTTTCGCGCTTCGCGCAAAAGGGGGGAACTGAATTCAGATGAATAGGGCTTAATAAGAGTAAAAAACGGTACGAGGAATCGTCTTCCTTTCTTGTGATGAAACGCCAAAAATTCCGCGTTTCGCGCGGAAGGGTTAAACTTCATTTAGACGAGTCGATAACGGTACAACGAATCGTCTTCTTTCTCTAATAATTTAAGGAAACTTCAAAGCTCCCGCGCTTTGCGCGAGAGGGGGAAACTGAATTCACACAAAATTAATAGGGCTTATTTAGAGTCGAAAACGGTACAACGAATCGTGTTCTTTCTCTAATAATTTCAGGAAACGTCAAAGCTTTCACGCTTCGCACGATAGGGGGAAACTGAATTCAGATGAATAGGGTTTAATAAGAGTCGAAAACGGTACGATGATTCGTCTTCCTTTCTTGTGATGAAACGCCCAAAATTCCGCGCCTCGCGCGGAAGGGTTTAAATTCATTTAGACGAGTCGAGAACGGTACAACGAATCGTCTTCTTTCTCTAATAATTTAAGGAAACTTTAAAGCTCCCGCGCTTCGCGCGAGAGGGGGAAACTGAATTCACACAAAATTAATAGGGCTTATTTAGAGTCGAAAACGGTACAACGAATCGTGTTCTTTGTCTAATAATATGAGGAAACGTCAAAGCTTTCGCGCTACGCGCGAGAGAGGGAAACTGAATTCAGATGAATATAGGGCTTATTAAGAGTCGAAAACGGTACGACGAATCGTCTTCTTTCTCTAATAATTTAATGAAACGTCAAAACTTCCGGGAAGCTTCATTCAGATAAGGATTAAGAGTCGAGAACAGTACACCGAATCGTCTGCTTTTTCTCATAATTTAATGAAACGTCAAAGCTTCCGCGTTTCGCGCGGGAGGGGGAGAAAACTGAATTCAGAAAAGGATAAACAGTCGATAACGGTACAGCAAATCGTCTTCTTTTTAATAATAATTTAATGAAACGTCAAAGCTTTCGCGCGGGAGGGGGGGGGACTTCATTCAGCCAAGGATTACCAGTCGAAAAAGGTACAATTAATCGTCTTCTTTTCCTAATAATTTAAGGAAACCCTTAAGCTTACGCGCTTCGCGCGGGATGTCCATCACCCACACCCCCCTAATGAGCACGCTTTTAAGTGATTCTCTTGCTCAGTAGCACCCCTCCCTTAAAAAAGATCCTGGCTTCGCGCCTGCATTAAAATATATAGCTATGATGCTGACTAAATTGAAGAAATAATTCGTATATTTATGTCGTCGAGGAAAATGACCATTTTGCGCATATGCAAGTACTACAGATAGTCTATAGGAAAAACAATTTAGTCTTCAGCCCCATGTTTATAGGGTTGAATTTGTAGATATTGGACATTTGATTTTGTCGGTAATTGGTGGCTATTTTTGTCGGTAATCGTGGGCCTCTACACCCCCCCACTGAAAAAGGTCTAGCGACGCCCCTGCATACGGTCACTAAAATCCACGGCTCACCGCGCGGGTAGCGCATATTTTTTTTACACAACTGTTTAGCCATTTTCGCGAAAAAATTCCAAGAAGTGCTCTGGTGAAAGAGTCTAAGTCGTCAGCGCACTATGTGCAAGCACGTTCACCCAGGGAAGGGAAAATGATAGAAAGGGGAAAACAAGGATGGTGGAGAGGATATGGAAAAGGAAAAACAAGGCAATACATAAGGAAAGAGAAGAGAATAAGTCAAAGGAAGACTCAGAAATACATAATTGAAGAGCTATAAGAGGATTATAGAGCTAGACTAAAGAAAAACAGGGACATAAAGAAGGAGAAAGGAAATCTATCAGATTAAAACAAAGAAATAGATGACGAAGGAGAAAAGGATAGATTGAAGGAGAAACAAAAGCATAACATAACGAGGAGAACTGCAGGGGGGTAGATTGTGAACAAAGAAATGTATAACGAAGGAGAAAAGGATAGATTGAAGAAAAAATATAAATACATGACAAAAGAGAAGAGGATAGATTGAAGGAGAACACAGAAATAGATAATGAAAGAGAAGAGAGGATAGATTTAACCCGAAACAAATAACGATGTGCAGCTCCAGCAATCCAACACTGCTAAGGGTAATGCTAGACTCTGTCTCTAGTCGTTTGCACAGTATATTTGACTGAAGTGGCTAAACAGTTGTGTAAAAACAATATGCGCCGCCGGGTAAGGGAAATCGTACAGGGCCCGGTGTATATGTGACCTAGGCATTAAAGGGATTGAGTTAAAGACCGCAAATGCCTTCAAAGTGCATTGTTATTGCTCATATTCTTATTTATGACATTTCTAGTGCCCTTTTAGAACCTAAAATTGCTATGAAGGTAATTTTACACCCCAAAATGTGTGAATTTAGATTGAAAACGATTATACCATGCAATTAGGCTCTACTTTAAAAAAAATACGGTAACCGTTAATTAATTAATTGATTAATAATAACAATACACGGGTCGGCTTATTGTGCGTATTATAACCAACACACGAAAAAGCCAACAAAAAGCCAATATTGGCATTGGCTGGAATAAAACGTTTAAAGCGCTATCTCGTTTTTCAACGGCTGGTTCAAGATTACCGAATATTTTTGGGGCACCACAAATATTGCAAATGGCTATATTTATGGATATTTCAGCCGTCTCTGAACTGATTTTGATCAAACAAAGATGACATTGTCATTTAAATTGTATATTCTTTCAAATTCGACACTCAGTTTTTCATTATCTCACAAAAATATTTTGTAGCGCCCTCTGCAATAAAACTCAACTATCCCTTTAAGTATAAGCCTATTAATTTTTGGATTTATTCGTCAGCGGTAATGACATGAAACAATCATGAAATGAATTGTTTGTACATCAAATAACAAGGATCTAGGTGTTTTGTTGTATAAAACAAATGATGCATTTCTTTATTCATTCATGAACAGGATCTATCCGCTCTTGTTCAGGCTGTTATGCACCTATTGTACTCTGCCTGATGGCTTCATATAATAGATTCATACAGCCTCAACTCGAGTGCGGATAGTTTATTTCATGCATCATTTTGTATACTATGTGTATGTGACAGATAATAATGGGACATCCTTTGATATGCCATGGGTAGACTTGAGCCAATAGGCCAATTTTCCCTGATATTTTTTAAAATCAGAAATAGATCCATTTTAGCAGTGTTTTTCATGTTTGTTTTTCTAAAAAAAACACAAACATGGATCAACATGTATATTTTGTTACATGTCCTTATAATATATATTTTTTTTTTCAATTAGTGTAATGAAGTCCCATAGACGTTCAAGTTCTTGACAGTTTTGAAGATGTTCACATCACTTCCACATGTTGGCTAATGTTTAGTAATCATAGCGAACACTTGAAGAACATTTTAAGAATTTTTAGAGAATAATTGACATTTCGCTGCTTTTGCCAACTATTTTTCAACCCCCGTGAGATACCCAATTTGGACTAGTAAATTAAACTGACGTAACTAACAGCTGTTTACATAACCACCAAATTTTAATTGTTGTCTCTCATACAACTGGTTTATTTTTTCAGAATTTTCATTAGCATCCTTTCCATACTCAGTGTGGTTGGCACAATTCTGGACCGACACATTGCCCATAAACAAAACCAGAGACCGTCAAGTGTGGGTCAAAGTATAAGCCAGAGGTCAACAAGTGCCCAAAATATCTATACCACTTCAGACAAGGACAGGGGTCAAATTGGAGGTGTAATCAAAGAGGATGAGAATGACCTAGGTCAAAGTTCAGAGCAGACTGCATTCACCAATGACCCAGACTCTATACACACCTGCATCGATGACATCAGGTCAGATGGGAGGAAGGGCAAAGAAGCTAAAGATCAAAGCTCAAATGACAAGCTACACACCCCTTCCAGTGTTGGGGGATATGGAGCTACAGGGCAGAGAGGAGGGACATATGAAAGCAAAGCTGGTGATAGTGAGGTAATATTAAAGACATTAAAACTCGCTTGGGTTAAAAGTAGATCTGACATCTGTTCAAATGGTCGGCCCATATCACCCTTTGTTGCCAATAATGAGTATGGGGTTTATTCTGAAATAATTACCAAGGGGAAATTCTCCCAGTCAAGATTACAGAAACGGGGATTAAATATGTCAAAGTATACAAATACTTTCAAGCTGCAAAAAGTATGGTTCTTCCAAACCACCCCCTCAGGTTGACACATGACCATATTTTGCATTTTAAAAATAAAATAATATTCCGCTTTTATATAGCGCTTAATAAAATATGTCTCTAAGTGCTATACTATTACCCCGGTCATTGGATTCAATTCTTGCCCGCACACATTGTGTGCGCAATCTCCACTCCCTGTGGAGCATTCCGGCCAGGCGTTACTTGACGCTAAAAACTGTTTAACCAGCAATGACGGTCGCATTCTACCGGGTACCCATTTAACACCTGGGTGGAGAGTAGCAAGTGCAGGTACATATCTTGCCAAAGGATGTTAGTGCCGTGTCAGGAAGTTATATCAGCTCCTTTCATCTACAGGTTCACATTATCTCAGGGCCAGCATCAGAAACCACTGCTTTGCTTGCTGGATCTCATCATTCAGCAGCCAGTAAGAACAAACCCGAGAACAGTAGGTGTAAAACATTTCTCCCTCTCTTTCTTCCTTTGTTTCCCTGCAAGTCTCCCCCTCTCTCTCTCTTGCTATATCCCTTTACTTGAGGTCTCTCTTTCTCTTAGCCTGTTTTTGTCTCGCATATATAGCTCCGTCTAGTCTCATTTGACAACGCCCCCTATCGTCAGAGTCAGCAGCCTAACATGTTAGCCTATGGACTTTTACACAAAAATTGTTACAAATTCAGTTTTTGTTTAAACGAAAAGCACATCCAGCCCGACGTATGTTATCACTAGCTCTTTCATTGGAACCCTCATGTCCCATTGACTTTTGAAAGTTCACCCACCGTAATTTGATCAAAATAGGTCGCAAGCTCGCCATTGCCTATATAACACATGTGCAACAAGTCAAACTTTGGACTCAATTTGCCAAGCGATTGTAAGGTTTTAGGTCAAGCACACGAAGGATAACAAGCATGAATTATCATAGATCAGTTCTGATTTGTTCATTATGTCCATTTCAGCCAACCCCCGTAATTTTTCCATTTAGTATAGGCAAGCATTTTGCCGAGGTAAGCAAAAACATGAATATTCATGAACGCCGTGGACTGTTCGATTATTTACAGAGGGGTGCATTGTGCACCATATCAAACTCCCCTACTTTCAGTCAAGTATTTCATTGTATTATGTAGTTTGGTAGGTTTATTTTACTAACTGTTTAATTATCAGATATCAATGATAGTTTAAAGATATGGAAAAGGTACTTGTATTTTATATTTAGCAAAGCAATCTCACATACAAATTCACTACCAAGTGTCGTCTAACCCGCCGATTGCCGTCTGCTATATACGTCCAGCGAGCGAAAATGAGACGGAGCAATATGCCTGCATACCAAAAAGCGAGACAAAGGCACCGCTTTTCCAGTGACGACGGCGACGGAGTCAACATCAAATTAGGTTTATTAAGTTTATTAATTTTTGTTGTATAATTTTGAAAGCATAAGTTCTTATTCAATGTAACTTTGACTAGAGGATCAGTATATCCCCAACCATGTGAGTGGAAATTCAGGTCACAAAGTCAAGGTCAAAAGTCATTTCAGGTCAACGAACTTAGACTATGTTGTGACAAAGTTTAATATAATTTTGAAATTATACGTACTTATTCAATGAAACTTAGACTAAAGGGTCATCAAGTACCCCCAAGCATGTGAGCAGAATTTCATGTCACTAAGTTAAGTCCAAAGGTCATTTCAGGTCAACGAACTTAGACTATGTTGTGACATCAACATCAAAACTTAACCAAAGATTAAGATTTTGAATTTTTATCATTATTTTGAAAGTATACATTCCTTTTCCATGAAACTTGAACAAAGGAGTTACCAAATATCATCAATCATGTGTTTAGTCTTTTAGGTGACAAAGTCAAGGTCAAATTTCATTTCAGGTCTGCAAACTTAGACTTTGTTGTGGCATCAACATCAAGATTTTGAATTTTTAGCATAATTTCAAAAGAATTTGTTCAAATTTAATGAAACTTGTACACAAGGGTCAAGTATCACAAATCATATGACACAAATTCCAGGTCACAAAGTCAAGGTCAAAGGTCATGTTTAGACTTGTATTATGTTTTCACAACTCAATATGAGAATTAATAAATCAACTTAATTTGTTATTTGTTCATATTCTATTAAAGTTATTAATCTTGGTACAAATTATAGTAAATAATTCTTCTGACGATTCTTAGTCAATATTCACTTTAAAGTGCTGATTATATTCAGAGGATTTCATTTTGGGGGGCCTGCTAATGGGCTACCCTGCCTGTCCCAACCTCAATTTTTCATCATATCGAATTGCGTAATGCAGGCGAGACCGCCGAGAGCGTTCCCTTGTTTTTAGTTATATAGTACTTTTTTGGTGCTCACTGTCTCTTTAATTTACCATGTCTTTCTCTATCTCTCTATCTTCCTCTTCCATTCTTAATCATCCCTTTCTTTCCTACTCCTTCTTTCTCTATTGTTTTCTTTCTCTCTCTCTTTTTTCACATACCTTCTCTCTCTCACCCATTTTTTTCTATTTCTATCTCTTGTTTCTTTCAATTACCAGCTTATAAGCAAGATATTATTTTGTAGAAGACCTCATTAATGTAACTTGAAATATGAAAAACAAGTTACAATTGAACTGCATTTGATTGGCTGTGAGCGAATGTGTCATTAAATTGGCCTTTTCAATCGAGAGTATAGGTAGATGAATGGCAAAAGTGTCATTATATTGTTCATTTCAGGTCTGTGGGTGCAGTTCCTTCTATGTTTTTCCATGTCTCGCAACCTACCTATGGTCCTCGGCTCCCAGCATGCTCCTGGAAGCATCCAGTGCCTGAACGGTATCCGGGTCATCAGTTTATTATGGATCATCTTATTACACTGTGGTGGAAACTTGGCGATTATTTTCTTTCATGGTGATCATCATCATTTTTTACATTTTGTAATTCCTTTTATTTTGTTGTTGTGTAAAGACTGACTAACCAGCAACACAGGCTGAAATGGTCAGCTGAAAAAGTAGTATTTAAACATAGGCATTTTTTTACATTGATATTTACGGAAGCGTTAAAGTGCCATTCTACTTGACGACATGACGAGATATTCCATCTTGCCAAGTTGACTTCGCATAAAGTTCATGTCGTCATGGCGACATAAATTATCTTACCAAGTCGACTTCCCAAAAAGTATCTGTCGTCATGGCGAAATAAATTATCTTGCCAAGTCGACTTCTCAGAAAGTGTGTCGTCATGATGACATGAATTATCTTACCAAGTCGACTTCCCAAAAAGTATATGTCGTCATGCATGGCGAAATAAAAATATCTTGCTAAGTCGACTTCGTAAGAAGTACATGTTGTCATGGCGAGATAAAATATGTTACCGAGTCGACTTAATAACAGTAGATGTCGTCTTGGCGACATAGCGTGGAGTCAGTTTTAATAATTACAGTTAAGTGCAATCATGTATTTGGTCTTCGTTCTCTGGGTAAGAAATATCTCGCCATGACGACATATACTTTTTTGTGAAGTCGACTTGGCAAGATAATACATGTCGCCATGACGACATGAACTTTTTGTGAAGTCGACTTGGCATGCAAGATAACTTATTTCGCCATGTCGACATTACTTTTTGGGTAGTCGATTTGGTAAGATTATGTCGCCATGACGACATGTATTTTTTTAGAAGTCGACTTGGTAAGAAAACTTATGTCGCCATGACGACATGAAATTTTTGTGAAGTCGACTTGCCAAGATAATTTATTTCGCCATGTCGACTAATAAAAGTTGATAAGTCGACATGGTAGGTTAAATATCTTTACATGTCGACATGATATGGATATTAAGTCGACTTGACAAGATAAAATATCTCGTCATGTCGTCCAAATAAATTTGCAATAATTTTTTGCATTCTACCCCGGTCCCCAACATAAAAAAAATGTTCTGGACGGCCATACATTATGGCTCAAGGCATGGGCACACAGAAGATTTTTTATGTTGGGGACCGGGGTAGAATGCAATAAATTATTGCAAATTTATTGCATTTTCTGTGTTTTTATTTATGGAAACTGCCCCCTACCCTAGCCCCCGCTGCGTACAGTCATGGTTCAGTGACAAAGCAATGGCCTCGTAACTGTGAGGCCCCAGGATCAACACCGTGTCGATGTGCTATATTAGTGCCCTTTTGTGGGGCATTAATCCTCATTACTGTCATTTATGATTTAAGGGCATAGGTCCCCTAGTTGATAAACATAGTAGCATATACATGCTTTAGCAGTCACGCAAAACACACATTGGCAAACTATTATTCAATAAAATCTGAGAATGTATACTATTATCTAGATCTAGTATTTTTACATTATTTTTAAAATGATTCCATAAATTGGGATAAAAAAAAATATTCCACCGTAATGAGCGACAGTGTATTTTCACTCAATGCTGCTTGACAGAGGTGGAAAAACATTTGTTAGGCCTGTGACAACCGATGGTGATGTCAGAGGTACTGAGTTAGAAGGTTGTGATTATGAGTTGATGCCCTTGGCTCAAAAAATGACATAATTTTAGTTAGTGTTATGTCCGTCCTTCACTCTTGTTATCTCATTATTGCGCGCTATCAAGAACCACTACATAACTGAATCCAATCATGGAGAGATACCAATTAATTTAACCAATTAAGACCCCCTTCTCACTCTTTTTCATGGACCGATCTAGGCTAGACCGATCTAGGCTAGACCGATCTAGGCACGATCGGTCTAACGGTGAGTATGAACGGACAACCGTCCCGGGGAGCGATCTTCTGGATCGGTCCAGAAGATCACTTCACGATGTGGTCTTTCGGACTGGTTCGCTTCCTAGACCGCTCCAGACCGATCTGGCGTGCACACTGCGTGCAGTAACACCAACCGTGCCAGGAAGCGATCTTCAATCGGAAGTGAATGTGTTTTGGCGGGAAAGCAATGAAAGAGAGAAAGAGATTACAGTACAAGTATTTCATTTCATTTATTTCATTTATTTTTCCACTTCTCATAAAAAACATATAACAATTTACATACAATATCTGATTAAATACAACAAAACAAAACAAGAAAATAAGATAACAATATTAAAAGAATTTTTAGCACCTAGAACTTATACTTGAGTATGTGGAGGAGCCAACAAAGGCCATTGGCCTGTCAAGGGCTGGTCTCCAGGAATAAATTAAAAATATATTGGTAGGTAAAGAACATAATTTAGTACATAACAAAAGGGAAACAGGCGGTCTGTGTGATGGAAAAGTATACACAAAGAATATTTGAGCATAAATAATTCAGGTGGTGTAGTAATTATTTTTAAAAAAAATCAACATATTTTAACATTTCAAAAGACATTGTTTGTATTTGCCTTTGAAAGAGGCAGGCGAAGGGCTGTTTTTTATGTCATCAGATAATGAATTCCATAGTTGAGGTCCCAAGTGTCGGACCGTCTGTCTGGACGACTCATACTTTAACAATTGAACACGTGGTCTATTGGAATATCTGGTATTGTACTGATGCATTTCAGAGTTTAACATGAACATATTATTAAAAACCTCAGGCAACAAGTTGTTGAAATATTTGTACATAAATAATGCAGTTTGCAATTTACAAATGTCAAAAATATTTAAGACTTTAAGTTTCTTAAAAAGAGGATCACTTGGTGTTCTGGGATGAGAGTTAGTTATTGCACGTAGAGCTCTTTTTTGCAATACATATAGCTTATTTATTAAAGTATTTGAACATTTCCCCCATACTATATTACAATAAGAAAGGTATGGCAAGATCAATGTGTTATATAAATTGGTTAAAATTCTCAGAGGAATGAAAGGTCTAATTCTATACAATACTCCAATTGCACGTGCTATTTTCCCCATGATTTCATCAATATGACAAGACCAAGTCAGGCTATCATCTACAGCAATTCCAAGAAATTTTGTGCAGTATACTTTATCAATCTTGTAATTATTGATGTATATATCCTCAATTTCATCATCAAGATGTCTATTTCTTTTCTTAAACACCATACATTGAGTCTTTTTTGAATTGATCATAAGCTTGTTTGCTGCAAACCATTGGTCAATTTTTGGAATTTCTGTACGAATAATGGCATTTAGTTCATTTATACTTTTCCCTTTTAAAAACAAAGTAGTGTCATCAGCAAATATTGTAGGGCAAATGAGTTGAGAAACATATTGAACATCATTAATGTAAATTATAAAAACAGAATAACACAGAATAACATAAGGAATGGTAAGACGGAAAATGATAGAATGATTAAAAAGAAGGATAACATAAAAAAGGTGATAGAAGGAATTAGAAACAAAGGATAGCGTAAGGAAAGATAGGAAGAAAAATAATAGAATAATAAAAACTAAGAATAATAATTATAAGAGAAGGTGATAGAAGGAAAAACATAAGGAATAGTAGGAATGGTAGGAAGAATATAAAAAATGATAACAAATAAGAATTACATAAGAAAAGCTGATAAAGGGAAAAACAAAGAATAACATGAGGAAAGATAGAAAAGAAAAACATGATAGAATGATAACAACAAACAATAATATTTTGTCTAATGTCATGACTGATCATATGAATGCTGGTCTTAAATATAGTGAAATATCTGATCATGTTCCTATTTTTATTATTTGTTATAAAAATCCTATGTCACGTGTAGAACCGAAGAATTTATTGTCTCGTAAATTTACGGCAGAAAATATATAATCATTGAACAATAATTTAATGATGGAAACATGGAATGATGAAGCTATCTTGTAATTATACTAACATTGCTTATGAATATTTTTAAAATATGTTTTCACTCCATTTTAGTAGACGCATCGCTCAGACTAAACATAGTCCAATAGAAGAAAATCCATACATCCCTGGTCTTCCCTCTTTCTCTTTCTCTTTTCTCTCTCTATTGCAAGTCATTCTCTCTTTCTATTATATTTCATCTATACTTCATCTATACTATAGGCTGTTAGTTTAGTTTAGATTTCTTTAGTTTAGTTTAATTAATAATAGTTTATTGTTTAATCGAGGGCTGCGCGCATTTCAAGCTTCATGCTTAACGCTGTATCCCTCCTATCATGTTAATTGTAAAAATGAGTAATGTTCCCCTATGTATTGTCTATGTTCTATATAGTAAGGGTATCAATTGTATTGTACTTTGACAAATATATTATATCACACTGATGGGCATTATGTATGTTTAAAATATGTATGTTTAAAATATGATATATAAATCAATAAATCAAATCAAATCAAATAACATAACATAAGAGTTGATAGAAGAGAAAACAAAGAACAACATGAGGAAAGACGGAAAGAGAAAATAAAAAAGAATAGATAATGGAAAGATAGAAGCGAAGATGAAAGATGGAAAAACAAAGAAGGCCATATGAAAAACAGAAAGAAAATGATGGCAGGAAAGATTCCATGACATTTGCTCCGGCGACAATTGCTCCGCTGTAAATTTCATACACTAATCGAATGGCTAACTTCAACCCTGGATTCAACACTATACCCTACCCTAAACCTAACCCTAAACCTAACATAAAACCCTATTGAAACCCTAACCCTAACCCTACATCTTAGACGAAATAAAGCCCGGAGCAATTGTCGCAGGAGCAAATGTCGTGTCACCGGCAGGAAAACAAAGAATAAAATAAGAAGTGAAAGAAGGACAAATAAAGACTAGCATAAGGAAAGATAGAAGGAGAAAATTATTAATAATAGAAAATTCAAAGATAGAAGTGGAAATGAAAGATGGAAAAACAAAAAATAACATCAGATTATTAAACAGAAAACGGAAATGATAGAAGGAAAACAAACTATAACATGAGGAAAATTTAGCAGAAGATCAGGCGCTCTATTCGTTTTTTTTTTAATTTTGCGCGAAACATTTGACCCGCTGACCTTTGCTACCACAACAACAGGAGCAGCCTAGCTCGTTCGCGCCATTATAGCAACAAGATCGGTCTAGCTTGTTAAGTGTGAACATAAACGAACCATACCCGTTTGGAGCGACCCAGTGGTTCGGTCTATAGGTTCATGGTCTAGCCTAGATCGGTCCAGGAAGTGAAGGCGGCCTTTTCGCGAGTCTGAGCAAGCCTTAATATTTTGTTGTATTTCATGACTGTAAAATTAGATATAAGGCGGTGTCACACAGGGGCAAAAATCCGGATTTTAGTTATCCTCTTAATTGCTTTCTGTCATCAATTATCCCTTCACGAAGCAAGAAAATTCTCCCTTGAAAGGATTTTTCAAGGGATTTTTTAAGGGATTTTTCTGTGTGACACCGCCTATACTGTATCAATTTTCTCCTGCGTATTCTTCCTTCAGACAATAATATGTTTAGCAAGGGGCAGTTTTTACAGGACTTCACCTCCCAGGTCATTATGGACAATCACTCCGTTGATACATTCTTCTTGATTAGGTAAGCAGCAATTCAACTGTTAAATTATGTGCTAATGATCAAGTTTATTATACGACCATCTGCACTCCAGTTGAGGCTGTATATGCATATATCTAGCATACACGGCTGCCAGGCTGAGTACGTACCAGGCGCGGATCCAGGATTTCTTAGGGGAGGGGGCCCAACTTTTGTTTTGGGGCCCAACCCCCCCCCAAAGGTAAAATAACGTGTTTTTACATGATTTTTTTCTCAAGGGGGGGGGGGGGGCGGGCCGGGCCCCTGCCCCTCCCCCCTTGGATCCGCCACTGGTACGTACAGTATTATTTATAACCCCAACAAGAGCAGATAATATATCTTGTATTAACCAGATGCATGGAAACATGCATCATTTGCTTCATACAATGAAACCCCAAATATCCACAGATCTTTTAATTAGCATGGACAAGTCGTACCTTTTGCATTTGAGAATAATCACTGTCAAGTGATGGAGGTGTTTTTATCATGAATATCTTTTGTTTATCCTCTTGATAATAGAATACTTCACCTGTCGTAGAGTGAACCTCTGGTCGATTAGTGGCATAGCATGGGCTCGGATCAGTGGTGGGAGACCAGACTTAAGTCTACTTGATCAGCGTTTTTCAACCTTTCTTTAGTCACGGCACCCTTTTAAGAGTTTAAAAGTTTTGCGTCAACCCAATCCAAAATTCATTAAAGATGATAATATTCCATACCTTGTACCACAGAGTGCGGGCACATTTTTGTGTGAGGGCTGAAACAAAAATATTCTAACCGGATCCCAGTGAGTGCGAGCCACCGTTTCTAAATTTAGTGAGCGAGCAAAGAAAAAAGACACCTTACTATCTATAAAATGTAATATCCTCATTAAAAATACCTAAAGTGATGTACATTTGGACATCTTGCGGTTTCTGATACCTTGTTTGGAATGAAGTGGACGATATTCCAAAATATATTTAACACAACTAAAATTCTCTTGCCGTACCACCACGGTTGAAAAACGCTGTACTAGATGGTCAAAATTTGAAGGGGCAAATTGACAGGGTCAGAAAGGGAATATACCCCCTTGCCTCTTTAGAGTGAAAACGCAATGTATTTTAAAGTGAAACGAACACACAAACATACTCTTTCTGTCTTTTCTCCTGTAAAAATTATAATTCTTACTCCTATCTCCATCTTTTTTTCTTTTCTGCTGTACACTACATCAAGTAGGTCGGATCACCCCAAATCATTTTTTGTTATAATCCTTATGATATCTCACTTTCTTTTTCCTTCTCTTTCAACTATCCCCTCACTCTCGCCTTTTTTTAGGGGGGAGGGGGGCGAGCACAAGCTACCGGGAAGCTATGCCACGTACTGCATTTGGTGCATAATGAATACTGATTACATAACTGTATTCAGTATTCGTCTTGATTGATTTTACCATGGACCTATTACGGATGAACATACATCGTTTTCTTAACGAATTCATTGAGATTGTCTCCGTCAATGTTGTCTCAATAACATTCAGTACATGTTTCGTCACTTAAAACTCATAGGCCCGAATTCACAAAGGAGGTTTCGACAAACCTTGGTTTTCGTACGTCATATGACGCGTTTTACGCGTTTTTTACAAACCTGGTTTGTAAAGAACAAAAGGAGATTTGGCAAAACAAAAGGAGGTTTGAGCTCAAACCTTGCTTTGTGAATTCGGGACATGGGGTCCGCCGCCAATAAGCCGGGACAGAATCAAGATAGTGATTTTACACAAAGTCATGTTAATCTACATGCGCAGAAGATAATAAATCGCTTAACTCATGGGAAATCGATGTGCAGTTCTGGTTTATAATCGGAAATTGTTGTTCCGTGTACTAGCTGTGTTTTATTTTGAAAAACATGTTGATATTACCAGATAGAGTTTATATTTGGATTGGTTGTGATTTAAAATCCCGTTTCCCCCAATTTCCCCATAATATTCCAGAGTTACAACGCACAGGGCTTATAAAGATTATGAAAATTCTAATTGTTTTATAAGTTCATTGGTGCGTGCGAAAGTGTGCGAATCAGTAATAATACATTTCATATCACCAAAATCGTCAGCTTTTCAACTTTGCTGCTCCCCATTGGTAATGTTTTTATTTAAGACACACTCTTTAAGAGCACACAATCCAAACGAAACCCAAAAGAGGGACACTGCTCTTGTCAATGACCGAAAATGCTTACTCAGTCATTATTATTAAAACAGCTGAATGCTCTCATTAAGATGCACACATTCAGAAGGCGGCGGATCTCGTTGGATCAAAGAAAGAATCACGTTGAATATCCATCCGTAATAGGTCCATGGTTTTACAGTTTCGTACAGATGTCCTTTATCTGCCCATGTGAAAAAATATCTACGAACTGGCATATTAGCTCTTCAAACAAATGTTTTATTGTATCGAAAATAATATCGCTAGTGATATTCGTTTGTCTCGCAATGTGGTCAATAAGGAATCTAAAAGATCACGACGTTTCGTATGCTACTGCGATACTTCGTCAGGTGATAAAAACTATTGTAAGCAAGGGTCTTTTATACTTTACGGGAGGACCGGCGGAGTAGCATACGAAACGTCGTGATCTTTTAGATTCCTTATTGACCACATTGCGAGACAAACGAATATCACTAGCGATATTATTTTCGATACTATATCCGCAATGAGTAAAATATTTAGCATCAATGTTTTATTGATTTCAAATATTATAAGATATAATACAACAGAACAATAACAGAAATAACACAATAATGAAATACATTTATAATGATCATATACAAGCTAGAGAATCATGATTTTAAAAAACCACTAACAACCAAACAAACCAGAAAAAAGGCACACCCAAAATAAAAGAAAGGAAGAAAACAGAAACACCAGGGAAATAAGTTTAAATAAATCTATCAATATGGGAAAAATAAAATGTGAAGATGTCAGATTACATTTCAAACTTCCACTTAAAAAAAACTTATATATTGACTCTAAGAAGTTCATTTATGACACTTGGAAACAGAATCAGTTGTAATTCACATCGTGTTTAGTTTTTTATGATGTTTTATGAGGGAAAGGCAAATTTTGTGATGGAACATGGAATAAAAGCAGTACATTTAAAAAAATACTATGAAATCATATAATATTGACTGGCTTCAGGGAGATACCAATTATATTGCCCAAACTAGACTCATATTTCCCCGAGTCAAAGACGAGGGCAATATGGGTCTTCCGAAAGTTAAGCCAGTCAATATTTTTATTGTTATCCAAAAAGTCGGACATCTAGAGCACATACATAAATCAACCATGACAATCCCAAAGCACTGAACAACTTTTGTCAACCAGCAGTGCTTGACTAAATTTTCGAAATATTACACCCCCTGCCAGTCAATAACTGTATAATATTTTCACTCGTCTCTACACGCAAAGTCTATACGGGCAGGGAGACCAAGGAAAATACAAAGAATATACCCCTCCGTTCCCACTGCTAATGAAAACTAGGGCAATACCGTTTTGTAAATGACCAGCTCAGATGTCTGATACGGGTAATAATTATATATATTCTTGTATATAATTATAATTATGTATATTCAAGACTGTTATCATGAAATCAATTTATTCAATATTCCTGTTAATGATGAACAACAGTACATTTTATTTTTTTCGAGAATAATTGTTCCATCATTACAAGAACTAAAGACTATTCCTTACATATGTTTTTGTTTTCAGTGCCCTTCTCTTATCATACTTGACCTTGAAGAAGATGAAGCAAAATAATGGAAAAGTGGCATGGGGCTGGCTCTACCTTCACAGATATATAAGGTACGTCTGTGCAGTGCTCACAAACAGACTGTGCATGCTGTGGGCAGTTATGCCCCATGTAGATATAGTTTTTGAATGTCACCAATCATTGCCTTGGTCATTCCTCTAATAGTGACTTTCATTTTACCCAACATGTAGAAGTGTTGTGGTCGAGTGGATAGGTCACCAGACTGTCGATCACAAGGTCCTCGGTTCGAGTCCCGCCGCACAGTGGGCCAGGGAGGAACCAAAGTGTGCCAAAACTAATTTCTGGGGATTTATTTTCTATAAATCCATAGGAAATGTTTTGATGTCCAGGGATTTCCGCTTAAATGGTATTACCAACATTTTCTCTGATATCTAAGCTTTAAGTTGATACCAAATTTGGCTGCCCGATTGTGCCCGTTATTATGTTAGAGCCGTTTTCCTTGCAACTTTGCCCCGAAAAATGTGTTTATTTTGGTCCGCGGTGTCAGAACAAGTGTCACGCGCCCCCAAGCGCCGTGATTTATGACCGCGAATCCTTCATGATTCAGCCGCGGACTAAAAACAAACATATTTTTCGGGACAATGTGGCTAGGGGAATCGGCTTTAACATGACAACGGGCAAGATCGGGCAGCCAAATTTGGTATCAACTTAAAGCTTAGACATCAGACAAAATGGTGGTATTAAAATATAAGCGGAACTCTGCGGAAATCTAAACGTTTCCTCTGGATTTTTAAAAAACATGGATAATTAGTCCATTTTTCAGTGAATTAACCTCTAATATATCATGAAGATTGTGTTTCTATACATTTTAACCATTTCATTGAACGAAATGAACTATCAGGAATATGTGAGAGCAATTTCATATCAATAACTTACGAACTTCATGTTAAATTGAAAGATTTACAAAATGAGTCACTTTTGCACTAAAACTGAATAAGTAGGATTTTGCTGTTTGAAGAAGTAAATTTATACCCTAGTTGTGCTTACCGGAATTAAATATTTTACTGAGGTATTCCTCAATGTATTACAGTTCAACTGGTCAAGAAGAGAATTGAAGAAAAATAAATCACCAAAAATGAGTTTTGGCGCACTTTGGTTCCTCCCTGGCCCACTGTGCGTTGCCATGGTTATGCGGACGAGCGTTGAATCGGCTGTGCGTAAACATAAACGGTACAAATGTGTACCGATTATGCCTAATAATAATCGATGGACGTGGGAAGGAAAAGCGCCTGCACATGCAGGGTAGCAAATTTTCGCAAAAAGAAATACCATACATGGAAAGCTTAGGTTTAGACGGACATTTTGAGATTAACATCACTGCGGGAATCGGCCGGAATCATAATAAACATGCTACATTTATAAAAAATTGCATTTTTTTTCCTTTTTTTGTGAAATTTAATGCTAATTTTTCCCAAAATGAAGCTTCAATAAATTTGGTAATTGTATTTTCTAATTGGATTACCAATAGGCAAGAAGTGCACGCAGTATCAAGTTGATTGCTTTTCCCTTCATAAATTCTCAACACCTATTGTAAAGTTGCCTCTTTTATCACTTTTGGAGCAACATATAGATTTTCCCATGTTCGCAGGGGTATATGACACTTTTAAAACTCGCTAAATATTAAAATATGGGTGGAAAAATATTCTTTAGAATGTTTTCTTCCCCAAACGAATGAAAAAAATATAAAAATTCACATTCGCCAATTTTGAATTTTGGCACACTTTGAGGCGATTCTGGCCCACTGTGCGCCGTGGCACTGATGTCATTTGGCAAGCAAGACATTGATCTACATTTGCCACTAGCTCTTCACCCAGGTGTCAAAAGGTTACCCGGTAGGATGCGAAAGCCAATGTGGTATGCTTAGCAATTTGAGCCTAGTAGCACTTGTTGGAGTGCTCCCCACGGAGTGGAGAAACGGTGCGTACATTGTGTGCGGTCAAGCCAGAATCCGATGACCGGGTTGATAATGTAAAGCGCTTCGAATCTCGGACATTCCCGACAATCAACAATGATGTGCAATCGCCCATGACGTATTAAGCGCTATATAAATAATAATATTATTATTATTATTATCACTATGAATATGACTGACAAAGAAAGCGGACAAAATATACAGTTCCTCAGGTAGACAAAGGAACATCCCTTCACTGCTATTATGTAAAAATGTTTAGAACAGGTGTCACATGCATATTCACCTTTTTACATATAGCAGTGAAGGGATGTTCACTACCCGAGGAACTGTATATTTTGTCCGCTTTCTTTGTCAGTCATATTCATATTGTATAGTGCCCGAAGGGACAGCATTATAAATGTTGAAATGGTTATCCTGGGTAAATAAGACCCAAGCTCTTATTATTCATATTTATCTTGCTATATATATATATATATAAGTTATTATAAGTTAACACAAACCATGCTGATGGTCGTTGTTATTTGGCATTTCAAGGGTTTGTTTGTTTTCCTATCGTGTGTAGTACTGTATTCATGTTCATGTGTATGATGTATGATGACATCGTGACATCGTGTGTGTACATTGACTGTATATTCAACAATGATGTGCAATCGCCCATGACCTAGCATCGTTAAGCCATTCATGAATGAACCTGCATTCAATCAGCAGATGTACGAGATTTATTGTATTATTACCAACGCTCCTTCTCTCCCCTTTCCTTTTCTTCTCTGCAAGTCACTCAGATTTTCTCTTTTTATTTGTCATTGTTGTATCTCAGTTGAGGGCTGCGGGCACGTCAAGCTACCTTGCTTATTTCTGTAGCCCTCCTGCATTTAATGTATAATAATTATGCATTCAATATATTTGTTTAAATTCGTTTATCTGTATAAAATTATATACACTTAAAATATTGTATCAAACCATATTATGTTCATGAAAATGTATGATGAAAAAAAGAAAAAAGATGCAGAAACCAATAAATCAAATCAAATCAAATATTTGTTGTATGCCAAATTCACATATGATATCTCTCTCTTTCAGGTTGACACCAACTCTTGCCATGGTCATTCTAATTTCGATGTTCATCATACCCAATATGGTCTATGGACCGAATGCAAATCTGGTTAATGACATCGTCGACCCCTGCCGGGATGGATGGTGGACAGATCTCCTATACATCAATAACTTTGTCCGTAGCGAGGTCGGTGTCGGGGTACGTGTAAGAATATCTTTTAATGGATAGAACGTGGCATTTTCAATGTTATATGATGGAAATCATCCTCTTGACAAGAAGCAAGTGTATTACTTACTTTGATGTTTACTTTGATGTTGAAGCGTAAAGATAAACTTATTTGCCCCTCCAGGTAATGCTATCTCTCTGGTATGGACTGTACTTAAGGGGGTGGTTGTACCAATATTTCCCAAGGATGGATTTGAACTGGTTTACAGTTGTTGCTCTGACTGCTGAGTCTGGTAAGGAATTCCAGTTGTTGCAACTTCGCACAGAGAAGGAATTTTGACGAAGCACAGATTTACACTTTGGCTTCCTTACTTTCATAGTGTGGCCTCTGGTTCTGGATTCGTGGACTAGTTGAAAAAATTTATTGATATCCACCCGGTCAATTCCTTTCATAATCTTAAAGATTTGAATCAGCTCAGCTCTCTGTCTTCGGTAAATGAGTGTCTCTAACCCGAGGGCTTTCAATCTCTCATGGTATTCTAGGTGACGAATATGTGCAAGTTGACGGGTAGCTCTTTGCTGCACTTTTTCCAGTAAGTCTTCGTCTTTCTTGAACATGGGACACCAAACCGAGTTGCAATATTCAAGAGTAGGCCGGATAATGGTCTTGTAGAGCATAAGCCATCCTTTTTCATTCAGACTTGAAAAGGATCTCTTTATGATACCCAACTTGATGTTGGCTCTTCTTGCTACATCTGCCACATGATCTGAGAATGATAGTGCAGAGTCAAAAGTTACTCCAAGGTCCTTCTCACAGTCGGATACAGGTATGTTGCTAACTTCTCCAGCATTTGCTATGGTGTAGTCACATTTCGGGTTACGCCTCCCATAATGAATGACCTTGCATTTCGAGACATTGAATTGTAATTGCCATTTCTCAGCCCATCTGGAAACAGCTTGAATATCCTGTTGAAGGTTTTCAGCATCACTTCTGTTTTCCACAACACTATAGATTTTTGTATCGTCTGCAAATAGTTTAATTCCAGATGTTACATTCTCAGGCAAATCGTCAATGAAACAAAGAAATAGGACAGGCCCGAGAACACTTCCTTGCGGAATTCCACTAGATACTGGGCACGATGGTGATTGTTTACCGTTAACTGACACTCTCTGTGATCGTCCTGTCAAGTACCCCTTTATCCAGTCATGGATGCGTCCTGAAATACCATTGGCTTGTAGCTTAACAAGGAGACGTTTGTGAGGGACAGTGTCAAATGCCTTCCTGTAATCTAAATAGATGCAGTCGATACTATGGCCGTTATCAAGTTTTGCTGTCCATTCTTCAAGAACCTCAAGAAGTTGGGTAGCGCAGGACCTGCCAAATCGAAATCCATGTTGATGATCGTCCAATAGGTTATTGATCTCTAGGTGCTCAATCAATGCCTTTCTCACAATCCTCTCCATGATCTTGCACACTATCGATGTAAGACTGACTGGTCGATAGTTTGTCGGATCGTTTTTCCTCCCTTTCTTGAAGAGTGGCACCACAATAGCCTCTTTCCAGACATCTGGTATATTTCCCTTCTTCATAAGCTTAGTGAAGATAATCTGGAGAGGCTCAGCCAATTCGTTGCGCAGTTCTTTCAGCACTCTGGAGTGTATCCCGTCTGGGCCTGCCGATTTGTTAATGTCTAGCTTGGAACTCAAAAAGTCAGGACCACACTTGCTTGAATGATCAAATACACTAGAAACCATTATAACTAGCACATAATTATGTGCGACATCGTTATTTTGTTGGTCAGTGCTAGAGGGTTGTTCTCAGCTAGTATTCAAATTTAATAGGCCTATCAAAATTTTAGTATTGAACATACATGTAAATTCTGTGAGAATTTCATTCTTGACAATAATATTGTCAAGAATGAAATTCTTATTATTATAATTCTTATTCTTATAATTATTATTGAAGACTATACAGTGCGTCCCACAAAAAACGAAACCGAGAAGTATTGATGTTCTATCATAACTTAACTTTGTTATTCCTCGCTCATTTTTCTTGATTGAGGTGTCATATGAAAGGGCAGAAACTCAACTTTCTAGAAATGTGAATTTTTCTTCGATACCGACCGCCAAATGTCTGTTTGGTTTCCTTCCTTCAAATTGCTTTTAATCACTCATGCGTGAAAAATGCATCATCTGAGTAGCATCAACAGAAAGAGGAGACTCTAAACTTTCCAAATATGTATCATAGATAATTATGGTTGTGATTAAGTTATGATAAAACATCGATACTTCTCGGTTTCGTTTTTTCTGGGACGCACTGTACATGCACATTTGACAAGTTGTACGTGTTTTAAAAAACTGTTTATGTCTTTGTGACTTGTTTATCTCCATGAAGTGCATCCCCTGGAGCTGGTACCTGGCCAATGACATGCAGTTTTTCATCATTAGCCCTCTTCTACTCATCCCTATGTATCGGTATGTATGATTGTCACACTGGCACTATATCCCATTGGTCTAATTAAGCTATTTTCTTAATCCTAATTAACCCCTCACTCTGAGCCTTGTTTAGATATGACGTGGGAAACCACAGGGTTTATTTTTCTAATAATGACGTAAATTGTAGTACATGCTTCATATTTCATTCATTATTCACTTAAATATTTCATTTAAACTTTGTTTAGTTTTGTGATAATACATTATTTCTGTCGTTACCGAGAGTCTTATTAAAATTATGGCATTTTTCCACCTTTATATTCACCCATTTTAACCTGTTTGTTTCTATGAATAGTGCATATCTTGGAGTTGGTACCTTACCAATGCAGTCTTTTCATCATTGTAGTCCTCTTCTACTCATTCCAATAAGTATTAGTATGTATGACCATGGACCTATTACAGATGGACATTCATCGTTTTCTGAACGAATTTATTGTGATTGTCTCCGTCAATATCGTCTCAATAAGATTCCGGACATGTTTCTTCACTTTGATCTCATGATGGTCTACCGCCGAAAAGCCGGGACAGAATCAAGATAGTGATTTTACACATGTTAATCTACATGCGCAGAAGGTAATAACTCGCTAAATCATGGAAAATCGATGTGCAGTTCTGGTTTATAATCCGAAATGGTTGTTCCGTGTACTGTCTTTTATTTTGAAAAACATGTTGATATTACCAGATAGAGGTTATATTTGGATTGGTTGTGATTTAAAATCCCGTTTCCCCCTATTTCCTAATAATATTGCAGAGTTACAACGCACAGTGCTTATAAAGATCATGGCCTTCTGTGTGCAAAAGTATGCAAATCAGTAATAATACATTTCCTATCACCAAAATCATCTGCTTTTCAACTTTGCTGCTCCCCATTGGGAATGTTTTTATTTAAGACACACTCTTACAGAGCACACCATCCAAACAAAACCAAAGAGAGGGAAACTGCTCCTTTGTCAATGACCGAAAATGCTTACGCAGTCGTTATTGTTAAAACAGCTGAATGTTCTCATTAATATGCACATAATCAGAAGGCGGTGACTATCATTGGATCAAAGAAATAATCACGTCGAATGTCCATCCGTAATAGGTCCATGGTATGACGATGGACCTACTACAAATGGACACTGATTGGTACCATTATTCATGCATGCACCTGCCTGATGGCATTCCAAACATGCTTCCAAGCTTTGGTCTCATCACGGCCGCCGCCAGTCAGCCAAAACAATAAACAGAACTGTGTCTGGAACTCTACAAATGCCTGCGCAGTTGTGGCGTACATAAGAATATTGACATATAAAAAGTTTTCAATAGGAAATTAGAAGTAATTTACAAGAGAAACATGTAAATTCGGCTGTAAAACAATGATTTAAAATTTCATTTTAAAACTTATCCTATCCATTTCCAAGGAAAAGAAGGTAAGGAACAGTGAAGAATATGTATTTCTCAAAGTTTGGCAAGTCCAGATGTATGTCCACCAGCTAGTGTCCACTCCTTCAATAATCAATCTAATATCACACAGATTGTGGTATGTATTTTTGCCGAAGTCGTAATACAATAGCAGCATACAAGTTGCTATGTCAAGGCCCGGTCACACAGGGAGGACGCATGGGGAACGCACGGCCAGCGCATTGTAAATTTGCAATTTGGGCCAGTGCGTTGTCGTTCGCTAGGCGTGCGTCATCATTCGTTACTCGTTCGTCGAGCGCGCTGGACCGACGCTGGACCAGCGCTATGCATGCGTCGTCATTCGCTGTGTGCGTCGGGATTTTTTGAGCATGCTCAAAAACGTGCGCCGAGCTCGACGCATGAATATACACGCCAAAGGCACGCCAGACATGCGCCGGAGCGCGCTAGACCAGCGCCAGACATGCGTGGAGCGCGCTAGACCAGCGCCAGACATGCGCGGAGCACACGCCCTGTATACGCACAGCGCGCTAGCTACACGCCGTGCATTTTGTGTCAGCTCGCTAGCTTTTCCAAAATTATGACAAAAGTTAGGCACACGTTCTTTTCCGATTTCCAATGCGCTGGCCGTGCGTCGTAGAACGCGGTGCATGCGTGGACCATTCGTCCAGCGCGCTAGCAACACGCTGTGCATTCGTGGAAGTTGTTATCATGTGCGCTCTGGGTACGGTCTGTATGCGCCCTGTATGCGCCCTGTATGCGCTCAGCGCGCTAGCAACACGCTATGCATTTGGTGTCAAAAGTTGGGCGCACAACAACGCACTGGCCAATATTGCAAATTTCCTATGCGCTGGCCGTGCGTTCCCCATGCGTCCTGCCTGTGTGACCGGGCCTTTAGACATGCTGTAGCATCACCAGGAAGACAAAGGCAATGATGATGTATTGTACTATAGAAACATGCAATTCTATTATGAACGTGTGCTAAGCTGTTGGAAATGACATACTATTGTCTATTCTAGAATATTAGTTTAGTCTGACATGTCTGACATAGCAACTTATATGTTGATATTGTTTGTGGTATTGTAACAGGTGGTCAACTTTGGCAAAGTTACATGCCACTTTCTCAAGTTAGCTCATTGATGACTGACAGGTGATGTCACAAGGAGAATGAGATCTGGAGGTTTTTGGGTGGAGCTTAGCAAGTTTGAAAAACAAATATTTCAAAAAATATTAACAAATCTATGAAACAAATTCAGAAGTTTAAATATCAAAATATGAGATGTATGCAGGACTGCACACCAACAAGAATGCACTTGTATTTCGATGTCATGGGCCCTTTAATACGGCTGAATACCGTCGTAGGTTTGGACGCTACGCTGAAATTTTCGCTTTGAGTGCGATCGATCCCCCGCTAAGATCACAGAACTCTTTGTTCTGTGGCTAAGATTAGCGTTGTAGAAGGCCGCTTCGCCGGTTGCGAAAACTAGCTATTAGGGACTTTTAGATTGAGTGGACGAGAACACGACGAACGCCGACTGATCATGCGTGTCAACGTACTCAACTGCCCATGTTGACTACAATTAGAAATCTTTTAGATTGCACTCGTCGATATACATGCATGCAGGAAGTAACACTATGATCATGTCGGACAAAGAAAGAGGACAAAATATACAGTTTCTTATTCTACCCTCGACAATTAGACCATTTTCGTAACCAACTTTAATGCACACGTCTTTGTGAAGTGCCTCACTACAAATTTCATTTACCTGATAAGATTAATAGTAATTCAATAGTCAGAATGTAAACTGCATATATCAAGTGTTGCTAGGTAGGTTGAGCCATAAAGTTTGTCCAACCTGGCAACAACTAATGTACGCAGTTTGGATTATGTCTATTGAAATACTTCACAAAGACTTATGCATTAAATTCGGTTCATTACGAAAATGGCCTATTGCTGTAGTAGAACATCCCTTCACTGCTATTATATAAAAATATGTAGAACAGTTGAATATGCATGTGACACCTGTTCTACACATTTCAATAGCAGGGAAGGGATGTTCCTTTGTCTACCTGAGGAACTGTATATTTTATGCGCAAGCGGGATATACTAGTACCGTACTAGATTTAGGAAAATCAAGGTTGACGCATTCTCGATCGCCGACTGAGACGACGTGACGCATGCGCAGTGCCCTAAAATGACGTCACACGTTGCAGTCAAAGCTGTTAACGTACACATCTAAAAGTCCCTATTATCAGGTGGTGGTGGTCATGATGTGATCAAAGAAAGACTCTCATTATTAGTCCATTTGTATAGTAGGGTTCATGGTATGACCATGGACATTCAACGTGATTCTTTCTTTGATCCAATCATAGTCGCCGCCTTCTGATTATGTGCATCTTAATGAGAACATTCAGCTGTTTTAACAATAACGACTGCGTAAGCAGTATCGGTCATTAGGGACTTTTAGATTTGCACGTTGACAGCTTTGACTGCAACGTGTGACGTCATTTTAAGGCACTGCGCATGCGTCACGTCGTCTCAGTCGGCGATCGAGAATGCGTCAACCTTGATTTTCCTAAATCTAGTACGGTACTAGTATATATGCCGCGTGCGCATAAAATATACAGTTCCTCAGGTAGACAAAGGAACATCCCTTCCCTGCTAGATGTACAAATGTGTAGAACAGGTGTCACATGCATATTCACCTGTTCTACACATTTTTACATAATAGCAGTGAAGGGATGTTCTACCACAGCAATAGGCCATTTTCGTAATGTAACCAAATGTAATGCATATGTCTTTGTGAAGTGCCTCAATACAAACTTTTTCATTCACCTGATAGGAATAATAGTATTTCAAGAGACAGCTCGCATCTTAACTGCATACATTAGTTGTTGCCAGGTTGGACAAACTTTATGGTTTGACCTGCCTAGCAACACTTAATATATATGCAGTTGCATTCTGAGTATTGAAATACTATTATTCCTATCAGGTGAATGAAATAATTTGTATTGAGGCACTTCACAAAGATCTATATGCATTAAATTTGGTTACATCACGAAAATGGCCTATTGTTGAGGGTAGAATGAGGAACTGTATATTTTGTCCTCTTTCTTTGTCTGTTATGTTCATAGTGTTACTTCATGCATGCCTGTATATCGTCGAGTGCAATCTAAAAGATTTCTAATTGTAGTCAACATGGGCAGTTGAGTACGTTGACACGCATGATCAGTCGGCGTTCGTCGTGTTCTGGTCCACTCAATCTAAAAGTCCCTATTGACAAAGGAGCAGTTTCCCTCTCTTGGGTTTTGTTTGGATGGTGTGCTCTGTAAGAGTTTGTCTTAAATAAAAGCATCCGCAAAGTTGAAAAGCAGACGATTTTGGTGATATGAAATGTATTATTACTGATTCGCAAACTTTCGCACACACCTATGACCTTATAAAACAATTAGAAGGCCATGATCTGTATCAGCCATGTGCGTTGTAACTCTGGAATATTATGAGGAAATAGGGGGAAACGGGATTTTAAATCACAACCCCAAAATCCAAAAATAACCTCTATCTGGTAATATCAACATGTTTTTCAAAAAAAATACATGTACAGTACACGAACAACAATTTCCGAGTATTAAGCCAGAACTGCACATCTATTTTTCCATGATTTAGGCGAGTAATTATCTTCTGCGCATGTAGATTAACATGTGTAAAATCACTATCTTGATTCTGTCCCGGCTTTTTGCCGGCGACCATGATGAGACCAAAGGGAAAAAATATGTACGGAATGTTATTGAGACGACATTGACGGAGACAATCACAATGAATTCGTTAAGAAAACGATGAATGTCTATCCGTAATAGGTCCATGGTATGACGGTCAACGTATGCTAACAACGTTTAAGCACGGACTGTGAGTCACCCTGGCACATATTCCTATTAAGTGGTAATGTGTATAACTCTTAAACAATGGCATCTAGATGGGCTCTGTTTTAAACAAAGTTACACATTAAATAATATGAATTGGTCCCAAGTCTATTGGTATCATCCCTCAATCACCAATTTCTTTTGTTTTGGCGATTCGTGATCAGTTTCAAACTACTGGGCTGTATATTATTCAAATAATTCATGTTGGCTAGAGCGTAAGTTAATATGCACTGCACGCAGGTTAACTCACAATCGGATGATGGGGGCTGCCATTTGCTTTGAATGACATCACAGTATGATGGGGACAAGGGTGACCAAATTGTCGGGAGATTTTGACAATATTATAAAATGTGATATTCGATCTATGATTTCCCATAATCTACACACATTTATTTATTTTAATTATTACCAAATGGACGGTAAAGTTTTTTTTACTACAAATTGGTTCAAAAAGAACTTTAATCATCACAGGATTCCGGAGATATCGTGATTTCGGATCGGCGTGCACTCTACAACTAGAAAGTCATACAAACAATGTGACCATACTTCGCGCACAGGGGTTAACAGCTGATTTATCAAAAAATGCAATTCATCAAAAATAAGGTAATATCATAATTTGCAAGGCAAGATATCATACAATCAGTTGGTACCACTTTTTACTTACAATTTTTAGAATATCTGCTCTCAAAATGAAGATTTCCACACCCTTATCGGTAATTAAGTTGATAATATTTCGGAACGGACGCAAATGACTGCAAAATTTGCCGATCTTTTGTCAATTTTTTCACAATTTCGCACCCAACTTTTGTTCCCCTTTCAATTGGTGATATCAGATTTTTGAAATCTTACCAATTTTTTTAAATCACGCGGTCACGGGCGAACTATGGTCACACGTCCACATAGAGTGCTCAGTCCAAAAAAAAAAAACAGTTGGGGACCAGTTGAAAGCAACTGAAAGCAACTGAAAGCAACTGGTACTGGTACCAGTTGATTCCAGTTAAGTGAACTGGTTTCAATATGGAAATTGGTATAGTGGAATCAACTGGTACCAGTTGGAATACCAGTTGTCAACTGGTACCGGTTGTGAACAGGTACAAGTTGGAAAACCAGTAGATATTTCCAGTTGATCATATAGCGTCCACCAATTAACTGATAATCAATCAATCAATCAATAATCAAATATTGCATGGCATCTGGCAACCAACTGAACCATACTTATATAAACGCTTGCAGTTGCTTCATCGCAAAGATCATTTGAAGTGAATTACAGTTGTGTAAATAATGTTAATTGAGTGGGCAGAGTTCGTGCATTATTATATACAAAATTGTACATGTTTTTACTGGTTATTAATTACATATATCAGTATATATATTTGTACGTCTTAAATTAGATGTTAAACATGATCAGACATATATAATGTACTTGTCAATGATTGACTAAGAAACTATAAATCACAAAATTGATGTGCATTGTCACATTTGCTTCTCATCAGATCATGATAATTACGTTTTCTGTGAAAACATGCAAATTAATCATGAATATGCATAAGATACATTGAACTGTTTTTTGAACTGGTAGTCTGGTTTCAACTGGTAAATCAACTGGCAATCATCAACTGGTTTCAACTGGTAATTCAAGTGGTATCATCAACTGGTTTCAACTGGTAATTCAAGTGGTATTATCTATTGGTTTTCAACTGGTAATAATCTAATGGTTTTCAACTGGTAAATCAACTGGTAATCATCTACTGGTTTCCACTACTGGAATCAACTGGTATCAAAATAATGGTCCAGTTTGGCCACTGTGCTGCAACTGGAATGAAGTTATGAACTAGTAGATTTCCCAGTAAGGCCCATTGGTTACAAATGGAATAAACCGGCAAACTACACCCATTGGGTTTCAATATGTTCCAATTGGAAACAACTGGTCTCAAATGGTCCACTTTGGTTTTATGGGTTTTAAACTGGAATCAACTGGCAGATGTACCAGTAACGCCTATTGTTTTTAACTGGTATCGACTGGTGTAACAATATACCAGTATGGTTAATTGGTTTCAACTGGGATATAGTGGTGCATGTGAAGTTTACCAGTTGTGTCAACCAGAGGCGGCGGAGCGACTTCCAAAGTGGGGCGGGGCACCAACAAAAAGGGGCACTTTCTGGAAAAAAGGGCACCTTTAGAGGGAAATCTCAAAGCGAAAAAATACAATTATTTAGACATTGCTATATACCCCTATATTGTGATTACTGTAATCAGAGATGATTTCAATATTTGTTTCTCTTTTTACATCATATTGCTTGAGCATCATACTTTGCAGTTGGGTGTGATGGTCTTTAACATTTATTTGTGAGGTCGCATAGCGAAAAATTACATCTTATAAAGAGGAAAAAACAAATCCTGATGGGTTATAAGCGCATTCTCATAACTGAAGTCTGAAAAGACCTTTGATAAGTTACATAATTAAAAACATCTATAACTACGAGCGAGCGTAGCGAGCGAACTTTGGGGGAAATTGCTCTTAGCCGCTTGAATTTAGGGGCACGTTTAACGATGAGAGGAAAAGGGGACACTTATCGTGTCAACGTACAAAGGCTAATTACCAGAAGTGAAAATGGGGCACTTCTTAGACCTAAAAAAAGAGGCACGCACCAGGGATGAAAAGGGATTTTTTATAAGAATGGGAAACGGTCATTTATCGCATCTGAAAAGGGCACTGACCATACCTGAAAAGAGGCACTTATGAGAATGAAAAATGGGCACTAATCAAAAAGGGAAATGTTCATTTGTTGAAAGAAAAGGGGCATCGATCAGATTTTAATAGGGGCCTTTATCGGAGGTGAAATGAGCTTTTATGAGAAGGGGAAAGTGACTCTTATTAAAATGAAAAAGAGGCATATGTTAAAATAAACGGGGCACTTATCAAAGATGAAAAGGGGTAACTAGTATGAGAATGGGAAGGGGCACTTATAAGAAGAAAAAAAGAGCATTTATTAGGAAGGAAAAGGGGGACGTGTCAAAATAAAAGGGGCATTTATAAGAGATGAAAAGGGGCACTAATGAGAATGAAAAGGAACTATTTTCATAGATGAAAAAGGGGCATTTATGAGAAGGGAAAGTGGCTCTTTTTTAAAAGGGGGCATTTATCTTAAGGAAAAGGGGCACTTATTAAAAAGGAAAGGGAGCACATGTGAAAATATAAGGTGCGCTTATCCGAGTTAAAAAAAAGGGCTAGTTGTTAAAAGGGGAAGGGGCACTTTTTAAAAAGGGAAAGGGGAACTTGTCAAATGGACACTTATTGCAAAGGAAAATGGAAACTTGTCAAAGGAAAAGGGGCACGTGTCCAAAAAAATGGGGCACTTCTTACAAAGTATCAGAGGTGGAAAGGGCACTTTTAAAAACTAATAGGTGCACTTTTCAAAGTAAAAGGGCACTTTCCTGTGTAAAAAAGGGACACTTCTTACAAAGTTAAAGGGGCACGTTTCCTATGTAAAACGGGGCACTTTGGGGGTACTTGAAAAAGTGGGGGCACTGTGCCCCCCCTCCTGCCCCCCCCCCCATATGGGTCGGTATATTGTGTGCACAAAGTATAACTTTGCATGGGCATGGGTTTAAACACACGAGGCATAGCCGAGTGTGTTTTAGACCTGTCCAAAGTTACTGCGTGCACACAATTCCACCGACCCACAAAATCAATTTTACCGGACGCATGGAACCAAATGACCTTATTCTTCATGCCTGAAATGCAATATTGTTTGTCTACATGTAGATCTAGATCTAGAATTTGTGTGTGTGTAAAGTGGTTTATAGTGCAATGGATGTAAACATATTACTACCTTAACATGAAACTATTTATTACACAAATTATAAGGATTATAAATGGTTATTAAAAAAATTCCAGTACAATTGTCTACATGGTAATTGACCTATCAAACTGTAGGGGTCTTCCTATTCTATAACACTTTTTGATGAGAAACTTTGTATGGTAGGCATGGTAGGTTGACCAATTAGATTGCATACATCGAACCTATTATATGAATATTCTTTAATCCATGCAGGTATGGCGTTAAAGGAATGATAGTATTAATCATGATTTGTGTGGCCAGTTTCATCACGACTGCTGTGCTCTGTTATCAGAATTACTTTATGCTTTTCGGTTCTTTGCTTTCAAGGTAAGATATCATACAGTGTAACCTGTATATAACGACCGCTCAAATAAAACGAAATTTTTTTTTTTTTTTTTAGATGCAATGAACGGTTCCTTTAGTAAGTTGTGGCGATTGTATGGCACCTGCTATGGTGATAATTGCTCTGCAACATATGCATTAAATGCCACCACATTCCTGATAAATAAAAATGACTTGATTCTGAAAGAAATTAAAATAGGATATTTATGAGGAAAAAAACATAAATTTCATGAGTATTTGCTTGGCATGTATGAGCTATATTTGGCCACCTGCCAGCTAGTTGGTGGCCAATTTGTGCAGTTGTATTGATGATTGTGTCTGTGATTTGCGCTGATTGGGGCTTTCCTCTGACTGAGCCTTAATTAACACCCTGCAATTTCGATATAACATGACAATCTGGGGGCTCAGTAAAGGCTTGCTCACATAAATGCCATAACAATTAAACCATGGTAGTTTACCACAGAACTTAAAACGTGAATTAATCTTCCATCGACAAGCCGCAATAATGTTTGATCTGTACTTACTGAATTGAAAATGGAGATGCAACCAAATATTTGATATTGTAAGATGCAAAAATGTGAAGAGCAGCTACACATTAAGAAAAAGACCCCAGTTAATTAACCAGAGCTTTGTTTTATTTTTTTTAAACAACCCACAGCGTCCAAATTCAGGCCACAATCTACATGAAACCGTATTGTCGTATCCCACCATACCTCTTGGGCATTGCCCTTGGCTATGCCATGTATGATATTGGAAACAAGAAGATTAAACTGTCGCCGGTAAGTATATAAACCCAATTCTGTGGGGTGCGTTCAATCGAATTTTCGAAGCTAGAATCACAAACATGAATCAAAAATCAAAACGCTGTTACAAAAAACAAGGTCACTGCGGTTAGCGTTCAAGCGATTTTTCATCAACGCTGATTCTAGCTCATTTCGAGCCCAGCCACTGCGCATCACACTCGCAGTTTGACCCAGGAAGTATAGGTAAACTTCTGCGCGCGCTTTTTGGAATTGTTTACGCCCGACTGTCGACTGCTGTTTTGAGCATAGATCGCAATAATAAAACAAAGAATGAGAAGGTGATGGAAGGAACAAACAAACAAAAACATAAGGAAAGACAAAAAGAGAAAGTGATAGAGTTATTAAAACAAAGAATAACGTAAGAGAAGGTGATATAAGGAAGAAACAAAGAATGACATAAGGAAAGGCAGAAAGAGAAAGTGATATAATGCTTAAAACAAAGAATTACATAAGAAAAGGCAAAAAGAGAATGTGATGCAAGGATAGAATAACATAAGGAAAGACAGAAAGAGAAAGTGATAGAATAATTGAAACAAAGAATAACATAAGAGAAAGTGATAGAATTATAAAACAAAGAATAACATAAGAGAAGGTGATAGAATGCTTAAAACAAAGAATAACATAAAAAAGCTGATAGAAGGAAAAACACAAAGATTAACATAAGAATTAATAGAAGGAAGAAACAAAGAATAACAAAAGAGAAAGTGATAGAATTATAAAAACAAAGAATTACATAAGAGAAGGTGATAGAAGGAAAAAACAAAGAATAACATAAGAATAAAAGGAAGAAACAAAGAATAACATAAGGAAAGACAGAAAGACAAAGAAATTACATAAGAAAAGCTGATAGAAGGAAAAAACAAAGAACATAAGAATAAAAGGAAGAAACAAAGAATAACATAAGGAAAGTGATAGAATTATAAAAACAAAGAATAACATAAGAGAAGGTGATAGAAGGAAAAAACAAAGAATAACATAAGAATAAAAGGAAGAAACAAAGATTAACATAAGGAAAGACAGAAAGAGAAAGTGATAGAATGATTAAAACAAAGAATAACATAAGAGAATGCGAGTGAAGGGAAAAAACAAAGATTAACATAAGAATAGAAAGAAGAAACAAAGAATAACAAAAGAGAAAGTGATAGAATTATACAAACAAAGAATTACATAAGAAAAGCTGATAGAAGGAAAAGAACAAAGATTAACATAAGAATAGAAGGAAGAAACAAAGAATAACATAAGGAAAGACAGAAAGAGAAAAAGATAGAAGGAAAACAAGGTATAACATAACGGAACAGGCCACGATAAAGAGCATGGTATATCAGTAAACGCAAATTGCATGAAAAGCAGGCGCGCGGTTTTTGCCAAAACCGGAACAGGCTCCGTCATACAATCATGATGGAGAACTCCGTCCGTTAAATCGAATTTTAGCGACCGTGATTCTGCAGAATCATGATACAAAACGCATCTTTTTCAGCGTTTCATGTTTGTGTTTTCAAACACGTTTGTTTTTACGACCGACGAAAAAATCGCTTGAACGCATTGCGTTGTAGGCGTTACTACTGCAGCTAGAAGAGATTAGACCACACAGAGAGCCATCGAGGTCACTGTGGCAGGTGGCTATCTCATTAACTCAGCTCTCATTAACATAAGAAAAAGAGGATCATGGGGGACCAACAGGCACCGATTGGGGAAGTTTTCTATATAGAGGGAGCAAGTAGCTACAAGTATGGCAGTGTGCCTTTAAACTAAACGTCTTTAGAAACCGTGATTCTAGGGTGAAAAAGTGTCGATTAAACGCACCCTAGGTCATCCTTTTAGGGTGACAACGGTGATTCATTGTACCTTTATAGCCATATACCCAAACTTTCTGAAAGGCTAAGACGGAAAAAAATGAAGCTTGCTGGCCACTGCTTCAGGAGAAAACCGGGAGAAAACATGGACTTAAATGTCTCCCAATTTCTGGTATGGACAGAGATGCTAGTTTTCAGGCAATAACCTGCATGAATTTAGGCCCTGGTTAGATATTTTCAGGCCATAGTTTAGGCTTTTTGTGTACAAAATAGCTAAATATACGTGATTTTCAGGCCCTCTAGCTGATCAATTCTAACTGGCATTCCTGTATGGACTCCATCACATGGGCAAAGATGCAGAGGAAGACCAGCCAAAACATAGATAATGTGCTCAGAGAAGACACCGGACTGGACATTGAAAAGCGACCTAGGGAATGCCATATCAGATGGGAAGACCTGGTCCATAATTTTTTTTTTTTAAATAACAATAATAATAATAATCAACCAGTACAAATGTGTGCAGTCTTTTCCATCTTTGTCCGCACTTACTAAATACCAGTGTGATTATTATGTTTTAAAAACGATATAGTTATAGCTTAAGAATTGTCTATTTTACAGTTAAGGTATACATTGATAGCTTTCACATTTGTAGTCATATTTACATACAATTAACTGGGAAATTTGTTGGAATTTAATTTGTATCCTTCTTGAAACAATTAGGCCTGCATGTGTTCTACTGAAATGTAAACCCGATGCTAGTGTTATGCTCAGTCAAGACATTAGTGTCAAGTTTAACAAACAAAGAGGATGATCCAATTTTTCCTTTTGTTTAATAATGGACGCAGTGATGCAATATGGCTTCAACTGAATTTGTACAATGTGGGCCTTCGTGTTTTGTTCTCTTTCTAATGTTGGGAACACTGCAATAAATATTACATGGATCAACGATCTTTAAATGTATGTGTTTGTATTTCCAATTCCATCTAGGTTATTGTAGCAGCTGGCTGGGCCATTGCTAGCGCCTTGGGCATAGTGGTGGTCTATGGCAGGGGTGTATCCATACCGACCCATGATGCTGAAATCATGTATCTTACATTTAGCCGCTTCACCTGGGCACTGGCTGTTTCCTGGGTCATATTCGCCTGCCATTATGGATATGGAGGTATGTGGGTATAGACGTATGACACTTGCTCTTGCGACTATTGCTCCACCATACCTTCTACACTAACTTAATCCTTAACTTCAACCATGGACCCAATACTGCCTAAACCTAACTCTAAACCATAACCTAAAACCCAATTGCAACCCTAACCCAAACCCTAAACTTGACAAAATAAATCCCACAGCAATAGTTGTCGCAAGAGCAAATGCAATGTCATTGGTATGTGGACTTGGCTTGAAATCTGCAGAATATTTAGACATGTGCCTAATTTGGTTACATTATGGCCTGTCTGGCAACCGACCTAAATTTCTGGCCAGGGTTCATGTATTACATATTTCACTATTAACTGGACACAAAGTTCTAGATATCGCATTTTAGTTACATATACATGTTTGTTACACATCTGTGTTCTTAAATAGCAGATTTGCCGCTGTAAACGCTCTTATTTGTTCGATCGTGAGTCGAGCCCCTTATTAAGATTTAGACATTTGGGGGAACTGGTCGTCAACTTCGGGTGCACATATGCAGTGGCGGATCCAGGGGGGGGGGGGCCCCGGGGGGCCCGGGCCCCCCCCCCCCTTGAGAAAAAAATCATGTAAAATCACGCGATTTTTACCTTTTTGGGGGGGTTGGGCCCCCCCCCTGGCGCTCAAGGGGGGGGTGCAAATTAAAAATTTTAGAGGACCAAAAAAAAAAAAAATGTGCTCACTACCCCCCCCCCCCCCCCACTGAACGACTTTTCGGCTGGCTGAGTCGTTGCGATTTTTTTTTGGGACTTCAAAAAAAAAAAAAGTGTCCGCTTACCCCCCCCACTGAGCGACTTTTCGGCTGGCTGAGTCGTTGCGATTTTTTTTGGGACTTCAAAAAAAAAAAAAAAGTTGGGCCCCCCCCCTAAGAAATCCTGGATCCGCGCCTGCACATATGACCCGGGGGCCAGTTGAGATATGTTCAGATATGCAACGGTAAACTATTGCCTTTTCCTTGTGATAAGTGAAATATGTTTCGCATTGCTTCATCTTATACACAGATCTCGGTAAATACGCAAAGGAACTTAATAATGGCTAGCAGTTGACACTCATTTGAACATTGCAACAAAATTCCAGCGGTTTACCGATTCATTTTTAGCTCGATTTGTTCTGCCATCACGTTTAAATTTTGCAGGAGTGGTCAACGATATTCTGTCCTGGAACTTCTGGGTGCCCTTGGGGCGTTTGTCCTATGCAACCTACCTTATACACCCTATCACACAGTTCGTATATTGCCTCAACTTAGCTGTTCGTATGCATGGATCTGTTGTCACATTGGTAAGTTTCCTCAATCAGCTTTCGCACTAAATTTGTTTAGAACCCTCTTTTTTTTTTTTTTAAAGAATCCTGTTTTTTAATGAGAAGTTTCTCTTGACAGCTAAAAGGTTTGCCAGCGGATTGCCCATCATGATATCAGCTATTGTATATAAATACATTCCATCTGTAGAGATGCCATTGCGAAACAGAATGAAAAAAATTGAATGACAGATGCATGGAGGTGAAAAACACGAGCTAGCTGGTCTTATCTCATTCTTAACCATTAAATATTTGCTTATAATAACCTTTTGCTGCCTATTTTTCATTCCACAGATCTACCTATATGCTGCGTTTATTCTTCTATCTTTTTGCTGTGCTCTGGTTCTGTGTGTCTTGGTGGAATTTCCGTTCTGTAACATGGAGAAGATATTGCAAACTAGAGTCCAATCTAGAGTCCATAGGCAGTCTGTGAAATGAAGACAGGTTGTTGTTTTATATTGTTTTTTAAATAAAAAAAAGAGGGTTTGTGGGTCATTTGCCTCCACCGTTCAATGCCTCATTGAATTAATAAGAGCCTCTGTCAAATTCTGTTAATGGGTTGCAGAATATAACATTTATGAACATGATATTTTGTTTTTTCTCAGAATGATCTGTTATTTTTTGATATTCAACTATAGTGTTTGTTTTTAGATCCATAAAAATGATACAGAGCTACAGATTTCTAAGCTCAGAATTTCTAATGTTGAAGGTAAATTAAGTAATTGTTTTTCCTCTTTTTTAAGATGTAATTTTTCACACTGCGACTTCACAAATCTTTAAATTTTGGCTCGCTCGCAAATGAATTCATCCCTGATAATCTATCCCTACCAATGTCTAAAAGTTATATTTTCGCTTTGAGGTTTCGCTTTGTAGGTGCTCCTTTTTTCTAGAAAGTGCCCTTTTTGCCCCCCCCCCCCCCTCCCCACTTTGAAAGACGCTCCGCCGCCCCTGGTCCCAGGGTAGATGTGATCGTTAAATCTCGCAGAACATATAACGTAATCCCTCATGGCGAAACTCCTATATGTTCACAATTTCCATTGGTTTTTTTTTTTTAATTCATGATGAAATTATAACGTGCTTATACCATTTACATATATGATTTCTATTACATAATGTCTGTCCTTTTTTTCTGCAAAATGTGGAGAAAAAAAAAGAAATGTGAAAACTTGAAATGCAGGAAAAAGCCCAGGTTTTTTAAATCTAGGATATCAAAATTGACGATGTTGGATGGAATTAACCCTTCCACCGTACTCACACTTGTTCGGTTGCTTCGCTACCTCGCGGGTTCACATCATTGATGCCATCAAATTTTAAAACAACCCCCTTGAAAAAATCATGCGTACGCCACCGATGTGTTATATAATTATGTGTTTGATCATTATACTTTTCTGCTCATTTGCAGACTATTGTTTATATCTATTTCAAGGAGGAAAACTGCTTCTGATAAACCCTAAAAATTGTATTAATTGTATTTCATACTTTACAGGTAAAGTATGTAAAATGAAATTATTCTTAGCACCTATTTAGTATCAAAAATGTTATATTTTGATGCAATTTGAATAGATGAAATAATAAGAAGAAAGGATTCTAGTTTAGATTTCAAAATTCAGAAATTTTAAGAGTTTTGTTGAATAGATTTCTTCTTTCATTTTTTAAGTTAAAATTTGATTTAAAAAAATATAATAATAATAATGGTGAAAACAGTGAGGTGATGTTCACCTTACACTGGAGGTGACATTCAAAACAGTTGGTCCCCCAAAATGAACATAGATTTAGATGTCACCTTTAAAACTAGTGATCATGTTGTTGAATAGCACATGATTGTTCTGATGCTGGTGTTGTTGTTGTTTTAGTCTTAAAGGCGTGTGTCATTCATTTATTACAGTTTGGTAGCCTTGATCCAATCTGTTACTTTTATAAGTTCAATGTTTGCTCTTTGGATGAGAAAATATCTTTCAATAAGTGATGTAAAGCAGATAGTCCATGTGATGATTTATCGTTTAATTCCATTGTGATTTGTTCCTTTTATTCACATATTGTACTCGATCGTGAATAAATTTGAAAATATTTAGTTAGATGTTGACAATGAATGTTATCATCATCTGTAGTGGTGTCATCATATTAACTTTTTATCAGGGATGCCAGTTTTCAGGCAATAGCCTGAATTCAGGCCATGGCAAGTTATTGTAAGACCATAGCTTAGGCTGTTTTGCTTACAAAATAGCTCATTCTAGGTGATTTTCAGGCCTTCTGATCAATGCTAACTGCATGGCATCCCTGTTTTATGATTTGGGAGACTTTGTTCGATTAAAAATTGTTCATTATTATATTATGTATGTCTTAAATTTTATGATTATCCATGTGTTTATATATATTTTTTGGTGAGAATTTACTATTTTTTGACAAAACATAATAAAGTGACAAGAAACAGACATTTGTATTTTTATGATATTAATTCTCGTTCGTAATATCTCATTTGGTTTAGATATATATTTCATTTTTTGTTCTATTAAAGAAAAGCGTCTGTTGAGTTGGTTACAGCTAGTCTGTTAAATTTTCAACTGGATGAGCAATGTGTTAGTCCGTAAGTTATCAATATTTGTTCTTGGGGGGGGGGGGGGTGCTATGAAATGTATGTAGTGGGGTAGCCTGTAGATTCTGTCGGTGCAGGGACGTGATAGAGAAGGACTTGAATCAAGCCGTTCTCCTTTGACCCCATGCTCCAAGCCGCCGGAAAGTTATGCGCTAATCTGCAGCTGTTGACCAGGTGGTGAGATAAAAGAGCGCATGAAATTTTAGGATTTAGAATTCCTACATCAGAAAATGGTATCACAGCAACTGTTCGCTGTCCCTTCCAATGATTTCTCATCCATTGTTGAATGTGTAAAGAGTAGAACAAGCGAACACAAACTTGTGTAATTTCATTCTTTTTTAAACTTGAAAAATACAAAAAACACGCGAAAACACGCATTAGCAAACTTAATGTTATTGAAGATTGTAAATCATGGATCAAATAACGGGACATTAAAGCATGCACAAATTAGCGCATCATCCTAAAATATTGAGTTTTTGACAGGATGTAATTTTTCTTTTACCAACTCTGGCACACAATTTAAAGGCAGGACGGAGTTCTAAATTTGAAAATTTGTTTGATGCACTATTCCCAATAAAATTCCCATAATTATAAAGTTTTGAATTTACACTGTAATTTTGCCGGTAATTTAATATTTTGTAATAAATGTAAAACTGGTGCCTGGCTTCCGAAATTCCCCGCAGTGGAAGCGCGGTTCGGAGCATGGAACTTCAAAGCCAAGTGGAATGTTACACATCCCATTGTTACGCTTTAGAACTCAAGAATGCGTTTGAATAAATTACAAGAGTTTCGCCTCCTGTTCTTTCACCTCCCTGGTCGGTGTCTAAGAGCTAGGCTCTCTATATTGCAAAGTGCCCAAATGAATGAAATGTTTGATGTATATGAGAGAGAGAGATTAAGATTTAAACAGCACACCAAGACTAAAGAATAATACTAAATATGAGTTTTCTATTTCAACACAATTAAACCTTAACACTACCAAAATAATGATTTAAACAGTAATTAAATGATATCTAAACTACAAAAATATTTAGTTCTGACTAAACACTTTTGCACAGTTTCATAAGCTTGTAGGTAACTAAAGATAATAACAATAAACAGGAGTTGTGATTTTGTATAGTTTTTTACAACTTTAATTTCAGCTAGAGAGATAATATAACAAAAAGAGATCAAGATTAAAACAATGGAATCACGTCACAAGCATTAGATGCTTCAATATATATTGAGTCGTTTCTCAAAACTATTACATAATTTCAGCAGCATTAAATGCTGAAAAATCTTTGTTGGCGAGAAACAAAATAAAAACAAAACAACACATAACCCTTGGTTTGTGAGGATGAATTGCTAAATAACAGTGCGGGCGAGAGTAAACATTTTGAGCTGAGAGCTATGCAAAATGAATGATGGTGACATGGATATCTGTGCAGTGTGAGTTTTCAACCCAAACCGGTTAAAATAGCATTAAGTAACATATTTTTGGCAGTTAACATTGTCACTGTGCACTGTAAATCTAAGGCAGTATTTACAACCTACCAGTAAGTAATTTATCAAAAATATCAACAACTGCATTCTTTTCCGAAATCTAATGTTCACCTAGATTTTTTTTTTTTTTTTTTTAAATTTTGAATAACCTTCAGTAATGGCAATAATGCCCCCCCCCCTCCCCTACAAAAAATGATTGTTTTACTACATTCTCACATGAGAGAACATTCTGGAAGACATGGTATTGTCTTTGTTTGGTATGGATTTTGCTTCAAGCCTACAACACTGATCGAGTTCTGATTTCCCAGAGATTTTGAAGACACCCTATATAATATTACTCACAATATATACCGGTAGATCATGAAGAATTTATTACATGTTAAACTATAAATTTCAGTATTAATGGCAGCACCCATATAGAACAGAATGTCCTTCATTTTAACTTCCTAACAAGCAAGAATCAGCTAGAGTTGACAGTGTGGCAATTGTCTGGTGTTTTGATAAAGTTTTAATATATTATACTCGTCATAATATAAGGAACATATTGAAGCTAACATCTTAAGTATTCAACAAAGGCCCTATTTCAACCAGTCCACTTTACAAAAATGGCACATAAAACATAAAATATATAAAGGGTATGAACAATTTAGTTTTAACTGTACAAAGTTGGCAACAGTTCAGCAATTACTAAACAAAACCAAATGAAAATGTCTGTTTGGACCCAGAAGGGCATTAGCTCGGTGTATATGAGCTAACCATTCTAGCTTCAAACAGGGTTTCTTACAATTACACTTGTAGATGATTTTGACCTTTTTCCCCCAAGTGTATTCATGAAGAAGAGAAACGAGAGCAACCACCATTCTGGCTGTATAATACGATTATTTAAGCAAAGTAGAAATATGGGGCAATATAAAAGCGGCAAAATTTCAGTTTCCCACACACTAGAGAGTTTTAGACTGTATTTTCAAGCAGTTGATAATATCTATTTACAATATACCAGTAATCATTTCTTTTTTAATAAAAAAGGTTTTAAAAAATTCATTTAAAAAGGCTAAGTACTCATAAATACCGGTAGAAGATTCCATATGAATATAATTATTATCATGGCCTCTCAACACATATATACAATACAAAGCAAACAGAATTGCACCATAGACATAATAGTTACATGAAATTACCTGCGGCCCCTACATGAATGTTTAACAATTCTTAAGAGCATTCAAACAAATTTACAAATCCAGTTACACACCCCCCAAAAAAAAAATCATAATTTTTTTATTGATTATAATTATGAATTTTGTATAATACACATATTACATTGATCCAAGCTCAATTTTATTTGGGCTTTTAGTATTCAATGAATAAATTTGCAGTGCTTGGGTATTTGAATAAATTGCCCACAGACCCTGTATTTCGTTGGGGGGGAGGGGCCAAACTAGAGTCTTATATATATATATCTCTTAAACACAATTTCCCAATGAATAAGACCTAGCTGTTTTCATATTGAAAATACATGACTTGTTAGAATTACTTATGAAAAGTGAATAAGACATATACATATTTAAAAAATAGGTAGAAAATATCACTATAGGTGAGCTCATGAAGTACGTTGCTTATGCCTTGATTGGACAATGGTCTGTAACATCTTCTCCATGTTTCCAAATGGAAACTCCACCAAGACACACATGGCCAAAGCACAGGAATGCGCCAGGAGCACAAAAGCCGCAAAGAGGTGACTCTGTGATGGTCAATAACAAAGAAGGAATCAAGATATTATTATGTAGAGGTATCATGGTGTAGTGGATACATCACCAGACTGTTGATCACATGGTTCACGATTCCATTCCTGCCGTGGGACTAATGTCCTTTGGCAAGAAATTAATCTACATTTGCCACTCTCCACCCAGGTGTTAATTGATTACCCGGTAGGATGTGAATGTTAATACTGTTGGATTGGCCTGGCCCAAGGGCGACCTTGTGCACTAGCTATCGTGTGCGGTTTAGCAATTAAATCCAATGGCGGGGGTAATAGGTAATTAGAGATGGTGTATTAATCGCTATAAAAATGTTACTATCATTATTACTATCAGGCTTGCTTTATCTTTTGATCTGTGACTCAACAACTCTGGGACAAAGCCCTACACTTCAAAGTGATTAGGGGTTTTTCGTTTGTCACGTCGACATAGTCGACGTCAAATATGTGACGTCATTTCGGCGATCTGCGCATGCGTCGGGTCGTCTGGCGTCGTCAGGCCACATTTGCGAACCCATTCATCGATGATTTGAGGTTCGTCAGAAAACTAGTGACCCGTCGTCAGAATGACGTCATCTTGCTTCATCGCAGCGTAAATCAGAAAGTAAAAACAGAAAGAGAAAGTGATAGAATGATTAAAAAAAACAAAGAATAACATAAGAAAAGGTGATAGAAGGAAAAAACGAAGAATAACATAAGGAAAGACAGAAAAAGAAAGTGATAGAATAATAAAAGCAAAGAATAACATAAGAGAAGATGATAGAAGGAAAAAACAAAGAATAACATAAGGAAAGACAGAAAGAAAAGGTGAAAGAAGGAAAAAACAAAGAATAACATAAGGAAATACAAAAAGAGAAAGTGATAGAAAGATAAAAACAAAGAATAACATAAGAGAAGATGAAAGAAGGAAGAAACGAAGAATAACATAAGGAAAGACAGAAAGAGAAGGTGAAAGAAGAAAAAAAAAGAATAACATAAGGAAAGACTGAAGAGAAAGTTAAAGAAGGAAAAACAAAGAATAACATAAGGAAAGACAGAAAGAGAAGGTGAAAGAAGGAAAAAACAAAGAATAACATAAGGAAAGACAAAAAGAGAAGGTTAAAGAAGGAAAAAACAAAGAATAACATAAGGAAATACAAAAAGAGAAAGTGATAGAATGATAAAAACAAAGAATAACATAAGAGAAGATGAAAGAAGGAAGAAACGAAGAATAACATAAGGAAAGACAGAAAGAAAAGGTGAAAGAAGGAAAAAACAAAGAATAACATAAGGAAAGACAGAAAGAGAAGGTGAAAGAAGGAAAAAACAAAGAATAACATAAGGAAAGACAGAAAGAGAAGGTGAAAGAAGGAAAAAACAAAGAATAACATAAGGAAATACAAAAAGAGAAAGTGATAGAATGATAAAAACAAAGAATAACATAAGAGAAGATGATAGAACGAAGAAACAAAGAATAATATGAGGAAAGATAGAAAGAAAAATGATAGAATGATAACAACAACAAAAACATTAGGAAAGACAGAAAGAGAAAATGATAAAGAATAGACAATGGAAAGATAGAAGAGAAGATGAAAGAAGGAAAAACAAAGAATTATATAAGGGAAATAGAGAGAGTATAATAGAATAATAAACGAAGAACAAAATAAGAAGTGAAAGAAGGAGAAATTGAATAAGCGCGTGCGGGGGCCATTACATCATCGTGTAGAGAACGGGTGTCGACTTCAAACGAAAAGGGTTATAAGGTAGTGAACAGGCCGGGTGTCTGACGCCAATTCGCATCGTTAGAGGACGTGAACGCCGTCCTCGTCCACACAAACGAAAAGCCCCTATTGTACTTGAGTGGACTGCTTGAAATACATCTGGGCCTCATTGCATAAAACTGACTGTTGAGTGATGTTGCTATGGTAGTTATTTATTGATGGCAAATTTACCATCAGTCGTAAGTTTTATGCAACGGGGCCCAGAGCATCGTTTCATGAAACTGTCATATAGTACAAGTTCACCAACATCCCATTGAAATACGTGTCAAATTCAATTCACGCATGTCAATGCGTGGTCGGCGAAATTATACTTGGTTTCGTGAAACGCTGCCCTGAAACGTACGTATCCTCATCTTTCTTTACATTTCATAATGGGCCAGGATCTTGTATGCCATGGAAACAGCAAAGACCAATATCACAAAGACTTTCAAGAAATCAACTCAAGCTAGGCAATTTCATTACCCTATTCTAAATAGAAATCCTGGGGGGTGTTTCATAAAGCTGTTCGTAAAGTTTGTATATGAAGTGCCAGATAGCATGCCCAAAGTTTTTTCTGATATTTTCAATAACCTCAATTAAATTATGGCAAAAAATATACTTTACATTAAAAATGTTTGTTATCATAAGAATGTTAATCTACATCTGCACAGTTCAACTTTAGTTGATGTATTTAATAATGATTGAGCATCCCATCTGGCTTTTCATATACAAGTCATTTGTAAAGTCATGTGTAACTTTACAAACAGATTTATGAAACACCCCCCCTGTACAGATTACTTATGTCATTGTCATGTCTGTACATTTCAAACGGTGCCGCACAAGGCTACTGAAATAGGGTAAGTTTGGTGTTGCAAAGTCTTTGCAATTGCATTAAAGCCTACTATTATTACGAAACCAACCAGTCCAAATGATTCACCCCTTACTAAAAATCATTTAATTGTATTTTGAGTCTTTGTTAAATTGTGCATTAATAAATAATGATAATAATAATGGGTTCTTGTATAGCACACAAGTCAGTCAGATTTGACCCTCCTGGCGCTCCCGATTATTACCCTGGCTTTACCACGGCTGCCATACGGCAGGTACCCATTTACTTCACCTGGGTGGAGTGTGGCAAATGAAGATCAATGTCTTGCCAAAGGACATTAGTGCGGCGGCGGGACTTGAACCGCGGACCTTGTGATTGACAGTCCGCCGACGTATCCACTCGACCACAACACCTCTAAAGGGACTGTAAATGTCATAAAAACAAACATATGATTTTTATTCTAGCAAACACTGGAACGATTCCCCCCCCCCCCCTCTGAAGCCTAATTTTTACCAAAAAATAATAAATGGATAATTCAAACGAAGCCTAGTTATTTTCCTTTTGAGTCTATAGCTAGTAACCTGCTCATGCAGCTGTAATCTGAGGTCTGTGAATTTGGGGATGGTATTTAAAAAAATCTTGAGTTTGCTAAGAGTAGAGACTTACCAATGTTATAATTGACCAATGAATAGGAACAGCTAAGCTGAAGCCATACAGGCTCTGTATGACGGGGTGTATAAGGTAGGTTGAATACGTCAATCGACTAAGGGGCACCCAAAAGTTCCAGGACAAAATGTCATTGACCACTCCTAGAAAGAGTTAAAAGCAATGGCATGAAATAATATCATTAAACACACACAGGAGATGTCTCTCTCAACTTTACATTAAAGGTAAAGACCAGTCTTGGAAACGCCCCCCCCCCCCCTCTCAAAAAATGAAATGGAAGCTCTTATTACGAACCATGTGAAAGAATATGTTTTGACTAATACATGATGATACAAATTTTGCAGAGAAGCCGCCTACTAATTTATATATTTGGTAAATTAGTATATCTATTTGGACCTGATAGATATCGCGAACGTGTCGCGTATAGTCCCATACTACATCTTTCTGTGTACAATGCTTGTAAGTTGTAACTTTATCAAGGCTGCGCCAAATTTCTTATTATTTTTTATGATTCCAGAACCTTGCAGTACACACCAATACTTATATGCAAGATGATCAACCTAGCTTTTTTGATCGATTCCACAACGTTTCTTTCACAATGCAATCGCATGACCATAACTGATTTTTATCTTTAACATAGCCAGCTTTTCACAGGTTTTTAACTAATGAACCGTCCTAATATTGATTTGTTATGACAATTCATGCTGTTTTAATAACAGAAAATATAACATCAGTTTCAGAATAACACCCCAGAAATATTAGAAACTGATGCTTAAAGGTATAGAGGAAAAGCCCCCCTCCCAAAAAATGAAATGGAAGCTCTTATTACCAATCATGTGAAAGAATATGTTTTGATTAATACGTGATGATGCAAAGTTTGCAGGGAAACCGCCTAGTAATTGATATATTTGGTAAATTACTAGATCTATCCAGTTCGGATAGATATAATAATTTATTGCGTAGTCCCATATACCAGTACATCTTTCTGTGTACAGTGCTTGTAACTTTACCAAGACTGGGCCAAATTTCTTATCTTTTTGATGATTCCAGAACCTTGCAGTACACACCAATACTTATATGCTAGATGATCAACCTTTTCTGATCGATTCCACAACATTTCTTTCACAATGCAATCGCATGACCAGAACTGGTCTATACCTTTAAGTTCATTGTTTGCTGATCACCAGAAGCAGGGGTAGATCCCACAATTGTCCAAAAAATTATGTGAAATTTCTTCAGTTCCTAAAAACATTATTTTATAAACGGGAGGGGAGCAAAAAAAAAATCTTATATTTCTTATCAAGGAATTATTTTCCAATGGATATTGCAACAGCCCTCCCACAGCTCGAAAATGGTGGGGCCATGGCCATTCTTCCCCGCCCACCCCCTTGGTCAGCCAATCAGAAGGGCTTAAACTCCGTCCTTTCACAAAGAACATCTCTCCAAGAAACAGTGCAGGAAAAATGTCTTTTCCATCTGTTGCAGTAAAGTGTGGAAACAGCTACCTACTATTGTGATGACTGCTTCTTCCGTCGACCAATTCAAGAAAATTTTAAAGTCCCATTTATTTTGTTACAGAGGAAAATGGATTGTATTGACTCACCCTGTCTTTTTCAGGTGATATGTTATTGTTTATTAAAGGTAAAGACCAGTTATGGTCATGCGATTGCATTGTGAAAGAAACGCTGTGGAATCGATCAGAAAAGGTTGATCATCTAGCATCTAGCATCTGCAAGGTTCTGGAATCATCAAAGTGATAAGAAACTTGGCCCATTATTCGTAAAGTTACAAGCACTATACACAGAAAGATGTATATGGGACTACCCTATATCTCTCACAGACCATGAGAGAAACAAATTTACCAAATATATGAATTAGTAGGCGGTTTCCCGGCAAATTTTTTATCATCATGTATTAGTCAAAACATATTCTTTCACATGATTGGTAATGAGAGCTTCCATTTCATTTTTTGAAATTGGGGCGTTTCCAATACTGGTCTTTACCTTTAAAAGTGACCCCAAATATGTGGAACAATGTGTGCAACGCTGTGTAACTGCAAGGAAACGGTGCTATATCAAATAACTTTTAGATATTTATGCGCCACTCAAAGATCCTTAGTGGTAAATGGCACCAGGAAAAGTGCAGATGTCTAGCTCTTCCACCTACCTCCGTATCCATAATGGCAGGCGAATATGACCCAGGAAAGAGCCAGGGCCCAGGTGAAGCGGCTAAATGTAAGGAACATGATATCAGCAGCACGAGTCGGTATGGATGCACCCCTGTTTGCATCATAGAGACCATAGACCACCACTATGCCCAAGGCGCTAGCAATGGCCCAGCCAGCTGCTACAAATACCTAAGTATGAAATTACATAATTATATAAACATAAATGTGTATGTTGGCATATATCATTTTATATCTATCATGGTGATTTTGGGTGAATCGGTCTACAATAATATCAAAATGAACTGTTTGTCTACTGCCTGTGTCACAGTCAAGAATCTTCAGATAAAAACACAAATATACAAACAACAAGACTTTTGAGAGGCAAATAAAACATCTGGGTTCTTCAAACACCAAATTGTTAATTCATTTTGTCTCTCTCTGTAATCCTCTGTTTTTTTGTTGAAATACAATGAATAAAAAAAGATTAAAAAAAAGAAAGTCTGACTAAAGTGAGTACGGGGAATGAGAATACAGTACATCTGAATATGCATAACTTTATGCGCAGCCAAAGATCTGATACAGTCAAAGATTCTCATCTGTGACACTGGCTCATCTGGAAAAACTTTACTACCAGGGGAAAAACTTAATTAATTTAAAATGCATTTAAAAGTGATTGAAATGAAAATAGTGTCTTGAATGGTAGTGTTATTGTAAATGTAGATACTTGCACAGCTATTTTTTGGAGTACATTTTGCACACATGGAAATCACTTAAATTAAAGGCTTAATTTTTCTTTCATATCACTAAATTAACAGACTTTGTTGGAACAAGAATATGATCCATCAATCACATTTTAGAATATTTTGTTGACAGATTTATTCGAATTCAACCACATACAGTAAAAGACTTGAAGTTTTTAATAGAACCATAAATGCAGACACGATTAGCATTTTATGCTATTTTCTGGTCCCTGTTATTCTTTCGAGATATTTGTTAAACATACATTTATTATTATTATTATTATTGTTATATTACTGTATTTGAACGTTTGAATAATAAAACCTCAACTCAACCACTCTGAGCTAATCGCCTTTCGCTCGATCTTGCTCTCTAGCACTTAAACAAGAGAATTAGTCTCATATCATTTGGGTGTACTTACCGGAGATAGTTTAATCTTCTTGTTTCCAATATCATACATGACGTAGCCAAGGGCCATGCCCACAAGGTATGGTGGGATACGACAATATGGTTTGTTGTAGACGATTCCCTGAAAATCTGTTGCGAACATGTATCCAGTACCAGGAGCAGTGACCGCCATACCTCCCGTTCTGATTTTGAATACACAAGGACACAATAAGATTACTTGAACAATACATTTATGTTAAAAATAACAAATTTGTATCATTTGATAATAGGTGGAAAAACATTGTGTTGCTTTAAAAAAAAAAATTTATCTTGTGTAATCAGCTATATTCTTGTTGTTGATTCTATTGGTTATATTATGTATGTATATTCATATATGTTTTGTTATGTTTTGTAAAGTCGAAAGCAATATTGAATAAAGATGATTTTATTAAAGAAAACAAAAATAAAAAAATTAAAGAACGCAATTCAATATGGTGAAAAAAGGCAGCATGAAATTCTAGACCCCAGCAAATACATGGATTCATATTTTCACCTGAGCTAAATGGTAGTGAAAATTCATTTGAAGGGCAATCCAACCCTTAGAATAAGTTCATTTATAATGAAAGCGGAAAAACAAGAAAAACAGGGTGGTGGAAGTTTGAAATAATTCAGACTAATAATATGGGAGTTATGAATGTTTAAAATATGTGATCATTAAGTCTATGCAAATGGATTGTGATAAAGTCATGGCCATTGCAGCTCTCCTGTTTGACATATACAAAAATATATATAATAAATTTATATTTCTGATGAGCGTCTTCTCCCTTCGTACACTACTCAAAATAAGTTGTGGATAGCATATCATTATTCATCTAAATAGGAACAGCCCTACTGAGTTATAAGTTTTGAAAAATTGACATTTTAGTCATTGTGTGTGTTAAAACAAATGGGAAAGTTGTCCCATACCTTCATCACTGTGACATTATCGATTAGGCCCAATTTGAAGTGCCCATACATATAATGATTACAATTTCTATTTGACAGATTCTCTGTTCAGGTTGGATTTTCCTCTTAACATTTTACATGGTCCATTTTCAATGCTCTACCCAAAACATCCCTGGAGGGTTGAATCAAGAAGCAAATGACTTAATGTACATTGTATGAAATATCACTGATGAATAAGGTTTATTTTCATTATTATCCCTTAAATTTTCATTTTTTACAAAGGGAGCCCAAACTTCATGTATATTTCAAAAATTTCAGTAATGCGATGTTTGATCCATTAAAAATCAAGTTACATAAAAAGGAAAGCAAATTATTTTAGTAGTTAATTTATCGGCAAAGAGAATTCCAAAAATATTGTGACCTCATAATTCATACAACAGTATTTTTCTTTTACTGCTACATTGTTAAAACAAAATGCCTCTGAAAACAATATAGATGAGAAGCAATATTGCTGAAAAGTTGAAAAAAATAGCAAATTTTGAGGTAAAAACAATGATTTTGAATATCTCAATGTGTTTTTTTCTTTTTTAAATTCCTGGCATCGAACGCAATATACATGTAGTCATGAAACAGAAATGGATCCAATATATCTGCAGAAGTTTATGCCCTTTCTACTCACACATCAATCAGGGGGGTGTTTCACAAAGATCCAAAGTCAAACTTAAATCTAAGTTAGACTTAAACATTATTGAGAGCCATTTGTAGCCTTAAAATAAAATATATTCAAAAGCACAACAAAATCCAAAAATGTTAGACTTTTCATAAACTCCACATCAAAAACATGCATCTCCTTGAAAATAGAAAATATTAAAGATTTAAATCAACATTGTGAGCGTTTTTAAAATAACTTTTACAAAATATTTCAAAGATGCTAACGGCTCTGCATAAGTTAAATTTAGGATCTTTGTGAAACAACCCCCTGGCATATTTTTAAGGTCTCTGAAAATGTGTCTCACCCTTGGGATAGAAATGCAGCCTTGAAGTCCGGATTCTGATAACAAAGCACTGCAGTTGTGATGAAACTGGCCACACAGGTGGTGATTAAGACTACCATTCCTTTAAGACCGTACCTATATGAAACAAAGAAAATACACTCCACATTTTATTTGTATGAATAATGGAATTCGTAAAATCTCAGGTTAATATATGAAGGATTTTCCAGCAAGTTCCTTGTTCAAGTGCAAAAGCTATAACGTTAACCTGCAATATTTGGATTAACAATATTGTCATTATCCTATGACCAATCTTAATGCAGTTAAAATGCCTTTTCTCCATGGAATTATATCTATGACTTATGACATTCTATTCTTAATTTTTAAAAATTAATAATGGTTTATATACCCTGATTATTATTTATTTGTTACTGTTGTGTTTGTATAATTTTACCATTTGTAATAGTATATTCTATGTAATTTTGAATGCGTCTGTAAATTGTGAACAATTCATCCACTGGCTGCTATACCCAATCTTTATCAAACCAAAAATAAATAAATACATTTTTGAAAGAAACACTGATTAAAATGAATGCTTCTCTACCGTATTTAAACACCTCAACTTGACCAACATTTTTGTAATAAGAAATATGTATCGTTAATGCTTGGCCAGTTCTTAAATCCTCATTTATAGGCAGTTGATCTCTATGTACAGGTTCCTTTAGTACTGGTTTGAATGACAATGACAAGTCACAGGAAAAGGAAAATGTGATCTTTATAGACACGTGGTTGCTAATGCAGGATTGACTGATTGTTACAAAGATAAATACAGTTCATGTCGGAAACAGAAAAAAATGTACTTTCTTTTATTTGAAAAAATTATATATAAATACCACTTTGAATCAATATTTCAGTCAAAGTGTTACAGCTAGGTGACATAATACTGGAATCATGGAAAAATCTGCAATCGGTTACAGGACATACGATGTATTTATTGTTGTATAGAAGCCCCTTGTGTCAATTGTCCAATAGGGTTAATAGTAGGATGAAGAATCCCCAAAACGTGTTTTGCTCTTGATGTTCCATGTTGCTATGTGATTGTCAAACCAAGAGCTGTCTTTAACAAAGAGATATTGCAGTCAAAATACATTCCCCGTGGACTGTAAAACATCTTCTAGAGTAGACTTAACGCACTCGTAAGCACTTGGGTCCCAAGTCAGATTTGGGTTCTGGGCGATCCCTTGCAGAGTTTTTTTATTATCCTTTAATTTCTTCTTTACTCCTCAACTGTTTATCTATAGAATGCCAGGTAAAGTTTGTTTTTTTAGGTTGATTTTAAACATTCTACCTATATACAAATTATATTTCCAGGTGATTAGAAAAGGAAAAGAAAAGAGCTTTCATTGGGCCATGCAGTGGGACATACTTTTGTAGACACACACCGTGAAACAATAGGGACTTTTAGATTTGCACGTCGACAAATCTTAAAGTCCCTATTGATGGCCCGATTGATGGTCTGTGTCTACAAATCATTATCACCGGAAGTTTTTAGTCATACATACCAATACATAGGAATTAGTAGAAGAGGAGTAATGATGAAAAACTGCATGTCGTTGGCCAGGTACCAGCTCCAGGCTATGCACTTCATGGAGATAAACAAGTTTAAGATGTGATGAATTCATGCAAAGTGAGTTCTAAACAGTTAGCCATGAGTTTTAGTAGTGCAGTTTAAGTCTATGTGCAGACAGAAAGAATGGAATTTAATGGAAGTATTACCCAAGGAAGGAAATGTTAAAGTAAATACAAGTTACTGAGAGTATTAAACAAGGCTTTAACAAATAATATACAGAGTGAGAAAGAAACACAATTATTTGATCTATTACTGGCATGCGTATACAAACAGTACATGGCGAATTTTGCCCAAGACCAAAAACAGTTTCAACATAATGCCTCTCACAAAACAGTTCAAGGGATGACATCACATTTTCTTTCTTAAACTACTGTTAATGTATAAAGATTTGTTTAAATATATGATTTTCTACATAACATAAATCACTATGTAAATCAGCAAAAGGGCACCATCATGAAATTCAATCAATTTTCTATTTTGTAGACTTGTAATGAAAGGATAAAGTAACAAAACTAGAAATGCAATCGTGGGGTGAGTGTGGCAAATGTAGATCAATGTCTTGCCAAAGGACATTAGTGCCTATAAAGCGGGGCTCGAACCGCAGACCTTGTGATCGACAGTCCGGTGACGTATCCACTCGACCACGACACCTCTACCATCATGAAATTCAATCAATTTTCTATTTTGTAGATTTGTAATGAAAGGATAAAGAACCAAATAAATAAGTTACAACCCAACATATAATTTAGAAAATGTATGTACCAAAACCGTAAAAGCTTTCTAGACGATGTAATCACAGAATGTGGAGCAACAGGGTATGAAACACTGAAACGGATGGCTCAAGACCGAGAAACTTAGAGAGACAGTTGATATAAAATTTTGATTGGGTCAATGAACCTGTCATAAACTGACAGATCACTATTGATGATGTACCAAAATGTCCTTTTTAGTGTAGATGTATTTCAAAGAAAGGACAAACTTTGAAAGAAAAGTTCTAGAAATTAACTTTCTTGCTGGGCACAATAAAAAAGACATTTAAAACAGCATTACTAAGTTCTTACATCCTGCTCCAGCCCGGGAGGGACAAAGTTATTGATGTATAGGAGATCCGTCCACCACCAAGCCCGGCAGAGTTCAACCTTTGCATCAAAACGATATGAAACGGGCCCATGACTCATATTGGGTAGGAAGAACATCCAGATTAGAATCACCATAGCCAGGGGTGGCGTCAACCTGATGAAAAAAAGAAAACAAAGGTTTCATTCACCTATGCCGCCATAACAGAACATAACAGAACACCGCTGCACGTCTCATCACTCGCATCGCACTAGATCACATCACTCCAGTCATCCGCACCCTACATTGGCTCTTAATCCCTCAACGTATCCAATTCAAGATCCTTCTCCTCACGTTCAACATCATCCATCATCGCCCACCCTCATACCTGATTGAACTGATCTCACCCAAACAGATTACCGGCATGAACCTTAGATTTTCATCCAAACCCTAGCTCGCACTTGGTCCTCGCACCCACAACAGCTATGGTCACAGGGCCTTCTCAGTCTGTGCCCTCCACTCTTTGGAACACTCTCCCCGCCCATATCCAGGACTCACCCACCATTGACATTTTCAAAAAGAATCTAAAAACTCATCTATTCCAAAAACAACCCAAATAAGTATAAAATAAGTTTGAATTAGTATTACAATGCCTACCTATACATTATGTCTTTTTAAATTGTTGCTATTAGTGATATATTGATATTATATGTTAACTTTCCAAAGAATTTACATGTTATGTTAATTTCTTTAGTAATGTTTGATCTTCTTGGTAATTTAAGTAATGTAAATTTGTTAATTTATGTTAGTAACATTTTGTTTTCTCATTAGTTGAAGTAATGTTAATTCCATTAGTAGTATTGATTGTTCTTAAAGTAATCTTGATTTGTGTACAGCGCTTTGAAACTTTTATGTCACAAGCGCTTTATACATTTTTTGTATTATTAAAATATTATTATAAACTGGAGAGGTTTTTAAGCATACTTATCAAAACATACAGCACTTAACACTTTACCCTTCCATCCCCACTTGCCATTCATTTAGTACACAAAAAGATGAAACTTTCTTTAAAAACTGCCATAGTTTCCTGAGGCATACGTTGGTTTAGTGGTGGTTATTTTACCTGACTGATAAGAAAGCCTAAATGCTTGTTAGTAAGCAACCAAAGGACCGATGGCTTTAGGTCCTCTCTGAGGGACTTGGTAATGAGGATTAATGCCTTACCAAAGAGCACTAGGGCATCGACTTGGTTTCGAACCCGAACCTGTGAATGAGCGTCAAGAGGCTTTGATGTTTGGCCAAGTTACTTTTTATTCAGAGCCCTAAAAAACTATACAAGATTTACACATGGACACATTTGTTTCTAAATTTTAGTGAGCGGGCAAACAAAATAATGACACTTTTCCTATGATAAAAATTTTACTTTGTAATCAAGACACTACATAAAATATAGAATTAAGTGTGCGAGCACCTTGCTACCTAATACATGATTTATATAAACAAAACTAGAAATGCGATCGTTGGTTGAGTGTGGCAAATGTAAATCGATGTCTTGCCAAAGGACATTTATGCCTTGATGGGACTCGAACCTATAATATATATAAATCATTATGTGCGGTCAATTTGATACACGGATGTCATGAGATTTGGGCATCACTTTGCCCAGAATTATCCTGTTTCTAAATGTTGCGAGCAAAACATTATGCACCAATGGACGGACCTATTGGCATTGTGCAACACAATGGCTTAGCAAAGTCACCAATTTCTGGTTTTGTTTTAGCTCTATGACAAAACTTTTATCACCGTTATAGATTAATCTTGCACGGGAAACAGTTTAATATTCTTGAAGTCTTTGGTTTATCTACGCCATGACAAATACGTGGCACTGGGATATTATTTGTATGGCATAAATAAAACAAGTTAAAGGGGAAAATTCATGGTCTACTTGAAAAGCTAAACAGAATACATTACCATCTATGGGGAGTGTTTCACAAAGATCCTAAGACGAACTTAACTCTAACTTGGACTTAAATATTATGGAGAGCCATTTGTAGCCTTAAAATAAAATTTATTTGAAAGCAAAAACTCAAGTATTTTAGACCTATCATAAATTCCACATCAAGAACATGAAATATCCTTGATAATAGAAAATATAAATGATTTGAATCAACATTTTATGCCTTTTAAAATATCTTGTACAAAATATTTTCAAACATGCTAACAGCTCTAACTTAGAGATTAGTTCAACTTAGGATCTTTGTGAAACACCCCCTGGGGGCACAATCTGCTATAGCCCACATATTTTTTTTTTTTTAGAAGTGGGACTGACCTGATGTATCTGTGTAAGTAGAGCCATCCCCAGGAAAGTTTGCCATCATTGTCCTTCATCTTCTTTAAGGCGAGATATGACAAGAGAAGACCACTATCAAAAAATGAAAACATGAAGTACATCATGAGATTTTGTAATCATGTTGTTAAGCCTTGTACATGGTAAAAAGCACCAAAACAAAGTACAATATATACTTGCAAATAAATCTTAATCTCAATCTCAATCTTCCATGCCGCTTTTCCGTCTGTACATGATGTATTCGATTACAAGTTCCTCTTGCTTGCTACATACATGCTGTTTGAACAGAGAAAGAAAACAAGAATCAATGAAGAAAAGGGTGCAGTCACAGTTTCACATGAGGCATAGCCATGCAATTGCAGCATCTTCTTGTCAATTACAGCACCTACATGGTTCTTTGGGGCATTAAAGGTAAAGACAAGTTATGGTCATGCGATCGCATTGTGCAAAAAACGTTGTGGAATCCATCAGAAAAGGTTGATCATCTAGCATATAAGTATTGGTGTGTAATGCAAGGTTTTGGAATCATCAAAATGATAAGAAATTTGGCCAAGTCTTGGTAAAGTTACAAGCACTGTACACAAAACGATGTGGGACTACGCGACACCAATTTTGTTATTATCACGTATTAGTCAAAACATATTCTTTCACATGATTGATAATAAGAGCTTCCATTTCATTTTTTGAGAGGGGGGAGGGGGGGGGGGCGTTTCCAAAACTGGTATATACCTTTAACATGCTTATGAAGTGGCCTTTGTCTTGAAATTACGTGGCATTACGTGGCAGCTACAGCACCATTAATTTTACAACAAAATCGGCCAGGACTATGTAGCGCTTGCAGCTAGATTTTACATCAAAGTGTGACTATGACATGATGTATTGGCTGTTTACCTGCAGCAAGAAGAATTAAAACAAAATCGGTCAGTGTGGGGGCGTTTCCAAAACTGGTCTATACCTTTAACATGCTTATGAAGTAGTGGCCTTTGTCTTGAAATTACATGGCATTACGTGGCAGCTACAGCACCATTAATTTTACAACAAAATCGGCCAGGACTATGTAGCGCTTGCAGCTAGATTTTACATGAAAGTGTGACAATGACATAATGTATTGGCTGTTTACCTGAGCAAGAAGAATTAAAACAAAATCGGTCAGGGCTATGTAGTGCTTGCAGCTAGATATTACATGAAAGTGTGACTATGACATGATGTATTGGCTGTTTACCTGAGCAAGAAGAATTCAAACAAAATCGGTCAGGACTATGTAGTGCTTGCAGCTAGATATTACATGAAAGTGTGACTATGACATGATGTATTGGCTGTTTACCTGAGCAAGAAGAATTAAAACAAAATCGGTCAGGACTATGTAGTGCTTGCAGCTAGATATTACATGAAAGTGTGACTATGACATGATATATTGGCTGTTTACCTGAGCAAGAAGAATTAAAACAGAATCGGTCAGGACTATGTAGTGCTTGCAGCTAGATATTACATGAAAGTGTGACTATGACACGATGTATTGGCTGTTTACCTGAGCAAGAAGAATTCAAACAAAATCGGTCAGGGCTATGTAGTGCTTGCAGCTAGATATTACATGAAAGTGTGACTATGACATGATGTATTGGCTGTTTACCTGAGCATGAAGAATTAAAACAAAATCGGTCAGGGCTATGTAGCGCTTGCAGCTAGATATTACATGAAAGTGTGACTACGACATGATGTATTGGCTGTTTACCTGAGCAAGAAGAATTAAAACAAAATCGGTCAGGACTATGTGGTGCTTGCAGCTAGATATTACATGAAAGTGTGACTATGACACGATGTATTGGCTGTTTACCTGAGCAAGAAGAATTAAAACAAAATCGGTCAGGGCTATGTAGTGCTTGCAGCTAGATATTACATGAAAGTGTGACTATGACATGATGTATTGGCTGTTTACCTGAGCAAGAAGAATTCAAACAAAATCGGTCAGGGCTATGTAGTGCTTGCAGCTAGATATTACATCAAAGTGTGACTACGACATGATCTATTGGCTGTTTACCTGAGCAAGAAGAATTAAAACAAAATCGGTCAGGACTATGTAGTGCTTGCAGCTAGATATTACATGAAAGTGTGACTATGACATGATGTATTGGCTGTTTACCTGAGCAAGAAGAATTAAAACAAAATCAGTCAGGGCTTTGTAGTGCTTGCAGCTAGATATTACATGAAAGTGTGACTATGACATGATGTATTGGCTGTTTACCTGAGCAAGAAGAATTAAAACAAAATCGGTCAGGACTATGTAGTGCTTGCAGCTAGATATTACATGAAAGTGTGACTATGACATGATATATTGGCTGTTTACCTGAGCAAGAAGAATTAAAACAGAATCGGTCAGGACTATGTAGTGCTTGCAGCTAGATATTACATGAAAGTGTGACTATGACACGAAGTATTGGCTGTTTACCTGAGCAAGAAGAATTAAAACAGAATCGGTCAGGACTATGTAGTGCTTGCAGCTAGATATTACATGAAAGTGCGACTATGACACGATGTATTGGCTGTTTACCTGAGCAAGAAGAATTAAAACAAAATCGGTCAGGGCTATGTAGTGCTTGCAGCTAGATATTACATGAAAGTGTGACTATGACATGGTGTATTGGCTGTTTACCTGAGCAAGAAGAATTTTAAAAAAATTGGTCAGGGCTATGTAGCGCTTGCAGCTAGATATTACATGAAAGTGTGACTACGACATGATGTATTGGCTGTTTACCTGAGCAAGAAGAATTAAAACAGAATCGGTCAGGACTATGTAGTGCTTGCAGCTAGATATTACATGAAAGTGTGACTATGACACGATGTATTGGCTGTTTACCTGAGCAAGAAGAATTAAAACAAAATCGGTCAGGACTATGTAGTGCTTGCAGCTAGATATTACATGAAAGTGTGACTATGACATGATATATTGGCAGTTTACCTGAGCAAGAAGAATTAAAACAGAATCGGTCAGGACTATGTAGTGCTTGCAGCTAGATATTACATGAAAGTGTGACTATATGATGTATTGGCTGTTTACCTGAGCAAGAAGAATTAAAACAAAATCGGTCAGGACTATGTAGTGCTTGCAGCTAGATATTACATGAAAGTGTGACTATGACATGATATATTGGCAGTTTACCTGAGCAAGAAGAATTAAAACAGAATCGGTCAGGACTATGTAGTGCTTGCAGCTAGATATTACATGAAAGTGTGACTATGACACGATGTATTGGCTGTTTACCTGAGCAAGAAGAATTAAAACAGAATCGGTCAGGACTATGTAGTGCTTGCAGCTAGATATTACATGAAAGTGTGACTATGACACGATGTATTGGCTGTTTACCTGAGCAAGAAGAATTAAAACAAAATCGGTCAGGGCTATGTAGTGCTTGCAGCTAGATATTACATGAAAGTGTGACTATGACATGGTGTATTGGCTGTTTACCTGAGCAAGAAGAATTTTAAAAAAATCGGTCAGGGCTATGTAGCGCTTGCAGCTAGATATTACATGAAAGTGTGACTACGACATGATGTATTGGCTGTTTACCTGAGCAAGAAGAATTAAAACAGAATCGGTCAGGACTATGTAGTGCTTGCAGCTAGATATTACATGAAAGTGTGACTATGACACAATGTATTGGCTGTTTACCTGAGCAAGAAGAATTAAAACAGAATCGGTCAGGACTATGTAGTGCTTGCAGCTAGATATTACATGAAAGTGTGACTATAAAAAGATGTATTGGCTGTTTACCTGAGCAAGAAGAATTAAAACAGAATCGGTCAGGACTATGTAGTGCTTGCAGCTAGATATTACATGAAAGTGTGACTATGACACAATGTATTGGCTGTTTACCTGAGCAAGAAGAATTAAAACAAAATCGGTCAGGGCTATGTAGTGCTTGCAGCTAGATATTACATGAAAGTGTGACTATGACACGATGTATTGGCTGTTTACCTGAGCAAGAAGAATTTTTAAAAAATCGGTCAGGGCTATGTAGCGCTTGCAGCTAGATATTACATGAAAGTGTGACTACGACATGATGTATTGGCTGTTTACCTGAGCAAGAAGAATTAAAACAGAATTGGTCAGGACTATGTAGTGCTTGCAGCTAGATATTACATGAAAGTGTGACTATGACATGATGTATTGGCTGTTAACCTGAGCAAGAAGAATTAAAACAGAATCGGTCAGGACTATGTAGTGCTTGCAGCTAGATATTACGTGTGACTATGACATGATATTTTGGCTGTTTACCTGAGCAAGAAGAATTAAAACAAAATCGGTCAGGACTATGTAGTGCTTGCAGCTAGATATTATATGAAAGTGTGACTATGACATGATGTATTGGCTGTTTACCTGAGCAAGAAGAATTAAAACAGAATCGGTCAGGACTATGTAGTGCTTGCAGCTAGATATTACATGAAAGTGTGACTATGACATGATGTATTGGCTGTTAACCTGAGCAAGAAGAATTAAAACAGAATCGGTCAGGACTATGTAGTGCTTGCAGCTAGATATTACGTGTGACTATGACTTGATATATTAGCTGTTTACCTGAGCAAGAAGAATGAATCGACAGCAAATGGTGCAGAAATAATGACCTGGAAGGTGAAATCCTGAGCGTAGTTTTTCAAGGCAAGAAAGATATTTTCTGAAAAAAAAGGACAATGAGAGAAAAATACAGTACTGCAAATTAGCATTTTTTCTTCCTCATATGACAAAGCATACAAAAAGTGAAAAAGATGGCCAATATATGTACGATGTCTGTACCGGTCAGTGAAGTCTATCAGTATTTGACTAGACTGTGAAAAAACTTTGAAATAAATTGAGAATACATAAGAGATTTACATTGTTAGCATGAAAAATATTCTTGATTGAGGTTTCTGATAGTAAACTGATTGAGCCTTCCCTCCACTCAAAAGCAAAAAATACAATGCAAATTCAAAAAAAAATTTAGCTCATGAATTCTGGAAACCCCTATCTTCTTAACAACAACAACAACAACAATGATGATGATGAAGATGATGATGATGATGATGATGAAATGATGATGATGATGAGGATGATGATGAGGATGAGGATGATGATGATGATGATGATGATGATGATGATGATATTGATGAAGATGATGATGATGATAATGATAATTTTTAAAAAGATGATGTATTGCCCTTTTTCATTCATTACCTTTCAATTTCAATTCTAAGATGTCATTGACATGTTATTCCTTTTCACCCTCGTAAAGAATGCTATAATACATTTTTTCTAAAAAATGGTTTAAAAAAAAAACTTTTTTAAAAAGCTGACCGAAGAATTCAAGATTTTTTGGTCGGTCGCAAAGGGCTATACAACATCTTTCTGTTTTAGGCCTAACGATGATGATGATGATGACTGGAATGAAAGCAACGACAATGATTAAATACCTGATAAGCCAGCGTTCATCACCATGGAGAATGAGTGACCCAAGATGACCCAGGTAATGCTAATGACCCGGATCCCATTCAAACATGGGATGCCTCCTGCAGCCTGCTTGGTGCTAAGAATCCTGGGAAGGTTGCGAGACATGGAAAAACAGAGAAGAAACTGCACCCACAAACCTGAAACGATGCAAAGATATGTTTCCATATGAGTACACATATAGTTATAGTTATAGCTTAAATTAAATCATAAGACTTTTTATATTTGATTAATTGGTCAGCCGCATGCACCTCCTTTCTGGCTGCTACCAGCCTTAGCAAGTTCCTTTGTATTATTCATATTTGTAAATTGATTCTGTGTATTTCTGTGTTTATCTGTGTTAGTAATTGTAATTGTGTGAAACTTGTATACTGCTTTTGTTTTACCCTGTATGTTTTTTTGCTTGGCAAAATAAATTTAATTGAATTGAATAGTTGTGAGAGATGATAAAAACACAAAGAACTTTACCCGAAGACCTGAAATTTAAAATAAATAAGTAAAGATTCATATGCTCATTAATTACTTCTCTATCATCACTTTTGTTTTCAAGGCAATTGTCTCTATTTTCTGACGCCTAAAGTACACATAGATTTAAAAAAAAGTAATAGTGGAGTGGAGATGGTGCACTTAATAGTGTGCATGCATGACTTTGATTTGCTTCGAAATGTTAGGATTAAGTGCCATACATATAAGTCCAATGTTTATAATATTATTATACCCTTATGAAACATCACGTTTCTTTACACATTGAGATATATCACACAATGTATTGATGATAACAAAATGTGAGTCCTCTAATGAATTGCTATTTTCCAGGGCAAGGTTGTAGACAGAAAGAAACAAAGAGAAAAGAGAGAGGTATCCATACACAGAGAGAGATAGAATGAGAAAGGGAGAGTGTGAGAGAGAGAGAGAAAGAGGAGATAGATGGGAGAAAAACGGGCAGTAGATTAACACATATCTGCCTGGCCACTTATTTGCCACACGTGCACTATTGCACAAAACAATATGCACCAACTGAATGAGGGATATTGCTTTGAGCAACACAAGGGTTAAATTGCAAAATTTTCAAATCTTGATTAGTTCCATGACAATCATTTTATCACCCCTATTGATTAATATTGCACTGGTAACAGTTAAAGTAGCCACACAAAGAATCAAAAGTGTTTTGAATTGATGTAAAACTCATATCACTGCGAAGGGGAAGCCTTGCCGATCAAATACAACAACTCTTCTCTTCAAAATATGTTTGGGGCCCGCAGTAATCAACTCTCAAAAATGTTATTTTTGAGATCCAGATTTTCTGCCTTCAGTGGTCCTTTGTAGAGCGTCAATATTTGTGACGTCACATACGGGACACGGCTGGCTAGCTGCAGACTGCTACACGGCACTGAGCTGTTTTTCCAGTGTGTGACGTCACTATTCAGAGCTCGCTACGCTTGTGTGTTTGGATTACGCTCAGGGGCGTTCGGGGGTCTAAGAAGGGTCTTGAAAGATTGCATTTTACGCCTTTCCATGATATCTATATGATTTCTCAGCAAATTATTCATGTTTTTCAAGAGAAAATCTTTCCATCCATATGTAATTTGTTCTAATTATGAGTTGTTAGTGAATTTTCTTTGTGTAGCTCCTTTAAACAATCTTGAAGCCCATGTTTATCCTATGATAAACACATTGAGTGATTTCAAGTTGGGTGTTAGTGTTAGTGTTTAGAGCAGTCAAGAGCTCTTAAATTTAATTAAAAATTAGCTGATGAAATGAAGAGCCTGATACCGATATCAATAGCTTAACACTAACACTAAATTGGAAATCAACATTTACTTAATTCCTAGGGGCTGGTGTTAGTGAATAGGACATTTGTACCTAAGATATTAACACCCAAGGTTGATTCAGCAGACGACAATTTTGCAAAATCGATAACACTAGCTAACAGACTTTGACGATATTCAGAGGTCAAAGCCTTAACACCAGCTGATTTGCATTTCGGTGTTTAGGGCTGGTGTTAGTGTTTATTAAACACTAACACCTGCCCTAACACCCAACTTGAAATCACTTAATGTGGCAAAGGGAGATTATTTGTGTCATGGAAAGAGTTAAGGTGTAATAAAAAAATGAGTTGAGAAAAAAATATGAAGAAAAGAGAGGAAACAAATTCAAAGAGAAAAATTAAATAAAAGGGGAGAAAAGAACTGATGAGATATATTGACGGAAAGTAGAGGAAAGCAAGAGAGAGAATGGTTGGATGAACAGAACAGGAAAAGTGCATATGTAATACCAGTGAATAAAAGAAACAAGAATAACAGGAAGAAGAGGATAAAGGAAACTATTCTGATTTTTAAATAAGAGAAAGGAAGAGATAAATAACAATAATATTCAGTTCTTGTATAGCACATATTATACAAATAATGAATGGTTATGAGTTCAATAGTGCGAATATGTTCATGAGTTGAAAGATTAACATTCTATTCAACGAGGCGTCAGCCGAGTTGAATAGAATTAACGTTAATCTTTCAACGAATGAAAATATTTGCACTATTAAACGAATGAAAAACATTCATTATTTGTTTTATACAACATCGAAGAAGACCTAATAGAACGTTAATCAACAAATTATGCTTTACTCCTTATAAAGATAAATTACAGTTCGAGTCAAGCCTTCTAAATTACATGCAGATTGCCTTCGCGTCAGATACACGCAGGGATACGCGCGCGCACATGCAGCAGAGAGGTACGCAGTCTGCATATAACCAAAAATGCACGGCGCATATAACCAAAAATGCACGACCGTGCAATATACCATCTATTGAATATCATGTGACCAACAATCGTCCAATCAAATGACAAGGATCCACGTAGGTGTTGTATAACACATCATATAACGTCCCTATGCGCTTCAAAAGAGCTTTGGAAATTATTACCCTAGCTTTAGCTCTGGCAACTGTTATCAGCGCACAGTGCATTTCCAGGAATAATCCTACTAGGTACCCATTTACCTCACCTGGGTCGAGTGTGGCAAATGTAGATTAATGTCTTGCCAAAGGACATTTGTGCCGCGGCGGAACTCGAACCGCAGACCTTGTGATCAACAGTCCTGTGACATATCCACTCGACCATGACACCTCTTCACATAAAGCAAGAATGAAAGAAAAAGGAGAGAATAGACAGACAGATATAACTGAAGGATACAGTGAGAGGGAGAAAGAGAGAGAGAGAGAGAGAGAGAGAGAGAGAGGGGGAGAAGAGAAAGAGAAAGTCAGGGAGAAACAGAGAAGATGAGGGAAAGAGAGAGAACTATTTTGTACTTACCGGTACTGTTCTCGGGTTTGTTCTTACTGGCTGCTGAATGATGGGATCCAGCAAGCAAAGCAGTCGTTTCTGATGCAGGTCCTGAGGTAATGTGAACCTGTAGATGGAAGAATTGAATTGAATTGAATTTCTTTATTGTCATGCACAAAATAAAATGAAGGCATATAAAATATAACAATACATTAACATATCATAGACAAAAAACTACAAATAACATAAATAACATAACAATGTAATATAATTAAACCTCTCTCTTTAATAATGTTATATCTGAGATGCATGGCCCTACATGTTATCAGAGTCTGTGATATGGTGTAATATTGAATTCAAAAAAGTAAAAATCTTTGAGTAACTGGTTTTACCATACTCATTTTCCCCAATAGACTGTAGTGTTCTAAAAACCCGTTAGGAAAGCGGTTTTTGAAATTTCGATTTCCAATCATAAATATCTTGATAATCAGACAGGCGATCGGCTTGTAAAAGTCATGGGATTCCTGACTGACCTAAAGGTTTATAATTATGATTGCAGCATTAGCGTAATCCAGGATTTTGTTTAGAATCTGAGGCAAAGATACCCAATCCCTTTAAGTAAGAGACTGGAAGTGAGGAGTACCTACAAATACTGACAGACTGGAAGTGACGAGTACCTACAAATACTGACACACTGTAAGGACTTTATAACAATCAGAAAAACATTTCAGTTGTATGACTGTTAGCACATTTGAACATGTATATGGAAAATGGGCTATTACATTAATATTATTATAAAGGAAAAAGTCAAAGAAAAGGAAGAGGAATGAAATTCAAGACAGTGCAATTACAAAACAGTTAATTTGAATTGACCAATACTTGCAGCATACACTGAAAAATAAATATAATATTACACAAACCAAGTGTTTTCTTCCAAAACACTGTGGGCTCGGGATGAAACATGTTATGTTATAAACACTAAAAAGTTTCAGATTGGACAAGTTAGTATCATAGCTCATGGATAAAAGGAAGTTTGAATGGTCCAATGACGTGTCTACACGCCTTTCCATATTGTGCAGCATGAGGAGTTGGAAATGATATCAATAATGTTAATTATAATAATAATAATGATAATATTAACAATAATGATGATAATAATAATAATGATAATAAAATAATGATTACTCATAACAATAATGATTGTAACTCATAACAATAATGATTACTCATCATAATAATAAGAAAATAAGAAGAAGAAGAAGAAGAAGAAGAAGAAGGAGGAGGAGGAGGAGGAGGAGGAGGAGGAGGAGAAGAAGAAGAAGAAGAAGAAGAAAAAGGAGAAGAAGAAGAAGGAGAAGAAGAAGAAGAAGAAGAAGAAGGAGAAGAAGGAAAAGAAGGAGAAGAAGGAGAAGAAGAAGAAGAAGAAGGAAAAGAAGAAGGAAAAGAAGAAGAAAACTAGAAATGCAATCGTGTCACAACGATGTGCGTGCAATGACGCCATGTTTCTATGTGTCAAACGAAGGAGCTACTCTCGGAATATCCAGAGCAATATGTAAGAAATCTGTAGCTTCTGTGATAGTGGAGATAGTTAGGGCGAAAGAAAGGTCACCGAAACGGAAAAATGGTACCTGGACGGTCACGCACGAGGGTTTTCGGAGAACGAAGAATTCAGTGACCTTGAAGGAATACTTGAGACTACGCCTACGAATTTTGAAGGGAATTGGAGTAGAGAAAGGGATCTAGAAAGGGCTCGCAAGCACTGCGTGCAAAACCAATAGGAATTGGTGCATGATGAACATGTTGCGAAGCGTGCTTTGGCACGAACGGCCGCCCATATTAACACAACCGAATAACAGTCTTAAAAAATGACGTCATAGCCGATACATGTTATAATTGGGCGGAAACTCGGCGGAATTCTTATAGAGACCCTTGTTCAAATGCGATTTACTCACGATTTTCTGTGTGAACATATACCATACTTGGTATCATTCGAAAGGGCACTTCATGGCGGTCAGTTTGACACCATTGTCATCTGCGCCTAATGTATTGCACGCATTAAACCCGCTATCACGTAATGCATAGTAAATTCATCATTTTGGGCGATAACTTTGCGCTGACGTATTAGAATTTTACCAAACTTGGCAGACAGTTGTCACGTATATGGATACAAATGTATGCCAAGTTTTATTGATGTAGGTATAACGATCGCTAATTTAAAGTTGAAGTTATTTCTCAATTTTCTTGAAAATGGCGTATTTGGAGGGCATTTTTCGCAAAGTCGGTCAGTGTTAGGGTATATAATTTTGTATATGACTGGAAAGGGCATATCTTCAAGTATCTAAATCCAAAAAAGGGTACGGGTTTGCCAAGCCATAATGGAGATACGGCCACAGAGAGAAAGCCAATTCCCAGAACTTTAGAGGGCGCTATTTATGTTTTGCACAGCCATTGGAGCATGAAATTTGGCATGGCTATGTGCAATTATGAGATAAGGAAACTGTGAGATTTAAACACATAAAGGAATTTATATGAGAAAGTTATGGCAGTTTTAGATTTTTAGGGGTCCATTTCTCAAGAATTTGAGAGATTTTTGACGGAGTCGGTTTTAGATTTGAATTTTGAGTACGAAGATGGCATTTTGAAGGTCAAGTCATGAGTCGCAGATGAAAGAACATCTCTCAGACTATCTAAAGGAATTTGTTAGAAGTTTGTAGGATCTAGGATAGTGGAGATGGGAAGGAATGAAGAAAGGCCTTAAAATGGACCAGAAACGGACAAAATGGCGCCAGGATGGTTATGCATGAGTGATTTCGAAAATCGAAAAAGTAGGTGACCTTGATGAGATATCAGAGATGACGCCTGAGAAATTTGAAAGGAAAAGGACTTGAGGAAAGTACCTAACTAGGAATAACAAGCACTGCGTGCAAAACGAATGGGATTTCCGGACGATAAGGATAAGGATAAGGAAAAGGATAAGGATAAGTATATTAATGGGGCAGAATGTGAACGAAAACAAGGCAATGACGAAGGTTCGTCATTGCAAAGAAGAAGGAAAAGAAAAAGAAGAAGAAGAAGGAAAAGAAGAAGGAAAAGAAGAAGAAGAAGAAGAAGAAGAAGAAGAAGAAGAAGGAAAAGAAGGAGAAGAAGGAGAAGAAGAAGAAGAAGAAGGAGAAGAAGAAGAAGAAGGAGGAAAAGAAGAAGTAAAAGAAGAAGGAAAAGAAGAAGAAGAAGAAGGAGGAGAAGAAGAAGAAGAAGAAGAAGAAGAAGAAGGAAAAGAAGAAGAATAAGAAGAAGAAGAAGGAGAAGAAGAAGAAGGAGAAGAAGAAGAAGAAGAAGGAGAAGAAGAAGGTGAAGTGGGAGTAGAGAGCTTGGGGTTAACATAAACTATTAAAGTCATTAAATTTTATGAGTATTAGTCATCAAATGTTACGAGTATTATTCATAATGTACTCCTTTTGCTCAGGTGCTCCTAGCTCTTTATGACAATAGCCTCTAATCATTTCATTTTGACCTATGATTTGTAAATGTTAATGAATGCTTCCGATCAGGTGTTCTTGGCCTGCTACAATCATACTAATTTCCACATACCGGTAACTAGAGAGATAAAATTAGCATTTTAGCAATTAAGTCTTTTGCACCAAAACCAACTTTTATGTCAATCTGTTTAGTGTTTCCTTAATCACTATAGACATGTTACAGAAATCAACAGATATCAACAGAAAGCTGGGGATCACAAATTTCTATCTGCCTATCTATCTATCGATCTATCTATCTATTCATCATTCTATCTATCTATCTGTGGGTGACTGTTTCTCTCCATGTGTCTATTTCTTACTCTCTTTCTCTTTTCTAATATCCCTTACGAATTATGAAATTCTACCTTTGAACCCATACTAAAGTTCAACTGCCTTACCTCACTATCACCAGCTTTGCTTTCATACATCCCTCCTCTCTGCCCTGTAGCACCATATCCCCCAACACTGGAATCGAGATGTGGCTTGTCATTTGACCTTTGACCTTTAGCTTCTTCATCCTTGCCCCTATCTGACCTGAGGTCATCCACACAGGCATACACAGAGTCTGGGTCGCTGTTTTCTTCCCCCTTCACACCATCTTCCACTTTAGTCCTGCGCTTGTCCACACTGGCATAGATATCACCTCTGACCTCTGTTGACCTCTGACCTCCAATTGATCCATTGGCTGGGTCAGATGGGAGAGGGGGGAGGGATGGTCTCCGCTTTTCTTTACCGGTGATGTGTTTGTCTAGTAATGTGCCGATAACACTGAGTAGGGATAGGGTGCTTATGAGAACGCTGTAAGATAACAAACAATATGAGAGAAGATAACGAGGTGATCAAAAGTCAAAGACTACCGTACTATACTGACATATCTGAAATGTCTGTAAAAGATACAATACAATAGTACTGGTTTAATAATATAGAGGTATAATTTGTACAACGTCACTTAGGTTTCATCGTACTGAAGGTTTGAACTGGTGCAGGTAAATTTAGATGCAATGTGAGAGAGTAGGACATGAACAAATATAAGTTATTTTCCAGGTGTTTGAAAACTTAATTAAAAGTATTTAAATAAAGAATTATCATAATATCAAATTCACATACCATGTTCCTATAAATCCAGCATTAAAATCAGTGTCAGGTTTCTCTGTACAATGGACTGCTGAGTCTGCCACATCTTTTATTCCAATCCAGCTCACATTCAGTAAACCTGTAGGTTTTAACAGATATGAAAGTATTAATCATGATTTGCTTACTGAAGGAGTACCAATCGCTGGGCAATGTTCTGCTTTTAAGAAACAACATAGATCTTCTTATTATTAGTATTTCTTTCTTTCTTTAATTTCACTCATTCATATTTTTTTTGCTTTTTAGATGTTTGACGCTCCCCCCCCCCCCCCCCCCTTCCTAGCAAATATTCTGGCACAACCCAGAACTTTTGTTTACTGTTGTATAATAACATTTTGTAAACAAATTAGGTTAAATACTAGCAATTCTTCATTTGAATTCAGAAACAAGAACCAAAAACAGTTCTGAAGATATACCCTAAGGACCATCCATCCCGTTTCTCTATCGGCACAGTCACATGTATTTTTGTTCGCTGCTGAGAGTGTACGCATTCTGAATACATAATAGCAACATGGAACCTAAAGAGCAAATATGTTTTGGTGATTGGAATTCATTGCTCTTTATTGTGACTCAGTGACCATCACTCAGTCAGTGAGTGGGTTCGCAAAGGTCAACAACCAGAACAAACATGAAAAACAAACATTCACAATATGTGATTATACTGTTTTTAACAAATACTGCTTTGTCATTAATTTCTTGAAATTATACATGTACCAGTAAAGTTTAGTCAAACAAGAACTTTGTACCATATGCTTCAGCATGCTCTGTTTATTTTTTGAAGAAGTTGCATTGCTATAGCAATGTTGTTCTGAACTTGGTTATATGCCCCCGGCCGCCTCAAGTATTATATAAAGGATTTGTGAAAATGCAACTCTAGAACCTCAATTAACAACCATCCCAAGAATAACTTGCTGTTTTAAGTGGAAAAGAGAACTTATACCCTAAAATAATTTTCTCTTTGTAAAGTAGAAATGTCTGATAAAGTAATTTTTAAAAAGGTTGAGAAGAAGACGACTACCGGTAATAAGAAATTATGAGGCGGTTTGCTTATTCTCTTTCATCATGTTTCGTATATTTGGATAGGAACGTATTACATAAGCCAAGCTATAATGTTAGCACAAAAAGGTGAATAGATGAATAAAACAAAACAAAACAAAAACAAATCAAAAAAATATTAAAGAAAATAAACATTTGCAATAAAGGCTGCATGTTCTTATTGTACAATTCCTTACACAATCACGTGAATGGCTCGTGCTTGAGCGTTATCCTGTGATAGTATAGAACCATGTTCACATATCAGCAAACCATTATGTATGTACACAGATGAGTTTGAAAGGTCAACCGCATGACTCATGGCTCGTTGCCTGTTTCAGAATTGTACAGTATATGAGTCTTGCTAAGGCGCCACGGATTTATTCAACTGGCATTCGGAATGCATGTAGAATGCATGTAGAATGTCCTATTCAGAATCTATTGTTCGTTAATCCACATTCCAGAATGTACCTAGAATGTAGCTAGAATGCGGTAATTAACGTCTTAATTGGCGCATTCTGGGTACATTCTGGAATGTCCCATGAATAGGCCATCCGAACAAAGGCGATGCTCCATGAATAGGCCATCCGAACAAAGGCTATATCGATCGGCAGCGACTACCTTCTTGATATTGCGTGCCGGAATAGTTTCGATATAGAATGAACCATAAGAATTGTTTGAAATCAACAGATATTTAATTGGTTTCGCTTCTGTCTCTCCTGCGATCGGTTGCATTTATGGACTTACTTTTATTTCTTTCCGACGGCTAACCGGTAACATCAGTGATATTTAATTGTTTTCGCTTGTAGCTCTCTCTCTCTCACCATTTATTTCTCAAGCGTCGGTGATATTGTATTTGATTTTCTTTCTTTTCTTCAGCTTATTAAAGATGGTGAAAAGAGTAGAAAAAGATTGAGAAAGAATGAAGACAGATTTATTATGACATTCCCGCCAGACCGCCACAAATATGTTCTGAGTCGGCGCTCTCAGAACAAAGGCGCGTTACAGTGTCAAATATACGCGGTGTTTTGAAACGTTGGTGTTGATTGAGATGATGCCTCATTAAAGATGGTAAAAAGAGTAGAAGAAAGATTGAGAAAGAATGAAGAAAATATTTTGCATGAAAATGCGGATGAATCTGAATGATCAAAATGAGAGGAAGAAAGAGGATGCAAGAGATGGTGGGTGTTGAAAGATCTGAGGACTAATGAAATGATACATTTAGATAAAAAGCGAGAGTGGATATTTATGGTTACCATCTTATTTTTAAACTTTTTTTATTGGCAGGGATGGGGGTCCGTTTTTGTTTTGTTTTTTTGGCCAGGGAGGAAGCAGCCTTGCCCCGTTGCCCCCCCCCCCCTCCATGCGTCTGCGCCTGAAGAAAAGCACATGCGAATAATCTTATTTCCAAACCGAGACGCACATTATTTTGTTTGTGGTCTGTGCTTTTATGTTGCGTATAATTTGTTTGTTTAGCGCACATTATCCTACTTTACCCCCCACCCCCCCTTTTTTTTTTTACATCACCTACTTTATCAAACCACTCTAATTTTTTAATTCCATCTCTTAGAAATAATGTTTTTTTATTATTTTTTTTATCTTTAATTATAAATAAAACTTACTTCATATTTCTTTACGAAATTTCATAAAAATTGTAGAGGGTGTGATTATTTATTCCAAAACAAATAAAGAGAAGGTCATATATAGATCAGTAGAGAGTGGCGGGGGGGGGGGAGATGAAAATTAAGTGAGAGGGGAATTGCAGAGAACGAGGGAAAGAAAGAGAATGCAAGAGATGGTGAAATCTAATTGTAGTCTTTATTATATATATTAGAAGTAAAAAGATTTCTTATTTCCAATCTAACTGTATTCTCTAAAAATTGAACGATGTTATCTCACGCCACATGGCATGTGGACAACAACATGACATGTGCGCAACAACGGCATACATATAATGACATATTTATTATGGCATTCCCGCCACAAATATGTCGGCGCTCTCAAAACAAAGGCGCGTAACAATGTCAAATATACGCGTGTTTTAAAGTTTGGTGTTGATTGACATGACGCCTCATTTTAGATAACAAGGAGACAGTGTTGATTCGAGATAGAGATGGATTTATTATTATCGAGAGAGAGAGAGATTACAGGTGTAAATTGGCCGTATGCCTATCACAATCCTAAAATGTTGGATTATTTTGTAATACACAAATGTTTTTGTCATCGGAAATAATTGCTCCTCACCATGGCATTTTACCAGTCGCAACAAGGACATTCAAATAATGACAGATTTATTATGACATTCCCGCCACATGTCGGCGACCTCAGAACGGAGGCGACGTAACAATCATAAATATCGCGGTCTGTTGGAACTTGGGTGTTGATTACAACATTTCCAAGATACAGTCATCAATCCAACTTTCTACTTCATTCGTGCCTTTTCATCGTATCCACCAAAAGATCAATAGACATATCAGAATCTCGATATTTAATTGCTTTCGCTTCTCTCTCTCTCTCTCATCACTGCCCCTATATCGTTATCCTTGTTATAACCCTCGGTCTCATTGATTGTGACATTACTAAAACAAAAAAGATTGAATACTAATGTTGTGAAGTGAATGTTTGTCGCGCGTGAGTTTGAAAGAGGGTCTAATTTAATCTTGGTTTTATAATGGCATTTGATTATTGTGATAATAAATTAGTTAGAATGTGTCTGCTTGTCGTTCTTATTTTCGTCGATGTTGAATACTAGTGTTGTGAAGTGAATGTTTGTCGCGCGTGAGTTTGAAAGAGGGTCTAATTTAATCTTGGTTTTATATTGGCATTTGATTATTGTGAAAATAAATTAGTTAGAATGTGTCTGCTTGTCGTTCGAATTTTCGTCGATGTTGAATACTAGTGTTGTGAAGTGAATGTTTGTCGCGCGTGAGTTTGAAAGAGGGTCTAATTTAATCTTGGTTTTATAATGGCATTTGATTATTGTCATAATAAATTAGTTAGAATGTGTCTGCTTATCTTAGTGAGTTAGTTGTAGTGAGTTTGAAAGAGGATCTAACGAGAGTAGGTAATGTTATATTTTTATTTATTAAATTCATTGATTTTCATGTTATATGAATTGATAGTTTGTCGCGCGTGAGCTTGAAAGAGAATTTTCATATTCCAACACTATGTCGGCAGAAAATTATTTCGCCGGTTAATAAATAAAGCGACCGCACCATTTTATTGGAAATGGAAACGTAATACCAAGATATTTTGTTTCTTCAATTGGGAGACAACGTGTTTTCGCTGTTATCAACTTCAGAAAATCAGAAGTTGGGAGAACGAATGTTATACCTTGTTTAAAAGATGAATACAAATAGCTCTCACTCCTTCTAAAAGTGGCTCCGCGCTGTTTATATAAAATTATACTTATTCATATTCCAACACTATGTCGGCAGAAAATTGGAAAGACAAACAATTTATTTTATATAAATGTAATCTTTTTCGAGCAGGAAAATACTTGTATTAGAACTCGTTCGTAGCGTCAAAATTCATTTTACCGGTTAAGAAATAAAGCGGCCGCAACTTTTTTGGGAGAACGAATGTTATACCTTGTTTAAAAGATGAATACAAATAGCTCTTACTCCTTCTAAAAGTGGCTCCGCGCTGTTTATATAAAATTATACTTATTCATATTCCAACACTATGTCGGCAGAAAATTGGAAAGACAAACAATTTATTTTATATAAATGTAATCTTTTTCGAGCAGGAAAATACTTGTATTAGAACTCGTTCGTAGCGTCAAAATTCATTTTACCGGTTAAGAAATAAAGCGGCCGCAACTTTTTTGGGAGAACGAATGTTATACCTTGTTTAAAAGATGAATACAAATAGCTCTTACTCCTTCTAAAAGTGGCTCCGCGCTGTTTATATAAAATTATACTTATTCATATTCCAACACTATGTCGGCAGAAAATTGGAAAGACAAACAATTTATTTTATATAAATGTAATCTTTTTCGAGCAGGAAAATACTTGTATTAGAACTCGTTCGTAGCGTCAAAATTCATTTTACCGGTTAAGAAATAAAGCGGCCGCAACTTTTTTGGGAGAACGAATGTTATACCTTGTTTAAAAGATGAATACAAATAGCTCTTACTCCTTCTAAAAGTGGCTCCGCGCTGTTTAAATAAAATTATACTTATTCATATTCCAACACTATGTCGGCAGAAAATTGGAAAGACAAACAATTTATTTTATATAAATGTAATTTTTTTCGAGCAGGAAAATACTTGTATTAGAACTCGTTCGTAGCGTCAAAATTCATTTTACCGGTTAAGAAATAAAGCGGCCGCAACTTTTTTATGGGAAAATAGAAACGTAATACCAAGATATTTTGTTTCTTCAATTAGGAGACAACGTGTTTACGCTGTTATCAACTTCAGAATATCAGAAGTTGGTAGAACGAAAGTTATACCTTGTTTAACCCTTACTGTACTGGGGGGGGGGGGGGGGGGCCTGGGAGGCCCCCCCCTCGACATTTTCGGAGATTGCGCCGCAACTGCTTGGAATTTTGAATTGTCGTTTCATGACTTTTTTCCCTCAAGTCTTACGCATATTTTGATACCATTTTCGTCGAAATCGGATATACCTGTAAGGCGTTACATAACAATTAGTATGCGCATGTCATCAAAAAAACAAGCAAAAAATAAAAATCGCATCAAAATTTGCATAAATTATCATTATTAATTACATTAAAATAACTTTTTTGTGTTAAAAAAGAAGTTTCATATGAATAATGAGTTATCACATTCAAAAAGTGGAGTTTGACACGTTTTCTGTAAAACGCATAAAATTAGCGCATTTTGCATAATTAATTAGGCTAACGACAAAAATTTGCATATTCTGAAAAAAATAATTATACCATCTTGTTCCTTACGTAGATATATACAAACATGCAAATTTTCGTGTTCATCGGACAAACGACGGCCGAGATCATAGGGGGGGGGGGGCCTCCCAGGCCCCCCCCCCCCCCCCAGTCAGTGGGTGCTCAAAATAGCCCAGTACAGTAAGGGTTAAAAGATGAAAAAAAAATAGTTCTTACTCCTTCTAAAAGTGGCTCCGCGCTGTTTATATAAAATTATACTTATTCATATTACAACACTATGTCGGCAGAAATTTGACAAGGAAAACAATTTATTTTATATAAATGTAATTTTTTTCGAGCAGGAAAATACTTGTATTAGAACTCGTTCGTAGCGTCAACATTCATTTTACCGGTTAAGAAATAAAGCGGCCGCAACTTTTTTATGGGAAAATAGAAACGTAATACCAAGATATTTTGTTTCTTCAATTAGGAGACAACGTGTTTACGCTGTTATCAACTTCAGAATATCAGAAGTTGGTAAAACGAAAGTTATACCTTGTTTAAAAGATGAATAAAAATAGCTCTTACTCCTTCTAAAAGTGGCTCCGCGCTGTTTATATAAAATTATACTTATTCATATTACAACACTGTCGGCAGAAATTTGACAAGGCAAACAATTTATTTTATATAAATGCAATTTTTTTTCGAGCAGGAAAATACTTGTATTAAAACCAGCTCGTAGCGTCAAAATTCATTTTAACGGTTAAGAAATAAAGCGATCGTAACTTTTTTTTTATTGGGAAATGGAAACGTAATTCCAAGATATTTTTCCCTTCAATTAGGAGACAACGTGTTTTCGCTGTTATCAACTTCAGAAAATCAGAAGATGAGAGAACGAATGTTATACCCTGTTTAAAAAGATAATTAGAAATAGTTCTTACTCCTTCTAAAAGTGAGCCGCGCTGTCGAACCTTATGAGGTATAGTCGCATTTGAAATCACGCATCTCTGATTAATCGCCAGCGTCTCGGGCATGCTTTTTCATCGCCCAATTCTCAAAAGTCGATCGATTTGCGCCTTTGTCTAGAGAACAAAGGGGCATTCCAGAATGCATTCCAGAATTCGTACAGAATGTGCGCATTCTGGAATGCCCCTTTGTTCTCTAGACAATAGGCACAGGTCGCATCGATTTTTTGGGAATGTGGCTAGAATGTGCGCATTCTGGATACATTCCAGAAAGATTACAAGGGCATTCTGAATGCATTCCGAATGCCAGTTGAATAAATCCGTGGCGCCTAACATATTATTTGAAAGAAAGAAAGTAAATAGTCATATCTCTTACGGCAAAATTACACCCAAACATCTATCAATGAACACAGAAAATTAACCCAATTTCTTTGAACTGTATTCCAACTCTTGTCAGCCAGACAATCTCAACAAGCCTGAGGTTGCAAAGTTCAACTGATATAATATGGCAGGTACTCAGACATTATTATCATTCTCGGTATAAAGTTCCTTTCTACACTGTGTACCAATCGACATGCAATAAAAGTAAACATACTTATCAAGTAAGCAAACCGTTTACCCTGTTTGCTCTGAAATATTTGTTGGTTTTTCTTTTTTAATCACATGGATTTATAAAATAATATTATTGCTCATCAAAATACCAGTGACTGATACATAAAGAGATGATTACTATTATCATCATAAACTACTTTGAGAGTCACCTACTACCTATTATCATAATAAAATCATAATAAAAGGGTGTGCCTATACCGGTAGTCCAATTTCCTAATGGAACTAGGGTATGGTATTGTATCATCATCAGACCTGTTATCTATTGCAAATTGAATTCTTTAAAAATTGAAGAAGAAAAAATATGATTACAATTCAGTAAAAATTCCACTTGAATCAACATTTAAACAAGGATCATATATTTACCTAACAGGATGTCCAGACCATTTTGTACATCGTCTTCACTACAGCTGACTGGAGCACACACACCCCAGCTGATTGGCAATGCCTGCATTCAAACAAATACTGGTACATTATATATCACATACTTAAATACATTATCCACACCTGTAGATGACATACATGTACATGTATTATCGTCAATAATTTCATGAACATTTTTCCAAACTATACAAAATAGAGATTTTGCAACTAAATATTTTATTGCTGAAATCATAACATTGTCAACTGAAAAAATTACTTTGTAAAATTATTTGTAGTGTAGAAATAATTGCTCTGTTGTATATTCAAAATTTAATTAAATACAGACTGAGCACCCACAGAGAAAGATTAGATAAAATATGGCTACATGTACATAGGTGACCAACATCAACTTGATTACATTTGGAATTCATAACTTAAATATCACGCAAGCATATTTTGATATTCAGATTGATCTACTAACTCCAATTAACTTAATGCGGGGCTGCACTATTTGTAGCTACTTGCGCCCTCTATACAGCCAACAATGCCGTGGTGCTTCTTGATCCCCCATGGTCCCCCTTTTCATATGTTAATTGAGAGCTGATTTGATGAGAAATTACCACCTGCCAGTGACCTTGCAGGGAGGTCTAATCCCTCCTGGCCAAACTAGTGCAGATAGGCATTATAAACACTGTGTTAATTAATGCCCTTCTTGAACGCGACTCTGAATTTGAAAACATTTTACTTTTATAAACATCCATGTGCGTGTCTTTAACTGATTCGTGACCCCAAATTATTTAATATTAATGGGTTTTACTTCCTGAGATGCTTCCTCCGATCCGCATCAATTTAACCTCTCTACCAGCAGTTTCAAGGATCTTGCAAGATTATATGATTATGCCTACCAATGATCATGAACAACAAAGATTTGTTATAGTGTACCAATCATCTAAACAAAATTCTGTTCAGCTAGACTGTGTAAAATCAACCTAAAATAAAATTGTTAACCATTAAGGAATAAGAAGACACTAAAGAATATCAAAACCCCTCCAACAGGCTAACCACTGGAATCAAGTCTGACACATGCATTCATTAGTCTACAGCTCACAAGTCAATTTTATATTAATTGAGAATACATTTTAACTTGCAATATCTACAATACATGTATGTGTTATGAGAGTAATATTTGGCACTTAAATCTAGTATAGCAACGTGGAACCTTAAACATACAGAGCAAATATATCCTTTTTTTTTATAGGTACACTTTAAATCCATAATCCAAATTAATCATTAATGATAACTATATAAAACTACACAATCAGTAAAGGTGAATGCACTATTTAGGATGTGGTTTGTGCTAAAACAGGATATAAATTGGAAGTCCTTGGTAAATGCATCTAAATATTAAACTGAAAAACACAAATGCCCAGTGGTCTTTATTCCCTCCATAAAACAAGAGTATTTTTGTTTTTCTTCCAACTGAATTTCAATACTAATTAAGACGCACTTGTTACAAAGAAGAGCATGCTGGGCAAATTAACTGCTGCTGGATACGTGTTCATGAAATTCATGTAATTATTACTCATTACTCATGTAATTATTGTTTAATGATAGTATTCTTTTTAAGAGGGCAAACAAAAGGTATTCATGAAGCACCTCCATTACTTTGGCAGTGGTTATACTAAAATGCACAAAGTGAGACCTCTCCATGTGTACAAGATCTGTGGATATTTTGGCGTCATTTGTACAAATGATCTCTCTGACATGGCTTATTTCTCTGTTAGTAAACTAATGCATAATTTGAGTTGGGCTGCATTTTTAATTTTTTTAGTAGTATGAGATTCATGCAAGCCTATTCGACAAATGGTGATTACATACCCATGTATATTTTACTCTAAAAAAAAAAAGAGTAGGGCCTATTTTTAGATATAGAGATAGCTATCATCATCGGACACAATGTACAACTGCTCTCATGAGCCAAGAATGTTCAATAGGTTTCTTTACTTACCAAAGAGTTGTTGACACTTAACGTGATGTTGAGTCCCATGTCGACGAGGCAATATCTAAAATCAGTGATGCTCATGCACTCATCAAAATGGCCAAGCCATGCCGTGTTGCCAACAAGAGTACCGGGTGTAGGTTTCCCAAAGGAATCCAGAACTGTTTTTAGAAAAAACTTGGTGTATGTGATTACATTTATATCAAGGTTGTTTCACCTCAACATCAACCAATTCTAAAACTCCTTGAATGTGAATTTTAGTGAAAACAAGTCAAATGCAACTGTGTCTCTATTAAATATGTCGCTGCCTACATTCCTTTAATTATTACCTGTTTCTAACACATATTGTACAATTTTCTTAACTGTATTTCATCAATCAAACTTTATTTTATTTGTTTTGATTTAAACATTTACACAATTTCGCTAGCAATATTTGATATTGTGTAATTTTATTTTTTTATTTTTTTTATACCGCTTTGATGTTTTGATGTAAACATTTTTTCAATTTTATATATACATGTGTATTTTTTTTTTTCTTCTCCCATTTGCTATGTTTTCTTTAAATATATAATTATATGTTTCTTGTGTTTTAATGTTTTTTTTTATATGATTGTATGTTTGATGTAAACTTGCATTTTTAGTCGTTTGACTTGTTGACAAGTTGTGAATAAAACCTAATTTGAATCTTGAATCTTGAAATCAATTATCATATGACTTGTCTCCAAAACTCCACTTTATACTTCACCTCCCTATACGAAATTCAATGACATCCATCAACAGACTGTGTTTCATGTAAAAGACACAAAACTTATTACTCATTGGCCTATGCCTCAGTTTAGGTCTATTTTCTTAAATGGTGTTGTGACACAAAAGCTATTACGAAAAATATGATAAAGTGATCTTTGACCCACTTATCCCATAATCTAATCAGATTGTCTTCCTATTTCTGACTAGACTACTTACCTTGGATCAAATTGGGGTCTCCTGAAAACAGTTTTAGCAAATCTTGCAGGCAGACATCGGATACATTCTGAGCAGATGGTGCCCTGTCTAAGAGACTCTGATCCTGCCACAAACGGAGCGCATCATTCAAGTATACACCTCCATCATAATATATGTTTCCATGGCAACCCATGAAGATGACAAGAAGAGCAGCGAGCTTGAGATAAAAAGCCATCTTATTCACTGGATCAAGCTGAGGTTCCTGGTGAAACAGAGAATGGCAAATTTTTATACATAGCAACATATAAACAAAACAAATTATTTACCAGTATATACTTACTATTAAAACTGAAATGAAACTACCGTAATTCAGGAATCATAAGGCCTTGACCATTCAAAAATGTAGAGGAAAAAAATATAGAGTAAAGGCTTTTGTGCAAAGTAATTCAATAATGGTTAGGATTTTTTTTGCATTCATTATCAAAGGCAACTACGATGATTGAATGCAACACAACTTTCAACCAAACATTTGTCATAATTACGGGTTAGGATTCACCGGAGTGTTGGCTCAGTCAGTAGAGCGTCCGCCTCACAACCGGGAGGTCGTGGGTTCGAATCCCGGCCGCGTCATACCAAAAGACGTTAAAAGATGGGAGTTGTTGCTACCTTGTTTGGCGTTCAACAATAAGGGGGATAGAGCAACGTCGATCTGGCGCTGCTCAGTGGCTGCCGGGCTCACGATCAATTGGGCAAAAAGAATTTCCGTTTCGGTTTAATAAAATTTGGAGTGGACTATTAGGCTATTATTATTATTATTATTATTATTATTATTATTTATTTTTGTTTAAAATCTATTTGCTGCAGTTTTGCACACATGGTACAAAAAGACTAGTTAACGCAAGCAATGCAGTGGAGGTAAACTGTATGTACATGTACATCTATCGTGGAGTCTAAGCAAAATTACCTTGAACTTCCTGTACAGCTTGGATATGGTTTTCAACATATCATGATTAAATTTTATCCAATAATCTACACCCCTTAATGGCAGTATGTCTTTGGAATTAAAATGATATACATCAAAAGGTCAATGTATTTTGATGAATTGAACTAAATGAGCTAATTATTACAAGTGTACAGTAGCGCGCATTTCTGCTTCACAGGCATGTTAATGCACGCACAAAGTAAATTGTAGTTAACACGAACTATTGGCTTTATACAAAAACTACTGTATTATTTCATGGTACTGAGACCATGAATGCATTTGAGAATTTAAGAGGGATTCTGCTCTCAAAGTTTAAAAAGCTTTTCTGTCGTACCTTTACATGTATAAATAGCATTAAGTGTCCGGTAATAGATGATCAGCCTGATTATACTCTGAAATATTTTAGGTGTTCGATGTCCCGGGTATCAATGTCTCTGCCCCATATACTGTAGTTATGTAATTTGAAGTTTTAATGTAAATTTCTATATTAATTGCTAAAATGAAGGCTTCTTTATCCAAGGATGTTATTAATGTCTTACACATAAAAGAATATTAATTATGATTGAAATGATGATTTTATTTCTTGTGCAAAACATAATACAATGAATAGGTATATTTCACAAAATATACAATAAAACAACAAATATAATAGTATTAGCACGAGAAAAGAGGAACTAACTAGAAGCAGAGCAGAAATTACTTTTAACAGTTTTTTTTTCTCTGGAAAAATGTTTAAAATGTTCCAATTAAGACATACACCAAATTGGACTAATTGAGTTTGAAAATTTCAATTTTCTTCAGAATCCCCCCCCCCTGTCCACGCTAGCGTGGAATGCGGTGCTGAATAATAATAATTTCTCACAAATTAGACCCTCCCCCCCCCCCCTCGCCGCCGGCTGGATCCGCCCCTGTCCCAGACCAGGCAGTTCCACAAAGGCAAGCATGGAGTAAAGATTTCTTGATAGAGCCAGGCCACGTCTTATAAGCAGGGCTCCCACTTAGCCGAGTTGGAGCCACGAGTTGTGGCGAGCTGTTGCGATCTTATGGCAAGCAGTTTTAGGCCATGTAAAATTGATTACATGTTGATCGTCCAGATTTTTTGAAAAAGAGGAGGAGGGTGTACCATGTTATTTGATATTTGATATTTCAAAATGGCCGCTCAAAATGGCCGCTCGGTACATTTTCCCTGACAGTCAAGGCTATTTTTTTTCAAGATGGCCGCCGACAATTTTTTTTTTTTTAATCAGAAATAGAGCCATTTTAGCAGTGTTTTTCATGTTTTTTTTCTTTCAAAAAAAAAATAAATAAAAAAAAATAAATAAAAATAAAATAAAATAACAAAAAATAAAATAACAAATAACAAAAAATAGGAGGCGGCCCCCAAAAAGGAAGCGGGCGGGGACGATCAACATGAAATCAATTTTACATGGCCTTATCATTAAAACATATTTCTTGATATCACAAAATCGAATTCTTGATATCACGAAATCGAATTCTTGATATCACGAAATCAAATTCTTGATTTCAAGAATTACCATGGCTTTACAACGTAAAATTATTTCTTGATATCAAGAAATATGTTTTAATAATAAAACGGCTTGCCATAAGATCGAGCCAGCTCGCCACAACTCGAGGCTCCAACTCGGCTAAGTAGGAGCCCTGCTGTAGCTGCATAGGCCATCCAGCCTACACTTGTTAATAGTCTAACTCTAAACGTTAATAACTTGACCATGTTGACACTGAAAACATATAGACTTGTTCTTATTCACTCAGTTATATTTCATTAACGCGGGGTTATACAGAGATAATTAGACAAATATAACAAATCAGTCTAAAGTATGAGTATGATGTCTGGGGTGACTACGACTGGCTCCACTGAATGGAGGATAGCTATAGACAGTGTCATTCAAAAGTTCAATTTTCCCTATTTTGACCACCTCCATCAAGCTATTTTGACAAGGCAAGTCTTAGGACATAACAACGTGATTGACGACACACGTTTTGAGCCCGGCGGTTACTCACCGAATACACTCCCTAGCTAGCTAGACCGGCGGAAGCGGCCTGACCTGATCCGAAACCCTGGCCCGCGCCCGACGTTATCACCTTCAGTTTCAGCTCTGCATAGAGCATATTACTAGATGGAGATCGAAAACCCCACCTTTTTCACTAACTGGATGAAGCGTTTACACTTAGATCTATGTTGAGCATCTATAATAATGTATAGTTTACACTGTTTTGTTCAGGCTTAGCTAGCTAGCCTACTGCCTATTAACTTGTGCCTGGAATTGATGGACAACGGAGGCCGGAGGAACGATCTCTATACCACACAATCATGTACAGTTAACACTCGACTCCAGTTCAATCATGATCAGCTGTCAAATGAAATGGGGGCGGGGCCAGGGGGGGGGGGGGGGCGTATCTATGAGGCTAATCGGATGATGGGTGCGGTCAATCCGCAGTATTAATCGTTCCGATCATTAGAGAGGTTATTTCTAAAATTAAATGAAAGGGGCTATTTGACAATTTGAAAATTAACATTTCTATCGGGCGTGTCTGCTATATGAATGAGATGGAATGTTAAATCGGAGGGCTTGTTGTGCTCTTTGAAAGGGGCACACAATGGGGGCAGTGCGATTTCAAATTAAATTTCAAGGGATGGATTAGAGTTTTCATTGCTCACAGTGGTTCCCAAGACATTTGTCAACCGATATTACTTTAGCTTTAATTAAAACAATGTTTCTCGACTACAATCGACCGATTTGCATCGGAGTCCCGTTTGGAATTATATATCAGAACTACATATTCTCAGATTTTCATGGTCGCAGCGACCATGGAATGGCCTTAGGCGCTATTTGAAATATTGAAATTTACCGGGAGCACCGGTAAATTTTCGATTATTCAATTTCTCGAAAGCAGAAAAGTTTAGGGGCTAAATTTTCTAGTGCGTATAATACATCCACAGTGGCTTCCTATCAACATTTTAAAGACATATACTACCCATCCAATTTTCAAAATTTCCCAAAACTTTGCATTACCTTTAATAGGCCAAAGAAGGCCTCATTCTTGCTGGTCAAACATAATGCCTGATGCTGAGCTAGAAATTAAAGTGCATCCGGAGATGTAAAAAAAAAAGAAGCCTGGAGCAGTGTCAGTTTTGTTGTAATTACCATGGAAGATAAGATAAAAACTAAATAAGCAAAACTGCTTAGAACACCAATTATTTCATTATAAAATATCAGCTTCCTGTGTGCATTGGTTATGTAAATTAAATGTCTTTTAGTTTTCTAATGTTTATTCCTATCTCAAGGTATTTCTTCTTTACTGTATAACACTACGTAAAAGACGCAAATTTTCGTTAATCGGTTGATGCACCTTTCACAACAGATTTCATTTAAGAGTTATCACGTAGCCCAGTGCACGTATACTGTATAATCTTCGAAGAGCATTTTCTAGCAATCCATCTCCTTATATCCTCTAGCTTTCGTTTTCGTTTTCCTTCATTTCTCCCCTCGCCGCTCTCACCCTTTCTTTTATTTTTATAATTGCCATTTGATTGGTAGGGCACGTGCCGCCCCCCCCCCCCGTAGCTATGCCACTGAATGCAATTGATCATTGGATTAGTGCATCTAAGTTTGTAAGTTTCCACTTTTCAATCTTATAGACGGAACATAAAAATTCGTGCAGCAAGTCTAAAAGCAAAAAGGTATTTTTCAAGTAGAGACACGTTTCCGATTAACGTTACTAAAGGTTATAAATAGTATTCTCTTCTTTTGATGAAACGTGTCGAGTTTATGATATTCATGTTACAAACTTTGCGTCAAAATTCGCGCCATTCACGCCATTTGGTAAATTAAATGTCTAGAAAACTATTAATGGTAATGGTAATGGTTTAATTAAAAATTCATTTGCAGCCAGATGGTTGAATTGCAGAACTTTGTACATTGTAAAAACATAAATATTTATACAAACATAAAACGTATTAAGACATATCACGCAGTGAATGACTTAAAAAATCAGTGTACACATATAAAAATTAATACAATTCATAAAATTCGCTTAACATTCTATTCCACAATCATCATAGGGCTGGAGGGAAATATAGAAGAGAGGTAGGGAGGATAATAGTGCAGACAGCACGGGAGACCCAGGAAAAGTGTGAGATGGAGACAGACAGAGAGGGAGAGAAAGAGAGAAAGGAAGAGAGGGAGAGAGAGAGAGAGAGAGACAAAGCGATATATATCGTATATAAAAGATAATGCTGAGGATGAGAGTGTATATCAGACATATTGAAAATAAGGTAAAAAGTACAATTTTGTAAAAATTAATAAATCACATTTTACATTTTCATTGGTGAGTTATGGATAACTTAATATTGTAAATTGATCGGTAGGTATTCAGATGAGAGACATGAAATATGATAATACTAACTATGATTCGAATGGCATTTGAAAATTGAGTACAAATATGAGATTGCAATTTGTGTAAACTCCCTAACGCTTGGCAAACAGTATAATAGCGGAAAATATTGAGCGAAATGATTTTCACTCTCTTTCCTTTGAGATTACGTTTGCTTCATAAGGCATTTTTATGTCTGCATACACGCACTTACACCAATAGACCAAAAATCTGGCTTTTTCGTTCGGGGTATGAATAAAGTAATGCGCAAGATAACCACTTAGGAGAAGGTGTGGGAGGGAACGTAATGTTCTCCCTTTCATAACATAGGCGGATCGATATCCCGAGGGGCTGGGGATATACCCCGGTCCCCCACTCAGTGTTATTTAGGGTACGCATATGCGTGTTCCCTCCTTTTGAAAGAAAAAAAACCCTACAACATACCGTTTGGTGTATAAGAAATAATTAAAAAATATAGTCTTCCTTGATTATCAGGGCTTAATAACATAATTTAAAAAATATTATATTTGGGGAAAAACGATGGTGGTATCGTAAACGGTTCACTTGTAGTGCATTGTGTGTACACGAGGGCTTTTTATATTAAACACCCTGCACTCAACACTGTCTTGCCATTATTTTCGCCACTTACATTTTATTTACATTGCTTATTCTCAATTTATTTCTATGTCGGTTCATCCTTGCCCTCTTCCGATTTGTCTCTGTCTCTATCTTCATTCCCCCCCTCTCTTCCTCTCTCTCTCTCTCTCTCCCTCCCTCTTTCTCTCTCTCTCTCTCTCTCTCTCTCTCCCCCCTCTCTCTCTCTCTACCTCTCACCCACTTGATGCGGTCTTTATAGCACGCCCAAGGTTAAAACGTCATTAAATCATCTCATCCACTGAACCCATCAGATAGTGTTCTCCTCGGCTCGCTTCACTTGCCATGCATTTGTGATGAAACATGTTGCTTTCTTCTTCGAGACCTTTTTGTATAGCCTTTAGCTAACCCGAAGATCAGTACATATAGATTACCAGTTGTGTAGTAACGACACGCCCTACTTTTTGCAAGAAGTGAAACGTATTAACGTGCATAGAGCGTTTAACTCTCCTACACAAGTAGCCTCGATCTTGATCCAGTTAACGTCCTATCCGAGGAACGGAGTGTTTCCCCCTGAACCCGAGCCTGTATCGAGAACAGAGGGGAGGGGCGCGCTTACAATCATACACCACGACGATGATCAAGTTGTTTTTGCTCAGCGCGCGGGAATCGAACTCACGCGTAAAATTATAGTCATAATATTGAGAGTAAGACGACGATCCGATAGCACCTAAGAAATATGGTCTCCCCAATTTTTAAATTTCCAACAGAAGTCTGTTCAAAACCAAAATAGAGAAGTTTTCAACCTCAATACAGGATACAGCTTTATCGTCAGAAAATCTTAATGCAGGTGAGTGTATTCCCTCCATTTTTTCATTTCATTTGTTATGTTTATTTATTTATTCTTTTTAAAAAATGCATTAATTCTTTGTTTATTGCGGGAGGCTTTCGAAAACGTTTCATTTCAAAACTTTTGGGAAATCTTAATTTAACGCAGTAAGGGCGTTGAATTTAAGAGACATTTTAGAGCAGGCACCATAGGACCCGGCAGATATACAACGCTATACAAGTCATCATCATCATCTTCATCAATATCATCATTATCATCATCATCTCCATCGTTATTATCATCATCGTCATCACCATCATCTTCATTAGCATCATCTTCATCAATATCATCATCATCATCATCATCATCTCCATCATTATTATCATCATCGTCATCATCATCATCTTCATTATCATCATCATCATCATCATCATTTTCATCATCATCATCATCGTCTTCATAATTATTACCATCATCATCATCATCATCTTCATTAATATCATCATCATTATCATCTTCATCATTATTATCATCATCATCGTCATCATCATATTCATTATTATCATCATCATTATTATCATCAACATCATCGTCCTCATCATTTTCATCATCATCATCATCATCATCATCATGACTATCACCACTCGAAATTATTCATGCAGATGAGGATGATTTTCTTGATATTTTCTCCTTTGGTTTAAAGTTTATACTTTTTCTATTTCACGTTTAGAAATGTATTGTAAGCTATAGTTATCACAGGAGAAATGTCACTCCGATGTGACCAGTTGCTCTCTAGATGAAGGTCTCTATTCCATCCTCTAATCTGTTCAACATCAGAATTTAGAAGTTTTCCACCCCAGTGGTGGATAATATTTACGTTGTAATTATCGGGATGAGCTGTTTGATTTGTCGCTCTTGAGATTAAGGTCTTTTTACTTTAAAGGTACTATGTCCCTTTTGCAGCCAATCCCAAATTCTGTAGAACTTTGCAGGAATTATGAATATGTCATTATGTCCTATCTGTGAAATCTAAACGTTAGCAGTGTCCTCATATCCAAATTATGCAAGGAAACCCGTTTACTTGCTAGACTTCACTGTCAGACACTATTGAGTGACTGACTGGCTTTTTTCTTCTTCGGTAATAACATACATGAAAAAAGTTGTAAAGGGTACATGAGCATTTGCCTACATGAATAGCCCACTTCTTGTGATGGCCAAAATTAAACCGATTGAATCTTTGCGCAGCATAAAACGTATGACCATTCGGTACAATTGTCTGAAAATCAAGACTATTACTTATTGGCTCTATAGCCCCTAAAGCTATGGTCACAAATCAGAGCAGCGACCGACCGATCAGTAGCCTGCTCGGTCCCTGCTGGAATTTAGGCATCGCTCAGCGATTAGGTCGGTGCCCGGGCGGCGACCGCCCATGCAGGCACCGAGCGTATTTTGGGCGGCGAGTGAAAAGTGAGCAGACGCCGCCCAAATGTTAACTCCGCGCTAAAACTTCAGAGGCGACCGAGCGATGCCCATAGAGATATATAACTATTAAGTATATATCTCTATAGCGATGCCCTAAAAAAAAGAGCGGTGCCTGGGCGGCTGCCGCTCGGTGGCCGGGCAGCCGCCGGGCAGAATTGGTTAAAAACTCGCCGCTCGGCCGCCGAGCAGGCTACTTTTGGGTAATGTGACCATAAGTCGATTTGACAACTAATAGTCGTTATTTTCCCACTTGAAGACATTTTCAAGCCCCACCTTTTTTAGGGAAGTTCTAAATTAGTATTATCTTTCAAATGCAGTTGGAATTTAACTTTTTCATTTTTTTGGCCTGCAAATGGGACATAGTACCTTCAAACGCCAAAATAGAAATTAGAAATCCATATTTTTGTTGTTATTAATGCAGGAAAGCATGTTCTAAAATATAATATAACCTTATTATCACCGGATACTACTTGTGCAACTGAGGTAGATTTGACCAGTTTTTGTTTTGTTTGAAATCTCTTGTATTATGCATTTTTAGGAGCCCCCCCCCCCCCCTCTCATAACAATGACGTATTTTTACTTTTGCGTAATAATGTAAGTGTATTGTTAAAGCGCGTTCACAAATGTTTATTTGTACTACAAACTAACAGTTGTTAAACTGTTAGCATTCAATATGTTGGTCCAGTTTACAAAAAAAGAGATTCACTGGCTTCATTTCCTTTCTATCTTTATCCCAATTCTGACAGTTTTACCTTATCCGTTCCTTCTATTTCTTAGCATGTTGTTTTTATCTACTTGAGGGTGTCTGATCTTACTTCATATTCATTTGCATTGCAATCAATACACCTTATTTCTGATTTGAATGTTATTCATTTAGTCATGCGCAAGTAAATACCCTCTTACACGTCCTATTACTAGCCCCCCCTTTTTTTTATTTTATAGTATTAACGTTTTTTGTTTTCAGTTTTAAAGAAATCAACTCAAGGGCACTTTGAATACACTTTTGTATTGCCTTTTAGAAATGATGCCAAAATCCTGTAAAGATTATGTCATTGAACTGTTCAAACATTTCTAAACGTGACGCACGAGGCGTAGCCTAGTGAAATTGACTTAGATTGATTTTCCGTAAGTATTTACGATCAAACACGACGTTAGCCTAACGTCTTTCTGTCCATCTGGCCAACGTTGGCTCAACTGTTACAAGTGACGTTGGAACGGAGTTGATGCAACGTTTGAACAATGTTGGATCGCAGACGGCGACAGTGCCGACCATATTTCTAACGTTTGTTCAACGTTGTATAGCCAACCAAATCCACCGTGTATCAGTGTAGACAACGGCCTAACGTTTGGCAAACGTTGGCTTGCCAACTGCGGCTGAGCCGACCTTATAGTTCAGACGTTTGCCCAATATATCGTTTAACCATCAGCCTACCCACCGTGTACCAGTGACAAAATGAAGACGATAGCCCAGTGTCTAGTCAACATTGGCTCATCGATCGACTGAGACTTTGCCAACTATTGCCAACGTTGGTGCAACGTCCGGCTAAGGCCGATGTTGGTTGAAGGTATATATTTTATGTGGAGCAATGCAACAACAATTATAGCACTTTAAAACAAATATTTTATAATTATCATGTAATAAATTGTATTATGTCCTCAGGCACGATAATGACAGTGCTCGATGGAAATATGACGCAGTACCATAACCCCTACTCCGATCAGGTAATCGTCCATACGATCGTTCAGGTATGGACAACAATCAACGCTATGATCGGTACATGCGGCAACATCATGATCATCGCTGCCGTGAGTCTCCATCACAAACTCCGCAATATCGGTAAGTTGTTAACAGCTCGCTATTTCCGAAGGATTGTTATCCCGAAAGTTCTTTTATTCGAAGATTCATTAATTCAAACGTTCATCGTTCTGGGGGTTCGTACTTCTGAACTTTCGTTGAGGACGAAACTGTAAAGTTTGCAGGGGCAGTGGAGCGTCTTTCAAAGGGGTAGGGAGGGGGGGGGGGGGGTGGCGGGGTAACTTAGAAATTGTGCACTTTCTGAAGGGGGAAAAGCGCTTACAAAGGGAAACCTCAAAGTAAAAAAATAATGGTTCTCATGAAATTTGGGGCATTGGGGCATTGTGTCACTCTTCCCCGCCTCACTGCCTTTCATTGCGCTGGTACAAATCCGCTCCGATTCTTCGAATCTAGATATGACAGGGCACACTTGTAAGTGACATTGAGAATTGTAGGCATAAAGGGGGCACTAATAAGAGGGCAACTATACTAGCATTAGAAAGGGAAAAGGGCACATGTCAAAAGTAATTAGGGGAAATTATCACATTCGAATGGGACCCCTTAATATAAGAGTTGAAAGGGGGGATTTGTGAGGAGGTGAAATGGTATGTATTAGAAAGGAAAACGAAACTTATTAAAAGGAAAGTGGCAAGTGTCAAATTAAAAATGCGCACTTATTCGATGAAAAGGGATGATTCTTATAACTACAAAGGAGGCACTCATGAGAGATAGAAAGGCAAAAGGGCATTTGTCAAAGTTAAAGAAGCAGTTATCAGAGGTTAAAAGGGTCACTTCTAAAAAAAGGAATGGGGCATTGATTAAAAGGAAAAGGGTCACTTGTCTATGAAAAATGTGCACTTCTAAGAGGTGAAAAGGTCACTTCTAAACAGAAGAATGGAAAATTTATTTCAAAGAAAAAGAAGCACTTATCAAAGTAATGAGGGCACCTATCAGACTTGAATAGGTGCACTTATGGAGGTGAAAAGGGGACACTTATGAGACGGGGAAGGGGCACTTTTCTTACAAAAAAGGGGAACTTTGGGGATTCTCGAAAAATTGAGGAGTACTTTACTCACATGCCCTCCCCTCGGGTGCACCGCCTCTGAAGTTTGGGAGAATAGGTAAAGATGGGGATGTAAAGCGGGAGGAGAAAATGTCGAGAGTGGGGGAGATACAAAGTTGGACTAGAAAATACAAACTGTTTGTTCATTACGATTAGAATAGCGTTTAGTTTGTTTTCCCCAAAGGAAAAGGGGGACTATTTTGATTAACATTCTTATTAAACATTATATTTTAAGTTAAGTTTTATATCGGAAATAGCGTAGTCAATGACAGTGAAAAAATTCGTACGGAGAAGTTATATGAAATGAATAAATAAAATCAATAAAAAAAAATACAAGTATCATCATTTCTCAGACTCCTATGTGGATATAATACTGACTTTAAAAAAATACATTTGAAACACCTGTAACTTTTTGCATTTTAGATTGTTTTAAATACATTGATTTCATTGGCTGTGTAATTTGCAGTGTATTTCATTCCAAACATTGAGATTAATGTGATAACAGAGTTTAGACTTAGATCATTTTCTCTGTGCACTTCAACATAGGCACCGGAAGTGTGGGGGGGGGCAGGGGGGCAGTTGCCCCCCTCCCAGTCAAAAAAGTGGGGGGGGGGTGCAAAACGCATTTTTGCCCCCCTAAAAAAAAAAAAAAAAAAAGCAGTAAAGGAGTTAAGATGGTTTGTATTTTTAACCCAAAAGAACATAAAAATAATAAAAACCTGACTTAAATGTCGTATAAAATTCAATTCAAAGAAAAGGAAAGTTGACAGGAATTAAATTTCCTAAACATTGCGCATGCTACCTATATTTATCAATGGAGGTTTTAATAATAGCGATACGCGCATATCGTGGACATATTGTGAGAGAATGGGAAAGCGTGTCTGTTTTTTGTTATAGGGGTGAGAAGCTCATGAGCCCCTGAACGCTGGCGTACTGATGCGGGGAGGGGGGGGGGGGGGTGGGGGTAATTTTTATTCGATACCAGTGATTTACAAATGTTGATTGAAATGACAATTTTTTGTGTAAGTCATACCTTTTCATGCATTTGTTGGAAAATTTGAAATTCCCAAATTTCGGGCGAAAAATATACTTTTTTAGAAGCCTTTATGTCAGGGTCTGCAGAACGGCCGGGCTCGGGGGCTCGAGCCCCCCTCACCTTTTGAAAAAGTTTGTTACAGAGAAAAAGAAAGAGAGAGAGAAAAAAATAGGTGACCTGCCAAAGTCACAAATGAGGTATCAAAATATGCTCATCTGACCGTAATTAAATGCCGAAAACCCCAGAGCTTACGGGGGCTCCGCCCACGCACCCCACCAAGGGCCCTAAGGCGGTCCCCTGTATGTTCATCTGACCGTTATTAAATACCTAAAACCCCAAAGCTTACGGGGGCTCAGCCCCCGGACCCCACCAAGGGCCCTAAGGCGGTCCCCTATATGCTCATCTGACAGTTATTAAATACCTAAAACCCCAGAGCTTACGGGGGCTCCGCCCCGGACCCCACCAAGGGCCCTAAGGCGGTGCCCTGTATGCTCATCTGACCGTTATTAAATAACTAAAACCCCTGAGCTTCTGGGGGCTCTGCCCCCTGGACCCCACCAATTAAGGGCCCTAAGGCGGGGCCTTGGATGCTCATCTGACCGTCATTAAATGCCTAAAACCCCAGAGCTTACGGGGGCTCTGCCCCCGGAACCCATGAAGTGCCCTAAGGCAGTCCCCTGTATGCTCATCTGACCATTATTAAATACCTAAAACCCCCGAGCTTCCGGGGGCTCTGCTCCCTGGCCTCTCCGCTAATTAGTGTCCTGCCAGTGTCACAAATAAGGTATCTAAATATGCTTATCGACCATAATTGTAATGCCTAAAACCTCTACCTGATCGTTAATAATCCACTTTGAAAAACGTTCCAGGGGGCCTGCATGTTAAGTATAAGAGTGGTGGTGATGCAGATTTTTCTTCTGCCCCCCCCCCTTCCAAACGTTTTTGCTCGTTACGTCACTGCCACTGGAAGGTGAGCCCCCTGGAATGTTTGCCCCCCCCCCCCCCCCCCAATCCCAAACTTGCTTCCGGGGTGCCTGACTTCAACGCTTAAAATGATGACTTTAGACATGACAGGAAAATCTCTTAGCAAATTAAAGATTTTTTGTTTCATACGAAAATAAAATGGGAAGAATGAATTATTCTGTATCAGTGATCCATTATGTTTATGTATGAGATCTCCGTTAAGCTGAAAAGTATCATGAATATTGCTATAAAACGATCGCAAGAACTTTTGCAAAATCACCCTGGTGCAATTTCAATAGTCTTGTGAAGCACCTTTTGTAATGGAAGAACCCAGCAAAGGCCTTGATGGCGTATAGTGTAACGGTAAAACGAACATGATTTCTATGGAATAATCAATTGGGTCTAAAAATCCCGCTTGAGATGACTGTTTTTTAAATATACAATTAAAATAAAATATTTCTCGAAATTCATGTTCTTTAAATCGCCGGTTTACCAACAATTGTTAAATGATGATAAAAGACTAATGTTATCGAATCAAATCAAATAAAAACAATAAACAACTAATACTAATAATAATGTATTTGTACAGCGGATTTTCCATATACATGTTCAAACGCGCTTCATGCAATTGTGTTATTATGCTATGAGGTGAGTTTTTAAAATATTTTTTGAAGGTATTGAGAGATAAGTTGCTGGTTGCGAAGATATCTAGGTCGGGTTATTCCACGGTTTCTTTATTTTATTCCATATTTAACCTTCTTTCACAGAGTGAAAACACATAACAAATGAAGACAGGAGGTCAAAAAACACCTTGGTTTGAGGATATGATCTCGGTCAATAATTTGATTAAAAACAGTAATTGACATTGCTTTCATTGCTACAATTTTGAGCAAAAAGCATCAACCTTGACATTAAAAGCGACGCCTTTATTTCATCTCCTGAGAGTCCAGCGGTTGTAATAAGTTTGTAAAATGAATAGAGCTAAAGCCCTTCCGCTGATCAGTTTGAAAAGATTTCACGAAGAAACGTCACGTTGTGTTATAGGTCTTTTATTCTCATGTTCTCTTTTCTTCTTCTCCTTTTCTTTTCCTCTCTGTATACTAGGCAATACCACTTCCGTTTACGTATGATGTAGGCTATACTCAAATTCACAAATAGATGAATTTATTTTGGTTCATCACTGAGAAAAGCATATAATGATATTAATAGTAGCTGTGTACGGCATAAAATATTGTGTCCAGTAAAAGAGCACTTATACGGGAAATAAGGAATTTAGAGACAGAAGAAATCAAGAATATAAAAAGAACACTTGAGATGACAAACTAAAAGACTAAAAAATTAAAAAAATTGTCTAAGAAATAAAAAGAAAACAACTATATGTATTTTATGATGGACAGAAATGTGAAAGGCATTACAATATAAATGAAAAGATAACAGAATGAAAAAATGTTTGTTTAAGCTATTCAGAATTTTTGGGATGTGGCAGAGGATTTTTTGAGATTTTAACAAAACGAAAACAATGCAATATTTGAATATCGTAAGTCTTGCAAAGATGGAAATTTCCAGTACACATTTTAATGTTTACAGTATGTGTGGGTGTGGGTATGTATGTGTTACGTTTAACCTTATCCTGAGTTAAGTTCTGTAAAGCAAATTTTGTTTAGCCATTCTCTCCTATCATTATTTTTTAGACAAAAAACAAGTTCTTTAGCGCCTTGAATTTCTGTATTTTCATCGATATCACACCTGATCTGCATGCTTCTGAGAGATTTTTATTTAAATAATGAGCGTGAAAGTATATATGAAGTGGTTTTTTTTCTTCTCAGAACAGTATCCACGTTCCAACAAGGCACCACGTACTTTAATGATTCACCCAAGGGTCTCCAGGAAAAACATGTCCATATAAAATTTTGAGTTGAAATGGCCTTCTCAAATTGATATCTAAAGTTGATGGCTACATCATACCTGTGTAAACAAGAGCTAAGTACGTGATTTTTACCAGAAATGTACGTTTTTCATCGCGTGAAAATCAATTAATCACCACGACAAAAGGGAAAATCCACCCTGATATTTAATCGGTTTTTAATAAAAGCAGACACGAAAAAAAAAAACGGATCTGTAAAAGTTTGTTAAAGTCCGATTAAACAGAATTAAGGTAAGGATTTTGGAGTTCAAATAAGCGAAATTTGTATTTGATTGATTAAAAATTGAAAAAGTGAGATTTTTCCTGTTTTTAATCCGATTTTGCTCATTTTAATGCCTGTATTACAATAATTTTAATATCAAGATGGACTTTCCTTTGCTAGGTAAATGTCAATCTTTAATAATAGAAGCCCGGTGACATTTAAAGAAAAGATAGACGGATATATTTATGTAGTGAATAGTGATACAAATTATGATTGAAGTATTACAAGGACGCACCTGAATTTCGATAATATTTGTTTTGCTTGCATGATTAACTCCACACGGTGAAGCGTTCAATATTCATTTTTATGGAATATTTTTGAGCTCTGAAAGGGGGGACGGGGTGGGACGGGATTCTTTCCTTACGTTCATACATTGCTTATATCAACAAAACGTACCTGAGAAGCTTGATGGTTTTAAACCTTTTTTTAGCATCCTAAGTTTAAACTCAATTATCAGAATTTCATTGCCGGCATAATATAGTATTGTGGTAACAGCAAAAAAAAACATTGTTACTTTGCCGGTCAATCATGATTTAATGTGAGAAAAAGAAATTTGTTTATAACAAAGGTTCTCCTTTTTTTTTTATTGTGTCATTTATTTTGGCTTTATTGGAATTTTTGTAAAAATGTGTAAGTATATGCTGTTGTTTGTGCTGTCGTTATTGTTGTGTCTATATATTAATACGGACTGAATTTATACAGATTTGCTGAAAATCAACATTGGTGCTGCTAATCAAAGCATGTAATGTGTTCAAATTATTGAAAAAGACAAACGAATACATGTTAAATTAGCGTAGCCGGGATGTTGGTGTTGGTTGGGAGCTGTCCTTTATTAACATTAACATGGCAGTGTCATGGTTTAGGGGTTCAATCATTGGACACTCGATTCAAGGGTTGAGAGTTTGAATCCCGCCCGGTAAGACATTAATCCACATTTAACACTCTCCACCCAGGTGTAAATAAATACCTGACAACTGCTGGGGTAGTGATAATTTCAGGGCTCGCAGGGAGAGCAGTATTAATACTGATGTGGGCTACTGTGGATAAATAAGACCCAATAACTAATATTATTATTATTACTGTTATCATGGTCATTATTATCATCATCATCATTATTATCAAAATTGTTATCATAAACCGTAGTTGTCTTTTGTTCCGGTTCGAAATATCTTTCATTTTTAATCAACGTTAATCAACGTTAATCAATGTTAATCAACGTTAATCAACGTTAATCAACGTTAATCAACGTTAATCAACATTAATCAACGTTAAAGACCGGTAATATTTTTTAATGCATTATACGGCTAACACAGCATTAGCTTTCCAAGGTGAATTTCGAACTTATAACAAGGGTTTAACAATAATTATTGGACATGAAAATAATAAATTTAGGGCAAATTTGATCCGTCTGTTTTGAGAAAAAAAAAGAGTATAAAAACAGATAGATTGCAGACGCGGGGCTGTGACGGTTTCATAATTTGCACATTTTCTTCCTTTCTTCATTCTTCTTCTCCCCTCCTCCTCCTCCTCCTTTTTATACTACTTCCTCTTATGTTTCTTCCTCTGATGATTCTGAAGATCACGTTTCTTCTTCGAGTTTCTTCCTATAACTCCAAAGAGCAGAGTGGTAATACCACGAAAAGTTGAAGTGTTGGTTGAGTTTTGGAGAGATTGAACAGAGCTTACATGTTAAGCAGCGCAGAGAGAGGCACAGGTAAAGTCAATCATAATGTAGCAAATTCAGACAAATACAGTGAAGAATGTACCAATTTCACATCATCAAAAAAAGCTGCCTGATTCGAGCTATTCATGTGATGTTTACATGATTATGTACCGAGAATTATTTGTGTTTTTGATGAAAAATGTTGTCTACGTATTTCAAAATATGATATTTAGGAGTATACAATGACAGGCGCCATTAATCATGACATGCACGAGTACACATAAATCCAATTTGAGTACCTTGAGGTACTCCCACATATATTTGATCATCACAATCATTAGAAGAAATATACTTCGAAAGCATCAAAGACATCTGTTGACAGCGTATGTATGCATCCCCCATTAACCTATCGCCTGGCATCTATCTATTTTCTCTCGTCACATATAATCGTTTTATTCTTGAGAATTCTGTTCTTGTCTTCGGCACGTATTTCCCATGAAAATATCCTATTAAACACGGCACTACCTTGCATTAATATCTCAGTGCAATTAGAATCCGAACATTAAACAAAATATTTCTTTAACATTTTGAATTTGTTATCCAATTTAATAGCGCCACATCTGGAATACATGCGTGACCGCCCAGTACAATGCAGTAAACATCGTTTACTCTTTAGTTGCTTTATTGAAGACGCACTGGTTTTTTCAGAGGCTTTTGAATACTCTTTAGTAGTGTTTCCATAAAGTAATAATGTTGATAACACTAATGATAACAATACAAATAATAATTATTATAATAGTAATAATATTTATAATGATATAAGCGATTTGTAAGGCACCGAATCCTATTTTTAAATCAAATGCTCAAGGCGCACTAGTTCCAAAAATAAAACAGATCACATAAAAGCATCTGCATTGTAAACAAAGGAACAAAAGTAAGATATAACATAACAATGACAGAAAAATTAATGATGTGCTCAATTAAACAGATGCGTTTTGAGATTACTTTTAAACTCTTCAACTGATCTGTTATTACAAATCTCTTGAGGGGAAGCATTCCATAGCGAAGGCCCAGCATGAGCAAAGGTTCTTTCCCCCACTTAGTATTGAGCTTAGGAAAAATAAGAAATCTGCGGGTCTTTTTAGAGTTTTTTGGAGACATTGTCTTGTTTGACTAAAAACACACACCGAGGTTACGACATACATAAGATACAGAAGTATTATGGCCGGTGGTAATGGAAGACACATCTAACTGAGTCTTGGAACCATACAGTACAAACTCAAATTTTGTAGGATTTAGTTTCAATGCATGTAAGTTAAATCAATTATGAACATAGAGGTGTTGTGGTCGAGTGGATACATCACCGGACTGTCGATCACAAGATCCGCGGTTCGAGTCCCGCCGCGGCACTAATGTCCTTTGGCAAGACATTGATCTACATTTGCCACACTCAACCCAGGTGAGGTAAATGGGTACCTGGTAGGATTATTCCTTGATGAAATGCACTGTGCGCTGATAAGGCTGCCGGAGCTAAAGCAAGCTCTTTGGAAGCGCATAGAGATGTTATTTCATAACGTATTATTATGCGCTATACAAGAACTGAATTATTATTACAGTCAAACCTGTTTATAGCGACCACACAAGGGAAACAAAAAAGTGGCCTTTGTAGATAGATGGTCTTTGTAGACAGGTTCCTTTAGTACATTATTCAATGAGAAACCATTTTCAAGGGAAACAACAAATGTGGCCTTTGTAGACAGGTGGTCACTAAAGCAGGTTTGACTGTATTATTATTATACTTTACACATGCCTCAAGATTATAAATGGGTGCATTGCCTTGGTTAGGACTGAATGAAGTGAGCATTTGAATATCTGCATAAATATGACATCGAAAAGAGTGGTGTTGAAGAATACTTTGGAGACCAATTAAAATACATAGTGAGAAAAGGGTGGAACAGAGCCCTGTGGAACTCCACATGCAGGAGGTACGACAAATAAAGTATATAACTATTTATCAAAACAGCTTGTGAATGACATGACGGGAATGATATAAACCATTGTAGGGTTTGACCTTTAATACCGAGAGACGTAAAAGGCGGTTACATTTTCCACATCCATTTCCCGAAGACTAAAGTTAGATTTTTTGTGGATCAAGTACGTTATTATCAATATAATAATCTGCTAATCTAAAGAATTACACTTCTCTTTCAAGTATTTTGACCAAAAACGGGAGGTTAGAAACCGGACGATAATTAATGAGAATTTCATAATCATAAAGGAGGAATGTGGGCAGTTTTTAGCCAAGATGGAGTATGGGCCTGATCAATACTTAAGTTGACAATCAGTGAAATAAAAAAAGAGACAAAGTGTGTAGTCCTTGGTGAGCATTGTGGACAGGGACTAGTTGTCATGACTAAGCTGGGATAGTCTAAGCAGCGGTTCTTGGATCTCATCTGGCGCGATAGGTTACATGGTTAGCCTCTGGAGGGATGATGATGTGGGAGTACAGAGTTTCGTCTGGAGTAAGACTGTCATGAATATTATGAACAGTTTCTTGGAGTCATTCCTGCAGTCATTAACGAGGCCAGTGAATTATATAGGAAAGTTTGGCTCGTTTCACGAGATGGCAAGTTCACGAAATCTCGTTGAGTGCAGAACACCTCTCTGCCAGCATGAAGATTACCGTTAGATCGCCGTTTCTGCTCAAGTTGCCTACGCTTTCGTTTCTCAGTAGAAATATCAACGTTGTCCCTTGGGTTAATTTGCCCTGACGATTTTTAACCGGGTTCTTAGCAGGAGCCTGAGTATCTAGAGTGATGGGGGCAGTATTAGTGATCGACTAATCGCAGTGTCTACACTCTCTTGCATAATGCCACTCTGTGCAACATCATTCTCAAAGGCTATCCTGTTTATACCCTTTAATATAAACGGATGTCAATGTTCTGTCACTTAAGTGAAACGAAGCATGCCAGTCGAAAGCAAGCGGAACGGTCTGATCGATTTTCGCAACTTGTCACAGTTTTGCACAAGGACGACATCAAGGATGTGACCTCTATCATCATGAATTTGGGTGTGACCAACTTGGATAACCCATGACTATTGATGACAGTCCTGATTGATGATGTCAAGAAACTTGAGTGTACTGAGACGGAGCGTGAACAAGATGAATCTTCAAGTATTCAGTTGTCAGCAGTGTACATCCTCTCATCAAGAAGCAGAAAATCAATGAGGAACTCATCTGAGAGGAAGACTGATAGCCAAGGATAATGTCTCTCTGTGTAACATCGTCCCCAAAGGCTATCCTGTTTACTGACCTTTAATTTTACCGGATGTGAATGTTCTGTAACTGCATGCAGGTTTAGTGAAACGAAGCATGTAAGTGATGGCGGAATGTTTTTTCATCAGGGGGGCAGCAGAGTATTTATTTATTTATTTATGTATTTATTTATTTAAAAAATATTCATCCAGGATGACAATATGAGCCAAAGCTGTTTTTCATATTGATCCAGACCTGTATATACATGATAAAATACAAAATAACAACGAAATACAAAATATCAATGAAATAGGCAACATATAACTATATTACATGGATATTAAATAATATAACATTTTATAGAATAACCAGCGACAAGAGACATGGATGTACATTCGTAGATTTACCCAGAATCACAAAATAAACAAAGTAAGAAACAAACAAAAACAGCAACAAAAAAGAAAACCAAAACCAAAACCACAAAAAGCGATTTAACTTATATTTAAGTGGGTAAAAAGATAGATACACACATCCATGGAGTCGTTGGTTATTTAGAACATAAGCGAAAGTACAATTTTTTATAAAGGTATTTAAATTAGGAAATAGATGTTGCATTCTGCAAATTAATAGGTAATGAGTTCCAGATAACTCCTCCTGAATACATAAGACTCCTCTTAAAGCATTCTAGATTAGCTTTTTGGTCATGTTACATTTGTGTTGTTAGCGGCTCTAGTTTTTATAACATGCCTAGCGCAGGCCATTTCTATAGCATTATATAGATGTGTTGGTGCAATAACATGTTCAGATTTATATTTAGACAAAACAGCTAAAAAATAATTTCTCCTTTCGTCAAATGATTGCCATTTCAATAATTTTCTCAAATCTTCACCTCTAACATTTTCATAGTCATAGCCGGTTGTAATTATACGTAATGTCCTCTTGTTTAACCTTTAAAGTAACTCTTTATTTTGCCTCGAGCAATTTTCCCAGACTGTGCATGAATAGTCAATACATGGTATGATTTTATTATACATGAGCTTTAAGGATTTGACATCTAAATATTGGGACGGCTTATTACGTAATGAGAACAGAAATCAATGTAGTAAGTCTTTTAACATGAATATCCCAAGTGAGGTGATCATTAATTTCTACCCCTAAAATATTTAAAATTATGAACCTGTTCCATTTTCGTTCCATCCATGCATATATTTAAATTATATGACTCAAGTGTACTTAAAAGCATAATTTTAATCCTTTCCGGCTATTTTTTAAAAATTATTCTGAGTATACCATCTATTGAATGAACATAATTTTGTAACGAGTATATTTACATAGTACCCCACCATAATGAATGAATATAATTATCATTATTATTTGTTATTATTATTATTTTAACTTGATCGTGCTATTCTTTGCTTTCTGTATGTGCTTTCCTCGACGTATTTCATGTTTGATTTTAAAGTGACATACTATTTATATACGTGTCTGAATTTCAAAGTTTTTTTTTATTGTGATCTAACAGAAGTAGTCTGGCGGGAGACTCTGTCAGTTCTTGTTTTTATTTACTTGAGTTGAGCAGTATCAGTGAATAGGTATGTAATTACACTGTTGCTCATAAAATTGGAATACATTTTTTTTTACCGCTTTTCATGAAATGATTGTGACAATATGATTTCTCTTTTACAGATACAATCCTTGTTATAACCTTATAGATCAACTTATATTACTCTTTAGATTGGTCAATACATTTTTCATTAGATATAAACTACATCTGTTAAGAAAAAAAAATATTGTCACAATCATTACTTGAACAGAGGTAAATAAATCTTTTCAAACTCAACAGAGTATGTATGCACACGATTACATTTTGTATTTCTAAAAGAATTATATACGATAATCTTCAATTTATCTTCCATTTCTTATATATAATATATCACCTGATTTAAAAAAAAAATCAATTTGAAAGTGGAATTTGTCTCCATTTATATATTACGAAACGTTTCAAAGATTACAATTTCAGTTATCTTAATCATTCCTCTCTTATTTTTCTTTCGACTTTCCTTAATCTAACTTCATTTCTTCCTTATAGCTGTACTATAATGTGTTCATAGTGTCGAAGTTGTCCTCCCCCCCCCCCTCTCTCTCTCTCTCTCTCTCGCTCCCTCTCCTTCTAATCTCAAAAGCTAAAACCATATTGTACATTGGATGCGAGACTGGACTGGTTAACCAATGTAAATTTCTTAAGACGGAATATTTGAATCATGTTTCTAAGTACGTGTACATAGCCGCGCTGCTGAATTTTGGATGACTTGTAATCTTTAAATCTGGCCAAGTGGTAACCGAAAAAGGAGACTATTACAACAATCAGAATGACACATAACAAAAGCATAAACCATCTGCTGTACATCTATCAATAAAATTACGAATTTCGCCGATTTTGTGTAGTGCAAAATTAAACTGTGCGACACTTTCGTGTATCAAAATTGTCAAAAGTAAGCTTTTCATTAAAGATAACCCCAAGATTTCTACATACTTTAGCTGCCTTAATTTGAGTTCCACCGAAATCCAAAGACGATATTGGGGTCGTTTGTCTGAACCGGGATGAAACATGAAGAGATTTTGTCTCGCTACTATTTAACTTAAGACCATTTAGTTGAGACCATATTCTGTATTACTGGTAATGTATACCTATCTGCCATATCACCCTAATCCCCTCTCTTTATCTCTCTCTCTCTCTCTCTCTCACACACACACGCGCACACACACACTCTCGTAACATTTCCCTCCATCTTTTGTAATTTGTTCTCATCTTTGTCCTCATTACTCTCCATCTATCTAACTACCAATGATTGTATTGATCAATCCCATCATTTATAAGTGACTAATCGTGAACTCAACAATATGATTCGCCATGTCATGAGCATATACATGACAATCTGAGGCAAGAACATACACTTCAGAGAGGATTTGTGTCTTCTTCTTTGTCCACTTAATTGCGATGCTCTGAGTCTTGCCTCTCATTATCATCTTTTCTAAGCAATCTCTAGTCTCCTTTTCTTTCCTTTTCTCCGATATGTGACCTTAATATGATATTAGGGACTTTTAGATTTGCGTGGACTGATACGGGTGACGTCCATTCAAGGCAGTGCATTAAAAGGACGTCGATCGTAGCAATCCCCATTGTGTTCGTGCTAATCTAAAAGTCCCTAATAACTGATAGTTGACGGCGTCTATAGTAGGTGTGTGTTGACAGCTTTTTAAATTTTTGAAGGGAGGGGGGGGGGGTATCTTATATAGCACAATCTCTGTTTCTCTCTCTTTCATAATGTGCCCCCCCACACACACACACACACACACGCGCGCGCGCGCGCGCGCGCAGCCACTCACACTCACACTAGCACACACACCTTAGGTCTCCCTAACTCCCTCTCTCTCTCTCTCTTCTCCTTGTCTTTTCATCTATTGTTCATAATATGTTCAAGCCTTCTAACATTAAAAAAGGTATACATGCACGTCTGAAGATACTCTGCTTATAACAAATCAATGGGTTTTCATTACATTTAAAACGATACGCAATTCAAACTTTTATCATGAAATGTAAGAGGTATTTCATCTCATATAGAAGGAAAATGTTGGCTGGAAGAAGAAAAGTAGAGATTTCTTCATGAAACATAACACTCCCTGCTTTCTTTGTGTAAAGAAAATCAATGGTACCAGTTATCATAGCTGGGGATTTAATACTCTCTTAAATTCACAGATAAACAAATCAAAGGGAGCATCCCTTACTTAGATAGCAGTTACCTCAATATCATAGGATCATTGAGGTAATAGATATAGGTAGATTAGATTTGTGGTTGATATCAGATACACTTCATGACTTTATCTCCAGAGTTAATATTCTTCCAGGTGTGGGTAGTGAGCATTCAACAATATTGTTGTACATACAAGTACACGCTGGCGAAAGGAAGAAGAAGTCTTAATATTTCAAACGGACATATTTTGATAGGTCGTTGAGCAATTCGACGAATGTGATCGAAGAACGTACCCAGTTTAAAGATACAGTATATCTGTATATGATAGGAATACCTCTAAAATGATAACTATCCTTTTTTTCGTGTAGATACAGCGTCAAGAAGAAAAAAGGCATTGAACAAACAGTTTCATAAGATTGAAAAGAAACTTAATATCCTGTCAAAACATGTAGATTAGGAAGGCGGAATTTATATTGAGGAATATATAAAAAGCTAAAGACGAATATGAAAAACATATGAATATCAAAGAGCAAGATTTTTACGTGAGATCAAGAGCTGATTAGACTTAGATTGGGGAGAGAATATGAAGTTTTCTTTTAGATTTAGAAAAACAAAATAAAGCACACTATATCATATTCATCGCTTGAAGAAAGGTGTGATGATAGAGAATGAAGTGCACAATATAAATCAAGAGATTAAGACTTTTTTTTCTTCAAATTTGTACCCTAATGTCAATAAAGATGAAAAGAATATTCAAATACACTTGTTTGTAAAGATATTTCGTATTATTTTATCTCAAATCAAATATATATTGTACAAATCATTCACACACGCGCGCTTACACACCTAATCTCTCTGTCTCCCTCTTCTCCTTATCTTTTCATCTATTGAATACTTATCCTCTGTCTCCCCTCATGTAATCTTTCTTTCTCTCATTCACCAATTCACAAGTTACTCTCTCGAGTTCGCTGTCTACCTGTCTGTCGCTTTCCTTTCCGCATAACTTCATTTCACTTCACTAGATTGTATGTCATTCAATGTCTTTTTTAGATAAGAAATTTGTGTTGAAATAAGAAATGTTGCAGTAGATTGACTCGCCATATTGTAATTTTGGCTAAAGGCCCGGTCCCACTGCACTTACGGATGCAAAGAGGATGTAAAACGTAAACAAAATGTTGCCATCCGTTGGAAAACGCTATGCATCCGTTGTGTACTCATTGCATACGTGTTTCATACACTCTATCCATCGAGCATCCGTCCACTGTGATTTCATCCGCGCAAAAAGTTTTGAGCTGCACAAAACTTTTAGAACGGATGAACTTCCGCCGTGTACGATGTAAATCCGCGACAAATACGAGCAACAAACGTTCTATGTCCGTTATCGTCCGTTAAACGTCCGCTGTATCCTCTCTGCATCCTCTGGGCATCCTCGCAACTCACATCCGCTGCAGCTGAAAACGGAAAGAGGGAGGAAAGATAAGGTACATGGAACGTCTATACATCGTAAGTAGCACGGAAATAGAAAGGATGTAAGCGTATGCATCTCGTATATAAAGTATTCAAAGCTGTCATCCACTTCCATCCGCTTTCATCCGCTAGGCTTCCGATGAACATCCGTTTAACATCCCCTCTACATACTACCCACGTCCGTTATTTTCCGTTCTGTTTTTGCAAATTTTCGCAAATTTTGTCCATTTCTGGAGCGGATGAAAACGGAGGGAGCCACCCGCGAAATTTTGCTCGTCCGCTGTGTCCTTTATGCATACGTTTTGTGTCCATCGGCCAGTGGGACCGGGCCATAACGTACCCTCAATAAAAATGTAAAACATGTAAAGGCACTTTTAAGAACCGCGATTTTCCATTACACTTCATTAAATATATTGCCCCTTTTGGAAATCTATATCCGTACTTTGAATGTGTTCAATACAAATTTCTCAAGGTAAATGTAGCAATCAGCAGCGGAGCGTCTGGCGACCACCATCGTCCTCCATTATCGTGTCACATTAATATAATTTACCAGTAACTTAGGTAATGACGCTTCTTAAACTAAGAAATTGTTACATAAAAACTGAATTTATTTATAAGTACATTCGATGTTTTATCTTTGACCAGTATCAAAATTACCGTCATTTCTAAACTAAAGTCGTAAATTCAGTTTCATGTTTGGCACGTAACACTCTGTCTTTTTTTCATTCTAAACGAGCATAATCTACATAAAGCAAACTAGGCCACTAAAGGACATGAATTTTTTTCTATGTTCCATTTACATTCTATGGACGTGTACATAGTGTTTGTTTGATTTTATCATTCATATCTCCATTACATTACGCGTTGCCAAATTAGATCGCGGGTTGAAAAGCGTTAAAGGGATTGGGTATCTTTGACTGAAATAAAATCCTGGATTTATCTCATGCTGCAATGAAAATTATAAACCTTTAGATCAGTCAGGAACCTAATGACTTTTACAAGCCGAACGCCTGTCTGATTATCAAGATATTTATGATTGGAAATCGAAAATTAAAAAACCGAAACGGGGATAAAATGAGTATGGTAAAACCAGTCACTTAAAGATTTGTTTACTTTTTTGACGCACATTATGATCATTTTGAAGCGCACTTATGTTTAGGGCTTCAATATTACATCATATCACAGACACTGATAACGCGTAGGGCCATGCATCTCATATCACTATGAATATGACTGACAAAGAAAGCGGACAAAATATACAGTTCCTCAGGTAGACAAAGGAACATCCCTTCACTGCTAATATGTAATAATGTGAATATGCATGTGACACCTGTTCTACACATTTTTACATAATAGCAGTTAAGGGATGTTCCTTTGTCTACCTGAAGAACTGTATATTTTGTCCGCTTTCTTTGTCAGTCATATTTATAGTGTATTTAACATTGTTAAACGATGCCTTTAAGGCTCAGTTATAGTCAACCATCAATCTTCGAATATAATCCGATTAAGGGGACTATTTTTTCAAGAGGAATAGTAATGTTTGGAATCACACAATTTCTTTTAAAAACTTTTTCTTGATGAGGTAGATTTAAAAGGATAAGAGGAAGTGGTTGCGAGGAAACGTAACGTGTCGACTAAGTATTACCTTGAAGATAAAGAAAACTTTGAAAACAATAAACGAACCAGAGCAAGTCCGAGAAGCATTATTGTATTACTTTGAAAACAAAGGAAATTAAAAGACTGATAAAGAAACAGAATCCAATTACTTTGACAACATAGGGAATTAAAAGAGTGGGGAGTAGTGTAATTCCTTTAATTTTGAATACAAATGAAATAATACGTTTCAAAGTGACGGCAGAAAACGTGGTTCTGAGTGTGCTAATTATCTATCATTATTCAAACATGATACATACGGAGAGCCGGGGAGGGGGAGGGGGGGGGGGGGGGCGTTACTGGCCTTGTACTGGGATGTACTGATCTTACTAATGGGTTTTTGTTTGAATCCCTAAACATCGGCTAGGAATTTGTTTGATAAAATCCCCGACAATGGCTCCATTTTTGTCTCGCCTGCGTAGCAAAAAGCGAGACATAGGCGCCGCTTTTCCGGTGACGGCGACGGCGGCGGCGGCGACGGCGTCAACATCAAAAACTTAACCTAAGGTTAAGTTTTTGAATTTTTGATATAATTTTTAAAGTATAGGTTTTTTGTCAATGAAACTTTGACTATAGGGTAATCAAGTCTCCCCAATCATGTGAGTAGAATTTCAAGTCACTAAGTTAAGGTCAAATGTCATTTAAGGTCAACAAACTTGGACTTTGTTGTGGCATCAACATCAAGATTTTCAAAATGCTTCTTCTTCGTTTTTTTTCAACCGATTTTGATTCTGATTGTTTCATATGATAGGGCTAGGAGGGGGGTTTAAAAAGTCTACACAAAATCGTGAAATTCATTATCTATGCTAATTTATGCAAATTTATTCGAAATCACAAAAAATGCTTCTTCTCCTTCATTTCTCGACCGATTTGGATTTGGTTTGCTTTATCTGGTAGAGCTAACTTTGGTACACTAAACTTCTACACCAAATTTTGAAATTGTTCTCCATTAATTAATAATGGTAATTTATGCAAATGTATTCCAAAAATAACAAAAGTTGCTTCTTCTCCCTCATTTCTTGACCGATTTTGATTTGGTTTGTCTTATCTGGTAGAGCTAAATTTGGAACACTAAACTTCTACACAGAATTGTGAGATTTTGCTCCATTGATTATTTATGGTACTTTATGCAAATGAAATGAAATTATGTCCCTTCGAGGGCATCAAATTTTTATTTTTTGACCAGTTCAAAAGTGTATCACATAAAATTTAGGATATTTGTTGTTGCGAGATGCGGATGAGCGCTACGTCATTGACGTTCTGGTTTATCATATTGAATTGCGTTATGCAGGCGAGACCGCCGAGTGCGTTTCCCTTGTTAGATCTTGGACTTACACATGGATTATTGTTTTTTTTTCTCTGAGAAACACATCACCCATTTTGTGTATCACCCGAGCTGATAATTTAAACATAAATATCGCATGGTGCATTGAAGTGCTAAACTCTTTTTACGAGGAAGGGAGCAGTAGGAGGAGAAGAAGAAGAAGATGAAGAAGAAGTAGAAGTAGTAGTATAGTAGTAGTAGTAGTAGTAGTAGTAGTAGTAGTAGTATTAGTAGTAGTAGTATATAGTGTAAAAAAGAATCAGAAAAGTAGAAGATAAGAAATATATTAAGAAGAAGAAAAAGAAATGATTAATAAAACATGCTCGTTATGAATCACCGTATGTCGTATAATAAAGTTTACATAAGGCACGAAATTATTGTTAAAGCGCGTTTTCAATTGATTTTCTTTGATTCAAGAGAATTACTATCCAACGCCAGAATAACTGCACATTTACTGAACAATGATTACAGACAGCGACATCGATCAAAGATATTATTGATATTAAAGGAATATTAGTTCGATTAAACGTGGTTAAGGTTATGTTCAGACGATCTCTGATTTGTTTTCTTCTGTTTTCGGTCTGCTTCATATTTTGTAGTCTGTCTGTCATGTTTCCTCAGTATACGTTAAGCGTTTTCAACGACAATTATTATGATGAACAAAAATATGGTTAAATAAGGAGATTTAGGATATGGATTGGGAAATCGTTTAGAATGTATGTTTTTTCAGAAACGTTTCCGGTTCGGACGAGTTAATACAATTTACAAACGTACACTTGATATAAAACTACCATATTAGAAGAAAGACTGCAATGTTAGATTGATAGTAATGCTACATTGATCACATTAAGTCAAGCGGGTAAAGATAAGTTGCGTGTAATAACGTTTAGAATGGACATGCACGTGCAAAAACACTCCTTCGATTTAGAGAATCGTGACTTAGAATAAAATGTAAAGTTATTTGGAAATTAAGCGAGCTGAATACTTTAGAACATTAACTGAAAGTTTTATTGTCGATCAAACTTTGATTAATTGTTTTATCTCGATGGAAGATGGATTGAATTTCTAGATGTGTACTTCTTGCAGGATTACTTCTGTTTTCGTTGCTTGGATTTACATGTAATTCGTTAATCGATGTCGAATCATAACATGAGCTTATTAATTTTTTAAAGGATATTTTTAAGAATGTTACAAACAGAAACTCCTAAATGTGTATTTGACTGTTCCTGGTGGTTTTTCCCCTCTATTTCAAACTCTCATGTTTCAATGTTTCTTCATCGTTATTGAAGTTTTAAATCTGTGTTTCAAAATATAAAAAATAATTAAAAAAACTCACATCCCGATGACTTTTCCATGGCTATACCCCCGGTTAGAAGTGGCATAGTTTGGGTCAAGTCATGGTTATGAAGAGGGTGGCTGCCGAGGGATATGTGAATTAACAAGGATATTGATTAGGAGGGGGCTGTAGAGAGTGTCTCGTAGTCTTCGTTTCATCTTACTTTACCACTCTTTCTATTTGTCTTTATTCGTTTAACAAATCGATGGGGGTTACGCCCTCCTGTACCTATGCTTGCGACGATAGGACACCTTCGGGCATCTTTCTAGATAGGACTTTCTGATTGGATAATAATTTTGCTTATCCAGGGAAGCCTCATCAGCACCAATGCTGTTCTTCCTGAGGGCACTGCAGTTGTTACTACCCCATCATTTGACAGGAAGCCATTTACATCTGGGTGGAGAGTGGCAAATATAATAATATAATATATAATAACGTTTTGTTTACCCAGGGTAGCCACTTCAGTTATGAAACTGCTCTTCCAGCGGGCCCTGCATAACATAATATGTTACTACTACCCTTCTCCAATCTGATATGCTGAGCGCCTAGCTAGAAGGCAGAAGGTCCCATTGTTAAAGGGATCGTTTAACAATGTTAAATCTGAGATACACGGTCCTACGTGTTATCAGTGTCTGTGATATGGTGTAATATTGGAACCCTAAACAAATTGCGCTTCAAAATGATCAAGAAATGTCTCAAAAAAGTAAAAATCTTTGAGTGACCGGTTTTACCATACTCGTTTTCCCCAATAGACTGTAGTGTTATGAAAACCGTCAGGCGAACGGTTTTCAAAATTTGTAATTCCAATCATAAATATCTTGATAATCAGACAGGCGATCTGACGTTATTGCCCACGGACGTTATTTACAGGATAGTTGCCTTGCCATAGTTGTCCGATAACGTATTGCCAGGGGTAATACTCTTGACTTATACCGGGGGGTAGTTGCTTGAGCGTAGTTGGTCAGACCCATCACTAGGGACTTTTAGACTTGCCGAACAACAACGTGGATTGCTACGATCGACGTCCTTTTAATGCACTGCCTTGAATGGACGTCACACGTATCAGTCCACGCAAATCTAAAAGTCCTTATTGTCCGAAGGGGGTTCACCTAAGCATAGCAGTCGAAGGATAGTAGCAGCGCGCTTTAATTCATTGGGAAGGTTTAAAACATGACTTTATAGCAAAGGTGAAAATAACGAACCATTCTGTATGATAATAAGCCGGGGGGGGGGGGGGGGGTACTCAAAATTGGTTTGGATGGGGGTGTGCCGCCGAAGCCTCGAAACCCCTACCCATTTTTTTTTTTTTTTTTTTTTTTTTGGGGGGGGGGGGGGGGTGTTTGCATGGTAAACACCCCCAACAAATTGAAAATTTTGAAAAACGGACCCATGTTTAGGGATATTTTTGTTGAAAATGGGACCCATGTTTAGGGATTTTATGTGAAAATGTGACCCATTTGAGCGGCACACCCCCGTATGTCTATATATGAGGATCCCCCTCCCCCTCCGGATAATAATCATTAGCATCAACAACAAAAAATACAATCATTGTGAAACCTTTACAAACAGAAAAACAGTGTATATGGGTTAATCATATTTATATACACAGATATTTTATCAAGAAACGTGTGAAAAATAGTACATTGTAATTTGTTCGTCAATAATCATTGAACTCTACCCATATCAGGGGATCGTTTTCTAGTTAGTATTTGTTATAGTCGGGATTTTTTATTCATAAAAGAAATTTCAAACGATCACAATTTACCACCGCATTGTACACGCCCAATCATCCAGCTTTTTGAAGTATACAAGCGATTGCAGTCTCTTAATCGACGTAAAGCTTGGATTTCTGGACACCTACCTGTAAGAATAATACGAGAATTTACTTACGAATTGTGTTTCCCATTAATAACGCGGTGGACCAAACGTACGCGCATGTATTGCGAAATAATATAACCCGTTTAATTTCGGAATGCCAATCATCTGTTTTGGATAACAAAACGGAAATGGTTGGCTGGGCTTTTTTATAGGCTATTCTCAAAAAGGACGTTTACGAGTCATACTACGGATAATTAACAAGAAAGTTCTCCCTTTTAAAACGCTGAACTACGGTCATAATGTATATGTGCTCTCAGGGTGCTCTTAAAGCAGTTTGAAAAGTCTATCACTTTCATGGATTACAAGGTCAACGAAGAAGCCTTTATAACAGCTTTCAACATTCGATCTCTCTTTGATATTTCTCATATAATTATCTGAGTGAAAATGTATTCGACTGCACTTAAAGAATTCTATGTTTTTGATATATTTTCTTTCTTTATAAAAAGAAGAAGATGTGAGCGATATCAATTTGAAAAAAAATGAAGGTTATTCCATCAAGACGACGCTAAAGAGCGGTATGAAACAAAAGAACAATACAACCTGGCGAAATGGGTTTCCTGTGTTCGCTTTTCGTGAAATAAAAACATTTCCGTACTTCGTTTGTCATGCTATCAGACTCGTCTTTCTCTTCATTACAATGATATATTTTTGAACTTCATAAAAATTGAATCTATGTCATTCATTGTTTTCTTCAAAATGAAATTCCTGCGACGTATTTAGAATTTTGGCTTCAGGGGCGGGGATGCAAAATATTCACGCCGATACATATTTGAGCAAGAAATTAAATTTCGTGGCCCTAATTTGCTTTTGTGTGTCACGATTGGGATGAAGAATTTGATATCATCCATCTACATTTTTATTATATTATGAAGAGAAAACGTGTGGATAATGCTGTCGAATTGACATCATCTACTACCAAGTGTTAAATATGGAGGTTATAGGACCCCCCCCCCCTCTAAAAGATAGATAGAGAGAGAGAGAGAGAGAGAAAGAGAGAAAGAAAGAGTGAGATAAAGAAAGAGAGAGAGAAAAGAGAGTGGGAGATAGAGAGGGGGGAGGGGGCGGGGACAGAGAGAGGAAAATTAATTCAAGATATATAGAGCCTACATGACCACGAAAGTCTCCTTGTCGAAATTTCTGCCTGCACGAGTTACTAAAACAATTCAGTCGGATATTAAATTGAAATATCCAATGAAAACAAATATCCCAAGAAATGTTTCTTTAAAAAAAAAATGTAAAAAATTATCTTCTTCTTTTTTGTTTGTGTGCGTGTCATTTCCTGTGTAATTTAATAGACATGCACTCGTGAAACAAGATATTGCAAAAGAGGCAAATCTCTTTCAACAAATTATACGGTATGCAAATCTTTATTCCTTAAACGTGTTGCTTTACATTAAAATCTGTCGTAATCATTGTTCTCTATTTCTCCCGAAACCACGAACACTATATTCGAAAGCAAAGCATATAAGAATGAAAGCCATGTACATGGAAGAATAATCTTAAACAAAATAATAATAATAATATTATTGCTTATATAGCGCTTAATACATCGGGAATGTCCGAGTTTCTAAGCGCTTTACATTATTACCCCCGGTCATCGGATTCTGGCTTGCCCGCACACAATGTATGCACTTTCTCCACTCCCTGGGGAGCATTCCAACAAGAGCTACTAGGCTCAAATTGCTAAGCATACCACATTGGCTTTCGCATCCTACCGGGTACCCATTTAACACCTGGGTGGAGAGTGGCAAATGTAGATCAATGTCTTGCCAAAGGACATTAGTGCCGCGGTGGGACTCGAACCGCGAACCTTGTGATCGTCAGTCCGGTGACGTATCCACTCGACCACAACACCTATACAAAAAGTATCGCATGAGTAAAAAAATCCGTAATTCTAGCGTGCCAAATTTTTTGAGCTAAATTTAGAAACCTGAAGAATGATGACCTTTTTCTCTTTAACATTTTCTGTCTCATTCATTGAAAGAGATATCTTGATGAACCTCTGTCGGCGAAATATTGTAAACCGAGAAGCTGCATGAATCTGAGGAGCTCACTTTTTTGCTTTTTTCGGATCATTCCTTGTTTTGCTTCTCAGAAAATTATTGTCGGCCAACAGATTTGGTGAGACATTAGCCTCGCAGTGGCGTGGGGGCACTAAAGCGAGCGTGAAATAGAGGAAACGAACAAGCATAGGCTGACGATTCTTTTCTTCCTTTTAGTTTTTTTTAGTTTGTCAGAGAATTTTGTAATCAGAAAGGTTCGCCAGAAAGTCGGACGACAAAGAATGTTTGGACTTGTGCCCCCCCCCCCCCCCCCCTGGCCAGAGAATCCTCTCGCCAAAGAAGCCTGCTTTTAGGAGTTTTTTTTAATAAGAAATCTTTTGAAGAAGAAGAAAAAGAAGAAGAAGAAGGAAGACGTAGAAAAAGAAAAGAAGAAGAAGAAGATTATACGGTAATCTTTATTCCTTAAACGTGTTGCTTTACATCAAATTCTGTCGTAATCATTGTTTTCTATTTCAGGATTGTGATGAGGTGATCGTGGTCCCCTTTATAATTACTTTCTACTTTCGTGTTGATCGTATGTGATATACTGATCATACTCAATGCATTGTCTTGAAATATCTACACAAACGCTGTACACTATTGTTTTAAGTGAAGCACAAGCAACCGTACCTAGCCTAGATTTCTGTAATCTGTAATTTAAATTCAAATAGCCAGGACTAGAGATAGCAAATTCGAAAAAGCCAGCGATTTTCATATCCCTAATCAACACTTAAAATGGCAAATGCAGATCGTTTGTACATATTCCGTCCATAATTATCTCGCAAGTTGACGTGCATTACCGAGAGGTAATTGCTAATATACTCTTCATACGGCTGATTAATAGTTTGAATTAGAATGTGGTATGTATCATTATTTCTTTTGGGGGCATTTATCACCTGAACAGGCGCGTAGCCAGGGGGGCGGTGGGGCAGTCGCCCCCCCCCCCAAAAAAAAAAAAAACGCCGGCTAAAAAAAAAAGAGAGAGAAAGAGAAGAAAAAAAGTAAAAGAACGTAGGAAGAAAAAGGGAAAAGGAGTCGAGAACGGTACAACGAATCGTCTTCTTTCTCTAATAATTTAATGAAATGTCAAAGCTTAGCGCGAGAGGGGGGGGGGGGCGCAATTCAGACAAGGATAAAGAGTCGAGAACGGTACTTTGAATCGTCTTCTTTCTCTAATAAATTAATGAAACGTCAAGCTTCCGCGCTTCGCGCGAAAAGGGGGAAACTGAATACAGATAATGATTAAGAGTCGGGAAAGGTACAACGAATCGTCTTCTTTGTCTAATAATACGTCTAAGCTTCGCGCAGGAGGAGGGGGGGGGGGGGGACTAAATTCAGACAAGGATTAAGAGTCGAGAAAGGTACAACCAATCGTCTTCTTTCTCTAATAATTTAATGAAACGTCAAAGCTTAGCGCGAGAGGGGGGGGGGGGGCGGAATTCAGACAAGGATTAAGAGTCGAGAACGGTAATTTGAGTCGTTTTCTTTCTCTAATAATTTAATGAAACTTCAAAGTCTCCGCGCTTTGCGCGGGAGGGGAGGAAACTGAATTCAGAGTAAGAGTCGAGAATGGTACATCGAATCGTTTTCTTTCTCTAATAAATTAATGAAACGTCAAAGCTTCCGCGCTTCACACGGGAAGGGGACTGAATACAGATAAGGATTAAGAGTCGGGAAAGGTACAACGAATCGTTTTCTTTGTCTAATAATACGTCAAAGCTTCCGCGCTTCGCGCTGGAGGGGGGGGGGGGGGGGACTGAATTCAGACAAGGATTATGGGTCGAGAAAGGTACAACGAATCGTCTTCTGTCAAAGATTCCGCGCTTCGCGCGGTAGGGGGAAACACCCTCCTCCCTGCACCCACCTCCTAGGGAGCGCTCATTAAGTGATTCACACGCTTCGCGTGCTCACTACCCCCCCCCCTAAAATAAAATCCTGGCTACGCGCTTGCACCTGAAAGACACACTATTTACATGATTTAGGAAGACTGATAACAACACACTACATTTTAAACCTGTCCATAACGACAACCAATCTATAGTGTTCACCTATATAGGCTATACTGTCTACCTCCAGGAATGTGTAGAACCTGTCAAGAAAGTCCACCTGTCTTCCGTGGTTGGCCTTTATAGACAGGTCTGGCTGTACAAGACATGCGTGTATATGGCCAAGACGATTGAAAGACCTATACGCTTGCATGGATATTGTTATTCTATTTATATTTTTTTTTAAGGAAGATGGAAAATCTTTACCCCCTTTTTAACTTAATATCTTACATGACTTCAGGCAATGTGTTCATCATCAACTTGGCTCTAGCTGACTTGGGTGTGTCCATTGTGGTCAATCTCGCCTCCGTCGTCGGAAGCATTACCAACGAGGCAGGGTTCTTCTTTAAACACGACTGGTTGTGCGAACTGGTCGCCGTCATATGCATCGTAACGTAAGTCACAGCATCTTCTTTTCCCTCTTCTTTTTCCTCTCCTTCTTCTTCTACTGTTAATTTTCAAAGGGCTATGCATGTAGCCTATCACGAAGATCTGTATGTAGATTACCAGTTGTATATGCAGATGAATTAAACATCGGGTTTACACCCAACATGACTAGTACCCTTAATTGCGAGAAGTATTGCGTAATAAAGAGAAGGTTCATTTATTTTAAAAACTGACTTTATTGTCATTAATGCAAAGGTAAAACTTTGATTGGACAAGGCTATCAAAATTCAATGCTTGGAAACACTCGAATAAATGATTATTATCAATTACAAAACGCTTAAATACAGCCCCGGCATAACACCTGAAAAGCTCTCCGAATGCTGCTGAGATGTGTGACGTCACACGTTGAACATGATTTGCACAAGCAGACGATGTCCCACGACATCTCACACATTTTCAGTGCCTGTTTTATCATCTTCTCTTCAGTTATTTCTTTCACTTCACTACCGTCAGCTATTGCCTCACTCTATGTCCCGCGCATGGTATTATGTTGATGAAAAATGCAGCGATACATAAACAAAGAAATCCGTCGTTTGTAAACAAAATGAGACAAAATGTTCGGCGTTTCAAGAGGGAACAAATGCCGTTCATGCTATCATTCCGAGGTTTTTTCAATTTGAAAGTGTGTTTGCTTTGATCGTTAATTAACCCCTATCTGGTGTTTACAAACAAAAGAATTTAGTTATCAGAATCGGTTTCATATCCCTTTTTGAATGGTGTGAAATGCCATCACATTTATATACACTAAACTCATTATAATTTGAGAAATAATAGCATTGCAATTATGTTCATCCTTTATGGGATGTCGTCTGCTTGGGCAGGATTGGTTCATATTATGACGTCATTAAAACATCGTTATTTTTCTGGTGAATATATTGACACAGTCAAGTAAAATTTCACTTGGCAAGGGGCTGGAATCGGTTGGACGACACATGCTCTTGACCCTCCGACCAAACAAGCTTACTCTAGGGCTAAACCTTACGCAAAACTCGATTGCAAACCTAACAAAATTAATATCTCTGACAAAATATACCCCGGAGGCAATGTCGGAGCACGACATTGCTCCTGTAATCCCTAAAAAGGGGGTTAAATCCAACTATTACGGAATGACACTTCCAGAGAGTTTTCAATTTTGAAAAAGTATATATAGACATTTAATACAAATCTACAATCAATTATAATTATGATATACCTGTACATATATAAACTAATATGAGGTAATTTCACTACAGTCGAGTTTCCTTTTACCTATCCAAAAAATTTATGAAACATTGAGCTTTTATTTTGTTGCGGAATGATAACAAATTTACCTTTTATGGCATTCCATAACAAACTTATACAAATTAAACATTTCATGAATTTGGTGTATGGTTGATAAGAAAACCAAATGTCGTAAAAGTACTTCTCGTATCATTCATTTGTTGTTAGTTAAGTCATTTTTTTAAAATATTCCTAATCAACTAATATAAATTCTCTTTCCGCAACGTTTGGAATTGACCAAAAGACGGTAACAAGCGAGGAAGTGTCTGCATGCCCAGATATTTTAGGTTCCGGCACAACAACTAAGTATTATTCCGGGCCTGGGGATTTCAACAGTTTCACGAGAGCAGGGAAACCTCTCTACCCGGAAGCTGGCTAAGATCGAAATACACAATTTTACTTTAAAGACCTCGTACGTGATACAGCGTATCGACAATAGTCCAATAGTCCAGAAGTTTGACCGTGGCATTAGCATTTTCTACGCACGTATGCATGAATTAAAGATGTGTTTTGTTTAAAAATTTGTAGCTTTTGGCATGGCCCGGATAAAGAATATCTGCCTTCCTGTTTTCTATATGTGGAAACCAAAATTGTATAGGTTTAAAATCAAATGGCTTTGCAATCCGTATTAGCTTTGGGCATGCAGCAGTGTTTACATCTGTCAATTGCGTCACCATCGCATCTCTATCATTCTACTCTCTCTCTCTCTCCCTCTCTTTCTCTCGTCCCTTTCCTCTCTCACTCTCCTCTCGAGATCTCACTCGATCTCGCTATATCCTCCTCTCTTTCTTGTTTTCTCTGTTTCAGCATATACATGTATCTCTATCGTACGCGTTTGTCCATCTCGCCCTCTGTTTCTCTGTATATACAAAACTCAATCATTTCATCTCAACCGCTTCTTGTTTGCCCGTCTCCCCCCCCCCCCCTCTCTCTCTCTCTCTCTCTCTCTCGATCTATCTCAATAAAACAACCCTCACCACCTTTCACTTAATCACCCTCTTTCTCTCAATCTAGGCTCCCTCTTTATCCCACTCACTCACCCTCTTTTCCTTTCTTTCTCTCTCTCCCACTCATTCACCCTCTCTCTCTCTCTCTCCCTCCACACATCCTCACTCACCCCTGTTCTCTCTGTCTCTCTCTTCCTCAGTTGCTCTTGTTCCCTGTGGAGCATCGCTACCATTGCCTTCAACCGTTACGTGTGGATCTGCCACTGGACTAACTACCATCGAATCTTCAACCGCCGGACTGTTCCCCTCATTCTCCTCATTGTATGGGGTATCGCCTTCCTTATCGACCTCCCAAACATCCTGGGATGGGGCGTCCACGAATTCGACTGGAAGGTGAGACTCACTTCCCCTCAATCAAATAGTAAAAAGGGAGCCGGAGAAAGGGATGAACGGAATATGATAGGACCCATTCCCACATCCTCCATCTAACTGCCGTCCTTGAACATCATCGAGGGAAAATACATACCCCTGTGATGTCAGTGCACCTTCAATCAATTCCCTCTTCCAAGGCTCTTATTTTTCATCAGTAATTTCTGTTTCGAAAATGAATCTGACCATCGGACATTATTGAGCCATAAAACATCACTTAGAGATTGAACTTTCACACAATTATTAGACAATTCAGAATTTTTATCTGATATTCTGATAATGCATTTTATGAGATCCTCTATATTTTCCCTAAAGAAAAGGTTTCAGTGGTTTATTTTTCTCCAAAAAAAGTCCCTCCCCCCCCCAAAAAAAAAAACAAACCTTATTCCCCATTATATGTGACGTGTCGGCATCTTAACCGTAATGTGTGTCGGTCTTTCAAACTACTCTAGGTGATGTCTTGCACCGGAGGTATGGCTTTTGTTCATTCTTACGCCCTCTTCTTCGCATCGACGACGTTCGTCCTACCTCTATTCATCATTACCTACAGCTACGTAGGTATCTTCCGCTTCGCCCACAGAGCGTCAGCCGCCATTCGCCGCATGCAAGAAAGCGCCAGCATCGCACCAGGCGTATCCACCGTCGACCACAACCGCTTAACGGTGCGGTTGCCAACGCATGCAACCAAATGCGGTGCGGCGCGTCAACTCAGCACTGCTCACACGGCACAAAACCGTTTTAACCGCGGTGCACTCCGAGAAGCCAGCGCGAGCGACCTTCGTCTCGCCCGGTCCATATTCATCATCGTCATCATGTACCTTGTCATGTGGCTGCCGTTCTCGATGACGATCCTCTTCGATACACAGAAGGTGGCCAACCGCAACATCTACCTCTTCACGTTCACGTTGGCGCATATGAATAGCAGCGTCAACTGCGTGATCTACGGTGCCACCAACCAGAATTTCCGCCGAGGTTATATTAGGTTCTTACGGTTTATGATGTGCAAAGCAAAGCGCTTCAACCCACTCACGTCAACCTCCATGAATATGGCGGTAAAGCGAAATGGTCGTGTGTATCCCCTTTCTGAAGGAAAGGAAGATACACAGCAAGTTATTATTTCAGCTTAGGTTTTACAGAAAAACTATTTTTCTTTTCCTTTTGATAAACCTAAAATAAGAATGTTTGGAAATTGTCAAAGAAGACTTTATTTAATGGAACAGCAGACAGATGTATTCGGCAGAACAGAAAACACCGACACTTTTAGCCATTAGATTAATAATCTTTTTTTTGTACACCTTCAAATTGCACCAGGAAATTGAATATATGTATGTATCTACGCGCGTGTGTGTTTGTTTTGTTTTCCGTAAATCAAGAATGAAAGGTAGGCTGCATGACTAGGACCTTTACTGAATAATTTTACAAGTAAGCTGTAATATGTCACATTCTCAAGAAACATTCTTCACATACTTGAACATCTATTAAAATGTTGCATTATTTAACACTGTGTAATGATTCCACGAGAAGCTGCACTTTTTTTGCATTGAGTTAAGGCTATTTATTTATGAAATAATGTGGAATAATTTGAAAAGAGAAATGCAAATAATGTTCCCATTGCGTATTTTCAAAAGAGCTTGTACACCAATGTACATGTAAGTATAGTAAAGATGAGCACAATATCACTGTATCTATAGCTATCACAAATGCAGAGCTGCCAACCTCCAGAACAGAAAATCAGTAACCATAAGGCTCAAAATCAGTAATTTGGGGAATAAATCAGTAATTTCCTATGCGGCGCCATGAATCTAAAAAGAATGGTAAGCGGATGCATGCGCGTATGATAATATCTGAAATTTTTAGTTATTTTATTCCCACAAAGTTGCTAAATATTGATTTTCAGTTCATCACAGTTTTCAATGAAAAATTGGCTTCTATTAAGAGAATAATTGAAATTTTCCATCTTTCTCATGCAGCGAGTGTTGGATGGCCACCATACTGCACAGCACTTGCTACGATAGATCCCTATGCGCAAAAAAAAAAAAAAAAAAAAAAAAAAAAAAAAAAAAAATCATTTTTTTTTTTTTTTTTTTTTTTTTGTAATCCGTAATTTTTAGACAACATTCCATACTGCCGTAATGGTCGTTAATTTCCGTACCAATTACGGGAAATCCGTACTAGTTGGCAGCTCTGCAAATGCATAGATCAAATAGGATGTTTTATGTAGTTTAAAACCTTACAGTGCCATTAACAGTGAAAATACCTAAATTTGTATTAAATGTGTAATATATTTTTACTAACAAGGTTTATCTGTTATTTTTTTCTAGGTTTGTATAAAGAAAAATAATAACAAATTGCTCTTGAAAAATTATGAAATTATATTTGTGGTACCTGCTTGTAAATATATATATATGGCAAAATGAGGGTTTAAAACAAGCTATGTTTATGATTTCAAAAGTTATAACTACTACTCTGTAAAATGGTAAAACAAATTTGCCATCTTTTTTTAAATTGATGTACCAATAAAACAATATATGAACTGAAATCAAATTTTAGTGTAATACATGAGAAGAAAGGTGTTGATGGCTTGCCAAAATCAATCAATTTTGAAATGAATATCAATGAATTTTGATGATAAAAAACAAGTATCATGATCCAAAAAGAAATGATTGCAAGCTGGCAGATTCATAAGATACATACAACTACTGTTCTGTCAACTTCTGTCTGAATTATATAGATCACATAAATATATTTTTTACAAGAAAAGGCTTTTCTTGTGTTCTGGTAATGCAATTGAAAACAACAACTCATATTTGCTGAAACGAGACCATCTTTTTTACTCATTTCTCACTTCTTACATATTTCAATCAAATTTGAAAGGCAGGTGTCATGAACTTGGGATTTAGTGTAAGTATCATATGATTCTTTGGGAATTTGTTTTGTATCATTACCAGAGTTTAAGATTACCCTTAAATTAAGAAATTACTGTTTTTTAATTTAAATGGTAACTAAGTGACTGTATCTATGTGATATTTGAAAGTAATATGTGTATTTCTAATGCAACCATTGTTATAATCACTCACTTGTAAGAGCACAACTAATACTAAACCAACAATTGTATATTTAATCATGCTGAATGAGAATTAAATTGGGGGGGGGGGGGGGTCATCCAATTTGACCAAAGATCCACCAATCCACCAGCATAGCTGAATTTAGACTTTGAGGGGGCAGTTAGTATCATTGCTAAGGGGGAGGGGGGGGGGGAGGCACTTGTCTGCCCTTTTACTCTGTGAGTGTATGAAAAGGTCAGAGAGTTCTATTGTATTCTTTTCACACTCACTTTTTTCCTCCACCCTTTTCACTTTTCCTTTTTTGTTCCTCTTTTTTTATTCTCGCCATCTAATGTGTGCCGGCAAGAGCTATAAAAGGTACACCAGATTGAAGAACCACAAGACCAAGATTTACTCTGTTTTTTAATGGTTCAACCTTAATAATAATGATAATAATAATATGTCTTGTTTACCCAGGGTAGCCTCATCAGTATTCACACTGTTCTCCCTGAGGGCCCTGCAATCATGGTTGCTAGACTGAATTTACTGGTATCGTGAATTGCTAGCTGGTGAAGTGATCCCTCAGAAGAGTAAATAACAATTGTTGGTCTCCCAGACCTTGGATAAATTGGGCCGTTATATAGAAAATGTACATAAGATTATTGAGTGGCTGTATGCACATGTGCCTCTTTATAGTAAAATTCAGAATGTTGTTGTTTACTCTGTTTGAATATATGTTTATGTATGGATTGATGTGATTATATGTTAAAACAAAAATAATATAAATAATCCTTCAATTGTTGGTCTCCCAGACCTTGGATCGATTGGGCTTTAGTCTAGAGAATGTACATAAGATTATTGAGTGGCTGTATGCACATGTGCCTCATTATAGTAAAATTCAGAATGTTGTTGTTTACTCTGTTTGAATATGTTTATCTATGGATAGATGTGATTATATGTTAAAACAAAAATAATAAAATCTACTTTGGCAGGAACAAAGCATTATAGGCATTATTCTTTTCTTTATTACAGATAATATAAACATGTATTACAAACAAGTAAAAAACAAAAAGGAACAAATGTTTTAGATGCATAACACATTACAGTTTCAGATCCAGGATTGTTTCACCAGGGGTGGGGCAAAAATGTTTTTTTTTAAATTCTTTTGATTGAATTTCGAGAGAAATGGCTTTATGTTCCTCTGAATACATGCAGTTCATGATACAGATAGGTTGTTTGGGCAAGCATATAATGTAAACAGAAAAGAAATCAAATATCTGCCATGAAGCATGAAACATAGTTCTCATCAGTCCGTCAAGACTCTTTGCTTAATTTGCTTATCTCTCTTAACTCATTTCTGAATTTCTGAATGAAAGAGATTAAGGTTGAGTTCTGGCCCTATGCTATGGTGAAGAATAATATGGGAGCTTTTCACTCTTTTATGCATAAGTGTGGAAGAGTATCGTAGAAGAAGAAAAAAAAGTCCTCTGAAAAGGGATGGCTCTTCAGATGTCCTCATATTTAAAATGTGACAAGTAACAGCTAAAAGGTTGTGGGCGACACTTTCATGCCTCGTGTTTGTGTAGTCCCATATACATATTTCTGTGTGCATGCAGTCACAGTGCATGTGGTTTTCAATAAGAATTAGTCAATTTATATATATTTTGATGATCCCAAAACCTCAATGAAAATAACTATGTGCTATTTGATCCACCTTTTCCGATTGCTTCCGGACAGTTTCCAACACAATGATTTAGTGTTACAGGAACTCAACTTTATCTTTATTAGTTCAAGTTTACTCTGATTCTGAAAACAGTAACATTAAATCAAATGCAGGGAACAATCATAGCAATAGACATTTCGTAAATATCTCATTGGACCATTTTGTACACAGACGCACAAACACACACACGTGTGCACACTCACGCACACATACACAGAAGATGGTAAAATGTCCTACGCCTATAATATTCAGGGCGTTGTATAAATGTCATGTCCTGCATGGCCAAATCTATCCTCAGAACAAATAGATTACTGCTATATCAGGCAACTATCAATAAAACCTGACAAGTCTAGAGTAGTAAATACATATACATGTATGTCAATGCATGTACTTAAACATACAAGTCTGTTTTGGTCTTTCCAAATCAGTGCCCATTCCCCCTCCCTCTCTCCCTAAATATTCCATATTATCATTATAATAAATTAAAGTTACAAAAATGTGTGGGTTAAACATGTCAAGGTTTTAGCTTAGCACTTTTTCTCTCTAAGTACCTCTGTCTTGCGTCAGAGACAGAAGTGTCATTATTCCTGCGGATCACTTTGGTGGACTCGTCCACAGAGGAATCTGTAATCAGAACGAATAAAACCACATCAGATGCAGATCTTAATCTTGGGTTTGGTGAAAATGGGGCACAAGTCTGCAAAATTTCTGACCACCAAATTAAAATGGTTTACTGATATTATTTCAGGCACAATATGGGTTGGAAATTTATAATTAGGGTCAAAATTTGAAAAAAGGAGGGAGAAGACATTATTCTCTTTTGAGCAGTCAAATGTGCCACATTGATTTTAAAAGGGAGAGGGCATGGGCCACTTGTGCAACCATCGAAATCCGCCACTGAAATACATTTATCTGTTGCTTACAAAGTCTGTGATAACCGGAGTGTTGGCTCAGTCAGTAGAGCATCCGCCTCACAACCGGGAGGTCGTGGGTTCGAACCCCGGCCGCGTCATACCAAAAGACGTTAAAAGATGGGAGTTGTTGCTACCTTGTTTGGCGTTCAACAATAAGGGATAGAGCAACGTCGATCTGGCGCTGCTCAGTGGCTGCCGGGCTCACGATCAATTGGGCAAAAAGAATTTCCGTTTCGGTTTAATAAAATTTGGAGTGGACTATTAGGCTATTATTATTATTATTATTATTTTAACTCTGGATTGGCCCCGAAGGGCCCCAACAATTGTTTTCAATGAAAATGGGTCATATCAAAGTTAAAGCATGATCTCCTTAATGGCAATATATTTTATTGTCCACGAACACTCATGTAGTTCATCAATTCTTAATAGATAACTCTAATAACAGAAAACATTCTGTTTAAAAAAAGTGATGAGTGGAAAAATGATAATGATAAATATGTAAATAACAACACTGATGATGATAGTGAATATAAGAACAATATATTGCAACAATGTTGATTACAATGACAAGAACAATAATAATATCAATGTTTACAGTAACAATGATGCAGAAATACCAATGACATTATGCATATGAAAAGTAAATTCTCAGAGAGATGAAGATGATGCTTTTAGGATGTGAGATACATAGTCTAAATCACTACCCTTGAATTGGGAAAGGACTTCTGCCCCTGGCTGAAATATATCATCCAACATGCTGAATTCACTGCTTAACAACTCCACTGACAACTACTGAGAAATCCTGAATAAGACATTGCTAGGTGACTCCCCTTGGGAACACACACTGTGGTTGGGTACCCGTGCCATTGAATGCAAGATAAGATTGGGCTGGAGTATACTGAGCAGCAGAACAATCAACAGGAATGAATCCACACGTCACACGGGGATAGAGATACTGTTCACCTCATCAAAGATTGATGCATACCTGCCCAACCTTTCAAAGTACGTAGTAGGACTGCCTCAAGGCAAATGGTATACAGTGAATTTGTATACTTAAGAAATAGAGAGGAATCTAGAGTTCATAAGATGAATAAGATTAGTTTAAAGGCCACAAATAGGACTTATTCCTCTAAAACAGGGATCGTTGGCAGCTTTGTTCTTGTAGTATACTAACCGACATTACAATCTACAGAAATAAGCTAGAAGGGAAGGGATATAAATATTTGTACGCATCATCAACTATTTTATCTCTGAAGTCATCAACATTGCTGTCAAGAAGGAGATTGACGTCTCAGCTACTAAAGGCCTCAGGCTGGGATATAGACGGTAGGGACGTCAAAAGCTTAAGTTACCCCCAGTAGTAATAAGACAAACGTCAATGGTGGGATAAAAAGCATAAGCTTATAGCACCACAGTGTTTAGGGAATTAACACAATTTGCATTACATTGAATCGAAGAGGCCTGAAGGAGAAAGGGAAACAGAAAGAGCAATAGAGAGACAGAGAGGGTGAAGCAAAGAGCAAGACAGAGAGAGAGAGAGAGAGAATGGGGAGGAGAGGGAGAGAGAGGGATAAAAAGAGAGAGTGAGAGAAAAAGAGAGAGAGAGAGGGGGAGACTGAGAATAAGAATATAAGATAGAGACATACAGAGCAAAAAAGTGTGAAAGCAAGAGAAAGAGCAAGAGAGAAAGAGATTTAGAGGGAGGGAGGGAGAGGGAGAGAGCAAGCAATTGGTAGAAATAGGCAAGATATACAAATCTCACAATATGAACACAGTGAGGTCAAAACAGTACATGAAATACATATAATTCTTCCTTGAGAACATAGCTCAAAAACAATTAAGACAGGATTACCTTTATGCTTCTTTTTCTTCTCGCTACTCCCGCTTTCTTTCTTCCCCTCCCCGTCGTCGGAATCTTCAGTTTCAGTCTTGTCAATAGATGGCGCCAGACAGCCGCTCAAAGCATACGCATCTAGCTCATGAAGTCTGGGCAGAAGGTTCTTAATCCATTCATATTTCACCTGTCACAGAAAGAAATCAGTAAAATGGGATAAAGCCTTTGCACTGATATGGCAATAAAGTAGTTAGAGTACTTGACTGGAGATATTTTTTAATGAAGGGCATGGGTTCAACTCAAAGGCACTTCTTTTTAGGATAAAAACAAGATATTAATTAACTGTCAGAACATGCATCAATTGATTTGATCAACACACTCTTGAATAATATTAATGATTATAATCACTCATGTTGTAAATTACTAGATTTATCAAAAGCATTCAACCTTAGGTGTAAACAAAAAATGTTGTATTGATCTTTGCGACCAACCCAAAATCTTGAAATCTATGGTCGGCTTTTGAAAAAAGGTTTAATGAATTAAAAAAGTGGTATTAAAGCATTTAAAACTGAAAAATATCAGTCTAAAGAGGGAGAAAAAAAGGAAAAAAAAGATTTAAAAAGTTGGCCGCTAAATTATTATTTTCACAAATTGGGCACAAAAAAAAAAAAAAAAATGATTAGTGGTCATAACCCCCCCCCCCCCCCCCCCCCCCGCCCTGAACTGTTAGAGATGGTGTGCTGTATTGAAGCCATGGTCTTGACTATTATTAGAAAATGACCACCGAAAAAAATCATCTTAAGTGCACGATGCTACACGATTGATTGGCGTTTCTTTATACAGTATCAGTATGCGATCTACTGAAGATATGAAATAAGTGAGTTTGAATGTATAGCCAAGCACACGCTGTAGTTAAATCTGTTAAAGGCATCGTTTAACAATGTTAAATCTGAGATGCATGGCCCTACGTGTTATCAATGTCTGTGATATTGTGTAATATTAAAGCCCTAAAAAAAGTGTACTTCAAAATGATCATGAAGTGCCTCAAAAAAGTGAAAATCTTGGAGTGACCGGTTTTACCATACCGGTACTCATTTTCCCTTATAGACTTTAGTGTTATAAAAACAGTAGGGAAAACAACTTTTGAAATTTCGATTTCCAATGATAATCTGACAGGCATCGGCTTATAAAAGTCATGGGATTCCTGACTGACCCAAAGGTTTCTAATTATGATTGCAGCATGAGCTAAATCCAGGATTTTGTTTAGAATCTGAGGCAAAGATACTCAATCCCTTCAACAAATTTTACATTCCTCTTGCGCTTATTACCCCGCCCTCTCACTACACAAGTATCAGTGTGCGATCTACTGAAGATATGAAATAAGTGAGTTTGAATGAAAAGCTAAGCACACGCTGTAGTCAAATCTGATAACAAAATTTTGGGGACAGATATTTCAAAAAGTAATTTTTGTTTCTCCATGTGAGTCATATGTATCAAAAGCATGTATTTTAGGTTGGGTGCTACGAGTATCAGTACGGCATCTACGGAAGATATGAAAGAAGTGAGTTTGAATGAAAAGCCAAGCAAAGCCAAGCACACGCTGTAGTCAAATCTGTTAACAAAACACGAGTGGGATTTCTGAATGTGGAATTGATCTCGGGGACAATGAATTACTTCATAGAATATGGGACAGAGCAGGCGCGGATCCAGGGGGGGGCCGAGCGTGCCTTGGCCCCCCCCCCCCCCCCCCCCCCCCCCCGCAAAAAAAAAAAAAAAAAAAAAAAAAAGAGAGAAGAAAGGAAAAGAAGGGAAAAAGGAGAGAAGGGAAAGAAAGAAGAGGAAGAAAAAAAAAAGAAAAGGGGGAAGAAGGAGATCGGGGGGCCTAAAGGGCCTTGCCTCCCAGGCTGTTGACCCCCCCCCCCCCAATCAAAAAAATAAGAGAGAAGGAAGGAAAGGGAAAGAAATGACATAATTCCCGAGATTTTTCCTTACTTTTTAGTAAATACGTTTGTTAATATGTATTTGTTGGAGAATGACAAATTACTAAATTTACAGCCAGGCAAGAAATATGATTCTTGAGATTCCTACATGTCAGGCCCGAGGTGGGGCGGGGATTGGGAGCCTCGAGCTCCCTCCCCCCCCCCCCCCCCCACTTTTTTGAAAAAGTATATTAAAGAGAAATAAAAAAGAATGAGAGCAAGAAAGAAAGAATAGTTAACTGTGTTAAAAATTAATGAGGCATCTAAATATGCTCATCTGACCGTGATTAAATGCCTAAAACCCCTAAGCTCCCGGGGGCTCTGCCCCTGGATTTCACCTAGGACCCTACGACGGGCCCTTAGATGCTCATCTGACGGTAATTTAATGCCTAAAACCCCTGATTTTTCGGGGCTCCGCCCCCCCTGGAACCCACGCCTAGTAGAGACCTGCCAGTGTCATAAAATAATAAGGTATACAAAAAAATGCTCATCTGACCTTAATTAAACGCCTAAAACCCCTGAGCTTCCGGGGCCGGCTCAGCCGCCTCGACCCACCAGGGGCCCTAAGGCGGGCCCCTGAATGCTTATCTGACCGCAATTTATTGCCTTAAACCCCTTAGCTTGCAGGGTCGGACAATGTATCAAAATGTGTTTATCTGACCGCAGGCGCGTAGCCAGGGGGGGGGGGGGGGGGTCCCCCCAAATCGGAAGAGGACGTAGGAAGAAAAAGGAGCAAACAAAGAACACCTTTGAAAAAAGGATTAAGAGTATAGAGAACAGTACAGCGAATCGTCTTCTTTCTCTCATGATCTTGTGAAACGTCAAAGCTTCCGCGCGAAGCGCGTGAGTGGGGAACCTGAATTCAGACGAGGATTCAGAGGCGAGAACGGTACAACAAATCGTCTTCTTTCTCTAATGACTTAATGAAAAGTAAAAACTTCAGCGCTTCGCGCGGCAGGGGGGAACCTGAATTCAGACGAGGATTAAGAGTCGAGAACTGTACAGATAATCGTCTTCTTTCTCTTATAACATTATAAAACTTTAAAGCTTCCGCGCTTCGCGCGGGAAGGGGAGGGGGGACCTGAATTCGGACGAGGATTAAGAGTCGAGAACTGTACAGCCAATCGTCTTCTTTCTCTCATAATCTTATGAAACTTAAAAGCTTCCGCGCTTCGCGTGGGAAGGGGGGGGGGGGGACCTGACTTCGGACGAGGATTAAGAGTCGAGAACTGTACAACGAATCGTCTTCTTTCTCTAATGATTTATTGAAACGTAAAAGCTTCCGCGCTTAGCGCGGGAGGGGGGGGGGGGGGGAACTGAATTCAGACGAGGATTAAGAGTCGAGAACTGTACAGCCAATCGTCTTCTTTCTCTCATAATCTTATGAAACTTAAAAGCTTCCGTGCTTCGCGTGGGAAGGGGGGGGGGGACCTGACTTCGGACGAGGATTAAGAGTCGAGAACTGTACAACGAATCGTCTTCTTTCTCTAATGATTTAATGAATCGTAAAAACTTCCGCGCGAAGCGCGGGAGGGGGGAAACTGATTTCAGACGTGGATTAAGTGTCGAGAGCTCTCCAAAGAATCGTAATAATTTAATAAATCGTAAAATTTTCCGCGCTATGCGCGGGAGGGGAAAAACTAAATTCAGACGAGAATTATTTTTTGAGAACGGTACAACGAATCGTCTTTTTTCTCTAATAATTTAATGAAACGTCAAAACTTCCGCGTTCGCGGAGGAGGGGGGGGGGGACTCGCCCCTCCCTGCACCGACCCCCCCACCCCCGCATTACGTCACTGTTGGTCACCATTACGTACCAATATTTTCCTCGCATAATTTCAAATTTGGGCCCCCCCCCCTAAGAAATCCTGGATCCGCGCCTGGGACAGAGAGTTGTGGCACTCCATGGTCGCCAACGTCTCAGGATATGGCACATGGAGAAGAAGCTGAGAAATTGGTAAATAGCTCCCATCTTTAAAAATGCTAATCTATGCAAATATTGTGCATTTTGGTAGAATTACAGGGGCATTCAGATTTCGACTCTTAAAAATGCATATGGATTTATACTTCTCCACAGAAACCTTAAAAATTACTTTCCTTCATGGTTGGTTATGCTAATTTATACAAATTGTTGTGAATTAAGTTGTCTCTAGGGCCTATATTGGTATGAATAGTCTATCTCTTAAAAATGCTTTGTTTATGTATGTACTGTATTCGTACGTGTCATGACTATATCTACATTTTCTCCACAGAACATAATAAATGAAAGATATTCTTCATGGTTAATTGTGCAAACTCATGTGAATTTTATAGATTAAGCTGGTATAAGGGCCTAAAATTACAACTCTCTCCACATCATTGACATAATGTTTATGCCATTAGTATTTCTTTTATTAGGTAGATAGAATATTATATTCCAAGTGAAATGACACAAAGATCGTCAATTTGGGGTAAGGCGTCATGCGCACATTTCTAGCTGCTTCAAGCATGACTACTGTTGATCCTAGGGTATCAGTAGAGTGAACAACAGTTACTCTTTACCTTGAAATACATTTCAAGGCCACATTTTTAATGAATATTTAATCATAAACTACCAAAGTTAAGTATATATATTTTGTATACGCACTGTATTATTGTGACATGGAACTAATCCTCATACAAAACAAATACTTTTTTGGTGATGGTACATTTTCAAAGCATCGTTTAACAATGTTAAATCTAAGATGCGTGGCCCTACATGTTATCAGTGTCTGTGATATTGTGTAACATTGCGCTTTAAAATGATCATGAAGTGCCTCAAAAAAGTAAAAATCCTCGAGTGACCGGTTTACCATACTCATTTTCCCCAATAGACTGTAGTGTTTTGAAAAGCGTTAGGAAAACGCAAAATTTGATTTTGATTCCAACCATAAATATCTTGATAATCAGACAGGCGATCAGCTTGTAAAAGTCATGGGGCTTCTGACTGACGTTAAGGTTTATAAATTTCAGAATGAGCTAAATCCAGGATTTTGTTTCAGAATCTGAGACAATGTTACTTAGTAACTTTAAAAGAATGGTTCCATACCGGGCAGACTGTCCTCATGAAGACTTTAGATGTAAGCATGACCTCATTGTAAATCACCCAGTCTAGTTCCTCGTCTCTTCCAAACAACTAGAATAAAAACATAGTTACAAACTCGAATGAATACAGGTATGCCTCAATTTCATGCGTACTATAATACAGAGATTAATTCAAGATGAATTACTTCTATTACAACGAACTTGAAATTGATAATGTATGTCATCCAATATGGGCAGGTGGAACATGTAAATATTTAAAATTACTACATTAGATATATTCTTTTTACACAAATACAATGATGATATTGTTTGATAAGATTAAAATTAAGAGTTTAACAGACCCCTTTCTGAAGATGAATTGTGGTTTCCTAGACTACAAGGGAAAATTTGTCAAACCTTCTTCAAAGTTTTCACACTTAATGATGACAAATTGATAAAAGAATGGGATTATAGTACACACCACCAAGAAGAAAATATCTCTCCCTCAACACTGAAATGAAATGTAAAAAACATGAACATTTATTCAGTTGTAACCCATTCCATGAAATCCCCACAGGCATCCTTACTGTCCTTTGGTAATGCAATAAACCTCATTACCAGGTCTCTCAGAGAGGACCTTAAGCCGTCGGTCCTCTGGTTGCTTACTAACAAGCATTTATGCTTTCTTAGCAGTCAGGTAAAATAATCACCACTACTACATTACTTACACAAGATGAAGGGTGAAGGAAGACCCCTATGCTATGGCCTTCCATGGTGCGATAGCCATGCCCAGTGGTAGCCTTCCGAGCCACCTTACCAAAGAACCCGGCACAGAGGGCTCTCCTCAGACAATCGCTGGTCGAACCAGAGTCATCCTCCTCTGGAAAATCAGGATTCTGCAAAAGAAAAAAAGAGGCTTAAAGATGGTGGAGTGTATTATTATCATTATTATTATTATCATATTAACAAAAGCGGACCAATTCTGTTTAAAACAATAGGAAAAAATGTTATTATAGTGTAGTTGAGCCATTGAAAAGGAAATATTCGTAAACTATCAGAGAAGACTCAACCTGCATAAAAGTTGGCTTGGGTAGAAGCAGAATATCTGAGTAACATAAGTTTCAGAAAGAATTATAATTTTGTGAATATTAAGATCATTAATGATATGAGGAATTTCCTAAAGGCAACATGTTTGATTGCATACCTTTAGAACTCTCATATCCGTTTCACACAAAAATTTATCATGGAAAATCTATCAATGTCTAACCTTTTCTCGGTGGAATGTGCATTATTTTTACTTTTTCTCTCAAAGGATACTATATTCCAAATAACTTCTCATAGACCCAAAATTATATTGGAAAAATGGGCAATTTTGAATGAAAAAACCCCTCCAAAACCTGTTCATCATTCTTCAGAAATTAGCCACACTGACCTTCATCTGTTGTTCCAGGATGGTCTCAAGCTGTTTGTGTACACTCATAGCCGTCTTGACCCCTCTCCAATGTATACTATGCTTCAGGCCTTAAATTTCAATATTTTTAGGGCAAGGCCACTTTTCTGTAGGGCACATTCCTATATTACAGCACAAATAGGAAGAATTGGAAAGGGCACACAAAATCTCCAAGGCCAATGAGAGGGGCATTGAGGCCAATCAAAAGGGCTTCCAAGGCCATGGCCTTGGTGGCCTTGGATTAATTTAAGCCCTGATGCTTCTTGCACCATCTTGATGGAGAGTCACTGTCAAAACACAACAAGTCACATGACAGGTCACATGACAAGACGAAAAGTAGTGAGTAACGAATGCCATTTTTACTTTGACCAGATAAAAGGACAAACCTTAAAGTCCCTGACAAAAGAAAACAATTATAAATGATGTCACAAAAACTTTTTCTCATTCATTTTTCAGTAGGCTTATATATATACAGTCAAACCTGCCTACAGCGACCGCCCAAGGGATACACAAAGAGTGGCCTTTGTAGACAGGTTCCTTTAGTACATGTTTCAATGAGAAACCATTTTCAAGGGAAACAAAACATGTGCTTGTTGTAGACAGATGGTCACTAAAGCAGATTTGACTCTAATAACATATTGCATGTTTCATGTAGTGTTGTCTAAAGAAATATGGTAATATATTTGTGATGAAAATCAAATACATGCATGCACAGCTCATTACCTATTAGTATTCCAATTCCACTTTTCAATGTTTTAACTTTTTATTTGGGAATTTTCTGAAATTTTTTAGGACTGAAATAAGGGGTAAAGAGAAGGTGAATACCGTAATACCTTTCACTGCACTTTTGAAAGATGGCTAGCAGAGTAGTGAAATCATTAGAGCCTCCTCCCTTATCGGCTAGCTTCTGATGTGCTTTGTTTGCTTCAGCCTGCTTATCGGTATCACCCCCTGAAAATCAAGCATTTATTATCCATTTGGAAATTCGTTTTGTCACTGTTAAGAAATTACAGAACATTTCAAACAGAAGTAATCATAATCATGGACGATTACAGTAATGGTAAAATATAATCATAACAGCTTTAGTTGAGTAAGTTACACAAAATCATTTTTGTATGATGAGGATGCCAACAGAGCAAGAGAGTAAAGATTTCATGATTGTGAGATTTATTTGTCACAAGAAGGATGTAGATTCAAGATTCATTAATTTCACTCATCAATATGAAATACAAAACATAAAAAGCAAATGAATGAAAAATGTTAGGTATACGGTAGATATAAATTGAAGAAAAAACACTCAAAATAAGTTAAATAGAGCATATTAACAACTTAGTCTAAAAACAAGAAACAAACGACTGAGAAAATTTAAAATGAGATATAATGACAGGGATCGATCAAAATTAGAGATCATTAGGAGATTTTGACTATTTGACCCCATTATTGCAAGAATTATCCTGGAATTTCTTGCATTTACATTACAACTGAGTGGAAGAGGACGTGGGTTGCAGGGAATGTGGATGGAGAGAAAGGAGAGAAAGGGGGGATAGGTCAAGATGAAAGGGAGAGAGGATTGGAAGACCATACAGAAGGAACAAGATTAAAGGAATACTGTTTGCATGTGTTACAACTCTCCCCCAAAAAATCTCAGTCAGATTAAGGACTTTATTATCAATACCATAATAACTAGTTCATATTTTTATCAACTTTTCAAATATTTTTTCTTTTTATCTATCTACACATTTGTATTTCCCCTGCCTACCGTATCTATATGCATCCATATGTCTATCTATATATCTATCCCTTCATATTTCTATTGATTTATCTATCTACCCACATTCACATCATCATAGTCAGTTACATCTTAGTCATCTTATTCATATTTATATCATTTAGTGTTTCTATTTCTATCTATCTGATCTTCAAATTCTCTCACCAGGTCTAATGAAGACATTCTCCACAGACAGCATGGAAGCAATAGGTAGCATGGCTTCAGAACAACCTAGTGCTCCTGAATAGATCACAGCCCTAGCCAAAGACAGAGGAAGGGGGTACTCCACTAATAGATGACCAAGGCTGGTGATATTCCCTTTTCTACAATTCAAAGCAAAATAAAGAGAAAGGGAGGGGAAAATACTGATTAGTAAACTGGGAACAGTATTGTTAATTTTCACCACGTCTTTCTTGATTTGCATATCATTTTGTTCATTCAATACATCATTGACTTGCAGTATTCAATGTATATGTTATTACTATAAATCAAATGTATTGAACATAATTTTGGTGTATTGGTGTATCAACATGAGTCTTCCTGAATATATTCCTAAATACACCACAGCCCTAGCCAGTTACAGACAGGGGACTTTACTAACGGATGCCCCACATTGGTTACGTTTTATTTTCATCAAGTCCAAAGCAATATGAAGAGAAATTGTTCTTATTTTGTAATGAACAATACATTATTAATAGTCGACACATTGCTAGTTGTCTAAATACATATTGATATGTGTATATTACCGGTATTCATATTTTCTGTATATTATTCATTCATAGACAACAAAATAATTAAGATATTGCATTTCCGATTGTATATACAAGTTTTCTCTACAAAAAAAGTTTGGCACATTTGATATAAAATGCAAGGATTAGTATTAAGCTCAGTAATATGGTCTTTTGGAGTACTGGTATAGCATCACATCATATTATGTTACCACATCAGGCAATGATGACTCCATTGTTGACAAATGAATGAACTTACTTGTCAATAGCACCATAATAGTGAAGTTGGCGTAGAGCTTCGAGAAGCATTCTTTCTTCAGGCTGATCTACAAAGGGGAACCTGAAATAAACCACACCAAACTTTCTGTAAGAATCAGTTTTCAAAACGATCTACAAACTTATGCTTGTAATGATACAAACTACAATGTTTGTATGAGTTTTTGTATTATTTTTCTGTTATAAATATGCATCATCATCATCAGTATCATTACCATCCTGTATCCTCCTTTTCCTTTTTCCTCCTCCTCCTCCTCCTCCTTCTCCTCATTATCGCCATTAATTATATAATCAGCATACTCTTTATCATTACCACCACAAACTTCATTATTATCATCCTCAAGACTATCATCATCATCATCATCATCATCACCAATCATCATCACCAATCATCATCATCATCATGACTATCACCACCATCATCATCATCATAATCAGTATCATCATCATGACTATCATTACCACCATCATCATTACTATCATCACCGTTATCATCATCATCATCATTATCATCATCATGACTATCATCATCATCATGACTATCATCACCATCATCACCATCATCACTATCATCATCATCATCATCATCATCATCACCATCATCATCATCACCATCACCATCATCATCATCACCAAAATCACATTCATCTGCATAAATAATGACCATTAGGAATGTCTACTCACTTGAGTATATTGTGTATTCCCATACACTTGAGGTTGAGCACCACATTGGTCAGACTGCTTCTCTGTACCTCTGGTATCATGTCTTCGGTCATACAGTTCTCATAGAAACCTCTGTACAAGTATCATATTATGTTAGGAGGAAGTGTAATAGTTCAGTAGCTAGAATCAGAATACCTCATGCTTAAATTTAAGTAGTTTCTAGTCGTCTTTATTATTAGACAGTACACATGATTCTTAATCTGAGAAGGCAAGATGATAGACTCATCATTAGAGCAGTGATCTTTGACCAACTTATATCATTTACATATATATTTTCTACTTCACAATGACTAAACTTCAATTGCTCAATAACTTCAATCTCTGCTTTCTCTTTAAATGTTTTAAATTAATCCCTTTCAAATTGATAATGAAACATTCTTTCCTCTGTCTTGGTACCAAGAAATAATTTTTCTTGAGGTAACCTTATCAACATTTCATAATCAATGAGGGTTTTCATTTTCCATCAATACAACACCAACATTTAGTGTCTTAATCTATAGTAGCCCCCCAAAATGGCCATGAATATTTGATCTTACTTGCTGTAGATTCTGTAACATCTGCCTGGTGCGGTACGCCCAGCTCTCCCTGCTCTCTGTATAGCTTCAGCTCTATGGATAAATACAAATTTAACCACAAAAAGTACCTTAAAACCAGAAAGTCTTGGAGCAGACAGCCCTTTTAGCGGCCTGAAACGTTTGTGCCATGTTTAACAACTTTCGATAGAACAAGAAAGAAGCTGTCAAATGTTTGATCAGATACCTGGTCTTGTGTTTACTGCCAGATGTTGATATTTGGGGGGTTTGATTAAAACAAATCTCTTGACCATTTCAAAAACACAGTTCCGTTAAGTTTGGATGAGCATTTGACGTCATCAGTGATTGCACACTAGATCTATATACTGGGCATGCTTCAGTATGAGTCAATTTGCTTGTTCAATGTCCAGTATTGTGCTGGCCTCCAATCCACTGTATAACTCAATACTTTTACAGCATTTATACTTCGTGAATCTGGACTCCTCATGAAAACTTCATGCATGCATGTGAAGATATATGGATTTACAGTACTTCTCAGCTCACACAGCAATTACTGTGACTGCATTGATGCCCCCAACAATTGTTTTTCTTCAGAGTCTCATAACTCTGTCCTACTAGATGATCTTTGTTTATTGATTTCTAAACTTCCATAATGAGATAAGAATATAAATTATTATGTAGCATGTGTTATTCAAGCAAATTTGTCAGTAAAAGTGCTGCTATACAATACAATGTAGCTAATCTCTGATCATGGGCATGTATTCTTCTCTTGATTGTCATAATTGTAATATGATTATTAGTACAATCAGCATTCAAATAAAATATATGTATGTCCTGGTTTTAAAACCAAGACGATGGGCTAGCATCCTTTGGTAAAGCATTGATTCTCATTTTCAAAATGTTCACATAGGACTTATAAAACTGCAGGTCCTCTTGATAATCAACAAAAGATGAGCTTCAAAAACTCAAAAACTAAAACAAACAATCACACAAATAAACATTGGTTTTGAATCTCACCTTGAAATAGGAACAACTTGCAGAGCATCAAGTCCTGTTCGATGATTATACGACATCTGCTTCACAAAACCACTGTCAACAACATATCTATAAAAAAAAAATGGATTCAGATTAAAGGATTGACTTGAAGAGACATAATGGCTAAGTGGTAGAGCAGTGGTCTTATAACCAGAAGTTCCTGGGTTCAAAACCAAGTCAATGTGCTGAGTGCCCTTGAAAGGCATTCATGGTAATACTCAATTAGCCGAGTCAATCAGATATTAACGCCGTAGGTTTCTTGGCTATTTATCTACAAGCATGTACTTGCTTTCTAAACAGTCATGTCAAATAAATATATATGAAAATATCAGGAAAATGTGCCAGGATGTACAACTCAGGTGAAATTAAAAAGTAATAGCAAACAAATCATCATTAAAATTATTAAAAAAATCAGGAAAATGTGCCATGATGTACAACTTAAGTGAAATTAAAGAGTAATGGCAATCAAATCATCAACATCATCATCGATCATCATCAATCATTGATCAAATACGTACATGATACCATCGATGGTGAGAGATGTTCCAGCGATGTTGGTAGCTACAACACATTTCCTAACTCCAGCCTCAGCAGGAGCAAATATCCTCTGCTGTAATTCTGGAGATAGAATACAATAGGAGAATACTTAGGAAAATTGGCTTTCACATCTTCTATTTAAAGATATTAAAGCCCCACTGCACTATACTTATAGGCACTTGCGCCCTCTATACAGCCAACAATGCCTAAGCGGTACCCGTTGATCCCCCATGATGCCCTTTTAAAAATGTTATTTGAGAGCTGATTTGATGAGGTAACCACCTGCCAGTGACCTTGCAGGGAGGTCTAATGCCTCCATGCCAATCTAGTGCAGAGGGGCGTAAATAGGTCCATTAATATAACGCAGCTCTTATGTGAATATACTCTACTGTGCTTAGTTCACGAGGTATCATATTATTCCCCCTGCCTTTAGATAAGCTGTCATTATAAGGTGCTAAAGCATTCAAGGATTTTTTTCCCACAGGGCACCCATTTACTTCACCTGGGTTGAGAGTGGCAAATAATAATAATAATGATAATAATAGATTAATGTCTTGCTGAAGGAAATTAGTGTCGTGGTAGGACTCGAACAACAAACCATGTGATCAACGACACCTCTAGATTCATGTTTACAAATCTGACAGGTAACTTTTAGTATTATTTAAACCCATTCGCTAAATGCAATCTTTTGCACAGGAGATAAAATTGCCACCTTTCTAAAAGAATGCAGATTGATATCTTTTTATTTGATACAAAGTACATTGTATGTGACTGTACAACACATTCTCTGGAAAGAATTGCTCGGTGGTCAATATCCCACACTCAATGAGTTCTTCACTCCATCCCTCGCCCACATACTCTACCTAACCTAAAACCAAATTGCAACCCTAATCCTATATATTTGATAAAATAAAGCCCAGAGCAACTGTCACCGGAGCATATGTTGGAACACCAAAGTATGTATCAAAATTCGATATTGAGATCTTTTATCCCCACTTTCTTCCATGTATCTTATATAATTTACATTAATCCCATTTGTTCCTACACACAAAATGACCAAAATGACTATTTTTCAAAATTTATGACTCAGGAGTGGCTAAGGACATGTTAATAATATGCTATCCACAATATATTTTGAGTAGTACCCTAAGGGAGAAGGCACTTAGAAGAAAAACAGTAATTTATGGTATTTTTGTACATGCCAAAACAAAAAATATATAGTTTTTTTACACTGTCACAAGACAATCATGTATTTACTACAGCAAATTTAGAAAAAGCGGTTGTGAACAACAAAAAAACAATCTTTTCATTGCCTCATACCAGTTGGCATGGATCCATAAACAGGGAGTACCATCAAGGCCTTGACAGAACGATCTCTGACATCATGACGATAGTCGACCCGCTCTGACTTCTGAAAGAGCTTGTCGCAGCACTGCTCAATCTCGGCCTGGCCAGTAAGAAAGACCAAAATGTCTCCTTGCTTCTGTTCCAAGTGGATCTCCATCACTGTGTCTACAACCTGGGTATCAACATGGAAGTGATTAGAAATGTAAATAAATGTTGAATCCACAACAGGTTTAAACAAAAATACCTGGATGATTTATTTAGTTATATACAATGTCAAATTTGTTACCATATGGCACACTTAATTACTGGTACCTTCTTTAAAAAAATCATTCTACAACACCTGCATCATATACAATTTTGAAATATGAATATCTCAATTTGCAGATGTTCTGAGATTCAAAGGTCTAATTAATATATCTTGGGTAAAAAATTAAAGTGATTGAATTGTGCAAAAATAAAAATTCAACAAACTGCTTTAAAACACACAATGGCACAGTTTCAGGGATAAAGATCAATTCTTTTTTCATAAAATTCAGTTTCATCTCATTTATTCTTTGTTTTTGTGAGTGCATTTCATGGACATAATAGAACAATAATGCTCTCTATAGGTTTGTTTCAATTTTTTACATAAAACTTAAGAATCATGTTTTGGTTAGAACCCTCCCCCCCCCCCCCCTCCCTCCCAACCATGAAGATAGCCATAGCCCTAATTCCCATTGGTCCTCAATCACATTTTCAGATGACACCTTACCTGAACCCTTATAGGACATAAAGCAGGACAAATGCAGGATCTATGGAAGGTAGGAAGATGTACCCTCACACAAGGATGTGCTCTAACACTAAGAAAATTACCAATGATAAACAAAATATTGCAGTCACTCACTTTAGATACATAGTTGACTGTGATGTTCTTGCCCATATCCTTCTCCTCAATCAGACTGCAGTATATATCCTTTACAGGGTGCAACCTTCCGGGGATCTCAAATATGGGACAACCGCCCAAGAAGTCTGAGAACTTGCCCTGATCCAGGGTGGCTGACATCACCACCACCTTGAGGGGGTGTTGCCGTTTGGAGGATTTCAGCTCCTTATCGGAGAGAAAAAGCTGCTTCACAAGGCCAAACAAGATGTCCTGCATGCGGCATGATACAAATTAGGTGATTAAAAAATGATTGGATTGATCAATTACAGATCAAATTTTTAGCATGACAACAGAATGTATAAGGCTTTCAGATGGAGCAAAAATACAAATCTAAGAAGGCTATGAATCATCAATATCAAATAAAAAATGTTACTAACAATGAGGATCGTGTCTTAGATGAACAGATATAAAAGAGTTTCTCAGATAACTATATGGTCTCAATGAACTGGTAAGAAGAATGGGAACTCAAGTGGTTTAAGTGGGTCCGTTTCTCAATAGACTTAAAATCTCAAGAAAATTATTAACTATATAATTAGCACGCTATATATGACAAGGAAGCATATATCCAATACAGTCAAGAATTTTAAACCTAATCAGTAGCAGGCACTGCAAATATGCATACTGGATAACCTTAATTTCAATCATATACATGATTTTAGGACTTCAAACATAGAATTTCAAATATGAATAATGAAGATAACAAAGTATATACATTGAACTGTAGAATACAAAGTTGCCATGGCCTACAGGTAAACAAGTCTTGAGTATCTGTATGGGAATTTCAAAGAAAACATCTTACTGTATCTAAACTCCTTTCATGTGCCTCATCCAGAACAATGACACTGTACTGACTGAGCTCCCTGTCTCGAAGGAACTCTCTCAGAAGACACCCATCTGTCATGTACTTGATTGCCGTCTCTAAAAGGTGGAGAAAGGATCACCATTTAAGTTTCACACAGCAATCATCAACCATTACAGATGCATGCATTTCTAATGGTCTTGGCTCTCGATCAATTTTAAATAAGAGAAGGTATAGACTTAGTTTCAACAATCACTCACTATGCACATGCATTAAAATCCCTTATGCCAAACAGGACGTGTACAAATACCAATTCTTCCTGAATGTAGTCGATCAGAAGTCAGTTTTAACTCCATCCGTGGAAATTTTCAGGTGCACACTCTAGCATGCACTACCACGCCTTTCCTAAGTTAGCAAACATGCAAGGTTTAGTGCCCTGCTGACTACAACCTTAGAAGGTTCAGAAGATACATTACCAACTTAGACGTAACAGTAACAATTAGGCAATAATAGTTTAAAATACTAATAACCCAAAGAAGAAAAAGAACAGGAGGAGGAGGAAGAGGATCGAGGGGGAAGAGAAGAAGGAAGGGTAAGAAGAAGGAAGGGAAGCAGGAGGAAAAGATGACGAAACAGAAGAACAAGAACAAGAATCCTACTAATAATAGTTATGATAATAAGAATAACAACAACAACAATAACGATAATAATATTGATAATAATAATAATTTCTTTATGAAAAAGATCCTAATCAGACTACATAGGTTAGGAATTACTCTCTCTTTGTAAACTTTTGTCTTACCATTTAATGTCCAGTCATCTTAGACTTAACAGCTAATATTATAAAAGAAAAGATTTATAATGATAATAATAATAATAATGGTAATAATAATAACAATGATATGATATGAAGATGAGGAGGAGGAGGAGGAGGAGGAAGAGGAGGAGGAGGAGGAGGAGAAAAAGAAGAACAAGAACATGGACAAGAAGAACAAGAAAAAGAACAAGAAGAAGAAGATGAATAAGAAGAAGAACAACAACAGCAAGACGAAAGTGAAGAACAAAAACTTGAAGTAGAAAAGCAATTTTTTAAAAAAAGGAGAAGAAGAAGATGAAGAAAAAGAAGAATAAGAACAAGAATCCTACTAATAATAGTTATAATAATAAAAATTAACAACAACAATAATGATAATAATATTGATAATAATAATAATTTCTTTAATGAAAAAGATCCTAATCAGACTACATAGGAATTACTCTCTCTGTAAACTTTTTTCTTACCATCTGATGTACAGTCATCAAATCGGACTTGATATCCAACCTTGCCTCCAACTTTGCATCTCATCTCATCAGCAACCCTTGATGCAACAGACGTGGCTGCCACACGCCTTGGCTGAGTCACCCCGATCATCCCATGCTTGTGGAAACCTGAACAAAATGAAAGTGCCATTTTTACTAAGATTGACAATGACAGCTAGAGTGGTAAATAAAGAAGTAAAATCAAAATAACCTAGGCATTGCCAAGCCCAAGCATTGATAACTCCATTAAAGTTTACTGAGCCATTATTTTAGGAATTTAGATTTTACTTTTAGGCAAAATACGGTAGGCTAAACAAATTTAGTCTTTTTCTCTTTTCTTGCAATTGCCATCACCTCAGATTCATATAGACTTTATGTCAAGTTTTTCAATGGAAAATACAATAATGAAAATATAATTTGGGACTATTGAGTATGATATAGCTTGGAAAAGCTGCTTCAGGGATTACCTCACATGCCTCATGAAGTGGACATAAAAATTTAGTCTAGTGAAATTACTACAGCCACATCAATCACAGCGTATGGGACAATTATATCAAACTAAGAAATGATTCATATTCAATAATATCACTAAAACTTACCAGCTTCATATAAAAATTGAGGAAGTTGTGTAGTTTTGCCACTTCCAGTTTCTCCTATTATGACCAAAGCTCTAGAATCTTGGATGGATTTCAGTATGTCATCTTTGAAACCGTGAATAGGCAACAACTCTCGACCCATGGAGGCTGCCATTTTTATTAGTTTGTTCGTTGATCACCGGTACCGGCTTAACTTTTCTCCACTGAGTTATTGTGTACAGCCGTCCATGGAAACGAGCGGATGTATATTTTAATTGAAGCTCATTTGCATGCGTAATTGATTAATAATCACTAATATCATCTTGAGGTAATATCCACTAAATTTACTCTTTTAAGTGTTCATTCTGTCATTTACTTCAGAATCGATATTAATTTCGGGGATATCTGTCCCATGTCATCGCTAATATCTGACTTGAAATACAGACTTTTTGAGACTGTCGGACGAATAGCAATATTTACCAAGGGTGAGGCGTCTCCCTAGCTACCAAAGGTTGTGTACGACCGTACACAGCGCATCGATCGACAGGTGTATTTTTCGCGTGCAGCCTCATTGTAATTTTATCAACATAGCTCAGCGTGCAAAGACGCTAGCTTGCAATTAATCAATTATCTACCGGGCTGTATCCAAGACGATCTTTGCACCTTGATTTCTTGGACATATTAGCATTTTGGTGATAATTGCTTGGACTAGACCTCGAGATGTCGTCGCAGGATGTAATCAAGAGCACTGCGAAGAAATTGTAAGTAAAATATATTTTAGAAGGAATATATTTTAGTCTGACTTTGACTTGAGATTGGTTACGTTACGGATTCGTCCTCAATAAATGTTTTGATCCAACTGCATGATTAGTGCAGTGCATGCATGTCTGTCTGTAAATTATAATATTTGAGCTTGACACACATAAATATGATTATGTTGATATTCTACACTGATACATTAAATGACAGGTGTCAGGTGTTCTAACGTTTACCATGGACTACTTGCTAATACATGAAGTATATTTATTGAATTTGACTTTGAGCAATTTTGCTGCAAGATCTTTGAAACTGCATAATTTGCATATCAGTGAATGGAAGGAGGTTTTGTTCAAATGCTGAGACAGATTGCTATATAATGCTATTTTGACTTTAACAAAATATTAATACCAGCTAGAGTAGTATCTGAATATTAGATCTTCTTTTTATTGAAGAATTTGACCTATTCTAAATTATAATGAATTAATCAGATATGTAGAAATTTAAGTTATAATTCACCTACTCTTCAGTCAGTGCTCAACAATTGTGATTGATTCATTAATGCACATTCATTATTATATTGACAGTTTTGTTTTCATTAATTAAATAATTAGTTTGCTGTCAATTTATTTTGCAATATTCAAATTCAATCGAATGTTCCCAATATACATGAATATCATTATATATATATTTTTTTTGGGGGGGGGGGGGGTGGGAGAGGCAGATGGCACTCATATTTGTGTTCTACAAGCTGTGTGACATACCTTATTATATCCCAGGGGTCACTTAATATGTCCCTATGATAGGCCTATGTCTATGAAAATTGAAAGCCTATCAAAATTTTTGTTCATCATATTTTACCAGAAATAAGGGGTATATATATTTTTAACTTCATTCTGGTGTTGATATAATTTCTTTTATCATTATTATTGTTTTGTTTTGTTTTTCAGAAAATATTACATGGAAGTGAAACGTCTGGAGGATGCCTTTGATCTCTCAGGACCAGATAAACCACAGAGGCATTACCCAACTCTCAAACCGGTAAGATTCTGACTCGGCCTCGGTGTATGATGATCTTTATTATTATTATCATTAATACTGTACTTTATTTTACTTAACTCTAATCCATCGATGTTGGTAGGACAGCGCCTGTTCATCGATCGATTGAGTTCCTTTACATCAATACTTCAGTTTGTTGTGGTTTCGTGTCGAGGTGTGTGTGTCGAGGGTGGAATAGTTCTGCATTCTTCTTCTAGTTACTTCAGGGTCATATACTGAAGGTGATTTTTTTTCCAATAGTTATCGAGTTTGTTTTTGAAGGCATTTACTGATGTGATGGGGCATTAACCACTTCTTCAGATATTGTAATCACTGTTATAATTTGTCATAATCTTTATTATTATTATTGTTATTATTATTATTGTTATTATTATTATTATATTTGTAGTCAACAAAATAAGAAACCAGATTATTTATCAATGGATGATATGGGACTTTACAAAATGGGTTGATTTAAGATTTTTCCTCAAATGAGATTTTTACTGTATAAATCATTCATTCTACAAGTTCTTTTGACAGTTGTCGTAATGATTATTTTTTGTTATACATCATCGTTTAGTTTTTTTGCATACAAAGAAATTTCTCTTAGTTAAGAATAAACATCTTGATAAGCTTTCATTATATATAAATTTATGTGTATTTGTACCAGTAATTGTATAAACAAACACTTTTACAGAATCCTAACAGAATGCAAACTCCTGTGTAATGGATGTTAAAAGTAATATATATACCGATATATCTTCTCTCTTTGCAGCGGCCCACCCTCCTATACGATGGTCTTCATGATCGATCATTGAAGCACTACTTCAAGAGTCCAGAGGTCAAGAAACACATGACCCAGATGAGACCGAAATCTAGTGCAATGGCCACCGAGGATAAAGTCAGGTAATGTGAACACACCTTCTAAGATATATACACAGTTTGATAATATTACTCCATGTTCATTTGAGCCATGTTAGCATTGTAAATAAAGCAGGCCGTGTGAAATCAACTTCTCAGTGTTCATTACATATAATCAGAAACATGTCATTCCATATCCATGATACATTACAGGCATCATGGTATATCGAAAATCCGTCTTGCATCCATTAGGATGAATTGCACATTTGTTTACAGATTGAAACAAAGTGCATACAAGAACATGTAACATATAATTTGATCTTCTTTGGAAATGTAGAGCACTCGATCATTGTGGAATGGCCCAGCCTTTCTCTCTTTCTGAAATATAGTGTATTGATGTATGATTTTTCTCTTTCATTTGCAGACGTGATGTGGACAAATACATGAATAAAACACAGTACACTGTAAGTATTTTCTTTGAAAATGGAAATGTGTCGTTAAAAATGGTTTGATGCCTACTACTTATTTTTTATTAAACTGTGTTTTAATATATACAGTTCATAATTTGTTAATCAGTGAGAACTCTTTATGATATGTGTTAGAAGGATGGAAGATACATGTTTGAGGATATTTTAATTATAGGCGTTAATCTTCCATTACGTGTAGCTATATATTTTTATTTATCATAATTTGCTGGTGTGTAAAAGTTTATAGGGCATAAACTTCTTTCATCTGAGTTTAATACGGTAGACATGAAATTTTCTTTGAGTATGACAATTTGATAGCCTAAACACTTATCCATGTTTATGTGTCTTTAATTGCACAGGTCTATCAAATACGACACCATATAATTGCACTTTTTATAACGGAAATAATTATATATAAAAATAACCACAATCTGCTTTTACTTTAAGCTGAAGGCTTAGCCCTGAACATTTTAATTGCCAGATAAAATTGGATGGTTTTGTCAAGAAGCAAATTAAATGCATAATGATTGAATTATATGGACTGTGACATAAGTTGCAAAATACTGGTAATGGTTCTGTGCTTCTTTAGAGAATGCAAATTGCAGATGTAGTGAAGTATTACATAATACAAGACCAGGATGAGATGTTTTTGAGACGGAGTGCTTGTATTTATAGTGCTTCCTGTTCAGGGAAGATAGATGTGTGCTGTAGTTAACCATGCTTCAATGGGTACTGCAGTGAGTTGCAACTAGTCTTTGAAAATGCATTGTCTACTTACTGCTGAGGAAAACTGCAGAAGTGATTTTTTTTTTTTTTTTTTTTTTTGGGGGGGGGGGAGGGGGTTATTTGATTTGTAATATATATCATGTACAAAATTGTACATACATTGTACATTTGAATAATTAAATTCTGTCCCAGAATTGGAAATTAATGAAGTGTTGCCTACAAATGTTATCACCTTCTTTAAAGTAATTGGATTATTTAAGTAAAAACCTACAACAGGATTGTAATTTCTAATTTTACTTTGTAAATCACTTTTTTGTCTACAAAAAGTATAACTTGTATTAAATGAATCAATGTCTTTACTGAGATGTATATGTGGAAGAAAGAAGCAAGCAATATACAGTATATGTGCCTCTAATTCCATTTTCAATGTCTGGGAAACATTGTCTACTTTTAAATGAGAGGATCTGACCTACTGAGAAGATAATGCTATTTTTAGTGTTCAATTTATATCCCCTGCATGATTAATCTTATATCAAATATTTCTTTTATTTTTGTTGTTCTTACAGAACGCGTATTCTACAATCGTCAGACCCAAGGCTTCCGCTCCTAAGAAGAGGCGCAGTAACTTCCGAGGCGGCCCTCTCATGCTGAGGTCAAAACACGGCCCTTACCTCTCCAAAGGAGAGACGGAGAGATTGGTCAACACTGCCACCAAACTCCTTGTTGCATCGGTAAGTTTGAAAGAATTCCCATAACCCTTTGGATATATTCATTTATATTTTTTAATTCATGAAGATCTGTAGAGAGATGCAAGTTATATTAAAATGATGAATTGAAGGGATGAGGATATTGTTCCTTAACAAATAACATTTATATTTTCGTTTAAATTGAATATACATGTAGTTCATAAAATCTCCTGAATTTGTTGACATAGTCAACAGGAGCATGAGTTACATGGTTCTGGTCTTTAGCTTTTCCTCTAATTCTTTTTTTGCAATTTGTTTGACTAAGTATCTATTCATTTCTTCACATTGCTTTATATTGTACTGTCTAGGTACAAAAAGTAGAAATTATTTGTGAAAAAATGCATCTTTTCAGCATTGCTTTTACTTAATTTTCTTCTTTTTAGGAAACGATCCCGATTGAGAATGGCAAGAAGAACAAGAAGTATTCAGCAAGGGTAAGTCTTTTTTTTAAATAGAATAGTATTTACATTTTTTAGTATGTTTAGAATGATAATCTAAATGTCCTTTATATTTAGTGCTTAAGTATGTTTATGAAATGAATTTAGAAGAAAAGATGTTACAGTTACTTATTTTACTTTGTGTGAATTCCATTTTGGTAAGAGAAAACATTGCCATTTATTTGGTCTGCTCTATTGTGGCCTGCAAACATTTGTGATTAAAAACAACAACTTTGTAATGGGTTTGTTTATTTATTAGGTGTATGCTACACAACAGATGGGACCCGGGGGTAGTCTACCACTCATCGAGTCCTCTGCCACATATCCACCCAGGAGGCCTGATAGGCCCAGGTCTACCTATGGCATGAGGCCCAAGTCTGCCATGGGCATGGATGAGAGGCCCAAGACTTCAAGAATGAGACCCAAATCTGCTGTGTACAATCCCAGCACAAAGCGATATGGGTAAGTGTCAGGTTCCAGTCTTGCCCTGTGTTACTAGAGAAAGTTTTCTTTACTTTCATCTTCTTGATGTATCTGTAGGCCTACAACCAACTATTGAAATAGTTGTTAAATTAGGCTTTGTGTGGAAACGAAATATATGTGGCCTATTGTAACAATGACATTACTCCCTATGCAGAAAGTCTTGACAAAAGATCATTTTAATGTTAATTCTGAAGCAAATAACATCCTTAAAGTATTCTACTAAATTGTACTTTTAACAGTGATTGAAAAGAATTAACAGAGGAGTGGTGTTTTTTATTTATATTTCAGTATCCTATGAGTTGCTCTGTGAAACAGGTTTATAATTGATACATGAGTGGCATTGGAAGATGAGTAGCAACTAACAGAATAACTAGGACTTGTAAACCTTAAAATCAATGCGGGATTATTGTCTTTGATTTATGACAGGTATGACCAGTATGGGCAAAGGATCCGTATCAGGCCTACCCCGCCCCCTAATCATTACGAGGCCTCTGAGTCAGAGACTGAAGACGATATCTCAGAAGATGGCCCAACCAGTATGCTGGTTCCAGTTAGGAGTGGTACTTCACAGACCCCTGAATGGCTCAAGTATGTCATCTTGCTAAATATATTCTCTATGCTCTTGATGATGTTACAGCTTTGGTAGTCTTGTACTTTATCATTAAATGCTTGAAAGAATTTGCCATTGATGATGACAATGTAAAAAAGAAAGTCCTCTTAATTCTCAATTCATTTAGAAGTAGCATTGCGTCACGTCAGTATCATGTTGATTAGGTTTATCTGTAATCTTCAAACTTGGCTTAAGATCGGCCTTTGTCATTTGAAGTTACATGGTTACACTATGACAGTTTCTCACTTTTGACACATTTTTAATACTAAGCCAGAAATTAATCTGATTAAACCCATCAGAAATGTGTATTAAATTGAAATCAGTAATCTGCAATGAATTAATGGGAAGTAAATATTTCATCTTGCAGCATTCAGATGTCCAAAGTTGATATGGCTGGAGGAGCTATGCAGTTGTATGATGATGATATGGAGGAGGAAGAGGAGCAAGATGATGACAGCATCTACCAAGAACCAACGATCCTGCAGAACGACTTGGCCTTGGTCAGCTACGACAGCACCACACAGACCGGTGTAGAAACAGCCATGCAAACCGTAGAACGTGAAAACACTCAAGAAACGCAGACGCGGCGTGCGAACACCGTCGAAGCACTAACCGACCCATGGCAATCAGAGATCTCAATGCAGACCGATCCCCCTCCTATAACATCAGGCACGCAGACAATCCCTCCTCCTCCAGAAATGAGTACACAGACACTGCCCCCTCCCCCAGAGATTTCAACTCAAACAATCACTCCCTGTCCTGAGATCAGCACGCAGACCCCCTCCTCGGGGCCCGCCATGTCCACACAGACCCTCCCTGAGATGAGTACGCAGACAATACCAGAGGCAATCAGCACACAGACAGATGCGGCCCCTCTTGAAATCTCAACCCAGATAACCCCTGACCCCACCCCTTCTCCCTCGGAGGAGGAAGAGGAGGAATTGGACGATTACGATCACTTGCGACATGGTCCGCGACTGAAATCAGGAAAGAGGACTGTATATGAAATGGCGATCCATACTGGTAACAGATTAGGTGCAAGCACGAGAGCTGATGTGCATATTATCCTTTACGGAGAGAAGGGCAACACAGGAAAGATCAAACTGAAGCAATCAAAGGAAACCAAGGATGGGAAGAAGATGAAGTTCCAAAAAGGACAGGTAAGTAGTCTAAAGATTAATGCTACCCTATTCTGAGCAATTAGAATAGCACACATATATCCACCATGCCAGGTGCTCCAATATTACCAGGCTCTGCTAGACTACCGGTACCCATTTAACACCTCGGTGGAGAGTTGTAATTATAGATTGATGAATTGCCAAACGAGGAATTAAGCCATGTAGACCACAGACTGATGACATATCCACAAAACCACAGCACCTCTCAATCTACTCACCAATTTTATGTATCAGCCTGCAGAGAAGGATTTGTCATTTTGCTTTTCAAAATGAAATTTTACAAAGAATTCAGCAATTAGAATCTACTTTATGATGGTTTACTTTGTGTTTTTGTTTTCAGATTGATGTCTTTAAAGTAGAATCCTTCTATGTAGGCAAGTTGGAGTGCGTAACCATTGGTCATGACAGGAAAGAATTGGGTAAGTGTCATCAGTAGTATAATTTGTACAGATAATATGCAAACAACTGTAATTTATGCTTTGAAAATTTAATGATATTTAAATTTTTGTGTGATTTTTACTTTATCACTTTTTCTTTGATGAGGAATTTTCAATTGAGCTTGTTAATGAAGATGATAACAACAATAAAAGAAAGATACTTAGATGTTTACTCAAAATAGAAAAAGACTTAAGTTTAATGTATATTTCATATGAGATGTTCAATGTTCAAAAGAAAAGAGAAGGGGTGTAGATTGTAGATTAAGAGAAGAGAGAGAGATTGCAAGCGGTCACATATTGACATATAAATAAAGGCTTGCGAACTCATAGCCTGCTATATTGTTTATACTTTCCATATAAAGACTGCGAGTGAGCTCTGTAAAATAAGCATTGTGCTAATGTTTTTATGTGGCTTTTCAACAGGATGTGGTTGGTTCTTGGATAAGCTGATGATCAGGGAGTATGGTGATGATATCAGCTATGAGTTTGTGGTTGAGAGGTGGCTCTCGGCTCAGGATGAAGACGGCAGGACGGTCAGAACTCTACCCGTTACTAACATCATCATGGGTAAGGAAAAGAAGTGTATTACAGTCAAACTTTCTGGAGCAACTACCTGTATAAAAAAATCACCTTTCTGTAGAGACTTTATTCTGTACATCCCTTGAACAGTTTTCTCATTGAAACATGTACTAAAGGAAACCTGTATATCAAGTCCATCTGGCTGTTTTTCATTTTTTCTTAAATCGTCTGTAATGTAGGCCTATAAAAGTTTGACCATGTGTTCGTGTTAAATGATGACTAGAGTATACTCGCTGATTCAACATAGCATTTCATTACCTTGATGATATTATTTGTATATCATAATAATTAATTTCATTTACACTGTGCAGTAGTTCAAGTAATGAAAATATCAAATAAATTAAATACTGTAAAAGTAGAAATAATCGCGGTAAAATAATTTTCGCTGATTTCGCGCAAAAATATAAGCATGACTTCTAGTGCGTGTATGAGCGGGCTGAATTACGTGCAACGCGAATTTAAGAACCAGCGAATATGTTTTTGGGTCGCTCAGCGCGAAAATTAGCGTTTACAGTACTATGTAGATATCCCACCGCTGCCACTGTATAAACAACAAGTATTTTAATATCATGTCATTGAGAGATGGATGTAAGAGATAGGTCTCTTGATTTTACAGGAAGATTAACACAAAGAAGATCCCCAACCTATTAAATACATTTATTTCTTTATGGTATGTATTTTTTGTCTTCAATCATATGATTAGTAGTGTTTATTTAAATGGTATTTTTTACCCGCTGATTGATCTATTTCAATTTTTTTATTATTTATACTCGTACTCTTTCCATGGTTTCTCAATATTTCCCCCAATTTCACATTTCAGAACTGATATGTCACTTTCCTTTCGATACGTCTTACATGTTTAAATTAGGACCTCCAAGATTAATTTGAATGATATCTGTTTTACCTTCTTATAGATGTTTCATCCAGTGGATCAGACAGCGAAGCCACAGACTTTGTTGAACGCAGTGATGACAGCAGTGTCTATACCAACACTGATCCTCACTTGAGCCAGATTACAGAGACAGATGGTGGTTCTTCGGCAAGATCAGGGCGTAGGAGACGGCACCGTAGGAGACGTGCCGCTTCAACGACAACGGCCACTGAAACGGAAAGTGACTCTGATGTCAGTGACACAGAGAGAAGTGGTGGAGATCGCACGACAGATCACACAGACAGCAGCGGGAGTGGTAGTAGTAGTAGTGATAGTGGAAGCAGTAGCGGGAGTGAAACGGAGGGTGGTGATCGCAGTAGCAGGCGACACGCAGGGAAGGGTGATGGGCACAGTGACAATGAGGGGAATGGTACCAGCAGAGGTTTCTTCAGGGGTGGGAAGATGGAAGAGCCCCAGCACTCAGAGCCATTGCCGACAGAAGTAAGAGATGCATCGGTATCAAGACCCAAGCAGTCGACACCCATCAACTCCAGGCATCCTTCGCCTCATCCTCCATCCTCCAGTGATGAGAAGAAAGGCACTGATGTCTTCATGAGTGGATACCTGGTAAGAGAGGAAATAATAATAATAATATAATATTTAGCTTTTATATAGCACTTAATACAAATGTCTCTAAGCGCTTTACAAATATACTATTACCCTGGTCATTGGATTCTCAGTGCTTGCCCGCACACACTGTGTGCACAATCTCCATTGATCTGCTTAGAGCCTGAAGGGCAATAAATCATATTTTTGATGATTAGTTCACACCCTTCGATCTACCTGCCAGCACGTTATGCATGTTAGCTATGAACTTACATCTAACTTGGATGGCCAACACTCTTTCTTTAATTCAAATATGTACTTCCTAGCCTGACAATTATTCATACGTCATCACAGTAGATAATTCAAACTAATTGAAGATATTATTGATTTTGCGTAGATGATATAATGATACATGAAGGCTTGAGGATTGATGAGAAAACAAATCAACAGTTAAAAACAGCAACATGTTATCTGTAACAAAAAAGATATTTGCTACGGTATGGTGCTAATAAATTGTTTTTCATTGTTCTAATGAAATGTATTTATTCTGTAAAAACACTACGCCATGGATTGTTATAACCAATTTCATCATCATACTTTCTTTTGCAGGCTGGCATCAAGGCAAAGGAAGAGGCAGACAGAAAAAGAAAAGAGCAAGAAGAAGAGGAAGCAGAAAGAAAGAGGCAAGAAGAGGAGAGGTTGCTATCTGGTCCATCTATCCATGATTGCTGCAAGAAAGGAGACCTCGACAGAATAAAGGCTCTTATCACATTCAAACCAGAATTAAAGGAGTAAGTCAAAGATTAAAATAAACAAATATAAAAAAACAAATCATTTATGAACTGCAAAGAGTTTTGAAGTCACTGTGACATGTAATGTTTTCCTGGATTATATTGTACATTGATATTGTAGTAGTACAGAGTCCCTTTAAACAAAATCTTTTGATACTTTTTGATATTCCATTGTTTTACAATCTGCTTCAAACTGCTTCAAAAGTTTATGTGCTTTTTGAGTTTTGAATTTTCTGTTCTATGTTTTGAAATTACAATTATAATAACGTTATGTTTTCCTATAACATCTAAACTATTACTTATCCGGTTTTGGAGATTAAAAAAGAGTTTGCTTCTTAATTGCTATGATAAAAAAGTACCCGGTATGACATCTTCTATTGGTCACTTATTTTGATAAAAAAATCTGAATTTTACTAACATCATTTTGTCTTTTCTTGCTTTCAGTACTCCCGATGAAAGGGGTTGGACACCACTCCACTGTGCGGCTGGCTCCGGCAATGGGGACATCGTCAAGTGGCTGATCGTCAGTGACGTCAACGTCAACATGCTCACCCCTACAGGCTATAATGGAATGCACCAGGCTGCCATGAATGGCCATGTTAACATCATGATGGTACTGGCCGCTATGGGGGTGGATGTCAACTGTAAGACGGTGGATCAGCAGACGCCACTCCACTTAGCTGCTATGAGGTGAGGATGAATTTCCATCTAATTAATATTTTTTAATTCCATCATCCTTTACAAATATTGTACAGATGTAGTGAATAGGTCATCAGAAGTTTTTTAATTTTTGTTTAAAGATTTGATTCCTAGCTTCAGCTCAAATGACATGTGGTATCATTGAAATAATATTAGAATATAGATCCTGATAAGATTTGAGAAAAGAAATGGGGACTTTGCATTGTGATATTGAATCCACTCTGATTGAATCAGCTTTGTTCTCTTATACAGATAATAATAATAATAATACATAAGATTTGTATGGCGCCAAATCCACTTGACAATCAAATGCTCAATGGGAGGAATACTAGGGAATACCATGGAGTTTAGATAGTAATCAAATTTCTTCACCGTATCTCCTATGCCGTACTTAGACTATGTTTGTATGTTAGTTCACAAACCAGCAATGGGAGCTGGCGTCAGAGTCTCAATTCATAAAGTTAAATTTTCACTGTGATAATCTTGTCTTTGCTTTTTTTCTATCCACATATAAACATTTCTCATGTTTGAGACCGATTTCATTGCATGACAAGAATTCTTAAATGTTCTTTCTTTTTTGGGGTGTCTTTCCAGTGGTCACATCGATTCCTGCAGGTGGTTGGTAGCGAACAAAGCCTGTGAGGATTGCGAAGACATCATGGGTCGGTCAGCCCTGGACCTGGCCTCAGACTACCAGCAGACCGAGGTGGAGAAGTTCCTCAAGTCTTGTAGGAAGGACCTCAAGAGTGAAGACAGCTCCCTCTCTCAACTCAGAAGCCAGTGAGTATAGCCTAGCTCATATCTTGGAATACCTTGAGAAGTAGAACTACCATAAGAACCTTATCGAGTCTCTTTTCATTAGATAGAAGAGATTTAAAGCCCCACTGCACTAGTTTGGCGAGGAGGGACTAGACCTCCCTGCATGGTCACTGACAGGTGGTTATCTCATCAAATCAGCTCTCAATTAACATAAGAAAAAGATTATCATGGGGACCAATGGTCACCAATTTGGTATTGTTTGCTATATAGAGGGCCAAGTAGCTATAAGTAGTGCAGTGGGGATTTAACAGATAGAAAAACAATATTTGAGGAGATTCATTGATTAGTTCATGCACATACAGTATAAGATGACAATATGTATTTATATATGTAGGCCTGTGACATCATCCTGCATACCAGCTTCGTGTAATGTCAAAAAATGCTTTAAAACATACAAAGTTTTTTGTCTGACTTTAGCCTTATGTTTCTATATTTTACTAAATAAAAGCTTTATTTTGTTTCATTGCAAACTACAGGTCACCAACCAGATCTTCTAGTCAAGACGTGAACAATGCTGGACAATCAGGAGAGGTAAGATCTGTCGAAATATGACATTTTCTAAAGAATCTAGAAAGAATATTGACCAAACGGTGATTAACTGCAGAAAAAAAAGCTCTCGGCAATGCTTCCAATTATAAAGTTTAGTTTATTTTTCTTGAGTTTGTTTTAATTTTCACTTCCATAAAAATGGAAAATATATAACAATAGAGTTACATTTGAAAATGAATTGCATAACTATAGTAGGAAGGCTACAAAGAAAGTGTTTTGTTAATGTTTCCATGAGCTAAGAACAATATAAATGAGAACAACAATTGACTTAAGTGTTGTTATTTTTAATGTGATCACCGTCAGTATTATCCTGAGACTATATTTTCCGGTAGATATTTCACTCAACAAGATAACTGATTTCAAATGCAAAAAGAAATATCTCAAGATTTATTCAATTTCTGTTTCAATTTTTTTCTTCAATTCCAGATACCAGATACCAACAGACCAGTCACGCCCAAACCAACTGAAAAGCAAGCTCTTATGGTAAGCAGATCCCTGTCCTCTATGTTATTCATTCCATTTCATTTCATGTTATTCCATTTGTCATATAAAAACATACTTATTTATAACATTGATATTTACAGATAAGTAAAGAACATACAAATAACATAACGAAAGATAAACAGGAAAGAACAGTAAAGTCTTATGTGGTGCTGGTCCCTTACAACATAATAAAGAATTGTACCCTATAACACTTAACACCTTACACTTAACATCTAACACCTGATTGCATATAATATACAACTTATAACATGCTATTCACATAAAGCGTAATTGTTTTTATCTCGTTTTAAATGTATTTACAGTTGGGCTTGCTTTAACATTAGGAGGTAACTCATTCCATGAAATTGGTCACTAGTGCAGATCATTATGATGTGTATGATAGGAATATTTTCACTAGGGAATGGCGATGGTAGATAAAGTTTCCTCTTTGTTTGTGTCAGAATCCTTTGACGATAGATTCTGACGCAATGAAGTCCCCATCAGAGGGATATCAACCCCCAACAAGGGACTACCGGTATTCAGGATGCTTCAACTGTGGAGAAAAAAACCACGACAGGAGTGAATGTTGGCACGACGGCATGCTTCAATGTCATAATTGTCAGAAATTTGGTCATAAGGCAAGGTTCTGCAGAGGAAAACTATATTAATTAAATGGCCATGATGAGTGTGCCGAACCAGCAGCTCTCTCGGCTCATAGTTATCTCTCTCCCGAGTTACTGATACAGTGCTTGTAATTGAGAAGCTGACATGAATAGCACGGATCAAGCAAGTGATTATTCTGCTGATGAACATGCAGCGTCAGTGTGAACAAAAATTACACACCATTAAATAAACATGAAGTTGATAAGATGGTTAGGCTACATATCTGTCATACTTCCAAACTGACAACGACTCTAACAGTTATCAAGATAAACTTCTTTGCAACTCTAATGATTTTGAACTGAATCGTAATCACTTTATCTCAGAAAATCATGATGAAAAAGACACTTTTTGTTGTCCTTATAACAATGATGAGGATTTTTATAAATGTAATGCTTCCTGGGAGAAATTTCAATTATTAAATATATTTGTGGCTTCCACCCAGTAAATAAGATCGATTGATCGATCTTTATCAATAAGGTCGATTGATCAACCTGTATTGAAAAAACACAAGTCAGAAAAAATCTTGGAACCAGCGGGATTTGAACCTGCCATCTACTGCTTGCCGGGCAGCGACTCTACCAGATCAATCGACCTTATTGATACAGATCGATCAATCGATCTTATTTACTGGGTGGAAGCCACAAATATATTTAATAAATGATGAGGATGTTGTTTCTTTTATTTCTAACGAGAGCGAAGTAATTAGCATCACTTCTCATATTCCTTATATTAATGATGAGATTATTACTACTAACCAAGGTGACTCAACAAAGAGTGGCTAGTATTGTCGTAAATCTCATAGTAGAATAAAGAGAAACTGTGGATAATTGCGACTTGCTCATCTAAATATACGATCATTTTGCTAATTTGCTCTAATTTTGATGATTTACATGTGATTATATCTGAAAATAATTTTGATGTTATTGCATTGAATGAAACTCGTTTATGTGAAATAATATCAGATGATACTATACACATTGATGACTATGTTGTGTACAGAAAGGACCGTAATAGACAAGGTGGAGGAGTGCTTTTATATATCAATGACAATCGACTTAACTATAAAATCAGGTTTGATCTCATGATTAAAGATATTGAAATGGTAAAATTAGATAATGATTCATTTTGCACTGAATTCAGTAATGAAAACTGGAATAACGTTCAATAGTGCAGGTGATCCTAGTGAATCTGTAAATGAAACATGCACGTGTTCGAAAAAGAAGAGCTTAACTTGATAGACCTCCATGGATCAATGCAGATATATTGAAATTGATGCATGAAAGAGATGCAATGAAACAGAAAATGATTGGAAAAAACATTGAAATAAAAATGAAGAGAAAGAAAGTGATGAAAATGAAATAATATTAAGAATGCAAGGAAAAGGAATGTAATGTCGAAGAGATCAAAGCTGAAGAATGGTTAGATTATAAAAAGATGAAAAATTATGTATCTTCAAAAATCAATCAAAGTAAAATAGAAACTTTTCGTTATCAAATTGAAAACTCATGTTATGACATGAAAGGAACATGGGTAGTGTTGAATAAATAATTATTACTAGGTAAAAGGTCAGGTAATAGCATAACTTGTATAAAAAATGAGGAAGGAGATATACTCAACTAAAAAACTATTTCTCAATAACTAAATGAGTACTTTGTCAGCATTTGCCAAAAACTTTGCCAAAAACATTCCGTCTGCAAATAAATGTGTTGACGAGTGCAGTCTACATCTGTTAACGGTATAATGTCAGATTTTTTGCCAGTTGAATGTGGAATTCCCCAAGGATCCATTTTAGGACCCATGCTTCTTATATTACACGTAAATGATTTGCCATGTGGCCTCAGTCACTGTAAAGTTTGCATGTATGCTGATGATATGGTAATATATGCTTCAACAAATGATACCATAGAATTAAGCAAGAAGATAAAAAAGATCTAGAATATGTTAAAAAGTGGATGATATAAAACAAACAAAATTTGAATTTAAAGAAAATGGAATATATTTTATTCGGTACGAAACAACGTCTGAAAAAAGGTACAGATACTGATTTAAACAATACTCGATAATTCTTTGTTAACTCAAGTTAGTAAGTGTAGACGCCTTGGGGTAATCTTAGATGATAGGTTATCATGGCAGGAACATATTAATACTATTCATAAAGAAGCAAGTAACAGATTATATATGCTCAAATCTATAAGTATAGGAAAAGAATATGAAATGAAATTGGTTTATAATTCACTAGTATTGTCTCAATTAAATTATTATGATGTAGTATGGGGCGGATGTGGAAGTACAAAAGAACACAAATTACCCCAAAAATCAGAAAAGAGCAGCACAAATATTTAATTCCTCATCAGGTGAAAATTTAATAAGACTAAATTTGAAAACACTTGGCAATAATAGAAAAAAAATAATGTAGCCATTATGATGTATAAGATTGTCTCAAAACAAGCTCCTGAATATTTAGTAGAAAGGTATATGTGACTTTTACATGAATATGTATTTTTGTTTTTGTTTTAAAGTTCTACTTATTTAATATTTAAAGGTACTATGTCCCATTTGCAGCCCAAAAAAAATGAAAAAGTTAAATTCCAACTGCATTTGAAAGATAATACTAATTTAGAACTTCCCTAAAAAAGGTGGGGCTTGAAAATGTCTTCAAGTGGGAAAATAATGACTATTAGTTGTCAAATCGACTTTAGGGCTATAGAGCCCAAAAGTAATAGTCTTGATTTTCAGACAATTGTACCGAATGGTCATACGTTTTATGCTGCGCAAAGATTCAATCAGTTTACTCTTGGCCATCACAAGAATATTATTGATGTAGACAAATGCTCATGTACCCTTTACAACTCTTTTCATGTATGTTATTACCAAAGAAGAAAAAAAGCCAGTCAGTCACTCAATAGTGTCTGACAGTGAAGTCTAGCAAGTAAACGGGTTTCCTTGCATAATTTGAATATGAGGACACTGCTAACGTTTAAATTTCACACAGAGAACATACATGACATAATACATAATTCCTGCAAAGTTCTACAGCATTTGAGGTTGGCTGCAAAAGGGACATAGTACCTTTAACATAAACATATGTGTTGGCTTAACTTATTTATTATTTTGTTATACTTCTTTTAGTTTCTACTATATACCAACAGATTTTGATTTTCATAACTTTTTTAAATTGTTAATCTTTTAGACCTAGCAATACATTTTTAATTACTTAAGTGTTGTAGCTCATTGTATCCTGCACCCGGCAGTATGCCGGATGATACTTTGGATTCAGATCAGCAGTGTTACGCCGCGTTCACGCGTCATATTCTTGTGTGTGCTCTAACTGCCACATTCCTTGATGGATTTCTTTCAAAATTTGTATGGAGGTGTTTGGTATAACCTACACACCTATACTTTTTGGTGATGCTGCCTCTAGTGCTCCGTGTTCTATAGGGTAAAAGGTCATATTTTTGTGGATGGTTTTTGTGCACTCTATACAGTATATAGGCCACATTTCTCAAGGGATTTTGTTGAAAATTTTAATGAAAGAGTATCTTGGTATAATCTACAAGTTGCTGCCACCAGTGTCCCCTGTTATATAGGGTCAAAGGTCATATTTTGCAGGATGGCGTGATCGAGTGCATTATATAGCTGCAGACCACATTTCTTGATGATTTTTGTATAAATGTTTGTATAGAATATATGTTGGTAAAATCAATATCTTTACTTTTTGGTGATGCTGCCCTCATTGTTCTGCCTTTATAGCGTCAAAGGTCATTTCTCCCTTTTGTGCGCTTCTATTGCCACATTTCTTTCCAAATTTGTATGGAGATTTATCTTGGTACAATCTACGCATCTACACTTTTCAGCGATGCTGCCCTCATTGTTTCATCCTTTATAGGGTCAAAGGTCATATGTCTTTCACGCCCTGTAACTGCCACATTGCTTGACGGATTTCTTTTAAATTTTGTATGGAGTTGTGTCTTAGTAAATTTTTAGTTTTGGTGATGCCGTGGCTTGCCGCCCCCAGTTTTCCATCTTTTATAGGGCCAAAGGTCGTATTTTAGGGGTTATCTTGTGTCGCTCTGCAGTGCATGTATGTCTAATTGACCCATTTCTTTCAAAATTTTATATAGAGATGTTAGAGATGTATTATACTCTAATCTACACACATATTGCTTTGGTGATGCTGCTCCTAGTCTTGACAATAGTCTGAGCCACTAGTGGCGATCTCTACGTCATCACTTTGATTCAGGGAAGGGAGAGGGGATCTTTGTCCCTCCTTAGAACATCAGGATGACCGAAAACTCTCTGCCAGTGCCGGGGGATACATTCACATTGCCCAGCAATACACATTGCAATATTTCTAGTTTTCTATATATTGTTGTGTTATGGTTGTAAATTTGTCAGTGTTATATTACTTTTGTTTATATGTCATGATTATGTTGCTTTTTATCAGCACGGCCCTGATTGAAACCTGTCTGTGAACTGTTTCGGGTCTTTACCGTGTATAATCAAAGTATATAAATGAAATAAACTCAACTCAACTCTAATTGTTGTTTCAATTCTACTTTTGTTTAATACTTCTCAATTTCATGCTGGTAAATCCACTGTGCTGTTTAAATAACATTTCTGCCTAGATATCGGGTCTTTCTGCCTAGATATCAAATATATAGACTTACTACCAGCACTTAATTGTCTTAATTGGGCTGTCGTATTATCAAGCAATCTGCTTACGATGACAGTCCTTCTTCCTCAAATAATGTTATGATGTTTGAGGAAATTCAGTATTCATGACAGTTTATCATTTTGTTTTTGAAAATAACAATTATTATATATATATTTGCTTATTTATGATTGATTGTCAGAAAAATACTTATTGTACTTATTATAATTTATATCAAGAATCTGTATTTTTACATGAATACAGAAGAAACTTAAATCAAATCAAATCAAGATCATTAGGAAGTGGAGGAAATGTATATTAATCTCTCCTTTTATCCTATTTTCTTTTGTGGCATAGGCGAGGCAGAAATCTTTCCATGAGCAGCAGAACAAGATGTCCACAGAAGGGATGAGCTTCCTAGACAGCATCCGAGCAGAATATGAAGATAATACTCAAGAACAGGCAGCATTTTAATATATAAAATATATTATCATAATTATTATATTTAGTAATAAAATTATTATTACTCATTATTAAATACTAATTACTATTATTACAGGATTTTAATATATAAATTATATTATCATAATTACTATTAGTAGTAGCTATTACTAGATATTCTAAGATCATTTGTATGACCTGAAAATTATCCCAGAATGTCTAGTACCGGTAATTATTTAAGTATTTCATTTTTAAGTCAAAGTGTGAACAATACAGATACCTAAAAATGAACAGTAATACATAATGTCTGTCCATCGTGCTTGACATTCCAGTTGTGTTTTAGTGTGATAATTAAATAAGCAGATAAACATATATTAAAGATACAGACAATTTCATTAGTATCATATTTATCTGAAAATAGAAATGGGGGATTTTCAATAGGAAATTACTTTCAAGTTCAAATCCCTAAAAAGATTTTTGAAAGAAGATGAATAAGTTTAAATGTTATTTCCTTATAATTGTGTGTATCTCCTATCACTCAATACAATATGATGTCTGCATATTTTTGCTTCCTGGTTGTATACATGTTTAACATTTTGAATAAGTTGCAAGCTTTTAATGAAACATAATTTTTTGTTTTGATATGTCAAGATAGTGAGAATACCCATAAATGTTCATGGCTGATAAATACATTTAATGTATACATAAACGTAGAAGGAAGGAAATTGTTTTCCACCACTTGAAATACTGTTTTCTTCCTGGAACTATATATTGAACTAAATGTCATAATGAAATGGGACCTTTAATGATATATTCGAGATTGTGTGGTGCACAAAGACGCTGTTTTATTTTGTGCTGGAAATGTAGTCAAACAAAATGTCATAAAGAGGTCATTGTCAAAATATTCAGGTGGCCATGTGAACAATTTCTGTATTTACTTACCTATAGGCTGAAGGTTTTCATTTTCATCATGTGACATCTCACATCATTATTTGAGGCAATGTTCTAGGCAGCAGTATGTAGCCTCATCTTCATTTGTAAATGTCAGGTTATATTTATTTTGTTATGATATGTATAACGCTATAATTTGGAACAAGTATATGTAACGAAAGGTGCAAAATTTTGTGACAATATCATTAGTGAGATATAATCATTCTTTGTCATGTCAACAAGTTCAGCTATATTCATTATTCATACTTTCAGTATAAACTTCGATTAAATGAGAGTGAAAAATCAGAAATAGCCAGTACTAAATGCGATATTCAATCTTACCAGTGTATATATTCGGTAATATCTTGGTGTAAAATTTCAGTATCTGAAGAATTGCATTCGATTTAAGCTACCAAATCGCTTGAAGACTAGTTAGATATACTGAGATATTTTTTAGAGATGCATTTATTTACATTTACCTATGGAAGTGAAATATACCCATTAATCAATTCCTTGATATATTTCCTCTTTGCTCAGTTTTAGTATTTATAGATAGCAGTAAGTAATCATAAAAATATTTTACTATGTTATGGACTGATGTTTGGAATTGATAAGTGACAGATCAAGCTACGTTTGTGTGCTACTCAACAAATTACTGCATCTTGACATTTGTGCTGGCTGGTTAATCTCTTTCAGAGTGATTTTAGACTTGAATATGACTTCAATTTTCCAAAGGTCTTTATTGTACAAATACAGGTTTACTCTGAACCATATTTTTGTATAGATTTTGGCAAACGGCTTGCTTCATAATCATGTTAGTAATCTCAGCCATATGTATTATGATGAGGCTCAACAAGAATGAATCTCCATAATGTTTGTTTGTTTTTTCCTCATTTTTATGTCATCTTCTCAATTTTTGGAATATTTCCAAATCATATTTTATGAGGTCAGCATCCTAACAGGAAATTATATTAATCTATATACATGTCTCCTGAAATTAGTTCTAAGGATTGTAAATATATATGACTTTAGATTGTATATACATTTATTTCTTATTCCTTGAGAATTCTGTGGGAATAATTGCCAAGTTTATAATGGTTTCTGATAATTTGTTAATAGCTCATTTAATTCTGTTTCTTTTCAATGAAACAATCATTTTATTTGACTTATCAGCATTTTTGTCAATGGCTGTTTGCTCAACTGAGAATAAACATAGTCTTTCAAATAGACTTCTAATGAATCTTGTTTCTTCTTTTTCTGTATATATCTATATTTCATCAATTGGTAATGATTGCATCGTTAAAAAAATCAAATAAATACAGAAAATGTGACTGAATTGTTCAGTCTTAAAAATTCAATTACATACTTCAACACAAAGCACAATAATATGTTCAAATTAATAATTTAATGATTAATTTTTAATCAACATCTTTGAAAAGGCATAAGACTATATAGGGCATCCGGTTTAGTTTTCTCCCATCTAATCAAAACATCTCTTAGAACAATATCTTATTCCAGAAATTACAGCAACAAAAAAAATGACAATTTTCGTGTCCGACGAATTCATAAAAACATGAAAGGGCTATAATGTGTATATTCGTCGAAATTCTTGCATTGCTAATGAAAAGAGAGGCGTATTGTCCTGGAGTATACGTGTAATGAAATCTACATTATTAATTAAGGGAGAAATGACAAGTATGATGAAATATATTCAATAATGCATTAAAAAGAATGCTATATTATCTAGATTTTATTTCACTACAATCGTCTCTGACTTCTAAAATAGGTTTATATGATCGGAATAGTCTTTAAACAATGTTTAATGTTGCGGCATTAAAATATGCTTGAAAAAGGCGGTCGTTGACATTCTATTTACATTTTTTAAATGGCATACTATATGAACATGTTTGCCTTTATTGTTTTAACCACAATCCATGTATTTACCGCAGATTTTTCATGGAATACGTTGCATCATTATTACCGGAAAGCCCTCTTGTCAACCGAATTCCTGTTTTCCAAATTTGACCGTGCCTGCGAGTACTATCTCTTGAGCATGTTGTCACCGTGATTCAATAAAAGAAACTTTATATTTTGGGATCGTGACTATATGACATCCTTGGAAAAGGGTTGTTTGTTTTTACAGTCGTATAGACCGTATATAATTATCATGTTATTCATCATAGTTTGTGGTGCCTGTCAACACGGACAAGGTGATATAATGATTTTCGTAAACTAACTGCCTATATTATGATACGTTTCTATTTCGAAAGACAGAAGGGAATTAGGATAAGATTGATGAATTGATCAGGTTTGTGAACAAATGAAATTCAACAAATTAGAGAAGTATATATGTTGAAGCGCTTAGAGACATTTTGTATTAAGCAGGCGCGGATCCAGGATTTCTTAGGGGAGGGGGCCCAACTTTTTTTTTTTTGCTCCCGAAAATTTGAAAATCGCGCCGGCCGAAAAGTCGCTCAGGTGGGGGGGGGGGGGGGGGGGGGGGGGGGGGGGTGGGGGGGTAGTGAGCACATTTTTTTTTTTTGGATCCTCGAAAAATTAAAATTTGCACCCCCCCCCCCCTTGAGCGCCAGGGGGGGCCCAACCCCCCAAAAAGGTAAAAATCGCGTGATTTTGCATGATTTTTTTCTCAAGGGGGGGGGGCCCGGGCCCCCCGGGCCCCCCCCCCTGGATCCGCCACTGGTATTAAGCGCTATATAAGCGGAATATTATTATTATTAAAACATGAGAATACGAAACAGACACCAGATATGCCCCAAAGGCCAAAAACATATGGTTGAGACATTTAAAGAAACAAAAACACTAATAAAACTTCTTTAATTTGCTTCTGCTTCTTCTTCTTTTTATTCATCATCATCACCTTCTTCAGTTTATGCTTGTTAGGCATTGTTTGTTTTACTTTTATTCTATTGAGTGATCGCAAAGCCTTCCTGAGGAAATCACTGACTGATTATTGGAAATTTTGTTCAGATATTAACTTTTAGAGGTGATGGATGATATCCTATACAGAGAGAGAATAATGAATTGACAGAAGTGACAGAAGGAGGGAGAATAGAGGAGCATGAGAAAGAGAGAAATGGGGAGGATGGAGGAAGGAAGAGGGAGACAGCGATATTAAAGAGAGAGAGAGAGGGGGGGCGGGGGGGGGGTTAGTGAGTGAGTGAGGGAGAGGGAGAGAGTGAGTGAGTGAGTGAGTGAGAGAGAGAGGGAGAGGGGAGGGAGAGAGACACTGAGAGAGAGAGAGAGAGAGAGAGAGAGAGAGAGAGAGAGAGAGAGAAGGGGGTCTGTGGAATTAATTATAGAAACAAATAAATCAGAGAAACAATATGACGGACAATAAATGATACCAGAAAAATGGAGCAATATACAAAGCCTCGAGGAAACTCAGGCACCTTTGAAAGTCTATCAGTATCACAGTTCATGATTATATTATTCCGACCTATATATCCCATATCTTTTTGCCCCAACATCGAAGTGTGGCCCATTCAACCCGTATTTACATTAATTCACATGGCTCACTTTTCCAATTCTCATGATGTGACAGAGGACATGTAGTACCCATATGGTGAAAATCATTAATGTGTATTTATAATACATGTATTTACTTTAATAGTAGGCTATTCACCTTTCATATTTCATAAATATATTGCCAATGCCCAATCGAGATTCCCCGCTCAATTCCAAAACTTTTTCTAATGCTCTTTCTCAGTTTCTGAGTTATCTGCGGGCGCTGGGGATGGGGTCAAGGATAAATATATTTGGATAACTTTTCAAAGTTCGATTGACCGCGGACGATTAAATTAGATCTACTATTGTTTTTGTTTAGTCAGTTTCTTGGTAGTGTTTCCCCCCTTTTGTTTTATCATAACATGCACTTCGAGCACAAATATAGAGTTGTTTTCACTTTTATGTGAACAAAGGCACAGTGTTGTTTTGCGTTACGAACATTTTATACGACCGGTTGCCTATCACGTGATTTAAACGTCACTTTACTTCCTGTGTCGGTCGACGATGAAGTCATTTGTTCTTGAGCGAAACGACGGCTCCTAAAAGGATAAAAATGCCATTTACTGTCATATCCATGTGTTTTCGAGTTAACTATTAGGTAAGCTTGTAGCGTTGATATATTTGTATGAAAATCTGGAGTTTAGTGCCAAGAAATTTGTCACAATTCTCTAGATATGGGTTTGCTGAGGATCGTGATTGATTAATTCATTTTTGCGTGTGAGTCAATACTGAGTGAGTGCATGAAAATATGGTCATCGAGTGCAAGGTATGATTGCCATTGTCTGCCCGCATATCCCCGTGCCGAGGCGCAGGCGCAGGGGTCGGGGCCAGCTGGTCGACTGGCACTGGTGCTTGTGAGTTGTGTTCCTGTGTAATGTACTGGTTGCATACAGCTTTAGTTCCATTGGCAATTTGGCATTGTAATCTATTGCAAGGGTGTTAGCAATGGGATATGACTGTTGTAAATCATGAAACCTAGAACTAGAAGAAGGCTTTAAGTTTAATTTCGTAAATGGATGGGATTCATATCAACTAGAGAGTCGAGTAGAGTCTAGATCTAGGTCTAGAATCTAGACTAGATCTAGTCTATTTTTTAAAGAAATCATGACATGGCATGACATGACAGGGTATTGTAGTGCCGGAGCGGAATATAACTTATCTTACTGGGCCTAAATCTTAACTACCATATAAACGACTAGAATAAGGATTAGTCCTACCATAAACTGCGGAACTAACTGTACTCGAAGCTGTACCGTCGAAGCTCGAAGCTATACCGACGCGTGGAGCTCCACTAGACGCTAGTAGAAGTAGTAGACAGAAGACAGTAGACAGACGAGACGAGCAATCAACAATGTTTGTACTTGTCGCGTGCAATCTCAGGTTCAATCTGATGTTCCCAGTAATAAACACGCCCGCGGAAACTACCGCGGGTGTCGCCTAATGCGGGACTTACGCGCATATGCCGCCAGAGCCGTAGTGGCCAAGGCTGAACCACTACATTATTCCCCACTTAATGAGTTTAAAGCCCAACTTAAACTAAACTAAAACTAACTTAAAACTACTCCCGTACCGCAGTGCGGGGTCACGCCGTTCCCGCTGGCGGATGGGTCAAGGACCCTCCCTGCCAGCACCGGTGAAGTCTTGGCCTTTCCAGAGGGCGGGCGCCTTTATCATACCTAAAAATATACTGTATTCCAAAATTTGATACCGGAAATATGATGAAAAATACATGTGTATAGAGACCCAATCCCAAAGCCATAATAGTGCATGAAATATACGACTATATAATATAACTAGTCAATCCCATAGCCATAATGATGCATAAAATATACAACTATATAATATAACTAGTCAATCCCATAACCATAATGGTTTCCATTCTGGTTACAAACAGAAATATACCAGTTAACCCTTACCGTGCCGGTGTCACGTGTAAATGACAAAGAATAGCAGTCCTGGCACGGGCGTAAGGGATTAACCGGGGCATTACAGTCATAAAGAAACAGAAATATACCAGTTAACCCTTACCGTGCCGGTTATACATAATGACAAATTGCAAAACGTCTTGGCACGGGCATAAGGGATTAACCGGGGCATTACATTAAATTCCCAAGGTGACCGAGCATGAGAGTGAGTGATCAACATAAACGATGAATGGCAATAAGTGTGCAGAAAAGGGGAAGAGCCCAATGGCTCCCCATTCCCCAAGTGCAGTTTGGATGGTACAATGTCCAGAAACTGGGCAGTCCCACATGAGAGCCAAACGGCTCCCTACAGGCAGTCCAAACGGTGCATATAAGAAGTATTAGAATGATAAAAGCAGATCACTGAAATCAGATGGAAAATGATATAGAAGGTGAAAACACTTCAACAAAATAAGATTACATTCTCTGGGCCACTCGGCCCCCGGGGGCACAATAGCCACTGCCGGCAAGTTCCTGATATCATTCAGGGCACCCAGGCCCACAACACCATCAAGCAGATCCAGAGGAATTACTCCCCCAAAACATAATCATATTCTGTAAACAAAAGTGAACTAAAATATATATAACAAACATGTTCTTTCCCCCGATCAAACATGATCCGAGGAATCCAAAATGGAACCGGCACCATGTCCTTGCGGACGAGCCGTTGTGAATGGCTTTGATAGTGAACCATAATATATATTTAAGACAAATATGTTATTTCCCCCGATCAAACACGATCCAAGGAATCCAAAATGGGAGCCTGTGGGTGGGCTGGAAAAGGGAAAGGTCCTTACTCTGGAGCCCTGGACTCCCAACAACCCTACATCTTACCCGCTTCCCACTAGAAGGAGGCACCACGGCCGTCCTAGCGACACAAACTCCCTGGATACAGGCTGCCCTGGAATCCGTTCCATAGTACATATGTACCTCCTCCCCCCCCGACAATAACATAAACTACCTGGACAAAGGGACCGACCGAAGAGTCAGGCGGGTCACTAACATTATTTACCTTGACAAAGGGACCGACCGAAGAGTCAGGCGGGTCACTAACATTATTTACCTTGACAAAGGGACCGACCGAAGAGTCAGGCGGGTCACTAACATTATTTACCTTGTCCAAGGGACCAACCAAAGAGTCAGGCGGGTCACTAACATTATTTACTTTGTCCAAGGGACCGACCGAAGAGTCAGGCGGGTCACTAACATTATTTACACTAGTATTCACTGATTGTAGGCCTCTTGGTTTCCAGATCGGAGATCGGCCTCGCTCTCCGACCCCTCCAGGTTTTCCGGAACTTTAGCCACGGGAGATAGAGAGCAGGCATGGGACAGCATAGAAACCTCCAAAGACTTAACAGTCTTCAAGACTTCCGCCAACATACTATCCATGTTGTCCATGCGTGTCCTCAAACTGGAGAGTTCTTTCTTCACTCCACTCATGTCCACCTTCAGACTGCCTATGTCCTTCCCTTGAACCTCAAGAAGGGTGCTGACATTCCCCCGGTCCGCCGCCGGAGCCGGACGGGGAACATCTCGACCTGTGGAAACTGTTGGGGAACGATAGGGTTGCCTATGCCGATAAATTCCCGGCTCCTCAACTGTATCATAACTGTCCTTCCCCCGGTCCTCCACAGGAGCCGGACGGGGAACATCTCGACCTGTGGAAACTGTTGGGGAACGATAGGGTTGCCTATACCGATAAATTCCCGGCTCCTCAACTGTATCATAACTGTCTGCCTCCTGATTGTACAGGCAAGTCTGCTGCACCTGCTGCCGAGGAGCTGGATATAAACGGCGGGGCTCGCTCCCGTACACAACACGCTGGGTGTGTTGTGCCCACCTGATGGCCTCCAGGGCCTCTTCAACGGACTTCGGGCGTTTATTCAGAGCGGTCAAACCCGCCGCCTTATCCGTACAACCCTGGCATACACTACCGCTCAAAGGTTTTGGCATCGGTTCCGCTCCGTAAACCGCACCGAACTGTGTACGGTGAACGGCGAGGATCCGTTCACCGTACTCCGAACTTCGGTTCCTCACCGTTTGCTCACCGTTTGCTCACCGTTTGCTCACCGTACGCTCACCGTTTGCTAACCGAGGAATGGCGGTTAATAACAAAAAGAAATGTGCGCGCTAAGTCTGCGAGCGCGTATCCAAAGAACTCTCAAAAGTTGAACACACGTACGCGGAAAGTCAAGTTATTTGTTTTATTTTATCATACCGATGCGCGCTTGCCACTGACGTCACAATCAGTTTATTATTACATCACAATAGTGTAAAAGAATGCTTTTCATTCCGAGCATAAACACACGACAGAATGATACGAAAACGATTATTTAGTTGATTTCATTGACGAGACAATCATACGAAAATGATTATTTAGTTGATTTCATTGTCGAGACAATGATACGAAAATGATTGTTTACTTGATTTCATTGACGAGACAATGATACGAAAATGATTGTTTACTTGATTTCATTGTCGAGACAATGATACAAAATTGATTGTTTACTTGATTTCATCGTCGAGACAAGGATACGAAAATGATTGTTTACTTGATTTCATTGTCGAGACAATGATACGAAAATTATTATTTAGTTGATTTCATTGTCGAGACAATGATACGAAAATGATTATTTAGTTGATTTCATTGTCGAGACAATGATACAAAAATGATTATTTACTTGATTTCTTTGACGAGACAATCATACGAAAATGATTATTTACTTGATTTCAATGCTGAGACAATGATACGAAAATGATTGTTTACTTGATTTCATTGACGAGACAATGATACGAAAATGATTGTTTACTTGATTTCATTGGCGAGACAATGATACGAAAATGATTATTTAGTTGATTTCATTGTCGAGACAATGATACGAAAATGATTATTTAGTTGATTTCATTGTCGAGACAATGATACGAAAATGATTATTTAGTTGATTTCATTGTCGAGACAATCATACGAAAATGATTATTTACTTGATTTCTTTGACGAGACAATCATACGAAAATGATTATTTACTTGATTTCAATGCTGAGACAATGATACGAAAATTATAATTTACTTGATTTCATTGACGAGACAATGATACGCAAATGATAATTTAGTTGATTTCATTGACGAGACAATGATACGAAAATGATTGTTTACTTGATTTCATTGACGAGACAATGATACGAAAAAGATTATTTACTTGATTTCATTGACGAGACAATCATACGAAAATGATTATTTACTTGATTTCAATGCTAAGACAATGATACGAACATGATTATTTAGTTGATTTCAATGCTGAGACAATGATACGAAAATGATTATTTAGTTGATTTCATTGACGAGACAATCATACGAAAATGATTATTCAGTTGATTTCATTGTCTAGACAATGATACGAAAATGATTGTTTACTTGATTTCATTGACGAGACAATGATACGAAAATGATTATTTAGTTGATTTCATTGTCGAGACAATGATACGAAAATGATTATTTAGTTGATTTCATTGTCGAGACAATGTTACGAAAATGATTATTTAGTTGATTTCATTGTCGAGACAATGATACGAAAATGATTATTTACTTGATTTCTTTGACGAGACAATCATACGAAAATGATTATTTACTTGATTTCAATGCTGAGACAATGATACGAAAATGATTATTTAGTTGATTTCATTGACGAGACAATCATACGAAAATGATTATTTAGTTGATTTCATTGTCGAGACAATGATACGAAAGTTAGTTGATTTCATTGTCGAGACAATGATACGAAAATGATTTCTTTGACGAGACAATCATACGAAAATGATTATTTACTTGATTTCAATGCTGAGACAATGATACGAAAATGATTATTTAGTTGATTTCATTGACGAGACAATGATACGAAAATTATAATTTACTTGATTTCATTGACGAGACAATGATACGAAAATGATAATTTAGTTGATTTCATTGACGAGACAATTATACGAAAATGATTGTTTACTTGATTTCATTGACGAGACAATGATACGAAAATGATTATTTACTTGATTTCATTGACGAGACAATCATACGAAAATGATTATTTACTTGATTTCAATGCTGAGACAATGATACGAAAATGATTATTTAGTTGATTTCATTGACGAGACAATGATACGAAAATGATTATTTACTTGATTTCATTGACGAGACAATGATACGAAAATGATTAATTACTAGTTGATTTCATTGTCGAGACAATGATACGAAAATGATTATTTAGTTGATTTCATTGACGAGACAATGATACGAAAATGATTATTAAGTTGATTTCATTGTCGAGACAATGATACGAAAATGATTATTTAGTTGATTTCATTGACGAGGCAATGATACGAAACTGATCGTTTACTTGATTTCATTGACGAGACAATGATACGAAAATGATTATTTACTTGATTTCATTGATGAGACAATGATACGAAAATGATTATTTACTTGATTTCAATGCTGAGAGAATGATAAGAAAATGATTATTAATTAGAGAGAGAGAGAGGGGGGAAGTAAAAGATATGAAGCGAAAGAAAGGGAGATAGAGATTTGAAAATTACATAAAGGATCTATAACTCCAAATCACACATAATTCATTATTATTCTATTCATTCATTACCAATCCGTTGACCCTGGCCCTACACAAATTTGTCACAGACCGCAAACAGCATTTTCACAAACCAGGATTTTTTTAATTATAATCTAGGCCATTACTTATTTTGGAAAACCTCTCTCGATCTCCATGTTATGACATTCAGTTTGCAGGCAGGCAAGCAAAGTAGTTGCGAAGCTCTCGTGTTTGACATTGAGCCAGGGAGGTTAGTTCTTTTGTTGCCAAATTTATTGCAAAAGATTTATTAATAAGAGTATTTCAAAGTTATATCACATCTAATATGGGGTTATGAACTCATTATAATATGGATAAATATGGGTGTTATTTCAGTGAAAATGACGAGCATGCTGTGTGATTTACAGAAAAGGTGAAAGGACGGGAGAGAGGGAGAGAGGGAGAGAGGAAGAGATAAATGTATAACTAAGACAAAGGCGAGACGAGGTGGAGAGAGAAAGAAAGAGGGAAGATAGTGAAGTGATCAAGGGGACCGGGGGGGGGGGAGGGGGGGGGGTAGAGAGAGACTGGAAGAAAACCCCTTTGCTGCTCTAATGAACAAGCCATGGTATGTTTACATTCAAACCAGGCGGGTGTTTGGGTTTCTTAAAACCTCTCTAAACAAAAGAATAAAAGAATACAAAATGTAGGTTTCCTCAATATTGCTGTAAGTCAGGCGCCATGTTCGGTATGGTAGAGTTCGGCATTTTTTTACCCGAACTTTGGTTCGGTTCGGGATTGAGTAATATATATAGCAAGACCAACAATTATAATAATGTAATAGCTAGCAAGACACCCCTAAACGGGCCCTAAACTTGATTTATTACATTCGCGTGGCCCTTGTCACATTCAACCAAGTCCCCAGAGAAACAAAGTTATCTCTTATCTTGTTGACATAATTATATCATTCAACGACTGACTCTTATCTTAATCTGTTGCTGAGTGACTTGATGACAGAGAAAGTGCAAAATTTCCTCCCTGCCTGGGTACAGTCTTTATGTACCCAGGCAGGGAGGAAATTTTGGTTCCCACGCTTACTTCTTGGAGCCTTGCCAACTTCACAGCCATGTTATTTGTTTTATTTTATCATACCGATGCGCGCTTGCCACTGACGTCACAATCAGTTGGATTATTACATCACAATAGTATAAAAGAATGCTCTTTTCATTCCGAGCATAAACACACGACATAATGATACGAAAATTATTATTTACTTGATGTCATTCCCGACAGAATGATACGAAAATTATTACAGATTTAATGTATCATGTACGGACATGCTGAAAAACAGTATTATGCAGAGCTGAAATCATGTTTTTTAATCACCGTATTTAAATAAATAAAGAAACAAAACTTGCTCACTGGTATGCAATATCAAGGTCACGTTCGAAGCTCCCGGTGGGCCTAATTCTATTGGTCAGATTTTATTCCTCTTCTATCTTTCGAATATCTATACTTTATCATGATTGTCTCTTTCTGTCTTTCCTTATGTTATTCTATGTTTCTTCCTTTTTATTCTCATGTTATTCTCTGTTTTTATTATCATTCTATCACTTTCTTTTTGTGTCTTTCCTTATGTTATTCTTTGTTTTTTCCATCTTTCATCTTCTCTTCTATCTTTCCATTATCTATTCTTTATCATTTTTTCTTTCTGTCTTTCCTTATGTTATTCTATGTTTCTTCTATTCTCATGTTATTCATTGTTTTTATTATTCTTCGTTCTTTTCTTCTATCACCTTCTCTTATGTAATCCTTTAAAAAAAATATTATTCTATCACTTTCTCTTTCTGTCTTTCCTTATGTTATTCTTTGTTTTTCCATCTTTCCATTATCTATTCTTTATCATGATCGTCTCTTTCTGTCTTTCCTTATGCTATTCTAATGTTTCTTCCTTCTATTCTCATGTTCTTTGTTTTTATTATTCTTCGTTTCTTTCTTCTATCACCTTCTCTTATGTAATTCTTTGTTTATATTATCATTCTATCAGTTTTTCTTTGTGTCTTTCCTTATGTTATTCTTTGTTTTTCCATCTTTCATCTTCTCTTCTATCTTTCCATTATCGATTCTTTTCATTGTCTCTTTCCTTATGTAATTCTATGTTTCTTCCTTCTATTCTCATGTTATTCTCTGTTTTTATTATTCTATCAATTTCTCTTTCTGTCTTTCCTCATGTTATTCTTTGTTTTTCCATCTTTCATCTTCTCTTCTATCTTTCCATTATCGATTCGTTTTCATTGTCTCTTTCCTTATGTTATTCTATGTTTCTTCCTTCTATTCTTTGTTTTTATTAATCTATCAATACTTATGTAATTCTTTGTTTTCCATCTTTCATCTTCTCTTCTATCTTTCCATTACCTATTCTTTATCATGATTTCTCAAAACCTCTCTAAAAAATAAGGTTCTACTATCAAATTTTATGTTAGTGTTGTACCATAACAATTCATTTGTAACATTCTCGACTTAAAAAATGTCAATATATATATAAGTTCACTCCAGCATAGGATACAATTAACATAAAACTCAGGTAGATTGTGTTAACATAAAATGAAATATGTTTGCGATAACAATTTGATTTTAAAATCAATAACACAGAGATGATTCTCCTGCCACGTGAGTATTTCATCAGACGATAAAAAGTAATGTATTAACCTCACCTTGCGTTTATCAACAATGTACTGTAAAATAAACTTTCGCTTCCAGTAAGCGCAAAATAATGAAATATAATTCTCTTCCATTGCACATCGGAAAGAATTTGGAGAGGCATATATCGCAACGAAAGAAAATGGGGAAAAAAGTAAATATAGAATGAACAGTCATGACATGAAATTAGGAACAAAATACATGACAAATTAATTAGCTTGCGAAAACGTTAACATTTTTCTTCCAAACATTCGAACCAGGCCTTTGCGTTCAGTTCGGAAGTGCCATGTTCGGTTCGGATACAACACTAGTACCTGCCTCTAATTATTTCTCTTTCCTTCATTCTTTCCTGTTAAATTAGTCTAATCCCACACTGCTAAGACAGTGACGGTACTTGACCAATCCTATTTAAAAAAAATTATTATCAAGCCTCTAGCGAATCTCAACTCGACAACTCAAAACGATCGCTAGTGTATTCCCGCATTTTTCATCAATTAACGATCATCCTAACCACCACCACACAGTCATCATCACCATCATATCATAATTTCATAGTCATCATCATCATTAACAAATTCATCAAAATGTTACCAGCATATGATTATCTTTATGATACGAAAATTATTATTTACTTGATTTCATTGCCGACAGAATGATACGAAAATGATTTATTACTTGATTTCGTTGCCGACAGAATGATACGAAAATGATTATTTAACTGATTTCATTGCCGACAAAATGATACGAAAAATATTATTTACTTGATTTCATTGCCGAATCAATGATAGGAAATTGATTATTTACTTGATGTCATTGCCGACAGCATGATACGAAAATGGTTATTTACTCGATGTCATTGCCGACAGAATGATACGAAAATGATTATTTACTTGATGTCATTGCCGACAGAATGATACGAAAATAATTATTTACTCGATTTAATTCTTTATACATTAGCAAACGTGATTCCTAGATCTGCATGCGTCTTTATAAAATCTGTCATTGTTACCTCACAATACAGCATTCAATGTGTGCGCTTTATAAAATATGTCTTTGTTACGTCACAATACAGCTTTCAAAGCATGCGCGATCTTAGCTCATCACGTGCGCGCTTTTTGCTAACCGCGATTTCTCACCGTTACGTCACAATACAGCTTTCAAAGCATGCGCGATCTTAGCTCATCACGTGCGCGCTTTTAGCTAACCGCGATTTATCACCGGAACAGAGAAATCCGCGCGTGCGCTCTCTCTTGCTAACCGTTTGCTCACCGTATGCTCACCGTTTGCTCACCGTTTGCTCACCGTTTGCTAACCGAGACTTTGCGGTGAACAACAAAATCATGGAGATTAACCTCGGAGGATTACCGAAGGACATTGCGCACCAAACCGTAACCGAACCGATGTGCCAAAACCTTTGAGCGGTAGTGTAGCTGCAATACCATCTGAGTGCCGTCACCCCTTTGGTCAGACCCAAAAGCTTCACAAAACAAAGCCTGGAGCCGGTCGGACCACCCAAGGAGGGACTCCTCCGGGAGTTGGCGAGCCGTCCGAAACTCGGCTATGGCCTCCTCCGGAAATCGGGTAGCCCCAAACCGACGCCCCATCGCTGTCAACATCGGGTAATACGACTCGGTGCCCATATCCCGAAGATTGGAAAAACAATCCAACGCAGACCCTTCCAGACACCAGCCTAGAGCATCCAAACACTCCCTCGGACTCCACTGGCACGACGCAGCATAGCTTGTAAATTTCCTGAGAAAGGAATGCCAACTAGTCCTCCCATCGAAACTAAGCGACCTTGGCAGACGAGGGGGCCAATCTCGGCGCCCCTGCGGCCCTGGTGGGGATTCCCTAGTAGAGGGAGATACATAACTATCACGTGGGGGCACCCCGGAATACGGACCAGAATTGGTAGGAGGGGATTCCCTAGAAGAAGGATATACATAACTATCACGTGGGGGGACCCCGGAAAACGGACCAGAATTGGTAGGAGGGGGTTCCCTAGAAGAAGGATATACATAACTATCACGTGGGGGGACCCCGGAAAACGGACCAGAATTGGTAGGAGGGGATCCCCTAGAAGGGGGATAACCATAATTACTCTGTGGGGGTTCCCTGGAAAGTAGAGTCCTATCTTCCCTAAGCCAGTAGTCGGCGGAGGGCTCGGCTGGGGAGGGCTCGGCTGGTTGCGGCGAGCTCCTAACCTGTGATTCAGCCGCCAACCCGGCTATAGGCCCAGCTGGGCCTCCACCCGAAGGCGGACTTGGGGCTCGGGACTCGGGACTCGGGACCGACTGGGTTTGCTCAGTCCCCACCCCCTCCCTCTGTGCCTGCTCAGTCCGATCCGCCTTCCTATAAGGCTCAAAATCAAATAGATGCAACAGGTCCTTAGCTTCATGGAGACGAGGACACTGCAAAAATAACTCCTCCGTCAAGCTCCCACACTGCTCCCTCCACGTAAGAATCTTGTGGGACTTAGTTCTATCCACAACGGCCAGTAAGGCCTCTTCAGTCCCATAATTCACCTTAACCTTCTCTGTGGCCATAACCAGCTGTAAATCAGCAACGATTAAATAGCCAAATGATAAAATTAAATACACAAACAATCCTTCCTTCTCGCTTACTTAATACTTAGTTTCCTAATAGCTTACTAAGTACCCGACAGGAAAATACTGAACCCTAAACCTCACCGAAAAACACCGCGGAATTATCTCCACGGTGAACAGTTTCAGCGAGCGGGCCAAAACTAAACCCTACTAAGTAACACTAAAGGACTACACTTAAACCGGCAACATACCTCACCGAAAAACACCGCGGAACTATCTCCACGGTATAATGCTCGGCGAGATGGCCGTAGTCTACAATATTAGTAATGATGAAATGAAGATGAAATTAAATACCACCCACGATTTAACCCCAAATCCACAGATATACAAAACAAGACAGTCCAAAATCCCACTTAGGTACCTACCCAATCCTTCCTTCTTGCTTACTTACTAACGTACGTAGTTCCTTCAAGGAAAATACTTCTTGCTTACTTACTTAGTTTCTTAAAGGAAAATACTTGCTTACTTACTTACTTACTTAGTTTCTTACAGGAAAGACCTATTGCCTACTTAATAACTTACTTAGTTTCTTTCATAATCTTACTTAGTTTCTTACTAAAAAATTCCTACTTAAACAACCCTATACCCATAGTATACCTCACCGAAAAACACCGTGGAATTATCTCCACGGTAATAATACTTCGGCGAGAGGGTTGAAACTAATTTAATGACTCCTACTCACTACTAATACTCTACTCCTACTTAAACAACCCTATACCCATAGTATACCTCACCGAAAAACACCGTGGAATTATCTCCACGGTAATAATACTTCGGCGAGAGGGCTGAAACTAGTCTAATTAGAGCCTACTAAGTTCTACTTAGGCATGAGATATTTATTATTGCTGTCGTTCCGATGCAGGATCCTGCAATACGCGCTGCAGAACGATCGACGCGATGATTAGTGACAGGAGTACAAATATTATACAACACTGCGCCAGAACGCGTCGGCGTGATAATCTTCCGACTGCAGTAGGATGAATTGATTTAATATATATACGCGCAGCGCTGGCAAGCGTTTAAGCCGGTACACTGCACATGCGCACGACACAAAATTATATATCGAGTGTCCCGACATTGACATTTCTATATTATAAACAAGTCGGAGTTAAAATAACTTCTACCACAGTTGTGCGTGTGTTTATAAACATGACATTTACAAATAATTTCTACGTACAATCGTGCGTTTGTTTATAAACATGACGGAGTTAAAATAATTTCTACTACAACTGTTTGGTTGTTTTTAAACATGACGGAGTTAAAATAATTTCTACTACAACTGTTTGGTTGTTTTTAAACATGACGGAGTCAGTTAAAATAATTTCTTCTAAGACCGTGTGTTTGTTTATATTACATGGCGGAGTTTAAATAACTTCTACTACAAATTATGTGCGTTTGTTTATGAGCATCAGGGAGTTAATATAATTTCTACAATTGCATGTGAGTAATTTGTTTATAAACATGACATTTAATCATAATTTCTACTACAATCATGCGTTTGTTTATAAACATGATGGAGTTAAAATCATTTCTACTACAACATGGTATTTGGTCGTTAAACATGACGGAGTTTATAATTATTTCTTCTAAGACCGTGTGTTTGTTTATAAAAATGACAGAGTAAAATAAATTGTACTACCACCGCGCTTTTGTAAATGACAGAGTTAAAATAATTTCCACTACAACTGTGCGTTGGTTATAAACGCGACAAAATAATTTCTACTAAATCTACATACGAACACACATGACGGAGTTATGATAGAATTTCTAGGTCATCCCAACTGAACCCAACGCTATATCCACACACACAAAAACACGCACGTGTTCAGCTCATGTCCAACACACTGGTTGGGCGTACCAGGGATCCCTGGGCTTACGTTGGTGGGTGGTGTTAATTGCAAGCCTGTGCCAATCGATAATCAGCTTTGAGACTAATTTCTTTAAAAGTTTATCCATTCAGAATGTTAAAGGAGTGCTGCTGTATATCCAAATCATAATAAAACTGTCTTCGACTCGAAAAGGGTCTTCTCATTGGCTAAATAATAATTTGCAAGTTTATTTTTTGAAAGCAAATATTTGTTTTCAGTTGTCATTTATTCTCCTGAGGTATTCCAAGTAGTATGAAGTCTGAATTGGCAGACTATGCAAGCCCTTTCAGTTTGAGCTGGCTGGGGCGTGTCATATATCTTAGATAAGAACTGTCAAAACATGTCTGGGAAATGTAAAAAAAAACTGTAACGTAACCCCTCTTACTTTTATGACAATGAGATTGCCTACAAGTATTAGGCTATGGTATGCGACAAATTTCTTCCAGCAAAGAGCCATCCAGGGAAGGGGGGGGGGGGGGGTATTTTGATGTGAAATATTTTCAATCAAAAGTCGCCACCACGTTCTACCTCATTTTCTTTTTCTTTCGCAATTTTTGGAATCCTTTCATATAAATATATATTTTAAGTCATGACCTTTTTATATAGGTATGCGAATTTTATATTTTTGACGTAACCTCAAAGGGTGAGTTAAAAGCACACAGCTATGATTACAATTTGGCAAATTGAAATTCATAATTACTATCATTTCGTCTACAACTATAGTTCATCTAATAAACAAGGAATTACACCCCAAGAGTCTGTTGGCCATTCCGATAGGCCATGATTTCTTGTCGAATATAGAGACTTTTTTGCGATCGGGCGTGGGGGTGGGGGTTGGGGGGGGGGGGGAGGAGGGGAACTGAATTCAGACAAGGATTAATAGTCGAGAACGGTACAACGAATCGTCTTCTTTCTCTTATAATTTATTGAAATGTCAAAGCTTCCGTGCGGGAGGGGGGGGGGGGTACTGAATTCAGACAAGGATTAAGAGTCTAAAATGTTACAACGAATCGTCGTCTTTCTCTAATAATTTAATGAAATGTCAAAGCTTCCGCGCGGGAGGGGGGGGGGGGGTACTGAATTCAGACAAGGATTCAGCGAATCGTCTTCTTTCTCTAATAGTTTAATGTTAACGCTTCCGAGCTGGAGGGGCGGGGGAACTGAATTCAGACAAGGATTAATAATCGAGAACGGTATACAACGAATCGTCTTCTTTCTCTATAGTAATTTAATGAAATGTCAAAGCTTCCACGCTTCGCGCTGGAGGGGAGGGTGACTGAATTTAGATAAGCATTAATAGTCGAGAACTGTACAACGAATTGTCTTCTTTCTCTAGTAACTTAATGAAATGTCAAAACTTCCACGCTTTGCGCTGGAGGGGGGGGGGGGCTGAATTTAGATAAGCATTAATAGTCGAGAACGGTACAACGAATCGCCTTTTTTAAAAATAATTTAATGAAATGCCATATTTCCGCCTTGGAGGGGGGGGGGACTGAATTTAAATAAGCATTAATAGTCGAGAAATCGTCTTCTTTCTCTAAATTTAAGAAGATGTCATATAGCTTCCGCGCGGGACGGGGGGGGGGGCTGAATTCAGACAAGGATTAAGAGTCAAGAACGGTATACAACGAATCGTCTTCTTTCTCTAATGAAACGTCAAAGCTTCCGCACGGGACGAGGGGGGGGGGACTAAATTCAGACAAGGATTAAGAGTCAAGAACGGTACAACGAATCGTCTTCTTTCTCTAATAATTTAATAAAATGTCAAAGCTTCCGCACGGGACGGGGGGGGGGGGGGTTGGGGCTGAATTCCGACAAGGATTAAGAGTCAAGAACGGTACTACGAATAGTCTTCTTTCTCTAATAATTTAATGAAATGTCAAGCTTCCGCACGGGACGAGGGGGGGGGGGACTAAATTCAGACAAGGATTAAGAGTCAAGAACGGTACAACGAATCGTCTTCTTTCTCTAATAATTTAATGAAATGTCAAAGCTTCCACGCTTCGCCCTGGAGGGGGGGGGGGGAACTGAATTCAGACAAGGATTAATAATCGAGAACGGTACAACGAATCGTCTTCTTTCTCTAGTAATTTAATGAAATGTCAAAGCTTCCATGCTTCGCGCTGGAGGGGAGGGGGGGGGGGAACTGCATTTAGATAAGCATTAATAGTCGAGAACGGTACAACGAATTGTATTCTTTCTCTATTAATTTAATGAAATGTCAAAGCTTCCGCACGGGACGGGGGGGGGGGGCTGAATTCAGACAAGGATTAATAATTGAGAACGGTACAACGAATCGAGTTATTTCTCTAATAATTTTAATGACATGTCAAAGCTTCCACGCTTCGCGCTGGAGGGGAGGGGGGGACTGAATTTAGATAAGCATTAATAGTCGAGAACTGTACAACGAATCGTCTTCTTTCTCTAATAATTTAATAAAATGTCAAAGCTTCCGCACGGGACGGGGGGAGGGGGTTGGGGCTGAATTCCGACAAGGATTAAGAGTCAAGAACGGTACTACGAAAAGTCTTCTTTCTCTAATAATTTAATGAAATGTCAAAGCTTCCGCACGGGACGAGGGGGGGGGGGACTAAATTCAGACAAGGATTAAGAGTCAAGAACGGTACAACGAATCGTCTTCTTTCTCTAATAATTTAATGAAATGTCAAAGCTTCCACGCTTCGCGCTGGAGGGGAGGGGGGGGGGGACTGAATTTAGATAAGCATTAATAGTCGAGAACGGTACAACGAATAATTGTATTCTTTCTCTAGTAATTTAATGAAATGTCAAAGCTTCCGCACGGGACGGGGGGGGGGGGGGGCTGAATTCAGACAAGGATTAACAATCGAGAACTGTACAACGAATTGTCTTCTTTCTCTAGTAACTTAATGAAATGTCAAAGCTTCCACGCTTTGCGCTGGAGGGGGGGGGGGGGGCTGAATTTAGATAAGCATTAATAGTCGAGAACGGTACAACGAATCGCCTTTTTTAAAAATAATTTAATGAAATGCCATATTTCCGCCTTGGAGGGGGGGGGGGGACTGAATTTAAATAAGCATTAATAGTCGAGAAATCGTCTTCTTTCTCTAATAATTTAAGAAGATGTCATAGCTTCCGCGCGGGACAGGGGGGGGGGGCTGAATTCAGACAAGGATTAAGAGTCAAGAACGGTATACAACGAATCGTCTTCTTTCTCTAATAATTTAATGAAATGTCTAAGCTTCCGCACGGGACGAGGGGGGGGGGGGGGACTAAATTCAGACAAGGATTAAGAGTCAAGAACGGTACAACGAATCGTCTTCTTTCTCTAATAATTTAATGAAATGTCAAAGCTTCCACGCTTCGCCCTGGAGGGGGGGGGGGGAACTGAATTCAGACAAGGATTAATAATCGAGAACGGTACAACGAATCGTCTTCTTTCTCTAGTAATTTAATGAAATGTCAAAACTTCCACACTTCGCGCTGGAGGGGAGGGGGGGGGGGACTGAATTTAGATAAGCATTAATAGTCGAGAAATCGTCTTTTTTCTCTAATAATTTAAGGAAATGTCATATCTTCCGCGCGGGACGGGGGGGGGGTGGACTGAATTCAGACAAGGATCAAGAGTCAAGATTGGTACAACGAATTGTCTTCTTTCTCTAGTAATTTAATGAAATGTCAAAGCTTCCGCACGGGACGAGAGGGGGGGGGGACTGAATTTAGACAAGGATTAAGAGTCAAGATCGTCTTCTTTCTCTAATTATTTCATGAAATGTCAAAGCTTCCGCACGGGACGGGGGGGGGGGGGTCTGAATTCAGACAAGGATTAATAATCGAGAACGGTACAACGAATCGTCTTCTTTCTCTAGTAATTTAATGAAACGTCAAAGCTTCCGCACGGAACCCGGGGGGGGGGGGGCTGACTTCAGACAAGGATTAATAATCGAGAACGGTACAACGAATCGAGTTCTTTCTCTAATTATTTAATGACATGTCAAAGCTTCCACGCTTCGCACTGGAGGGGGGGGGGGGAACTGAAATCAGACAAGGATTAATAGTCGAGAACGGTACAACGAATGGTCTTCTTTCTCTAGTAATTTAATGAAATGTCAAAGCTTCCGCACGGGACGGGGGGGGGGGTGGGGGGGGACTAAAATCAGACAAGGATTAAGAGTCAAGAACGGTACAACGAATCGATTTTTTCTCTAATAATTTAATGACATGTCAAAGCTTCCACGCTTCGCACTGAAGGGGGGTGGGAAAACTGAAATCAGACAAGGATTAATAATCGAGAACGGTACAACGAATCGTCTTCTTTCTCTAGTAATGTAATGAAATGTCAAAGCTTCCAAGCTGCGGCTGGAGGGGAGGGGGGGGGGGGCTGAATTCAGATAAGCATTAATAGTCGAGAACGGTACAACGAATCGTTTTCTTTGTCTAATAATTTAATGAATAATTATTGTCACTAAACAGATATCGATATTTGACTATTCATTAAAATACTGCAGAAAAGGGATTTAATTCTAAAATCACCACAGATATTATTCGCTATCATGAGTCATGACTGGTATCGTGATCTTAGCATTGCGAACTTAAGACTCCTCAATCATATCGATCATAACAATTTTTAATAAAATTGCTGAATTTTATAATCAAAATTTTGAATCATAGCATACATTGCTTCAATTTTCGAAAAAAATAACCGACATGACATGACAAGTAGGGCCTAATTCAAACAGGCACATCACAACCACACAAACAAGCAACAAAATAGGCCTACACCGCGAATAGATCGAGGAGCTCGAAATGACTGTCTATATAATAGGAACACTAGACAAGATTAGTTTCGCATTATTACGATTAGAATTTTATAAAAAGAATCATGGGTATTAAATAAATAACTTGATACTTTATCGTCTTTATTAACAATTGATTTTCACATCTATCCCAATTTTGACTCTCGTAGACTTAATTTCCCCATCAATCTATTCTCTCGCTCTTTCCCTCCCTCCATCTTCCAAGTGTACCCCTTCCTCTCCCTCTCTCTTGTCTCCATCTTTCCTCATGTTTGTTTATCAACACCCAAGGAATTGCGCGCATGGCCTTTGTTCAAACAAAGTTCAAGGGTTCAAATGGGCGGCATTTTGTCTCCTCGCATTCAAATCTCAAAATAGAACTTCAGTTCAGAATTGCGCAACATACGTCTCAGCCAAACATAAACAAAAGGTTTTGATTTTAATGGGTCAAGATTTACGTGCCGATACGTCTTTTTTACACGAGGTCGTGGACAGAATTGAGGTTAGATTTATCATGGAATGTGTTGATAAAACCCAAGCAATCTATATTTTCCATACTTAGATCTATAGCTTGAAATTAAATTGTGAGCAAATAAACTTCACTATTGTAAAACCCATCGATCTATAGCTTGTAATTAAAACTAATCAGGAATAATCTCAATCACATTGCTCTGCAATTCCAACGCTAGCTAGCTCGCTCACTCCATTTGGCTTGCGCCTATACCATGCGCGGATAGCCAACGTGGCTAGCTAGGCTGCGAGTACGTAGCGGCCGCGCTGTGTCTTCAGCTAGCGCATCCTTTTATGATTGCTGTTCATGTGCGCACTGAAATTCGTCCTCCTGCGTCGCGATGATTTCAAACTAATAATTAAATTTGGAGACTGCAGTCAGGCAAAGTGCGCGTACCAAATTCGTCCTCTTGCGTCGCGACGATTTCAATTTGATAATTAAATTTGGAGACTGCAGTCAGGCAAAGTGCGCGTACCAAATCGGCGCCGATCGTTCCATGCAGGATCCTGCATCGGAACGACAGCAATAATAAATATCTCATGCCTTAAACGACCCTATACCTCACCGAAAAAGAACACCGTGGAATTATCTCCACAGTATAAAACTCTGGCGAGAGGATCACAACTACAAAAAACGGCTGTACAACCAGTCTAGTGAGTAGAAAAAAGTGGGCAAATTTAAGTACAAAAAAAATGACCGGAACCGATGCCAAAAATCGAAATACGGCCGGAAAAATACCAACGAGTCCCTAAAAAACTATCCTACAACCCCAAGCAGACAAGAAATGAAAAACTAAGAGCTTATAAGGCTCTACGAAAAAAGTTCCAAAAATAAAAAAATCCTTCAACACACACGTGAACGTATTCAAGATGGCGGCACGGACATGTGTGCGACCACAAAAAATTATCCCCAAAACACGGAAATGAGTACCCAAAAATCGGAATACAGCACTAAAAATACCCTACGAGTCCCTAAACTACTAATCTACAGCAATAACCAACTACAAACGGGGAATAAACAAGCTTACAAGGCCCCACGAATTAATTTACCAAAATTGAAAATCCCTTAAGTACACGAGTGAATGAAAACAAGATGGCGTCACCCACACGTGTGCTACAAAAAAAATATCTCGCGCAAGTCCGAAAAGAACGATCACGCCATTGTAGTGCCGGAGCGGAGATGTTTACTTACTGGGCCTAAATCTTAACTACGCAATATAAACGACTATAATACGGTTTTATCCTACCATAGGCTGTATACTAATACAGCTTGAAGTCTGTCTTGAAGCACTCGTCGTGTCGCCGGTGGAGCTCCACATACGTCGCTAGTAGACCGAAGAGACAGAAGAGACGAGCAAACAACAGTGTATGTACTTGTCGCGTGCAATCTCAGGTTCAATCTGATGTTCCCAGTAATAAACACGCCCGCGGAAACTACCGCGGGTGTCGCCTAATGCGGGACTTACGCGCATATGCCGCCAGAGCCGTAGTGGCTAAGGCTGAACCACTACAGTATATTTATTTGCAATTCATGGAATCTTAATTCATCAAGACAATAGCACGATTGATGCAATTAAATTTACCAAAATTTTGATTTTGCTATGTCGAAATGACATGGGTAACGAGGCGACCTATTGTGAAAATTGACATTGCCTTTGTTTCAATTTTGCTGAATGGGGGGGGGGGGGGGGGGGGGGGGTAGGCAAGGCATAATACTAAATGATGAACAGAAATTGCAAGTACATTTACATGAGCTACAGTAGACCCTATGTGAAGTTGTGACTTTAAATAGAACATTTAATGAAATGAAAAACAGAATATTTTTCTATTAATTTCTGTGACTTTTTAATGTCCCGGTATATTAAAGAACGTTGATTTTGGGGTTGTACACACATGTACACTGTACGTATTTGCTCTGCACCCTACCCAACCCCCACTAGGCACTACCACCCCTCTCCTCTTCCCCTTCCACCTTCCATGTACTAATGTGCAAAACTGTACCCACCAATTGATAATTATCATGTTTATAATTGAAATATAAATTGAAATTGTAAAAAAGGGCTGTTCATGTTTTTGTAGGGGTCATAAACATCCCTTCTACATGGACATTGTGTGGGTGTAGCAAACATTCCTTCTACATGTACATAAAGCCTTTTTTCATCAGCTTGAGTTTGCCAAATAAATAACCCACTATTCTAACTATCCCGACCGCAAATCAACCAGTTAATTTGCGATTTCATCGGCCCGCAATTGCAATAAGCGGGATATTTGGTCAAGAAAATATCCAGAGAAATCTTGGGCTTGTTTCCAAAATATCCCGCTATTTGGGAAATAGTGGGCTAATTTGCGCCCGTCCGAGCTAGTTTGTGATTAACATATCGGTCTGGTGAAGACGCAATTTCGAGCTTCCGGATAATATCCCGAGTCTGAAATAGCGGGTTATAGGGCAAACTCAAGCTGATGAAAACAGGCCTCATGGACATTGAGTGGGTGTACAATGTACATGTAGCAAAGCACAAAATGATTTTCAGGTTGTTGTAAGTATCAGATGGTCCAACCTAAATGTATTTTGTAGACAACTGATACTGGTAGCCTGGTACCTTCTTAGATTAATTGTTTACATTTGTGAAATGCACATTGTATGTAAATCATCGCTCTACACTAACTTTTATGGGGGTCATTTTCTGTCAATGTACCAACTACCAAATACTGTTGTACAGTACATGGTATTTGGCAATTTTTTAGTCACTACATATGTAAATTGAGAAAGAGAATTTAAAAAAAAGTCTAGAATGGTGTCATACTGTCATGCACAGAATCACTGCAAGATAAATTAATGAATCTCATTTGGCAACTACCCAAAAACGTGGCCAAAAACTTATAGAAAAAAACCTACATGTATCTCTCAAGTGGTTTTTTCTTTTAACGGCTGCCAAAACTCCACTGGTTATTGCAGTGTAAATGCTTGCTCTCAAAGCACTGCATTGTTATTGCTCTCTCTCAAAACACCAGTAAATTACTCCGGTTTTTGGTCATGTGACGCTCCCTGCTAATGCATGCAGAGCACTGAGAGCAGCGACAAGTGGGCATGCGCACAGCTCACCCCCCCCCCCCCAAAAAAAAACAACAACAACAACAACAAACAAACAAACAAACAAACAAACAAACAAACAACAACAACAACAAACAAACAAACATAAAAAACAAAAACAAACAGAATTATCAAATACTGAAGTCTCTTTGTGAGTTTTCCAAACGTGTGAATCGTAATTAAATTTCAAATGGGTTTTTCTGCAATGTAAATGGGCTTATGATAGGATCAATTGTTTTTTATGTACACTTTTGTTTTTATTGTGGCCAGAAGTATTTTCCGATGAACATCTACAATGTTATGTACCTACAGTACAAAACACACCTGCATAATTCATTAGCCTACATGTACGTTCTTGTCTTCTTGATCAATTTAGCGAAGGTGCTTTATGTGCTACTCAACAAGTTCATTGATTGAATGAGTTTTGGGAGTGTAGGATTGAAGTGGAACAGGTGAGAATATTGAGGTCAAAACAAAGCAAGCGTACGTGACTACGTGTATGGTCGAAAATACCAATATATACATTGTATTACAGCTTTATGTGATTGAAGAAATGTGATGACATAATTACTTCAAAAAATGTTATTTCAATCTACACTGTATAAATTAGTCCACACATTTTGGACACTTTTTCTTCCAAAAGCCTCGCAACGCTTCATTACATTAACTTCTTTAATGTAGTAAGTATTTCAGGAATCAGAATGAGAAAATCATATTTATTAGCTGTTGCTGTGTTGGAAAAACCTCTGGCAAATTCACTGGTTATCGCCATGAGTCACAATTGTAGTAGAAGACTGGTAGCCAGCGTGTATTATTGCTACCAGAACTAAAAATATCTTTTAAAAGACCGCATGTACATGTACACCATGACATCAGAAAGTACTTCATTATGTTACTGTATAGCAACCCTGTGTATACATGTATGCCCATCGCTTTTGCACCTCCATGATGATGCTGATTGTTAAAGCCATTACTGGAATAGTGACGTCAACAGGCTGGTCCATAAATGTTGCATAAAGTAATTTCTTGTTCATTAGATAGAAGGATACTATAGAGGGAGTTGTCAAATTATTGATTGTGTCGCTGTGTCTAAAAATAACCAATGAGTAGTGGGTGTACATGCACGTACTTTCTTTTGCTTCGCTTTCAACATTCATGAAAACAAAACAAAAACAATGTGTGCAAGGCAAATAGGCAAGATAGACAATTATTTGCCGTGTCATTGGCATTGATCGAGTATGTTTTGTAACTTGTTTTCTTATGAACTTACATGTAGACTTTGATCATTAAACACTCAAAAGTTATTAGACTTGTCAGACTGAGGTTTCACAGTGTAAATTTGAGGAACTTGAAGAATGTCATTCATATTTATTAAGGTTTATGATATTTCTTTGAATACTAATAATCTATTCCTAAAATGATGTGTTTAAGTTTTTTAAATCAATGCTAAAAATTCAAAGGCTCTATTCAAATGTAGATAACTTTTGTAAATCATCCCGCTCATTGGTTTCCAAGTAAGAAGATTTTCCTTTAGGGAATTACTTTTTCTTTGCCAATTGTATTAGTATTTTAATGGTTGACACATGATTTCAGTTTTTTTCTCAAAATAAAAATACATTTACATGTGTAGTTGTAATCCTACATGTACATGTTCATGTACAGAAAGGTGTGGGATCACTTTGTTGCAGGCAGTGTTTATGTACAATGTACATCATTCAGAGCCATTTTCTTACCCCACCTACATGTACATGTAGGGTTTATTTTTGTTTAGTATCACTTTGGAGTGACTATTAAATGTAGAATGATATTGCATTTACACCGAATTTTTTAAAAACTCAGAGACGGTATCGAGATTGATCCTGGTTCGGTTTACAACATGGTGTACGTGTACAGGTGTACATGTACATCCTCTCTCTACCAATAATAAGCCTTCTACAAGTCTACAGTGTACATGACATACAGTACATAAACATGAATGATACCAGTATTGAGAGAACATTTTACCGCAGTGTGTTCTACATGTATATGTGAGATTTAACATGGCAATCCCAAAATCACCCCATGCACTGCAAGCATGAATAAATTCAAGACAACAATTAGATTACACTCCAGTCGTCCAGACAACAAAAGAAACTTGTTATGAAAAGGTGGATTGAATGTACTGTAGGCTTGTTCTCATTCATCATCCACTACAGTGAATCTACATGTGTACATAAAGTCCAGTGGTGGAACTAGGAAACAAACAATAGTTTATTTTTCTGTGTAAATTGTATGTACCCATCCATGTAAGCATAGTGGTTTCTGTGTTTGAATGAACACCTGGCCTTTTGTTGTTATAAGAATATATGTAAAGTTTAAAAATATGACTGGTTCCTAGTCCGGTGTTTGCGTTTCTAGCAATCTAACACTGCGTGTATCCATAGGGACAGATACAATAAGACAAACCAAGTACGGTACAAGCCATTGCCTTTTGTAGCCTTTTGCTTGCGTGTAGTCCGACCAACAGAGTTTGGATTTGAGAAATCCTTGATCATTCTAGGCTGCCTGTTCAGTAATCACTGACAAAATGCATTAGGCACTTTGGTTGCCAGAGCTAAAACCAAGGTAACGATATCCAATGTCCTTTGGAAGTACACAGAGATGTTACATCTTAATGTGATTTGTGCTATACCGGTAGTAGACAAGAAGTCAAGAACGGTATAACATTTTAATTTTTATTGAGAAAATTTTGAGGACAAAGAAATCGAGAAAAAACAAGGAGATCATTTTGGTCTGCAGAGATCCAGTGAGGCAGTACATGTAGGTCTGTATAGAAGTATCAAGGATTACAATCATGTAGTTTGCCTTTCTTGCTTACAGTATGTATGGCATTGGATAAACCTCTGCTCTAGCCTGGCCTGGCCAAGCATGCCTAGGGGTCACAAGCAAGTGACAAGGGTATGAATCATTCTATTCTAATAACTGCTATTTTTAGGGCTGTGTGTCACTAAAGGGGGAAAAGGCATGCTAGACTGGCAGCCTTTTCACACACAGCTAAAATTCTATAAACATGACTAGTATAAACGTGTTTCGAACGTGTTTAAACTAATCACGAGCCTTTCACACACAGAAAGTTCGGTGCGATCGTTAATCGTTTCGTGATTAACTACTGCTCGTAAAATGTGCAGTAGTGCCATTGCGCATTGAAGGTCATGTCACATCAATCAAAGCGCACGCTCCATCCAGTTTAAACACGTTTAAACACGAATTTCCTTTCACACACAAAATGTCAAGCTCACTAGATACGAACTTCGTATCTGCAGCCTGCTTTTAGGGGCGTATGGATCGCGACTTTGTATCTATCCCAACATCGTATAAACGATGTTCACACTGGGAAATTTTGTCTATAAACATGTTTAAAACTTTACGATGATTCTAATCATCTCTAGATACGATGAATTTTAGCTGTGTGTGAAAAGGCTGTTGGTCAGCTCAGCTCGGCTTCAGTCTGATGACCAGGCCAGAGCACTCCATTACATGCCTCTATAGCCAGAGGTCAAAACAAACAGCGATAAGACACCTTTTAGATGCTCAGATACATACTTTAATGCCTGTAAGCATACACATCAATTAATAGACACTGGATCTAACCAAGCAGCAAATCTCCTTGATCTAGCTAGGAGGTGTCAACATTGACATACAGCGATCATGTTCCCACTGCTGGGTAAACTTATTGGCCCGAATTCACAAAGCAAGGTTTGAGCTCAGACCAAGGTTTGAGCTCAAACCTCCTGGTTTGTAAATAACAAAAGGAGGTTTGGCGAAACAAAAGGAGGTTTGAGCTCAAACCTTGGTCTGAGCTCAAACCTTGCTTTGTGAATTTGGGCCAGAATGTGCAGACTGATCTGCCTATTTCACATTGCATATCATTTGGATTGAGTGCACATTCCAAAGAAAGTGGCAATCTGATTAATAAGTTACAGGTGTATGAACATCTTCAGATTATCAAATCTTGTTCAAGTTTGATCTATTACACACTTCCATACAGGCCCAGTTGTATATTTGGGATTTAGACAGCAGGATAGGCTCCATATTTTGCAGTCTACCGTACAGGTAATTAATCAGCTGCTCATATTGACTAGCTCTGGTTCATTAGCTCTGTATCAAACTGTGTCCTACTTGAGGCTGATTGGACCCTGTATCAGGGTGGACCACAAACACAAAGACAAACGTGTAATTGCAATTTAGAAGAACTACATGTACCGTATGTGTAGGGAGTAGGGACATGATGAGCTTCAAGCATAAAGTCATTTGCAACTGGATTCAGGGCTGGCCCACTTAAAAGGGACCCAAAAGCTGTGGGGTTCATACAGCGTAGATGCTCTCATGTGCAATCTGGGCCATATTTTCAAGCATTTTCAAAACAAAATGTATGTCTTATAATTTTCATTAATAATTTTGGTTGAGAAAGAAAGTTTTGATTTTCAAAATCTGTTGTTTCAAAATTCAAACATGTTGCTGTTGTATGTGAAAATCCTGCTTAATGTATACTGTGATTCAAATATCCAGCAATTCGTACATATTAGTTATTGATGATAATCAATTTTCATTTAGGGTTATAGTATGGATTCTTTTTATGGATGAATGATTCCTATTTGTCAGCCTTCAAACTATTGTTAATTTATATGAACCCTATTTTCCTCTTGTTTTCTGAAAACATCTGTATTATTTTATAGAAGCATGTGGAATGCACTAGGGTATATTCCTAATTTGGGGTTTGTTGATTCTTATTTTTGCTGTGGAAGGTTGGTTGGCGATTTTTTTGAAGCTAGTATCACAAACATGAATCACAAATCAAAACGCCGTTAAAAAACACGGGTTACTGCGGGAGAGCGTTCAAGCAATTTTTCATCAACGCTGATTCTAGCTTATTTCGAGCCCAGCAAATGCGCATCACACTGCGCAGTTTGACCCAGAAAGTATAGGTCAACTTAGATACACTGTAGTACAGAGCGTCGAGCATGCAGAGCATAATTATGCAGTGCTAGTGTACGCAAATTGCATGCAAAGCAGGCACATGGTTTTTGCCCAAACCGGAACAGGCCACGACGGTGACGTCATAGAATCATGATTGAGATCTCTGTTCGTTCCTGAATCAAATTTTAGCGACCGTGATTCTGCAGAATCACGATACAAAACACATCTTTTTCAGCGTTTCATGTATGTGTTTTTAAACACGTTTATTTTTACGTCCGACACTGAACACAACCATGCTTTAAACTAAAGGTCTTTGAAAACCGTGATTCTAGGGTGAAAAAGTGTCGATTGAACGCACCCCTACAAAGGGGGTAGCGAGCCTTCAAGCATTGATAAGCTGGGTGCTGTCATATTCAATAGTCGCCAACGATGAGTCATGTCTTGGATGTTGTCATAGAGTTAGGATGAATGCTTTTATTAGCGAGATGGTTGGGGGTGACAAGGGGTGAAGAGACTATTGGATGCCACTGATATAGATCTGTAGGATTGAAAGCAGCATGAACCATCATGAGGTGCAAATATGATGTATGAATTCCAGACCTCATAGAGAAGTTTGATGTGTTTGTAGATTGCTATTAAAGCCTTCACACCTCCTCAGACTCAGTCCAGGTAAGGACTTGTTGAAGAATCATCATTATTATTAATCTGGTATGACTATGATACAGTGTACATGTACTGTAGTGTACATGTACATGTATGTCTTCAGTGTACTTGTTTTTTATGTTCATTACATACAACTGAACCTCCACAAGATCGTTTAATGTTACAGTGGCGGATCCCCTGGCAAAAAGCATGAAAAAACACATTAATATTAAATGTAATACCATTTTTTGTTTAAAAAAAGGAGACGGGGGCCCCCAGGGGGGGGGGGGGGTTGTGTTTTTACCAAAAAATGGGCTCTTTCCCTCCTCCTCGTTGAGCACAAAAAAAGTTAAACAAATTAGTGCTCCTTGCGGTGATAATTAATTTGAACATTTTACCTGAATCAATATGCTGCATGGTTCTGACATTCAATATTTAAGAGCAATGAACAACAGTTTGGTAGGAAAATCAATAATATTCATCTGCTTGAAAATCAAATAATGTATGTATTGTATCATAATCTTTACAATTCATCATATAAATACCAAAGTTCATGTTTTAATAGGAAGTGATTGTATTGATTAGTTGAGGCGATAATTTGTTCATTTTGAAAATATGACTACAATGTACACTGTACACCTATGTACATGTACATTGTACATCTACAATGTATACATTTGAGAAGAAGACTATATGTACATCTATACTGAGAAGGACTGAAGTAAAATGCTTAACATCGCAAATACAAATATTATGGAGCACTTAATACCCTTTGAGCTTTTCGGAACATTTTGGAACATTTTATTACCTTTGAATATTAGGAGGAAAATTCCCAACCCTGATTTACAGTATTAGGAAAGCGATATTGGTATGCACTGGACAGTGTTTACATGTACAGTACATGTACATGTAAAAGTATATACCGGTACTTCAGTTTCAGAAAGAATGAGATATGAGGGATCTTTGTACCAGCAGCTCAACTACTGTATACATGTATGTACACACTGTATCTACTGTACATGTACATACTGTAGGCTTACAATGTTGTAGGCCCATATCTGTAACTTTTGTTGGTACACTGCCAGATTTGTTATTGATGAGGCTTTCTTGTTTTGATCATGTTGTCAGTTTGGAGCCAGAAGGGGGTTAATTAACTCTTTGTGTTTAAAGTAAATGAGTTAATTGATGCCCTTCAGGCTCTTATTAAACATATAATATTCATGAATGTTACCTTGCCATATTTCTCTCGTACCACTTCGCACACTGCCCCATAACAACAACCAAGGACGATTGTTATGTAACTGTAATCATGTCTGTGTATGGTGTTAATTGCAATCTGTATTGGTCTAATGAGTCCACAAGTACGAAAGTCTGAAGTCAGTGGCATACATTACATGTACATGTCGTATGTTTGTAAAATGTCCACCTTGTTTTTTTGTTGTTTCACAAACCATTCTGAGTACAAGTTCGATAACACTCCATTGAAACGAATGTATTAGATTTATATTTCAATGGAATGTCAGTGAACTTCCACTTAATAAAGATGACTTCATGAAACAATGCCCTGATGTTCCTTATTCACACCTTTTGACTCAGCTTGCAATTTGAGACGTGTACAAGAATGTTTCAACCTAAACTGCTTTGCTAGCTAGGCTGTTGCACCTTGAATGTGCACTGCATTAAACATAGACCTCAAGATGATGGCTTTTACAGACAGGGTCATGTACATGTTGATCACAACTTTACAAGTGAGGTCTATTTCCAGCTATTAGCTCAGAACATAGTGAGGAAATAATGATGAGGTACAGTGTAGAGCAACATGTGATATTCAAGTACATGTACATGTAGTAATACACTTAATGGTATCAGGAAATGAAATATTAATTATAGCATTTGATTGAATACAGCATTGTTTCTGAGAGTTGAATAAATTCAAGATTGAAATTGTTCTCATTCACATCACATTTTTTAGAATAAAAGTCTGCATTCATGGTCGTGGGTCCGTGGGAAGCATTCGTCCAAATATAATTATTTTCTATGTTCTCTTTATATTTGACTTCCTCCTTTTCCAAATTTCTATTTGGTCTATTTTCTTCTGTTCATTATTCTATTTTTCTTTGTGGAGACATTTGATTGCTTTGGTACTTTTTTCTTCTTTACATTTGTTTTCAATGTTACATGGGGCAAGAGCAATGACATTATTTGCAGAGTATTGTGTGGCCGCTGCTTCTGGTCTTTAATGCTTTTACTGGTTGACAGACTCTAACCACAGGCTTCTAATCTGCATGAATTGAATCTTCTACTACATGTAAGTACAGGGGCATTTACAAGTTGCAGCAAAAACCATCAGTTTTCTCACATTCTGGAGTTCTTTCAGAAGTTGCTAGGCAACTACCAATAAACATGTCAAAAAATCCATATTGGGAGTGTTTTTTTTTTAAATGCAGGCTGAAAACCCCTCCTGTTTTGGCAGTGTAAATGCTTGCTCTCAAAACGCCAGTGAATTATTCAGGTTTTAGGTCATATGACTCCTTGCTTTTGTGCTATTAAACAAATGTCGCATGCAAATGACTCACAGAAAAACCCAGAATCATCAAACACCGCCTGAATTTTGTATGTGTTTTTCCAGTAGTGTAAAGTTTTTGTATGTTTTTGAATAATGTAATCTGTCACTAAATCAAAATAAAATATAATAACATAATTAATAAACGATAATACAACTATGATATAATTATATTATCATGGATATTTAGGGACATATCAAATTATTCAAAAATAAATTCATATAGACACTTGGCATTTCATACTTAGTCGGTGGATTGAACCGTCGCCTAAAGTTAGTCCGCTTTCGAGAATACCACCCATTGTTTTTAAAATTAGTTTTTCTACAGTGTAAATGGGCCCTATACAGACAATCCAATATTTGATCCCCTGTGTGTCTACCAAGGCAGCTTTTTCGTCAGAAATTGATTATAGTTTGCTGTCACAATATTTGTGTTTCCTGGCATCTGTTCATAAATTGTCGTAAAGCAAGCACTTTAATCAAATGCGAGTGACACGAGAAGCATTATTGGATCTGGATTTAGTGGGTAGCTTCGGTCGCTCTGAAATCTTGCACTTCCAAGTTGGTTTTGTCATATTTGCGTTGTTAGCGTACATGTATGAATGTAGAATGCTGAAAAGATCCAAGCTTACAGTATATGCAGTATTTTGTGTTTATTTGTGAGTTTGAACTTCGAAATAAAATTAACATTCAATTCTCTCTTTACTTTTTGCATACAATTTTAAGTGGAAAACTCAATAAGAGTATTAAGACTCTTCTTGCAAAAAGTATCTTTATTATTGGTACAAGTGTAAAAGTACACTGTCTGTACGACATGGACCTACAATGTACTTCGTAGTAGCAAGTACATGTACATGTTGTTACATTTGTTTCACTGGACCAGTAAATAGATTACATACACAGGGTCAGGGGTTGGGGCAATCCCCTTTCATTTTCATCAAAGGTCTAGTGTGGCTTCAAATTGAAGCCCCCCCCCCTCCCAACCTCCCCTCCCCCCTCCCCTCCCCTCCCCCCTCCCCTCCCTCCTCCCTCCCCTCCCCCCTCCCCTCCCCCCTCCCTGTCTGCCCAAGCTTGACTGAACTACTGAACAACAAGTCAGCTACAAAACCATGACTTGGCCTACAGAGTACATGTACATGGAGATTCAGCGTACCGGTAAACAGATAAATGTGACCCAAAGCATCAAAATATGTATTCTCTGTGTAGCGTTGTATCATTTTCCTCTGTAGAATTTATGAAGGCTCTTCTCATATTGGAGGCTACTAAGTGGAACTCAACATGTGTGTATGTGTGTGTGTGTGTGTGTGTGTGTGTGTGGGAGGGGGGGGGGGTATGTATGTGTTAATGGTAGACATTAGTAGCTGGAGGCTGCATCAAGTTATTTACCCAAATTGGCCTGTCAAAACAGCCCCTTTGTGTCATTATTCATGCTTACACAATGTACATGAGAAGAGAGCTGGCCATGTTACTGAATCATGATGCTGCATACTGTAATTTGCATGTTAGGCTAAGAAGGTGAACTTGATGGGTAATACAGGACACATTTTCTCAGGGTAAAAAATACCGTAAATGCTAAAAGCTTTATTGCTGCCAAGTTTATTCCTGTACATGTAGAAGGGGGGAATTGCTCATCTTGGTTTCTTGGTACAACAATAAGGGAGAGACCCTGTCCCTGGTGCACAGTAAAGATTCTGTCCTACCAGGGACATAGATCTCCCATCTTCCTGATACAAGTGTTTATGAACATTGGCAGTTGAAAGAGAAATGGGAAGAGGAGGAGGAGAAAAGGAATAAAACAGGATTATGTAAGACCAAAGAGAAATGAAGTACCGGAACATGTAATTATGGAAACATGAAAATTAAAAAATCACTGGAAATGTCTAAAAGGAGTACTGGTAAAAGGGGTAGTACCAGTATGTGAAAATCTCTACAGTGAAATCCCAATTCAGTTCTGTTATTACAGTCCATATTTGTTAAATTGGAGATTGGGATGAGAGAAATGAAAAGGGATCTGATTGAATAGTTCACAAACATGAATCTATTAGTTTCTCACTGAAGAATTTTTTTCCAGGAAGTAAAGGCATGCAGAGAAGAGATGAGAGAAAGAGAATTGTCTCCTTCTGCATTCTTGCAAACATTGGCAGGGAGTCACATTTTGGGAGAGTAATCATTACCCTCCACATTCTCCTGGTCATTGAATTCTAGGCTAGAAGGCTGGAAATCAAATTGTTCTTCTCATCATCTTAATTTCATTTAGCGGGAACTCCCGACACCTGTGCATCCCATGACGCGTGCCATACCGAACTCCGATTAAGACATCTTCCTTATTCCTGCGGCGGGTGTATCACCTTACCCCCAAAGACCGGCCCTTTCTCCGGCTGGCCCCAGAGTCTTGACTTTATACTAGGATGTCAGGTTATGATGGCAGGGAGGATAGCTCTAGCCTGGCTTCATGCATAATTCTTTGTAGGGATAAATCAGGATTCTTTGTACTGATTGTTGGTTTTTAAGTGCCTGGATATCCCACATGCAGTACTTTCAATGATGAACTGTGTGGGGATGAGGTTTGTGAATTGTACAAGTTTTTGAATGCCTTTGAAGTTTGTTCCATTTTAATGTGAGGAATGGGGTTTACTTGTATTGAGTGGTAGTGTAGCATCATTTCAAAAGAATTCCTCTGGTATTTGAGTTTTTTGTGAGGTTTATAATCAAGGCCTACATGTAGCTGTAACACAGAGATAATGTACAAATGTAATTTAGCATTTGTTCAAGTTCAAGTTCATTTGTTCCACATTTTATACAAAATATATAGACAGACATATAAAATAGAAATTATATACTGTATACATATACAGTACATATATATCAGCACCTCTCAATGATACTCGATTCATATGATAGATTACATGTGAGTAGAATGTGAGGGACCTTTTGAAACTTATTATAGCGTAATGTGCAATTGATAGCTACATGTACAATCAATCAATCAATGATCAATTTATCTGTCATGGAATCCATTGCTAAGCTTCGTTTCATTTGAGCCCTTGGTTTTTTATGTGCAGTGTACATGTATACATGAAACCTGTGGATTCGGCTGATTTAATCTATTAATGAAGTTTCCATTTCATTTTCGAGACATATTTCAAGTGGGTTGCGTACTAAATGTACACAATGTAGATTCTCAAGTTATATTGGGCTTGCATTTACTTCAATTAATTTGCTTGCCAAGTATTCCTATCTGTAGTTAAAAAGTTCTTATTTGTTTTTTGCCTACTCAGTTTTATACGTGCTGAGAGAGTCAATTACTGCATATATCATTTTACATTATTATCTTCCTGCATGTATGTAATAGCTGTAATACAAACATATGTACAAATATATTATACGTAATGTCATTGGTTTAGAGAGCATCAGAAAGTACTAATAGCGTACTTGAGACCTGTGAAGAGCTGAGAGGCAGTTGCCATGGTAACAATGCCATCTGTTGTCTGTGTGTCACTGTTGTGTAAGTTTGCATTTGAAAGCTAATGATGTCAATGATAAATATAGAATGCACATTGAACATTGTAATCATGGTTTCAAGAACACATTAGAAATAGAATACATACAAATACACAATGTACCTTAGGTCTTCATGTAGTATTCAAGGCTCTTTCTGCATGTACAGGTACATGTATGCAGGCCAGTTTGAGTTTGTAAATACATGTGTTCAAGATTTACATCGTGTACAAAAACAAAGAATCTGAGAGAAAATAAACCTATACAAAATACTTGTACTTTAATTATAGGAGGATGGAATAAGTACTGGTAATGTAAAAAATGTACAAGGTACAGTGTCAGCAGTTTTGTACATGTACATGTACATGGTAGGTCTAAAATATTATATGAATTCAATAAGTTTCATCTGTAACTTTAGAAGAAACTACTGTGAGTTGGCAATTAACTGTTGCATTGTACAATATATTCTGCTTTAATATAGATGTACTGTAACAACAACATGCACATGAACATATAAGGTACCAGTAATTTAAAAAGTTGGTAAAATTTCTGTTTGAGCTTGTAAAGGCTGGCGTTTAATGTTTCAGTACAAGCTTCATTACATGTACATCCACACACTACCCTATTTGAAAAGTCTGTTAATGATTACACTATGTATCTAGACTAATTGGTTCCAAACAAGATGTGCTGCATGGTGTATGCTCATTTTCTATGTTTGCCTTGACATTCACAGTTTTTGAGCTGTCACAGGTGTGAAAGGTGTACTGTCTGTACCATGTACCATGTACCCAATCAATTACCAGGCCGTCCGAACAAACACGTGTTACAGCATGCATCACAACATGGTGGCTAAACGGGTGCGTTTAGACAAGGAAACCTGTGCTCTAGTTTTTGTCTAGAATCATTGTGTGAAACGTGTAGGGATGGAATAGTGCTGATCGATTATCGGGCCATGTAAACAGGCAAGTGTAAAGCATACACAACTGCATTGTATAAACAGGGTGGCAGACAGGCGCGTTTAGATGAGAAATGTACAGTATGCTCTAGTTTTTGTCTTGAATTTTTGTGCAAAAGGTGTACATGTACATGTACATGTAGGTATGATATTTATATGCCATGTGAACAGACAGTGTAAAAGTTGCATGGTGAACCTAAAGGGGTGGCAGAAATGTGTAGAATCATTTTTTTTAGGCCATGCGAATACTAATAGACATTATCATCATTTGTTTAATATCATAATGAGTAATGAAAAGAGATGGCAGATTGGCACGTTTAGATGAGAAAACTAGCTTGTTGTTAACCAATTACTGTTTTACATAGGTTTCATAGCCCATCTTCTTCATCCTAAAGGAGAGTCCTTTTTATTGAAATTCAAGATATTCTTTTCAAGCGATATATTTGAAGAAGCATCTGAAAAATTCTTCATTCTAACTGTATAATACATGTACATTTGCAATATAATGTACATGTATATGAAGTAGGTCTTTCATCTTAACAATGTACTAATTTCAGGTTAATACATGTATATTCCTTTTTCATTAAAAAATGTCAAATATTCATGACAAAAAGAAAAGAAAATGCCAGTTTATGCAATCCACCAGTTTACAGTTGTGTGCGCCATTTTAAACAAAGCCAATGACCTCGAGGTCATGTATTTATGCGTAAATTAAGATTGCGCCCATGCAAATTATGATGTGAGCGCACAGCGCAGCGCGCAGGCAGTGATGTCATCGTTTTCAGATGAACATGTATTGTTGCGTCACAGTGAAAAGATTACACTGATGACATGGCCTAGTTAAATTTATTTACTCGATCATGCGCTCACATCATAATTTGCATATATGGGCGCAATCTTAATTTACGCATAAATACCAGAGGTCAGAGGTTATTGGCCCCAATTTTGGGACCAATGACCCGAGGTCAACTGTCTGCGCATGCGCACTGATACAACTGTAAACTGGTGTATTGAAGTGATTCATGATAGTTGATACAGGTTGTTTAAAAAAAATCAAGTCGAGTCACTCAACCACTCCATGGATCACAGTTGAAACATCAGTGTATACAATGTACGTCAATATGGCAAACATACACTTTCATCACTCACTAATTAATCAAGTGTAAGGACTGAGTATGTGGGAGAAAACGTGAGAAAGTGGGAGGCGGGTATGAAAACATAACCGCATCTCTCATCTTTCTGCTCGCCATTTGTACATGTAGGCTTTTCTGCGTGGAACGGTGCAAGGGAGAATTGGCGCAAATTGATTGTATTACGGAGGCATGGATGAGAAGCATAATGGGGAGTTTGAAATGATACTTGTAGAGGTAAATTATTGCCATTTGATGGAGGCAGGAACTGGGCATTGACGTACGCAATGCATTAGCATGTATATGGAGGCTTACATTAAATATCAAGTGATGGGCAGAAATGGAGAGTGGATTGATGCCTTCATGCTTTAGTTTGAATGAGATACATACCAGGCACCCAACTGTTTATTGAGGATCGGGATGACTTTTTCAATCTTTGCTGTTTTTCTCAGGTCGGAGCATACAGTACATACTAATGGAATCAAATGACCCCATTTAGCTGTTCAATGTTGTTGTTGGTGGTATTTTTCAGACCAAAAGTACTGTACAAATTAAATTTAATTATCATTGCATGCCAGGTCGGTTGCAGGGCAGTTTTAAATCTTTACCTATAGACCATGTGTGGAGAGCCAGAAGGAATTTAACTGAATTGAAAAGTATAGTGTAATGCCTTTCTGGCTCTCAACAGACAGGTGTTAGGAATTTCCCAATTAACGCCTTCCATAAAATCTTGATATATTTGTGCTTTATTTCATTAAACTTGTTCATGAACAAGTATTACCAGTATACATTTTGTGTAGCTGATTTACAGTTTGTATGTATGTTTGTTAGTTGTGGATATGTTGCTTCCACTTGAAAGTGGGAGCAAAAATAATGGAGAGACAGGCTGGAAGTTTTAGGGAAGGGAGAGAGAGAGAGAGAGAGAGAGAGAGAGAGAGAGAGAGAGGGGGGGGGGGGGAGAAATAAAAATGACAAATTCATTGATTTGAAATCTGTAAAGCACTTCAATATATGACTCATGGCTATATTTAGAGGATAATTCAACATTGGAAGCTCATGATATATATTTGCAGCCCTAGGTCTAAAAAAGAATAACAAAATATTGCCATCAGATGAATTTGGAAAAGCATTGTTTACTTGTGTGATACAGGGGTGTACATGTATTTGCCTTCTGACCAATCTGAGGAATCTAAGACCCCTGTTACACATACGTCTGAAAGTGGACTGAGGCCGGCCCCGGAGTCGGCTCGACGTATGTGTAACACCAACTTTTTTCGAAAAGCCGGACTGAGGCCAGGTGGACTCAGTCCACCTCTGGATGTGGTTTGAGGCCGGCCTCAGTCCCGCAATCGGTATGTGTAACACCAAAGTGGACTCGGGGCCGGCTTATAAGCGGAAGGGACGTAACCTGTCATCATTATCAACATAATACATCGGGCGTGCTTGCCACCTTCTCTTATGTTATTCTTTGTTTTTATCATTCTATCACTCTCTCTCTTTCTGTCTTTCCTTATGTTATTCTTTGTTTTTATCATTCTATCACTCCCTCTTTCTGTCTTTCCTCATGTGAAATGTTTTTATCATTCTATCCTTTTCTCTTTCTGTCTTTCCTTATGTTATTCTTTGTTTCTTCCTTCTATAACCTTCTCTTTCCGTCTTTCCTTATGTTATTCTTTGTTTCTTCCTTCTATAACCTCTCTTTCTGTCTTTCCTTATGTTATTCTTTGTTTCTTCCTTCTTTCATCTTCTCTTATGTTATTCTTTGTTTCTTCCTTCTTTCATCTTCTCTTATGTTATTCTTTGTTTTTATCATTCTATCACTCTCTTTTTCTGTCTTTCCTTATGTTATTCTTTTTTTGTTATCCTTCTATCGCTTTCTCTTTCTGTCTTTCCTTATGTTATTCTTTGTTTTTATCATTCTATCACTTTCTCTTTCTGTCTTTCCTTATGTTATTCTTTGTTTCTTCCTTCTATGACCTTCTCTTATGTTATTCTTTGTTTTTATCATTCTATCACTTTCTCTTTCTATCTTTCTGGAGTCCGCCCCAACATCAGCTCGTGAAAAGGCGACGTGAGGCCGGCCCATGTGTAGACGCAAAATTGCGGGCCCGAGATCATGTGTAACAGGGGTTTGATGATCTCGAGGCGGCTTCAAATTGCAGGTGTGAGGCCGCCTCCGGGGCCCACTTTAAAAGCCGACGCATGTGTAACAGGGGTCTAAGTTGAATTTAGATCTGGATTTTGAATTTTAATGTAAATTTGTACTTTTATATATTTTTTGTTGTTGTAACATCCATCGGTGAATTTTTAGGGCAAATAAAAGTATAGAGCTGTATGCAAACTACATGTATATGTTCGGGCACGTGCAGTGTCCCAGTAATCAAATAATGGGATGGTTACCTTCCTAAACGTAACTCTTTTTATTTTATTTTCAGTCTATGCAAAGTTCATGATAAATTGTACTTGATAAAAAAATCTAGAACATAGGCTTTAATGTGTTTAACTTTAAGGGCATGTGCCCTGCACTTTTCTTCTTTTTTTCCCTGTTTTTCCCTTCTTTTTTTTACTGAAGTACCGGTACTAGTATTCTTTTGACATATACGCAGATTCACAAATGCGGCGCACATATTGGTTGTCGAACTGTCACAAAGTGATCTCTGTATTTGTACAGGTTTTTACTGTAGCTGCCATGCTCTATCAAAACACAGCCTCAACTTGACCCCTTAGATTTATCCAAGAGAGAAATATTATCTCTCCATTGCCTCGGAAAGGTATAACAAATTGGGATACACGTACAGTGTACCATCAAACATATCAGTAAAAAATTCTGAATTTTTCACAGCATAATGGTACAAAAATATTAGTTTAGATTATTCACTACCTTGATGTGGCATTTGCCTTCATTCTTCCAATTTGAAAAAGTGTACAAATGATATATGCTTGGACAATAATACAAATTCCATGGAGAGACGGACAAAGAGAGATAATTAGAGCGTGGAAAGTAAACATGGATAATTATTAGTCTCAGAAATATGCACAAATTTAGATTGGAAATAGAAAGTATATTTGTTATTTGCTTGCAGAAAGTGTGTATATAATTTACATGCATGTACAATTATGAGAATGCTGGTTTTGCTTTTAGTTTTCTCGATACTGCAATGCCCAACTTTGTTGAGGTTAACCACTTCCAAGCATGTGGTCTTGATGACTACATACTGTACCACATGTAAAGTACCAACTCGATGCATATACACGTATACATGTATGTACAGAGTATGGAAATCAATGCAAATTTGTGCCTCATTGTAGTCAGAGGGCAAATTCATTAATTTTTGTTGTCAGAATATGAATGTCCTTTTTTTTAAATGAAGGTACAGTCTACAGTAATACATGCACGTATAGTGTAGTAGCATATACCTACATGTATGTATGCCCTTTCATTGTTCAAATATTTTTAGCCCATGATGGGAAAAAATTAATAAAACAAATTTGGGGGCTACTTTTCAAGCTTGCTTGCATGAAAATAACACTCTTTAATTTGTTTTGCATTGAACTATATGCAAATTTTGGGGGCTCTTTTTTTACTTTCGGTGGCTATTTCGCCCGAGCCCCCATGTATTTTCCCCCTACTGGATTGGTTACAGACACAAATTTATACTGGTTTAGAGGCCTTATGTATGGAATTGAGTTTTACCTCCAAATTTCAAACTTGATACTTGTTTTTGAATTTAGTGCAGTGTCAAGTTGCATTTATGAATGGTTGTTAAATATATTCATTTTCTTTGCCTTCTTGTATTTCCTCAGGTCCTTCCTTCCTGATGTTGATTGTTTGAGGTTCAAACCACACCAACCCAGTGTCCACCTATGGTCCCCAGGCTATCTTGCCCGGCACCACACACCCAGCCACCCTCATGGGCAAGTGCTTCTCAGTCTGCAACCCAGGTTCAACCAGCGTGGAAAGGCAGAATGGCAAGAACAACAAAGCTCACCTCCCTCCCAAGTCCTCCTCTCAGCATGCCACAGCTATAGAACGCTCCACTGCCCAACCCGTTCAGTACATCCAACACATCAGCTCGTCCGCCGGAGTCCGTGCGGGCAACCTCCCTCTCCGTCCCGCCGGGGACTCAAACAATGGTTCTCACAGCAGACCTGCAAGTGACACACACAAGCAGTTCCCACGACAGAACGGTGTAGAGACAAACTCAGCCATGAAGTCGGACTTCTCCGAGCGAAAGGCTAACAAACTCTTTGAAAAATATAAAGATAACTCCGAGGATGCCATCTTGGCGGAAGGCACTGAACGATTCTGCCAGGACCTCAAGGTCAGTCCCGAGGATTTTATAGTACTAGTGATTGCGTGGAAGTTTCAGGCAGCCGTCATGTGTCGCTTCACGCGGAGTGAATTCATCCAAGGCTGTCGCACCCTACGCGCCGACTCCATCAACGCCATCAAGGCCAAGTTTCCTGATCTGCGACACGAGGTCAAGACGGACGATGCCATGTTCAAGGATCTCTATCGATACACATTCGGCTTTGGCCTGGACACTGAAGGCGGCCAGAGAACTTTACCGTGTGAGATAGCAATACCTCTATGGAAGCTTGTCTTCTACTACCGACAACCCCCTATCCTAGATCGCTGGTGCAATTTCCTGGAAGTGAACCAGGTCAAAGGTATATCCAGAGACACATGGCAGATGTTTCTGCACTTTGTAGAGGTCATTGGAGATAATCTCAGTAACTATGACGACAACGAAGCCTGGCCAAGCCTTTTTGATGACTTTGTGGAATATGAAAATGATAGATTGAAAACTCTAAATCAAGTTGAGAAGCAGGATAGTAACCAAGAGGAAGAAACTCATCTAGTCTAGAAAAAAATAGGGATATCCATATTTTTAATTGATTTTATGATACCTAGTCATTATTGTTTGTTTGCTTCTTTTTTTTAAATGCAAGGTGCTTCGTCTACGTGTTCATGGTCCTTTCAATGGATGATGTTAATTTCCTGATAAGTGGTCACTTGCATTTTATGGGTGTTTCAAAAAAACTTGTGATTCTTTCTTTTTTGGTGCATGTCCTGTATGGATGTGTCAAACCAAGAGATGTTTCTCTGCACCAAGATAAAATAAGTAGCTTTTCCATTTTATCACATGTGGAAGAACAGGTGGGTATGTACAATGTACAGTTCATGTAGCATCTTGTAATAATTGTCTATTTTCATCCTTTTTAAAGCAGCTACCATACTGTTATACATACATGTGTAAGATGGTAAGCAGAAAATAGTTTGATTAAAACCTGAGCCAAATCATGATAAAATTTGTAGAAATAATTATTTTGAATACACAGGCAGACCAAAGAATTCCCCTGCATTGCTTGGGGAGTGCTGTAGACATTAATCTACATTTACCACTCTCAGCCTAAATGTACATATACATTTAGTAAAGTGGGTATCTTGTAGGGTTCATTTCTTGGAATACACTGTCTCCTGGTAACACTAACAGTTGCAGGAGCTATCTAGAGAGTAATGATTTCCCAAGTTCTTTGAAAGACCATACAGTAGAGACATAATACATGTACATGTATGTGCTAAACGCTGTACCAGAACAGAATAGAGTTCCTTTTATAGATTCCTAAAGTTCCTTATGATTACTATTATCGTTCTGAAATTCAGAGTCCATGGTCTACAAATTAAAGCTCAAATCTAATACCTGTGATTTATAGTTTTTTATTGAAAAACCTCTCCATGTGCAGTGTATCTATTCAGTACTACCGATATTCTTTTATATTGATTTGGACAGATGTTGACATACTGTACATTGTTGGGGAATAAAAGACACGTTAATCAACACAAACTGAATGTTTTTCAATTTGTTAGCATTCCATATATTCATGTAAGTTCATTTGAAACGTGTAGAAAGTGCATACAACTCAGGGGAAGGGGGGGGGGGGAAGTAGGGGAGATTGACTATAAAATGCTGCATCTCAATTAGAAAGATTACAAAAGTAGAAACATGAAAAGCATGGTTTGATTCTACACTTCAATTTTGCTCTGTAATTGCAGTTGAGAGTATTGTTTAAAAGCTCTCTACAATGATACATGTATTTAATATTAGGCTCAAAACTTGCAATATTTGTTCTTCTTCAGAATTTTATGTTTTGCGAATAGAAAACCAAATGGTAGTCCAGAATCTGGCCGATTTAATCTTTAACAATCTCGACCAACACAATGTCATCTCCTCCTACTTGCTGCAAGCCGAAGATGGCGCGATCCCTGAATTTCTAGGCCCGGTGGTCTTAAGGTTGGGCTGAATTCATGGATCACATCCCTTTGGCTTTCAGCACGCAGTGATGGGAGAAATCACAATCGTGAAATGAGATGAAAGCATGCCAGATTCTGGACGAACCAAATGAAAGCAAAGCAAAATCTTTTTTTGAGGTTTGTTCCCTTTTAATTACCCTGCCTGGTGGATCGGAATTAAATCTATAGGTATCATGATTGATTGTCTAAAACATTGCACTGAATCCCATTTTCCCTTAATAAACACTTATTTCAAAAGTTTGCTGGCCCTAGTATGCCTGACATTGCAACAGCTAATATACTGCACCCTAATCTTCACTCGTAATTTTATGTTGGGTCTTTTTTGTCACCACTGTTTTCCATGTTTGTGTGAGCCAAAACTTGAAAATTTTGTACAGGTTACAAATCTTATTGTCTTTATTCTAATCATGTACCTTTTTATAAATATTCCTTTAACTTCTCTACAAAGGAATTTATATTCTGTCTTTAGATCATGTACAAGCCATCCTGAGTTATGTACGTGATTATGGACCATCCGAAATTGACACTGTTGCAAAAATAATTTCATTAAATTGAACTCTTGCTCTTGTGTGCGTAGTTGGGGTTTGGGATCTTAATTTGTTGTGAAAACTGTCTTTTTCTGTTTTGTATTACTTTGCTCCATGTGAAAGCTTTCATATGTTCAATTGCCACTTTTTATAGGTAACATAAATATTTTGTAAAAAGCTTGCAATGGAAGAAGAGTTTTTCAATATCTGTCGTGGCTGTAATATATATGCATACTTTACACCCGACCTTCTCAATGTAAATTTGTGTTCATGATATTTCTCTCTATTTATATCAAAAGATATGTTCTCGACATGGGCCTTTTCTTTTGAACCAAGTCCAGTCTTCACTCGTTATTTTGTCATGGTTTTTCTTTTTTTTTACACTGTTTTCCATGTTTGTGTGAGCAAAAACTTGAACATTTTGTACAGGTTACAAATCTTACTGTCTTAATTCTACTCAAGACACTTTTGAGAAGTGTCATCATTTTTTAATTAGTTGATAATTTTTTGAATATTGTACAAAGTAAGATTACTATTTTTTATTTAATATTTAAGAAAAGTTAAGATACTTTATATGTGATTTGTACGTGTATACTGTATGTGATGCATTTCATCATTTTTATACACCAGGTTGAAATTGAATATTTGTAGAGTGTTGATATGTGTTGTATTGAGTCCAAAGAACCATATTTTCATCATAAAATAGAGAAAAAAACTTGCGTGTGGTGATACTAGACTTGTCTGTTCACAGGTACATGTATTTATTTTGCTTTTTATGCTCAAAAGAGACAGGAAATTAAATATTTGCAAATTATTTTACTTAGAATATGATATTGTCTGCAGAGATCCAGAAACGCTTAAAAAATGAAGTAAATAGGTTAACAATCTCCATGCTCTATTAAGCAGAAGATTTGTTCATATTTTTCATGTTCTATTGCATTCGTGGGCAACTAATCATTTAATTTCCTTCTCTGAAAAGTATCATTTAACCCTAACAGAGCTGCAATCTACATAGTGAAAGCAAAATAAAAGCATATTAAAATGAAAGTGCTTCTGCAGTTTATTTTGTACATTCATTGCAAATTTGATTGATGTTATTAATAGACGACAGAATTAAATAATCTCTAACAAATACATGTATATTAATTTGCTTTGACATGGTTTAAATCTCAGCTTCTTATTTTGCTGTAATATGCCCAGATAGCTACAGGTATGCCTTTAAAAAGACTTTCATTTTCTTTCGTTATTAGAGCTTGTGTTCCTTTTGACAGCCTCAAGGGTATAGTATGTTACATCAAATTTTGATTTTGAAGGATAGAGAATTGTTGCAAAACGCTATGGGATGGAAGAGTGGTAGAAGGACGTTAGTATTTTATACATGTATGAATGATAATGTACCAACGCAAGTTTGTCGATAAATGAGGGAAAAAAAGTTCTTTGTCCAGTGTGGAAAATTCACATAAAAGGTCAACTTCTTCCAATACTTCAAGTGATGACAGTTTGCTTCAACTTGTCCTTTTTTCGATAGCATTTCAAAAGGGTAATGTACAATTCAGAAATAGAACTTTGGAAAACATGAGAAGAGGGTAGCTCTGATGTCACGCAGTTTACGAAAAGAGTTTGTTTTGTTTTGGGAGTGTCCATGTCTGATTGTCAGTCAAAACTGTTGTAAAACTTGGTGTGAGGCTGACCTTCAGAAAAGGTCAACAGGAAGTAGTTCAAAGCTGATATGACCATTGTCTGTAGCATTCTGTTGGCATACACTGTCTGTTGTGTGTTGACTCTGTCAGTACTGAAGCTGACAGGACAATACCTGCATTGTTGTGACAAAGATAGGGCATATGTCTTTTTTCAGAGAAATTTCTAGGGCAAGAAACTTTTTGCAAATTGTGAAAAAATGAGTTTCCTGGCAGTTGAGTTTTAAGCAAATGTGATGGTCTTGGGGTAGTATTAAATAATGAAGTCTTGACTCATTGGAGTAACTTTGACAGAAATATTACTGGTTCATCGCTTAAATGGCATGTCAGTCCCAATTGCTTAATGTACTAATGTATTCAAATAAAATCTAATGTGCTATAAAAAGTACAGTTTCGATTAACCCAGTCTGACTAGCACAAATCAGGGAACTATTCTCTTTTGCATTCACCTTCGCAAAGTAAGAATTCCCTCCATGTACAACTACAATGTAGGTACTTGCGTAACATAACATTACCCAGTCTTCTAAAAGTTGCAGTTGAACAAAAATCAATCTCAAATTGTTAGATTTTACACTTTGATTTAATTGAGAAATTGATTTTGATTCAGATGATTTGCAACGTTGTAAGTCAGGGCTACATGCCATTGATATGAATTATGAAATTTGAAATTATTGACTGCTTTAGAGTCACTTGTAATTCTTTGAAGAGACATCCAAAGCCTCAGTTGAAATACATGTACCTAGCTTCATCAAATGGTTGATATTTTGAAGTCAGATTATGTTGGTTGGTATTTTGAAAATTATTTGTCTTAATTAGTTAAATAATTTTAATTGTAACAAATCAAAATTTCAACTTGTTCATTGGTGTTTGTGCAGATATCTTATGCATTGTCATTAACCAAAGACCATCTTGAATTTTTAATTGTTATGTAAACCAAAATATCTTTCCCTTAAAAAGGAAAACAACATTGAAGTCGGTTTCAGAGCCCCACCCCTGGTTTTCATAGACGTCTGCCAGTTGAACTGTAAATGTATGTATCTCTAACTATCCACTTATACTACTTGTACTTTTTGAGGCAGGTTTAACAAATGCCCTATCTCAGACTGTATGCAGTTGTTGTTTCGAGCCCTAAGATAACAAGATAAAATGATGGTTGCTTGTACTTTTCTATGTTTTTTGCAACATTATGAATATGCCTAAAGAGTTGTCAGTATATAGCTAGTCACTTGGCTTTTGGAAACTACCATGAATATGAGGCCATTCTTGAATTGTGCAATTTGTTTTCTTGCTTTACCAGTCTCTATCTGTCTTCATCTCTCTCTCTCTCTCTCTCTCTCTCTCTCTCTCTCTCTCTCTTCCTTCCTCTCTGTCTGTCTGTATGTCTCTCTTTCTCTCTATCTCTCTCTCTCTTCTTCTCTATATATGTCTCTGTCTGTCTGTCTATCTGCACCCCAGCGCCCTTTTCTCTCTGCATTCTGTCTCCACACATTTTGCTACTCTAACTGTATTTACTAAACATTGCAATGTGTTCTCTTTAGGTATACCTATATCTACATCTCTCCATCTCGTCCTATCTCCATCCTCTCTATTTCAATCTATCCCTTGCTCTCTCATCGCTTTCCATTTTCATGTCTATTTTGCTATTTATCAAACTGATTGATTATATTTGTCTGCTTGTTTGACATTGCCCATCAACGCTAATACGATCTTATTATAAATCATGACCATACATTGCAGGTCAACGCGCAATGCAAGATAGTATGTATCCATCGAACGACTCCTGTCAGAAACTATTACGGAATACTGTTGCCTTGGTGATTTTTGGAGGACAATTAATGTAATAAATTCATTCTACAAACCTATTAACTGTCACTCTCTTTGTATTTATTGTTCATGTAATTCGAACTTCGATAGTTGCCTCGGTGCGTCTGTATGTACCGGGTAGGCAAAAGAACTGGCTCAGAGTTTAGTCTGATTCCTGCTTTCTCGTCGTATCTGCTTCCTGACCATTTTTTTATTTTTTGTGCATGTGTGTGTGGGTGTTTAATTTATTTGTTTAATGTTATTCATGAATCACATTGCGAAGAAATATTGAAAGTGGATTAGTCAGAAAGTAACGCCTTTCAATATTCATAGCAACTGCTTTGAAATGGATGTTAATTGCCAGACGGTGAGGGGTGTCGTGGAAACGTTTGAATTGCTATGATTTGACCTTTATGAAGCTATTATTGCAGCATATATTTATTTTAGATGTCAATTCTCTAATGACAAAAATATCTGAATTTCGCCTCCCACATTTTGCTCCTCGTATCACGCAACTATTTCTCATTTTTTGTGAGGCAAATTTTTCACTGTCGATAATTCCACTCAAGACATGGCTCTCTCAGCACCTCCTTTTCTTTTCTATTCGTCACTGTTTAACATAATATTAAATGAACTTGTATATATTGGACTATAATATTGTCAGTGGGGGTGGGGCAGTTACATCCTCATTAGACTGTTCACTCTTCGTTAGTTGTGCTTTGTATTTATAGGATTATAGATATAAATGCCTTTGAGACCTCCGTATAGTAAAAAGCCATCGTAATACATTTCCACGAAAAACTACGTCTTTATTCTAAATGCGTATATCAACCAGGTAGCCTGGAAAGTGTTATGATACTGATAAATAAGCACTAGTATGCATGAAGGCAGCTTGGGTACTCTCTTAAAAAAAAAGAGTGAATTTTCAAAATCACGGACGTCACTCCTCTGGAGAGTGAAAATAGAGTGAAAATAGAGTGAACATTCACTCTTTTCTTTTAGAGAGCACTCTAAAATCAATCGATTTTCACTCCTAAACAAGTGATCACGGACGTCACTCCCAAGAAAGTGAAAATAGAGTGAAAATTCACTCTTTTTTTTTAAGAGAGTAGGTTTCCTCATTGAAAGATTGAAGTGCTTTACACGAGGCAGTTTTTCATGCGAAGGGAGAGGAAATTATCGTGCTAGACTGAAGTCCAAGAAAAGCAATTTGCCGATAATGAGGAATCCATATTTTAGCCTGATTTTTCCAGGTAGTACTTGATGGTGTGACGGCTTATGAACATGTATGGGATCAGACAATTCATACTTCAACCTCATTTTCCAAGTAGAAATGTATGTAGAACCAGAGCATGTCATTATTAAAGCTTTCATTTTACAAATGGGGCAATTTTCACTCTTTGTTTAGTCTGTCGCCCCATATTGCCTTGCTCCCCCCCCCCCTCCCCGGTAAAAATTGAAAACCTGGACAAGAAGAAAAGTGTTTCCTGGTTTCCCAAGTATACAACGTTAAAAATAATGACGTGTCAGATAATAAAAAGGATAACATTTCTCTCTCCCTCTCCCTCTCCCTCTCTCTCTCTCTCTCTCTCTCTCTCCTGTTTAGGTTGTGGCCCACTAATAATTAAATGCACTGAGAACTTTATTAACATTCTTTTCATAAATTTTGACATTTTGAAGACCATTTGAATAGATGTGATAAATGTTAAGGCTCTTTTGTTAACGGATTATAATTTTTTAGCTTCATAATTCACAAGTTTGAACTCATCATAGGCGAGCGCATGGTACATGTACTAGTAAGGTGGACTTGGAATTGGGATGAGGCGCAGTGGTATATATTTGTGACACTGATTTTTCTCTCCCCCCCCCCCAAGCTTCCTGTAACATTGTTGATATCTTGAGTTAGCTGTCAAAATCACAAGCAAATAACAACACCCCTGAAGATACGCATCAAATTAACATGACAAGTGACTTACTCTCTTTAAAAAAAGAGTGAATTTTCACTCTATTTTCACTTTCTTGGGAGTGACGTCCGTGATCACTTGTTTAGGAGTGAAAATCGATTGATTTTAGAGTGCTCTCTAAGAAAAAAGAGTGAATGTTCACTCTATTTTCACTCCATTTTCACTCTCCAGAGAAGTGACGTCCGTGATTTTGAAAATTCACTCTTTTTTTTTAAGAGAGTATGTCAACATGATATAGTGAGCTACACTATTGTGCACATCATTATCCACCCCACGGGATTATTACAATGGCTTTAAATCCCAGTTGCCCAATAAGGCGCTCAAAGAATTCAAGGAATGATTTTCTACCATGTACACGCTACACATGGGTGGAGAGTGGCAAATGTACATGTGTAGTTTAATATCTTGCCCCAAAAATGTACATGTGTAGTTTAATATCTTGCCCAAAAAAGTCCCGAATTGGGACTCGCAGCACGAACCATGCGATCCACATGCAGTCTGCTGACGTATCAACTAGTCGACGGCACCTCTTCGCGATGAAATGCGGAATTAAATAAAAACAAACAAAATTATTATCCATTCACCAAAGAGGGTAAGGCAAAAAAAGCCACCGCTATATAAGCCTATCTCTCTTTGAATTCACAAAAAAAGGTAACATTACACTTATTCCAGTTGTCGAGGTCAATTTGTAATCAACGGTAATTCTCTTTTAATACCTAATTGTATTCCAAAATGAGTGTAAGCTGGTACTTATGAAGACAACTCTCTCAGTTTTTATATGATGGAATCTAAAATATTATTTATAACAAACCATTTTACCTATTGGTAGTGCCAAAAAAAGAAAGAATCTCATAGCTGAATTCATGCTGTACCTACGTCAAGCATTTTATGAGACTTATATTGATCGGTTTCTTGGCCTTTTTACGGTGTCATCAATGATTGTGCGCACTTCTGCAGCATACTCACTTTTGGGAATATATTTCATCCCGTAAGTGAGGGCTAGTAAAAGGTTTGTTTTATTTAATATTCTGTATCAAGTGAAATTTGTAATATACTTTGGATTTGCTTTCAGTCAAATCTCAGTTTCATGGCGCGCTCTCCCCCCCCCCCCCCCCTCTCTCTCTCTCTCTCTGTCGCTAACAAACGTAGGCGTACTTATCTCTGAAATGATAGGACATGCTCAAAAGCTGGGCATGTGTGATTTCTGCCACAAATTTTAAAATTGTATTAGTTTGTATATCTTCTGGACAGGTACACATTTAACCCTACATTTGTGAAAAAATGATTAAAACTAAGAACAGTATCTTAATTGAGTTGGAAAAGTTCCAACCACTGATCTCTACGAGGAGAACAATTTACAAAGATCATTGGTTCCAACTCGCTAGTGTATCTTTTGACTGTATAGCGCCATCAACGAGAAAAACCCTATACAAATAATTCAACTTCTAAATTGTATGAGTTTCCTATGGGGGAAAAATAAAGTGTAGAAGAGAGAAAGAAACAACATTCAAACAAGAGAAGAAGAAGAAGAAACATACTTTCAATTCATTTTTTATTAGAATGTTTATAAAATAGATTTTGTCTTTCTAGGGCATGTACATTTAAAACACTCAACAAAAAAGTAGCAAAAACATTTCATCTTCTATTGAGTAATTCTCTTGATTAGATGGTATTTTTATTAGTATGGTCTTGCCGGTCATAACATTTTGACTGCCCTCAAGGGCCTCAACGCAAATGAGGTATAAATGATGAAAATATAATTCCAGAAGTAAACATGACTCAACGACTAGTAAAACACAGTTTTAGGTCAAAATCGTACATACTTTATCGACACAGACCTTGGTATGCTTGAATTAAACTGGAAATATCATAATGATTTTAAGGATGTATACTAGATTCCCTATCCTTGTACAAACTCGAACTACTCCCCTTATGGAAAATATATGTAACTTCATTCCCCACAGAATGACCCCCACCCCCTTCGGTAATGTTCAAGTCGCAGTTTGTTATATTATAATTATATACAGTGCGTCCCAGATAAAACGAAACCGAGAATTATCGATGTTTTTTCACAACTTAATCACGATTATAATTAATAAATGACACATATTTGTAACGCTTAGATCCTCCTCTTTCATTGGATGCAGCTCATATGATGCATATTTCATGCATGAGTGAGTAAAAACAATTTGAAGAGAGGGTACCAAAAAGTCATTTGGCGGGCGGTATCGGAATTTTAAAGATAAAATCATAATTCTAGAAGGTTCATTTTCTGCCTTTTCATATGACACCTCAATCAGGAAAAAAGAGCCATGAATAACAAAGTTCTGTTTGTTTAAAGTAATACTTGCATTTCCAAAATTTGTTTTCACTTGCTGCCTGCCGTAGCAACAAACAGAGCTGACAAAAGACTTAACTCCGTTTCGTTGACAATCAGCCATGTATACAAAGAAGACGAAAGACATGATGCATGGCTGGGCGTCAACGAAACGGAGTTAAGTCTTTTGTCAGCCCTGTTTGTTGCTACGGCAGGCAGACAGTGAAAACGAAATTTGTGTCAAATATTAATTATAATTGTGATTAAGTTATGATAAAACATCGATAATTCTCGTTTTTTTCTGGGCCGCAATGTATATATATATAATGTATCAGGTTAATACATATTTCTTGGGTATAGGCCTAGTTCAAGCAGGAGTGTTCGTCTGTATAGTTTTACATACCATAAGCGTATTTGAGGCACATTATAATGGTGATGATGATTATTATAATGGTGATAAAAATAATAATAATCATAATGATAATGATGATAATAATAATAATAATAACAACAATAATAATAATGATGGTAATAATAATAATAATGATAACATTACCCCAGGTACCCATTTACACCACGGTGCAATGTGGCGAATTTCGATCAATATTTTGGCAGACGTAAGTGCCGAGCAGGGGTTTGAAACCTCAACCCTAGGATTGAGAGTCAGGTGGAAGACCTACACCTCCAGACGCCTCTACATTTCACTCGATTACATTTTGCGAACTGGCGAAGTAAGCGAGAGATAATAGACAAAATAAATAGCCTTTCTCATGACAAAAATATTATTTCCTGATCAACACGCACGTCATCATAAGATATAGAAACTACAAGTCAAATAATGACAAACAAAAGTCATTTCCTGATCAAACACACATTATACGATATGGAAACTACAAGTCAAATAAAGACCCTTTCTTATGACAATATCATAAATACAGAATGACAAATGACAGGGTGACAAATATGTTATTTCCTGATCAAAAGTTCAAAACACACGTTATACGGGATGGAAACTACAAATCAAATAAAGACCCTTTAATTCATTTGACAAAAATGTTATTTCCTGATCAAAATTAACACACAAGATATTAATTTATATTGAAAATACAGGTCATATTTGTTCACCTTGCTGAGTTGACCGGATATGAGATAACAATACAGTTGCACAGATATTGGTACATGTATTTAACAATCTCGGGGGGGGGAGGGGTTGTTCCACGGCCCCTGGGGCAGAGCCTCAATAGTACTCCTATTAATATACGTATTCGCATTTACATTTTAATTAACTATATGAAACATCTCCCATGAATCTAATGCACGTGCCGGACAGACGATTCTATAGAGGTTAATAATCACGCATTCAGCGAATAATGTACCAAGCGCAGTCATTACGTAACCACGATGTCTTTTTCTTTTCTTATTCACTCGGAGTGGCAATCACCCATGATAGATACTTGCGTTCTATACCTGTACCCTGAAGAGGAAACAAAGCCCGGATCCACCGCATAAATGTAAAAATCAATACTAGAACGCCTCCAAAGTCGTTCTTTTTTATTTGGCTATCAGGCGCTGACCATTCATTGCTCTGTGTCCAACCCATTGTACTGTATTTTGACTTCGAACGATCGATGGAGAGAGAAAAAGAAGATACTCATCACAACGAAGGAATTTCAGATTACAAAGGGACGTATCATCATGCCGTACTTCACGAAGCGAAAGGAGATATTTTTTGGATGATTGAATGATAAAAAGACGTGACGTGAACATCATGACTTGAAGGTAAGCAATACTTTCGAATGTTTTTCACTTTTTAAAGGAAGTGTTAATAAAAGTATATGGTTTCTTTAGAAATACTCTGACGGAAAGTTAATTTCATACATGATGTCTCGATAACCGGGAAAGTGAACAATTATAAATACTTTTACATGATAATTGTTTAAGGTATTCACGCGTTTCGGCTTTTGGAGCTTATATATATTGAAATAACTACATTATTCAAAACAGGCATTTATCTCTTTAAACAAATCAAACAATTAACCTTTTTCCCTTAAATTTATCAAGTCTTAATGATTATATTCAATCTTCTTGAGGGAGCATATTCAAAGGGTATTACGGTAATTTGGAGGTACAATGTGAAAGTTGAATATTTACTTAAGTTCTCGTCTGACAAAAAACAAACACTGTCTCTTTTCTGAGATTTCAAGAGCAATTTGAATAGACATTCGCAGGCTTAGACAACGCAAAGAAGCCCTAACGACGAGACCATTGTTAAGCGATAAGTAACTGTGTATTAAATCCCGACCCGTGTCTTCTGATGACGATCATGTACAGGGTGTCTAGAAACAAATAGAAGAGTTGTCATAAAAACACGATCGCAAAGACCTTCGGGAAATCAACTCAATGGAAAAATGTTATAACCCTTTGGTTTGGTTTACATACTATACGTCGTTGTATACAATGTCGCTTATTTTCTATTGAAATTTCCCTATAGGCTGAATTTGTATAAAGCCTTTAATTTGCGAACGTGATTTTAAAATGGGCCTAAAACAGTGGCGTAGCGTAATTTGAGGGACACAATCATGTGTCATGGGAGGGGGGGCAGCGGTCTTACTAGTTGAGTAAAAATGAGAGAGAGAGAGCAATGCCATCGACTGGTATCAGCTCATGTTTCCTCCCCCGTCTTCATTTCCTTCCTCACTCTACTCATTTTTCTTTTTCATTCACCCTCTTCCAAACCTTACATGACCATATACTGGGAATCTTACTTGACCATGTATTACAGCCTTTACGGGTAATTCGCAACAAATGTTTTCATGTATCGATCACAAATTACAAGCAGAGATTCCCTTGAAAATGTTCACAATAGGGGGAGTGAGTGTTGATCAGCAGATAAAGGAGGGGGAGGAGAGAGAGAGAGAGAGAGAGTGGAGATACTGGTATTTAAATTTGCATCATCATGCGATGATATGATAAATCCATAAACTTGGTTTGAACTATTTCGGGCAGATTTTCAAAATAGCATCACCGCTCAAGCGTCTCGCTCATTATCTCTTTTTCCACAAAATATTTTGCCAAACGGTTCGTCATTTGAAGGATTTCCTATAACAAAAAGACCTTAGGCATCTACAGATAGTCTTGAGAAACCATACATGCATGGTTAATCTGGCAATACCATTGAGCAATTTGTCAAGATGGATGAACAAAAATAAATCAAAGAAAAGACTGCATACCTACGATTATCTGCCTTCTACTATACAATAGTAACCATTGGCAACTGCAGACGCATTTTGTCAAGAGCGGGCTTCTTGTTTAAAAAGGGTTGTTTGAAAATAAAACACTGTTTTGTTTAGTACACATATTGTTATTGACGTGGCTAGGGGATGAGGGGGGGGGGGGGGTGGGGGGCTCAAAAATACAATCGTGAAAAAGGGGAAGCGAGAGAAGGAAAGAGAACGCGGGTCCTTTGTACTTTTTTCAGACGGGATGTATTTTTACCCAAATCAACCAAAATAACAGGGAAGTGAGAAAAAAGTAATATAATCATGTTTGTTGTCTACTCCTACCCTTATTATTAGTACGTGAAATAAAAAAAGACACAAACACACAATGAATTTGTTCCTATATACCTGGCGGAATGCTATATTAGTAGGGAAATAGTTTAAAGTTTCTTTGGAAAGTTTTTGGAGCACAATGGTTATTGATAATGCTGGAAGACTTATTTTTAGATATTTTTAGATAGGCCTATATTATTATGGAGACGGAAAAGGAGAAGGTTTGAAGAACTCCAAATTGCAATTTATTTGTATAATTCATGAGCTATCTAACAATTCCATCTACATAAATAAGAAACGAACCAATATAAAATGGATATAAATAATTGCCTTGAAATACAAGTCATACATGCTAATTGCACCGGAGTACTCACGGAGTCACAGTGTTTACTTTGCTGAGAGTCTATATTTAATTAACGTCACCGCTTGTTTTCTTATTTATCATTGCAGGAGTGTACCTTAACCGAAAAGGTAAATACTGATTGTGGAGACAGAATACACAAAGAACATTCATTCGCGTCAAGAAGCCGATTTCAAGGAGATAAAAACAGTATCAGGAGCTAGTTAGCCTGAGATTTGAAGGGGTTGTATGCAGACACTAATTAGTGGAGACATCTAAAAAATAAATATTTGTTTTACATTCAATTCGAATGACGAGAAAATAACACCAAAGGTGACAAAATAGGCCTACGTGAAAGATTGCATGCATGGTTACAGTTTCGCCTTGTGAATTAGTACTCGGACAAGTCACCAAGCATGGGTTTTAACATCAAGTTCGTGGTTGGTCCTGTGTCTAGGGATCTGGTCTGTCCCTTGTGTCGAGGAGTTCTGGTAGATCCGATGATGATGCATCCTTGTCAACACACCGTGTGTTCTTCCTGCCTCAAAGCGTTCAGACCTGTTCCTAAACTCCTGCAGTCGTGTCCATTCTGCAGGAGCCCGCTCTTTGATGAACCATCTTTGGCCCCAGGGAACTTCATCGGACGACTGCTGAAACTCATAGTCAAGTGCCACCGGGAATGCGGGCATCGGTGCGAACTCAGCGCCCTTCCCGATCACGTCCTCAACGAATGCAAGTTCGGGACGGTCGATTGCCTTAACAAGGTCAGAGGTTGCCATAAAGAGATGGCGCGCAAGAAGCTGGACTCGCACGTCGCCGAGTGCGATTTTCGATTGGTGACCTGCGAGGGATGCAACGCGGAGATGGTGTATTCGCGGCTCCCAATGCATCAGAAGCGGCGACGCTGCGTCGAGGGGAAGCTGATGACGCAGCGCGCCCGGAGCGCTGCGACTGCCTTGAAGCAGGTACGCGAACATCAAGAACAGGTGAGAAAGGAAGCCATTACCCTCGAAGGACAGTTGACGAGACTCCGCTCCAGCAAACTCGAGGCGAGAAGTAGACTGAGGTCAGCACCACCCCGAATATCACTTCTCTCTGAGGCCCCATCGTCCAAGTCAAGACCGACATCATCCCGTAGTTCGATCAGTACAATATCTCTGTCATCATCCTCAACATCAAACAAAAGCCCGCGATCCCGTAACCCCAAAGTTAACGTTTTCATTACCGATACAACCTCATTTGATGTGATTCCTCTCGAACTTAACAACACAACATCGACAACTTCCTCGTCATCATCTCTTTCCTCTCCTCGGCAAGCAGCATCGGAGCACGAACATGACACGAGCGAACCAATGGACGCTGCTTCGGAGAGTATCGGAGATCCTCGGGAGTCCATCTCATCATTAAGCGTGGTCCGTCACCAAAGCAACCGTTCAGAGAAGACGGAACTGTGCAAGAGATGTAAAAAGACGTTCAATCCCGCCAAGAATAACGATAGGGCATGCAGGTGGCACAGAGGAGTGAGTAATGCAAATTATTTTGTTAAGGATGTGCATAATCAACGAAGGTTTAAGCAATTTTCAGGTTATGACCAAGCTATATTTATATCTGTAAATTTCGCCCCATAGACTATCCCTTCTTGCACTGCCTTTGGCATTGTTATAATGTAGTTTAATAGGAACACAGGGGGTCACTCCCGACATGACTGGCTACGCCCCGCGTCCAGAAAAGGCGTCGAAATGGTGTCTTTTTCAGCTATATGGCGGCGTCGACGTTTTCCTTATAAAGGGGGATTTTTCAAGCACTTATCGGACCAATAATTAAAGCCTAAAATAGGGTACCTTTTCAGATTCACAGGTTCGGCGTCGTCAACGTTTTCTTTAAAAAGGGGTGTTTTTCAAGCACTGATCGCACACAAACCAAAAAAGGGTACCTTTTCAGATTTACAGGTTTCGACGTTTTCTTTAAATACAAAATGGTCCGACAGAGGTTGATGGATACGGGTGGGTAGCATTTGTGTATGAGAGTGACCCCCTGGGATTAGGAACCGGGATTAGGAACTCCTAGTACGTGTTGTACCCATTGCTATAATGATCAAACCTCACCCTGTAAAAGAACTCACTGTGCGAAATAGTAATGATAATAATAATAATAATGATAATTGTAATGATAATAATTATAATACGAATAATAATAATAATAATGATAATAATTGTAATTTCTATAATAATAATACAAATAACAATACTACTCCTACACTGTAAAAAAATAAAAGTCGAAATAACTCAATAAAATTGAGGAAAAGAATTGCCTTCTTTTTATTAAGTAAATATTACCTACGGCATCTTAAGTAGAATTTACATATTTTGCTGAATAAATTTTTACTCAGTTAAATCAAGTTACATTAACGTAAATAATTTAAGTATTGTAATCATTTTAGATAATTAAAAAAAAAAGCTATGATAGGATTACATATTGCACGATTTGGTACCCATCTAATCTAACAAGTAACATCCACTAATCATTCACTACTTCTATTTGAGATTAATCACTAATCACTAACACATACGCTTCAATTCGACACATATTGAAAGGCTCCAAATTTTATATATACTTGATCGTAGCATCTTAAAAGGAAAATTGGTTGACAATTTCCTGAAATATCAAGTTTTTATTTGTTTTGAACTGGGTAAGAATTACAAATCGTCTTGTCTTTGCTTAGCCATGTTAAATGAATTAGTAAATGTTTTAAAGTGCTTAAATTTTCATTCAACCACAAAAAAGAATAGTTTTATTTAAAAAAAGAGTTTAATTTGGTCTTAATGAATATTCATAAATTATGTAAATATTTCTATTACGCACTGCATCGGTCCTTACTTTAAAAAAATAAGAATAATCAACATAAATTGTTTGAGTAATACGTATAATTTCTGATTTTGAGTTAAAATTACTAAATTAATACAAGCTGAAATTACATAAAGTTCTTATGTATTTGATTTTACTTAAATATTCCACGTATGTTCTACTAAATTGAAAGTTTGAGTTAGCAAGACTTAAATTTAGTGCGTAAGTGGCAAAACTAATGTTTTCAAGTAAATTCTACATGGAAAAAATACGTAAAAATTACCAATGAACAATTTTTTTTTTACAGTGTACTATTACTATTATACTCATAATAATTATGATAATAATAATAATGAAAATAATTATGCATTTACAAAAATTGCAGTCAGGCATGGATTTAATAACGGCTGTGGATTTCACCTGATTCTTGTTTTTCTTTTTTCCTGGTTTGTATGCACAAACTTTGAATTTAATAGCAAATCGTAATATAAGTTTCGTTCTTTCTATTTTCTCCACCCGCTCACTTTGGCCCCCGCTTGTTTCTTCTCGACAATCAAAACATATAGCCGGTAAGTCAATTCAATTCAATTCTTTTTACTCGAAGACATCCAAATTTACAAGAATACGTGAACAAAAAATTGGCCACACATTATAAATAGAACAACCATCGACATAAAAGATAGACACCATAGAAATATTCTTATATTCAAGTACGCTAAATAACGGGGGGAGGGGGTACTCGCCTAATACAGTATACGGGGATGTGCCGCTCTAATGGGTTACCTCTTTTGCCCCAAAAATCCCTTAACATGGGGTATGATTTTGGGCTGCAAAATCCCTATGAGTGTCCCCACTTTTCAGATCTTAACCTTAAACACGGGTTACTATATGATCATGATAATATATCTCACCCATAATCTCGCTCATAATCTCGCTAAAGTGAAAATTCCAGATGCAAAATCCCGCAAAAATAATTGAAATCATTTTGCTTTTTCATCCGAAATCCTTGCCGATGGTCGCAAAACCTTAAACATGGGTTGCGTGTTGAATGGAAATCCTTAATAACAGTTATCATTTTCTGCCAAAAGTTTAGACGCTTCAGCCGCACACCCCCGTCCAAACCAATCTGAATCCCCCCCCCCCCCCCCCGTGGAGGAGGCCTACATTAATCATTTTTCTCGAACAAAAACTATTGGAAAAAGGAGAGACCATGATAAGCATAAGATAAATATATAATAAGAGATTGATAGACACCCACACACACACACATGCGCACACATAATTTATTAATGGCATTCTTTCAGATGTGAAAAATGTCTAAAATTTAATCATAAAATCCATAGTAAGGATATTAAAGGTACTATGTCCCATTTGCAGGCCAACAAAAATGAAAAATTTAAATTCCAACGGCATTTGAAAGATATTCCCTAAAAAAAGGGGGCTTGAAAATGTCTTTAAGTGGGAAAATAACGACTATTAGTTGTCGAATCGACTTAAGAGCTATAGAGCTAGTAAGTAATAGTAACATTTTCAGACCATTGTACTGAATGGTCGTACGTTTTATGCTGCGCAAAGATTCAATCAGTTTAATTTTGGCCATTACAAGAAGTGGGTTATTGATGTAGACAAAAATATGCTCATGAACCCTTTACAGCTCATTTTATGTATGCTATTTCCAAAGAAGAAAAAAGACCAGTCAGTCACCCAATAGTGTCTGACAGTGAAGTCTAGCAAGTTAACAGATTTCCTTGCATAATTTGAATATTAGGACACTGCTAACGTTTAAATTTCACAGATGAGACATACATGACATATTCATAATTCCTGCAAAGTTCTACAGAATTTGATGTTGGCTGCAAAAGGGACATATTATCTTTAAATGATCATGAAATTAATATAGTCTTCAAATTGGTGCTTTTCACTTATTCAATGTTCTCTTTTCATATTATGTAGTTTTTTCCAATTCATTCGCTTTCGTATTCATTAATCTTCTCCCTAATTATTCTTTATCACGCTTCTTTGACCCCTGTTTACACCGAACCTCTCTCCGTTGACGCTTGTATGTTTTCCTTCATCACATTGAGCAGATCGTAAGTATTGATTAAATCACTTTGTTTGTCTTCCCATTAGACCTTAGATGATGGTCCCGATTTTTATATTTAGCCTTAGGAGTCTTTTATCGATCCAAATTCCTCAAATTGACAACATCATTATAGAGTGTTCACTTGATTAAAGTCTCATCCAAATGTCATCTCATGTCATGACCCCCTTTTTTAAAGCTTCTTATGACTCCTCTATCGTTGTCAATATGTTAACGTTTGTGTATTATTTCAAAATTCCTTTTGGAAATATAGTGATTCTTATTTTTGTTTTAAATCAACCTCATCATAAATTTAGCGTATGATTTTGTCATTATTGCGTATCGACTGCAACGTGCAAAACCGCATCTTTTGCCGAAAATGGATATTGCTTAAGGCATTAACCCGTGAATGAATTAAAATGTATTTGTTGAATTTTGATAGATGAATATTCCACGTACCTGAGCTCACCTGAATTTAACTCTGCCTCCTTTTCCCTTTTTTTCCCTCGTTCAACTTTGCGTGGCCGGATTCAGGTGAACTTATTTGTGAGTATCGTAATTTGTTTTACTTTATAATATTCCGTCTTATAGTTATAAGCAAGGTTGTCAGAAAGGAAAGACGAAGAAAGAAAAGATGAATGAAAGAAAATTGAATAGATCTTTACAATATACCCACATCAATAGCAAGTCAGCAGTGCAAGCACTTTCTTTTTTCAATTAGCAAATTAGAAAGACAATAGTTATCATTTCGGTTTAGCTTGGACTTCATTATCATATCTATGTATAATATGCCGCATTGTTTTGTTAACAAACTGTATTAAATTGCTTAGTTATAAGTCAACACAAATGAATTTCACTTCGAAGGGAAATACAAATATTTTGGTATTGTAAATAATGCAAAGTGGTAAATATTGTTCCATTTTGAGCCAACTTGGGATCTCTTGAGTATGATCGTAAACATTATGTAATCAACATTGCTTTAATTGATTATTGTTTGTTTTCCCTTTCTTTGGTGGTCTATTCTACGGATGGATGCAGGGGGTAAGTAAAGACGCTGCAAGACAACCAATATACATTATGATAGATGTGATTTTCATGAACTATATATTGTGATAAACACACGTTCCAGTTTCAAACACAAACTGACTCGTTTATTCGCGTTTCGAATTTTTATGAAAAATGTTGTGTGGTTATAGAAACTTTAAAGCCCCACTGTCCTACTTGTAGATACTTGCTCCCTCTATATAGAAAACTTCCCCAATCGGTGCCTGTTGGTCCCCCATGATCCTCTTTTTCTTATGTTAGTTGAGAGCTGAGTTAATGAGATAGCCACCTGTCAGTGACCTCGCTGTGTGGTCTAATCCCTTCTGGCCCAGTAGTATTGACGGTCTTTAAGGAGAGAGATTACTTTAATATTATTGCTTATTTAATTAAAGCTAACTCAAATAAGCATTATTTAATTAAACATGAGGATAGGATAATGACAATATAAATATGAAATGGTGAGTCTATATGTGTACGTTTTTGGAGCAAAATACATTTAAATATCCTACATGTATATGCCACGAAACGTTTGTTTCCGATTGGAAAGTGTAAAATTTTCATGAAAACAATTAGTTTCCCATTTTGATATAAAGTGGCTCGTGAATAATCTCTTTTCATTTTAGGTAACAAATAATCTTTTTCGCCAGCTTACCAAAAATTCATTTTATTTCTTTCTTCATATTCTCTGGATTTGATCAAACTCTGGATTCAATAACCTCTCGAATAGGGGGTGAGTACTTCTAACACACATTTCTTACATTAACATAGATAATATAGTTTTAATAATATTTATATAAAGTTTTAAAAATGATATAAAATCAAAATTTAGGTTTTTACAATGTTTTTCCCCTTCATTTTATCAAAAGTTAAAACAATTTAGCAATAACACATATAATGCGAGTGAGGGGGGAGGGGGAGGGGGCAAGAAAGAGAACTACAACAAAAATCAGATCATGACCCCCTTATAATTGCCCGAATATGAGATGACAATTGCCTGAATATTGGAATTCAAAATTCTCGTGAAGGGGGTTAGGGGGGGGGGGCACATCTCCCTTCTCGAATATGCCTACAATCACTGTATTGAAAATAAATGAAAATGATTAGAATATCTGTTTTTCTCTTTAAATTTTGGCAGACGTGCATGATATGCGGACAGCTGAATTTCAAGAGAGGGTGTGTCACAGGATATCATCTCATTTCTTCGTAGAGTCTGGATAATATTCGATTTACCTGCATACGAACACAGTATCGATATAAAAGGGGATGTCGACAGAAGCGTGATTGGGGCGTGACATCCACATTTAAAATTCTATCAGTAAATGTCGATTTGTCAGCAAATATTCATAGTTGTTCAACTTATGTTAGTAAAGGAATTAAACAACTATTTTGTTCTTGCCCGAAATGTTCTAGAAGCTTGTCGGCAAATTTGGTCCACCCCGGGCGACAGAAGTGGGCGTTTTTTATTTTATTTTATAATTTTAGTTTTCCTCACTTCTTTATTGGTGAAACTGCTCTTGTTCCAGCTTTGTCGAAGACCTCAAACCCATGTATATCATCTCGATCGGGGAGAGTGAAAATACTTGCTACATGGTGGACTTTCATCCCTTTCCAACGAGTAACATTAAACCCTAAATTGAGCTACTCTTTGCTTAGTTTAGTAGTTAAACAGCGTCAATATATCTCTGAAGGGATACCTCTTAAAGACACTATGTCCCTTTTGCAGCCAACATCAAACTCTGTAGAACTTATGCATATGTCATGTATGTCCTATCTGTGAAATATAAGCGTTAGCAGTGTCCTAATATTCAAGTTATACTGAATAAAAGAAAGTCTTATCAGAATTGAAAGTTTTCAATGACCATAATGCTGCACCTAAACACCTCATATATTTTATGTATGTACATAATTTATTTACTAAATTTGCATGGATTTGTATTTATGTGTGGTTGCTGATGTAGTATGCAATGTAAATTTGATTTATTTATTCATTATCACAATCTTAATTACTTAAAAAAAATCATCTCATGGGAATTTCATCAGAAATTGTCTTCAAGTTAATAAAGTCTATTGTGCTAATAGCACATTTTATAAGTGATTCTAAAGGGCTATTAAAGCTCATCACAGGCCGTCTCTCAGGTAATTCTCATGATGGTATATAAAAATTCAAATGACAAGCAAACTGATGATGTATTATGGGGCCTATCGGATCATATGTGAAGTCGAATCCATCAAATAATTAAACCCAATTTTAATTTCAGTCAACCAGAATCACATGACTTGCGTTGATTTAGTTTTATTTCATTTTTTCTATTTGATGTCGTGATCGATCAAAATTTGTGTGGAAGAGGCCCCCTCCCCCCAAATTGGTATTGGTATAATCATTTTGAATGACAAGAGTTCTGAAAACAAACCAACAACCATAAAATATAAACATTCTTGATACATGGATTACTAATAAAATAATTTAGTTTATTGCATACATCTATCCATCATTTCAATATGAAGTATAAAAAACAAATATGAATGCATTTCTTTTACCCCAAAAACCCACAAGTCACCACTCTAGAATGCTTTGAAAGCTAGATGTTTACTGTTTGTAACAATGCTCATATCAAGGTCTTCATAACTGATAAAAATCACTTAATCATCACACATGACAATCGCTGGCTGTATGCCAACAGAAAGAAAACAAAAACGTATGGATACAATAACAATTTTGTACGATCATACAACTTCTGCAGACATTGCCAACTACTGGCAACATCAGTAAATAACCTACATATAGCAACTGTCATTATGTTGATATTTAAATTTAAGTGCTATACTGCCAAAATAACATTGACTTGGCTGGAAGACAACAATCTAGATGCAACTTGCAAATATAAAGAGGTTTCAATTACAAGAATTTATCTCCCGCCCCCCAACAAAAATATAAAGGCCTGCTGTGTATTGAGATAAAATCTATTTACAGCTTGATATTACTTGTCATATCTAAGTGCTAAGTGTATAATTAAAACGAGTAAAACATGAAATGTAAAATGCTGCACACTTACACATTCAATAGTTTAAAAAATGTATACATCTCTTCGATACAAATGGTTTCCTTTGGTTACATCAATGGTCTAGGAAACATGTGAAAAACCCTAGTAATGATGAAGAAAAAAAGAGGCAATTCTGAGAATATCTGGTCAAGGTTCATACATACACATATTTTTGAAGGAATTCCTTATGTGTTTGAAATAGTATGTGTAATAATGGTCAGCTCAGATGCAATCATTTCAGTGACTCATAACTTGACTACTAAAGAGTACCGAAGCTGTGACATCATAAAAATCAATTTTTTAGAATTACTCAATTTTTTCTTCATTTTCCGAAAGAGCATCAAAAATAATGTCCAAATGTCAAAAACCAATTAAATATGTTAAGTATTGGCTGAGATGTAAGCATCTGAATAAATAGATTTCCTATAGGAACTCAGTGTTATTTGCTCTGGTTCATAACCATTACGAGCCAGAGCAAATAACATCGAGTTCCTATAGGACATCTATTTATTCAGATGGTCATATCTCAGTCAATACTTAACATATTCAATTGGTTTTCTACAGTTGGCCATTATTTTTTATGCTCTTTCAGAAAATGAAGACAAAATGGAGAAATTCTAAAAATAGATTTTTGATGACGTCATACTTCACCACTCTATTGTCTGCAAGTTTACCTTATAACATTAAAGACATAACGTATTCCATAACATGAAAATTAAAGGAATTTTAAAGTTATAAATAGATACAATGTATCAATCAGTTACTATGAAATACCATCATTGTGCAGAAACTATGAAATAACATTTCTTTCAAGTATACACATTCTTGATGTACACCATTGTATTTATTTTTTGGTGATGATTTTATATACACCAACTGTTAAATATTGAATTTAGAATGTAAATGCCTGTTTGTCAGAATTAAATGATTTATGCAATAAAATATATGTAACAGTCAACACCTGATATTTTCATTGCTTCTTTATTCCACTTTAAAAGGAACACAACAACAATAAATGAGGTTAAAGATTGTATCTAAGAAATAAGTAAGGTATTTCAAAGTCAAAAACTGTATTTTCCTATCCATGATCTCAAAGTTCCTACAGGATTCTCAGCTGTATAAAACATCCTTGGTGGAAAAACTGAGTATGAAGGATTTCAGAAGAAAAACAAAATGCCCCAATGAGGGTAATCAATATTGGAAATGCATACTCAGGTCAGGTCCTTCCAAACCATTCCCCTGTGATGCAACTGCCTCTGTGAGACCTCTTGCATAAAATTTGTTATCAATAACAAATCAAAACATTCTATAACAAAATTTGCTCTCAGCCAATCAAATGTCATGATTTCAGTAGCTTATAACAGGTATTATAACTTGTTATTGATAACAAGTTTGATGAAACAGGGCCCAGTTCTTCATCGGGGTGTTCAAATGCAAGCTTTGAAATGGAAGTTTGACCCGTTTGAGTCATCTTAGAGGCTGTTCACACCGGCAGAGATAGCGCGCGCTAGACCGCGCTATCTCTGCGGTGTGGGAGGTACAACGTCGTTTCGGTCCACCCAACAGCGAGCCACGGCGGGCCAAAACGGCGTGCCACTAGAGCACCTCTTGGGGGTGGCCCACGAGAGATAGCACGGTCTAGAAAAAAGGGGGTGCTACGATAGACTGCGCTATCTCATTGCGGTGTGAACAGCCTCTTACTTCTTAGAAATCCATTATCAATTAGATATATCATCTTGGCCTGGTCAATCCAATAGGCAATAATGGAGCAAAAGTGGGTGTTATTAGATTTCGGCAAGGAATTAGGAGTTGACATAGTGGAGACGCTATTCCTTGAATTTCCAAAAGATGTGCGACACAAACTGAAGAACGATGCATTCAACTTGAAAGGACGTTACGTACTGCAACACCAACAATGTCAATAAGATTAAGAAGAAGAAAGGACAAGCAGCTACAGTGCCACTGACACGTTATCCGACCACTGTTCTGTTGTTTGGGGACAGCAAGGCAGAGCTCAAAACACCTCTTGAGAGAGCACTCTTTGGAAAAGATATTAAAGCAACACACAGTCCTCTCGGGAGAGGAAAGAGAGCCACGATAAGGAGCACAAGGCTTGCTTCCGATTCCTCAGAAGAGGAATATGATGAGGGCCCAGCCCCCAAAAGAGAGACTAGGAGAAGGAAAAGACGATAGCTGCCAAAGAAAAGGCAAATGCGGAGAGCATCATGGAGCGGCTCATGGAGAAAAAGAAATCGGCTGAGCCCAGGGTAGAGCCTACCTGTGGCCTCAGCAGCCACAAGAGCTTAGAGGAGGAAAACAAAGCACTCAGGTGCTCTATTGCCATCATAAAAGAGTTGCCTGCTTTACTTCAGGCAATTAGAAGCTCTAGCCCCAGCCCCAGCCCCATCAGCAGGCCCAGTGCTAGCTCATTAAACCCCATCCCAAGTGCCAGCCACAGCCCCATCCCAGGTGCCAGTCCTTGCCCCAGCCCCATCCCATTGAAGCCCAAATGTAGTGGAGAACCTCTGGCATTTGTCACATTACAGAGAGACCTGCATGAACACATCATCTGGAGAGTCTTTGATGAGCAAGGATGAGGTTGCCCTCCTTGCTTCTAGCAATCCGAGGGCCATGGTTAATGATATAATGCTGAAGGTGTTCGGGAAGGAAGTGCTGGTTGCACATTCCCTATTAGGAACCAAATGCAACTTGCACAAGGAAGCCGAAACACAGAGGCCAGCCCTTCCAGCAGCGAAAGTTAAAGCCATTCAAGACTTTGTTAGAGCTTCATTTCCAGGGTATACTATGCACTATGCTTTTTCACTTAATTTTGATTCCCAGATTTTGGTCTTTTAAGTAGTTTATCAGTAAAAGTCTGAAATAAATCAAATAAATCCTGTCTAAGCTCTTCTGTAACAGAGTAAAGAAATTTAAGAAGTATATACGGGTAAAAAGCTGCAAACTTGGTTTGGAGTTATGCGTTAAATGACTGTGATCCTTTGCAATAAATTTCAACATGGGCAAAACACAAAAAACTTTGTAAAAACTGTTGCAGGATACCATACCCTACTTTACATAAATATTAACAAAATTGAAGAAGTGATATATGAACACGAAAAGTTTGAGGATGGGTAACCTTGGGACAAAGTCAGTATGTAAGTGTTACTATTGGTGCAATTTTCCTTCATCACAGATAAACATTATCATTGGAATGCAGCACAAGTGAGAATATATTTAGCCTAGCTCTCAGGCAAAATTAGCCATTCATCATTTATCAATGAAAACAAATGTGACAGAGTATTTAGGCTTCTGTTAATTTCTTTTCAATGAGAAGAGAGAAAAGAACACTTTGACTATGAAACAAAATTGATGATGTAGAGTGCATTTAGGCAAATACAGATTGCCTTTCAGCTGATGACAATCCATTAGTCTGCTCACCCCGTTGAGGAATGTATTTCAGTTCTTAGTCCACCTCAGAGGGAAGAGTTGTGTCATGAGCTACATTGTGGAGAAGAAGAGACAGAAGATCAAAAGCGATTAGTGATGAAGCATGTGAAAGTATTTCTTGTTTGTATAAGATTTTCAGACCATGGGCTTTGTGGTGGCATTCTGGTTCCTTGCTGATTTTGACATTCATGGAGAAACCTTCATGCAAGTAATCATGATATCATAGCTTTTCTTTTTTTACATTACCTTTTTATTTAGAATGATTAAAGGTAAAAGATTAATTTGGAACTAGATGAAATTCGACTGCGCGCAGTCGAAAATGATGCCTCCGTCATAGAGCAACTTTACAAACCAAAACAGAAGAAATTTTTCAAATTCAAGTTCATTTGTAATCCATTAACAGGTTCTCAGAATATCGTGATTACAAGCAATTTCTCATATACATATATGACCCTTTGAACTTTGACCTCATGACCCTAAAATATACTCAGTACATTGGCTCTGCAAGATGTCCTGAGTTAAATAGTAATCCATCTGTCAGTTCTAATGAGAATGCGTTCACAAGCTATTTTTGCATACATAATGAGCCCATGACCTTTGACCTCATGACCCAAGAATCTACTCAGTTCATTGGCTCTGCAAGATACATACATGATCTAAGTTTGGCAGGAATCCATGAATCTGTTCTAATGATAATGCGATCACAAGCCTTTTTTGCATACATAATGAGCCGCGTGACCTTTGACCTTGACCTCATGACCCCAAAATCTAATCAGTTCATTGGCTCTGCAAGATACATACATGATCCATCTGTCAGTTCTAATGAGAATGCGTTCACAAGCTATTTTTGGCAGGAATCCATCAATCGGTTCTTCAGATAACGCGATCACGAGAACGGGACGTACGGACGGTACGACGTACGGACGGACAACCCGAAAACATAATGCCTCCGGCTACTTCGTAACGGAGACTTATGATAGATAAGGACTGTCAAAATGTGTCATGTCCTAGTGGGTCACACAAATTCTACACTACATAATTAGAAGCATCATCCAGTATCATTTTTTAGCTCTGACTGGGAGACCAACACAAACTATGCATCTTCAATTTTTTTTTGGAATTTCAACCACTTGGAACCACAATCAGACAGGTTCCTACCTTAGAAAGTGTACATTTCAGACCCAAATGCAACTTCCTTTTCTCAACATTTAATTAATAGCAGCTTCATCACATGGGTTTAGGTCATTGGATGCTTATCCTACCTTTGTATCTCAGCACTTTGGTCCAGCTCTTCTAGGTTGTACTCCAGGTATTTGTCCATGCCCTCAAACTTGAAATAACCTTTGAACTTTGACCCCTTCAGCATCATTGGGAACCACAGGATATCATCAGGCCACATGGTATGGTAGGGAATGGAATCTACATCAAACCACTGCGGTCTCATCTCTGTTGATAAATAAAATATGGTAAAATACTGAAATTATATTTATACATTAAATAATCCAACTTTGGTACTCAATGATGCAGATGTACAGGATTCATGGTCACATTGTTAGAGACTGCGGCGGTAAGAGCTTTATAAGTAACGTTTTTATTATTATTATTATTCCATTTATAAAGAGAGGGGGTTTTGAAGTTAAATGAAGCAATAATGATGTAACAGAACATTGTCAAAATATGCATAGCTTATTTAGTGCCCAGTGGTTATCTCTTGCCCTAAGAGACTGTTTTTGTTCTCTCTGGGATTTTGAGGGGTCTTTGGGGGGAAGTAAAAGGATGCCCATAATGAGACCCCTTCCCTTTTAGATATAAACATTACATGGGTCATAAGAGTCCATTCATTTTAATATTTTAAGGATGTGAAAATCTTGCTCACAATCACACAAAGTATAACACCTGAAAGAAATGAGAAGAAACATAGCAAAGAGCACAAAATAAGGAATACAAAAAGTGATACCCCCCCCCCCACCGAGACAAAACAAATTCAGCTATTTACAGGTTACCTAAATTTGACAAACCTCCTGAAGGTCAAAGTTTGACATACCCTCTGTTTCAGCTGGCTCTCCTTCAAACTCTGTTGCTTTGAAGACATGTACTTCCAGGATCTGTGGTTCACCAACAAACTCAAAGTCTATGCGTCCAATGTGCTTCATGTCTGGTGCCCTGACACAACTTTCTTCAAGCAATTCTCTGAAGAGAAACAAAATTGTCAAAAGTGTGGCTCAGCAAATACAACAGAATCTAACAGTATAATAGTATATCCTTGTAGTTTTTATGGGGAGGTATTGTTATATTTGCAGGGTTGGACTACTCTAGTATAATAAAGTTTGAAACAAAGTAAATGCACCAAGTGCATCTACAGTTTTGAAATTTGAAAACAAGTTCTGGAGAAGTGAACCTGCCAAGTTCACATTCGACACCAACCTACCCAGTCATGATCCAGCTAATTTAACACGAAGAAGGAATTTGGAACTGAATATGGAGGCTTAAGCTTCCATTCAGAAGAATCCATAAATACCCATGAGAAACATGCTCAAATTTAGGTTATAATTGAGAGGATTTACATTCTCTTAAAAAGTACAAAATCTATAAGATACAAGAGTTGACTACAAACATTTTACGGAACGTTGAGGAGTATACCAGAAGAAGAAGAAGATAAAGCTACTGAACCCTAAAAGTTACAATAATTACCTCTCTGCTCCCTCTAAGATGGTCTCTCCCGGTTGCACCTTCCCACCAAAGCCGTTCCATCTCCCGACACCAAACCCTCGTTTCTTCATCCCAAGAAGGAGCCGGTTATTCTGATGGATCAACACAAGGGTCAAGAGTTTGTTTGGAACGCTCATGATGATGGCAACTTCTTGATCAATCAGCTGGCCCAAGAATCGATCTGTAGACAATATGGAAAAGGTACATGACGTAAAGTTCTCGTAGCAAAATTGAAATACCCCCTTGCTTCTTGCTTGGATGGAGGTATTGGGAGGCTGCCAAGAACCACTGATCCCCAGGTCAACAATGTGGTTTTGCCAGTGATCGTTGCTGGAAGGGAGAAGAGAGATTGACAGATCACCATAGTAACCCCCATAGTAACCACTGACCTCTAGGTCAATGGTAGTTACCCTAACGTGACTGCACTGAGTTGTCTACATGTGCGGACGAAGTGTCCCCCTAATAAAAATCCGCCCAGAAATTAGTCCTCATTAAGAAGCTGAATTCCGTAGCACGAGTATTCACTGATAAAAAAGTACATGGTAATATCAATTAAGATATAACAAGCTTCTGACACAAGACAGAAAATCGTTAAATAGTGCAGTGTAAAGAGAACTTTCTTGTTATTATCAATGCGCGGGTGAAAGGGGTGTTTCAAAACCCGAGTTTGAAGACTCATAATTTATGAATGGGGTTTTTCAACCAGGAAAAACCCCGAGGACGGTCGCTTCGACTTAGAGAAAAAGACTAGGCCACTATAGACTGAGAAGAAGAAGAAGAAGAAGAAGAAGAAGAAGAAGAAGAAGAAGAAGAAGAAGAAGAAGAAGAAGAAGAAGATTTAAGAAGAAGAAGAAGAAGAAGAAGAAGAAGAAGAAGAAGAAGAAGAAGAAGAAGAAGAAGAAGAAGAAGAAGAAGAAGAAGAAGAAGAAGAAGAAGAAGAAGAAGAAGAAGAAGAAGAAGAAGAAGAAGAAGAAGAAGAAGAAGAAGAAGAAGAAGAAGAAGAAGAAGAAGAAGAAGAAGAAGAAGAAGAAGAAGAAGAAGAAGAAGAAGAAAAAGAAACAGAAGATCGAAGAAGAAGAAGAAGAAGAAAAGCGGCCGCCAACCAGAGAGAGAGAGAGAGAGAGAGAAGAGAGAAGAGAGAATTAAAATTTCAGAGAGAGGGGGATCGGGAGAGAGAGAGAGAGAGAGAGAGACGGACACCCGGGGAATGGATCGAGAGACAGACATAAATAAACATGAGGAGAGAGGGATTGAGAGAGAGGTGGGAGAGACAGAGAACTAGGGAAGGGAGAGATAGATAGAAAGGAGAGGAGAGAGAGGGGAGAGGAGAGAGAGGGGATAGAGACTGAAGGAGGCCATGAGGCAGCCTAAAAGAAACAGAGTCGGAGAGAGAGAGAGACGGAAAGTAGCGCGAACTATGTTTGGAAAACAAGTTGATCAGCTGTGGGTTAGGCCTCCTCTGTAGCAAGCAAAGAAGGGGGTATTTCAATACCCGACTTTATGGCCATTCACTCGGGTTTGCGAGCTACGAGGGTCAGACGTAATGATTGGAATACATCAGATGAGTACAGGCTGAGCAGCTACAACTTAGTACTAGAAACTACAAAGTAACTCAAATCAGGAAAGCTCCAAATCAAGAGAGTGCTTAGGGGGGCGGGGTGGGAGGATAGATAATTATAAGCTTACACGCATAGTTTTTATCAAAAATTCTATAGAAAACCCGTATCGAACTAGATCTAATCCAGCTAACAAAAACTATTACAAAAATAATAATTAGATCTATGACAGACCCCTACTACATGTAGCTTGGGCCTAATTGGCCACTCGCTCGACAGCTTCAGCACGAGTCTTAAACACGAAGCTTGCGAAGAAGAATTTAATCATCTACCTCCTTCATCATGTTCTTAAATTAAAGCTAAAGATAGATTTGAAGATTCTTGCAGATGAACAAGACAATTCAAGAAAAAGAAGATCAGATATTAGTAGAAGTCTAGACTATGAGATTTGCATGATTTAATCATCCTTCATCATGTTCTTAAATTAAAGCTAAAGATAGATTTGAAGATTCTTGCAGATGAACAAGACAATTCAAGAAAAAGAAGATTAGATATGAGATTTGCAGTACCCCCCGCCCCCCCCCCCCCCCCCCCCTTAATGGCTTGAGCTGAGCCGAGCCAATATCAAGACAAGGAGAGTATGTCGACGCGCGACGCCTGCAGCTTGGGCGGGGGATCTCATCCAATTTCCTATAAATAATCTCGCATGATGCCATGAATACGTGTGTGATGAGGTTCTGAGAAGCCTGCACAAAACTAACTATACCAGGCCATGTATTGCCTATTGGCTTCATTTACATTTCTCTATCCGAAATCTACATCAATTGTATGAAAACATACTTGGTGTTTAGAAATAGATGAAATTTACCTTCTTTGCCAAAGACTGTGCTTGTTAAAGTTGTTTGTTTTTTATTTCACGCGGCGATTTTAGCTAGAGCCTAGACTAGACTCTAGTCTTTTTTCAACTTTTTAATCGGTATAAACTGAACTGTTGATATATTTCTTCTTAATATCAATACATTTTGCATTAAAAAGCTAAGAATATCATCGTTGTATTATTATTTTATTTGTTGTCGTTTCTATGGATGATTACAGCCAAATAAGCATTAGAAATCAATTAAAAATAGCTGAACATAAGACTAGTACGAAGGACCTGTCGGGCATACTTGGTTTGTTTATTTTTTGAAAATCACACTTTTCACCTATTAATTGACATTTATACTTCATATAGTAACGTAGTAATCTTGATCAGGTAGAGAAGTTTCTGAAATAAGTTAAATATGAATGCTGGAATATTCCATTAACGTAAATTAGGCGTGAATATGATGTTCTATGATCTGTATGCTACCATTTTCTTAATCCTTGTCCCGTGTGTTCATACGCACGTTGTGTTTTTTTATATTGCATATATACAGGTCTTACTAGTACTACTACTAGTAGTTGCTTTGATGAAATATAGGCTAGACTTTAGTTTAGTATTGATAGGCAGTTTGTATCGAAATATAATAATGTTGGGTAAATCTTAAAGCATTTAGACTAATACCAGTTTAAATATAATGATGGGTAGTAATGATTTAATGGGTAGACTGTAGATCTAGATCAGATCTAGATCTAGATTATTACCTTTACCTTTACCCGAGATTCTGGAAGAATGCTGTGTTCTCAGCAGTCGGGCTTCCAGTTCAATTTCATTTTCTTCCTTCTCGTAGTTGGGTGTCTTCTTGGTAAGTTTGTCTGGCTCAGTTCTGCGTCGGGTATTCTACTCATATGGGGAGCAGAAACGCTTGTCCTTCCATACTCGATCCAGTCTGGCTTTAAAGGCATTCACCGTGGTAGACCGAAAGCTTCAGTCTCTATAATCGTCGGTTGTTCCACTGAGACTACGTCTGGCTCCACTAGACCTCCGTTTATAGAGACTGAACGACTGCCTATGCCAGCCTGTGTTGAAGATATTCGGCTAGATTTTAGCCGCTAGGCCCCTCCCACAAACATGACAAACTTACCACGGCCGTATTGTTATGCCCCCAAAATCCCCCGAAATGTCATTTTACCTCATGTATATCCAATTTTGAATTAGGCCTAGGCTATAATACATCGGTTCCACTTACTAACTTTATTGATATAATCCGTTTAATGGTCCCTTTTAAGGAAATTATGGGTCAAAATCGACATCCATGTTGAAAATCTTGCAAGCCGTGTTAAACTCTCGCTGCCGTCAATCTCATCCCTTCTAGTCTACGCCGAAGGCAAAATGATTATGAAGGAAAAACTGTGATAACGCCATTACGAACGTGTAGATGGCGCACAGTTTTTCCTTCATAATCATTTTGCCTTCGGCGTAGACTAGAAGGGATGAGATTGACGGCAGCGAGAGTTTAACACGGCTTGCAAGATTTTCAACATGGATGTCGATTTTGACCCATAATTTCCTTAAAAGGGACCATTAAACGGATTATATCAATAAAGTTAGTAAGTGGAACCGAAGTATTATAGCCTAGGCCTAATTCAAAATTGGATATACACTGTACACGAGGTAAAATGACATTTCGGGGGATTTTGGGGGCATAACAATACGGCCGTGGTAAGTTTGTCATGTTTGTGGGAGGGGCCTAGCGGCTAAAATCTAGCCGAATATCTTCAACACAGGCTGGCATAGGCAGTCGTTCAGTCTCTATAACCGGAGGTCTAGTGGAGCCAGACGTAGTCTCAGTGGAACAACCGACGATTATAGAGACTGAAGCTTTCGGTCTATCACCGTGGTAGCAGTGACTACCTCTTCAGGAAGTGTGTTCCAGTCATTGATGACACGTTGGCTGAATGCATCCTGCCTAATCTTTGTTCTAGACCGTAGACGTCTATTCTTAATTCAAACTCAAACTCAAAGAGAAGGTTGAGTTCTGTTTTTATGCCACACGTTTTTGTAGTTTCATATAAATCCTTCTGTGTACAGTGCTTGTTACTTTACCAAGACTGGGCCAAAGTAATTGTTATCGAGTTCATGATCCATGGAAAAAGAATAATAATTATTGAGAAGTATAATTGGTAGTGGTTGTGGCTTTTGGAAATTTAACAACTCACAGATTTAACCTTGAACCCTTGAACCCTTGATCCGCAAAAATATTGGCTCATACAATATTCGATCTATTTATTTTGTCCAGCTTATTCAAGTGATGAGGCTACTTTACCCATCTGATGTTGAGAACGCTGATTGGACGGGGGATAAGGGTAGCCAGACTCTATCCACATCTACCTAAGACAACACACAACACTTGGTTAACAGCACCCAGCAGAGCAAGGCCTATGTAAGATTGGGGAATATCATTAGTAATGGCGATTAGAGGGTGAATTTATGTTGTGGTGTCTTTGTTTTAGGAGACGGTGGTGATACTCAAGGTAAAGAGTAATCATTAAATCTGGTAAAAGATGCCATCACACATTCATGACAATGGAAATTATAACTATACCGTAATTGTACCTATAATTCTATAAAAGTATCGGTCTAAGGTTGTCTCCAGTTTTGTATTCATTAAAAGATATAAACAAGATTCACTGATATGTTTTCCTTTGACCATGGGGCAAGTAAATAATTGTCAACAAGACTCCTTAATTGTGGACTCTTCATTTTATTCATTCATTTTTTTGATTGATACCCAAGGAACCATTGTGAGTTGAAGAGGTTTTAAACAAAACTTGACAACCATAGATCTACATAAGTTAGTCTATCCCTACTACAGCTAATGGATTAAAATTAAGTGACAACTGCATCATCACTTTCTTTTCTTCTTTTTGTCAGACTATTGCAAGCTAGGATGGCCTCTAGCAGTAGTGACGACCAAGCCAGTGGTAGCACGGAGGCGGGCAGCAACAGACTTGCGCAAGAAAAATCACCCTACTTGCTGCAACATGCCAGTAACCCTGTAGACTGGTGAGTCTTATTGTAACTAGAGAACCCTCTAATATCATCCACATGTCAGTAACTCTCTTCTTCTACATTAATTTTCTTCTACATTAATTGGTGGTAGACTGTTTTGTGTTTCACAATAATGTCAAATTTGGTGCAAAGTCTAAACTATAAGTTTTGCAATTTTTAACCGACAGTTGAAAACATTTGGCCCATTATGAGTGACATTGTGATTTGATTATTTCTTTCATCAGGAGAGTCTGTAAGTCACTCTTTTAAAATGCATTTTACATGTGTGGGATTCCATAAGATGCGATGTTTTATATATATGGAAGAAAGTCTAGGATTCTGTTCGCAGTTCGATATATATAAATACATATATATATATATGTATATTATATATTTCTATTTCAGGTATCCTTGGGGTCAAGAAGCCTTTGATAAAGCAAGAGTGGAAAACAAACTCATCTTCCTTTCAGGTAATCAAGAATAATATCAGAATTTTGATTTACATTGCTTATGCAATATTTTTAAAGTTTTCTTGTGGAGATTAAGTCCTGTGTGTTTTGAAATGTTTGAATAAAATTATTTTATAATTATTATTTTAGATTTTGTTTTAATTCAGTGAAAACTCACCTGAAAGTGTTATAGACTGCAGGAAATGAATTATGTGATGGAGAGAGAGAGAGAGAGAGAGAGAGAGAGGCAGAGACAGACGTGGAGAATTTGAGTTTGTTCTCTGAGAATGTTTACAATAGAAAACTGAGGAAGGAAGAATGAATTTCTTATATTTAAAATTTTAGCAGGTTGTTCGATGTAGCACTGAAATCCATATAATTTGTCTATTTTCTAGTTGGTTACTCGACATGTCACTGGTGCCATGTGATGGAGAGGGAATCCTTTGAGAACGTGGACATTGGAAAGCTGATGAATGAACACTACGTCAGCATCAAGGTAGACAGAGAGGAGAGACCAGATGTTGATAGGGTCTATATGACATTTATTCAGGTAAGTCCATCTGAATGAGTTATCGGTGCTCTGGAGGTTACCTAAGGTGCTGTGCCAGTGACAATGCCTTCAGGCTTTAGTTTCTCAAGGGGGCTTAGATTAAGGGTTAGGGTCACAGTTGCGTAATGGGTTAGGTTTAGAGTTGGGGTTGGGGTCACAGTTTGGATTTTGGGGTTGGGTTTAGGTTTAGGATAAGGTTTAGGGCTAGGTACTGTATTCAGTTCCAGATGGAAGTAAGAATCTTGGTTAGTGTAGGTTATTGACCATTGAGAAAGTTTTCACATGAGCTTGGTCATAGAATTTTTTTGTTTTATATATTTGATATTCAGTTCACCTGGAATGCTGAGATAGCGAGTACTCAAACCAAGTCACCCAATAGAAACATTACACATAACCGCTATACTTGTCTAGGCAGATGGCTTCTATTGTCAGGTTGTGAGATATATTTAATCTTAAATGGGAAACATTCAAAGTGGTTACTGTGTATGACTCTTCTTGCTTGTAGCTAAACAGCTTTGAGAACTGTAACTGTTCAGACTTGAATTTTGTGCCCTTGCTACCTTGTTGTGGAAGGCACCATTTAAAATATTTATTGACTGGGAGATTCAGTTTGATACCCACAACGTTTCAGACAAATGTTTGATCCTCTAATTTGGCTGGATACGATGTAAGAGTATCACTGTAATATTATCCAATACATTATCATTATACATGCTCGAGTGGAATACCTAGGGGTATGTTGTTGGTGTTATATGCTCTTCAAAGTAATGGTAAGATTTGTGGATCATCTAAACTCCTTCTCGCCCATCTCTTTATTTCTCTAGGCCACTGCTGGAGGCGGTGGTTGGCCGATGAGCGTCTGGTTGACCCCTGACCTCAAGCCCCTGATGGGGGGTACGTATTTCCCCCCTCATGACAAGTTTGGCAGACCAGGGTTTCCTACAATTCTACAGTCAATTGCCAGGCAGGTTAGTAGCTTAAACTCGTCCACTTTGTTTTATTTAGCCCCATTTCGACATGACTCGGTAAACAACCTGAACAAAAATGCCTTTGTAAAACATAATTTTTGAATTAATGACTAGAGAGGGATAAAAATGTATAGCTGTGTGTAATAATGGCCTCTTTGCACACTTTTAGAGGCCTCGTTCAGATATGATGCAGCCAAACCACAGCGTTTTTTAAAGATGATAATTAAAGTGTAATATGAGTCGCATATCTGTATATCTTATAACACAGAGCCCAATGAATATATGCAGGACCTTGTTGCACACAGTTGCCAATTATTTACACATAATGAAGCAGCTGCATTTTTTTATGGTGGTTTAAAGAATCATATCTGAAGGAGTCTTGATTCTGGTGTTATATGACGAAGAAATATGAAGTTCACCATGTCTATCTCACTTTATTTTGTCATTATTAAAGCTGTCTGCTGCAACATGTCTGAATGGGCCTTTATAAAGGATACAATAGATGTACCGTAGTAATTTATTGTGTAATGTACACCAGTTAAAGGTGTAGTGGCTCTGTGATTTTGGAAGTAATCTTTGAACTAGAAGGTGCTGAGTTGAAAAAGCATAGCAACCTCACAAACATTCATACAAAGTGTTGTCACTCTGCTCTCTGTAGATTCTACATAATTTATGTAGGTCACTTAACTCCCACTGGAAGTTACATTTTTGCTAGGACTATAGATTAGTACACGTACCTCTCATTTGTTTCATATTCTACTTCAGAAGTTACAAAAGAGAAAATTCACTGCAGCTTAAGATTGCTAGTTTCTTTCCAAATATCAACTAAATCAAAGAAATCTGACAAAAGTTTGTGACAGCATACCTACATGTATGTATCACTTTGGTTGCTTGAGGAAGTAATAAATCATAACATATCAAAGAGTGATGTCCTCTGCCAAACTTTTGCTTGACTGCATTTTTATTCAGCCATATCAGAGGGTGTGTCTTGCGGCCTTGCTCAGTATAAAACATTATAGTCTCAACTTGTAGATTACATAAACAGAATATTGTCACAACCTAAATCAAAGGAATGATACTCAAACTTATGTTGTTTATATATGTTTCCTACCTGCAGTGGGGGGAAAACAGAGAAGCCCTTGAACAGCAAAGCACTAAGATCATAGAAGCTCTGCAGGTAGCGGTGAAGGTCAAGTCCACCAGTGACCCTTCACCCCTAGGGTCAGAGGTCATGGAAAAGTGCTTCAAACAACTCACAGATAGCTTTGATAACCAGTATGGCGGGTTTGGAGGAGCTCCTAAATTTCCTCAACCAGGTAATGTGTGTAGAGTCATCCAAAGTTAGGAAACAAATGAAAGTCATTGTTTTTTTCAAAGTATGAAAAAGCTGAATGGTTATATCATAGTGTTGGAAAAAAGGTGTGGTAATTGCAGAGGTTAAAAAATAGGTTAGCTTATTTGGAGGTACTGTGGTCTAGTACGTCACCAAACTGTGGATCACATGGTGCGCTGTTCGAGTCCCGCCGCGGCACTTACGTCCTTGGCAAGAAATTAATCTACATGTGCCACACCCAACCCATGAGAGGTACTTGGGTACCTGGCAGTAATCAATTCTTGCCTTTCACAATCCTTGCGCCCTCATTCGGTTCAGTTGCGACAGTCACTCCAGCGCGGTAACTTTGGGAGATGGGTAGACAACTTTCTCGAAACCAACGACAAGACAGTCATAACTTTATCCGCCAACTACGGAGATGTCTCTGATCTTCCTACACCGTTTCATGAAGAGCTTACTAGGTAGACATCTTGTGAAATCGATACTATCGGCGAGATGAGGAGCCAAGACATAGCCTTAGTCGCAATTCCACCGGATTTAAAAAAAAATGTCGGCCCGCGGGTGCCTCTCATGGTTAGAACGTTGGTGGCGCATGTATTGTGAAATGTGAGAATTCCTTGCAATGCTAGAGTGCAATAATGACAGGTTGTTGTTGCTGTTGTTGTTTATTTATATTTATTTGTATTTACCCCTCTGATGTTAGAGCAAAACACTAGATAGGATATCATGAAACACTTTCCTATTTGGAAAACCAAACATCTACATCATTGATAAAGGAAAATGTTGTGAGCCCTACAATAAAGATTTTGTTCCATGTCCTATCAACATCAACATCAACAGTATACAGAAGAAAAGGTAGTCCTGTTGGTCTTCCGGTCGCTTCTTCTTTATGGTTGTGATTAAAGGTAATACAAAGTTTTGGTATGGGGTCATGAATTTGGTTCAAATGAAAATATTGGAAGCATATACGATCCTACAATATTCAGTGATCGTTGTCGCGGTCGAAATCGACTCTAAAGTTATGAAATTGTAAATAATAAACATTTTATTTTGAATAGTTCCCTCTCAAGGTCAAGATATTATTTAACCTATAAAACAATGTTTATTGACTAAAATCGACCGATTAGCTATTGTCGTTCGGAAATTATATACCACAACTACATACTCTGAGATTTTCATGGTCGCAGCTACTGTTGCACGGCCGTAGGAGCTATTTGGAATTTATCAAAATTTACCGGGAGCACCGGTAAATCTTTATATTCAATTTTTCTCGAAAGCAGAAGTGTTTTAGGGGCTAAAATTTCTGGTGTTTTTAATACATCCACAGGGGCATCCAAATATATCAAAATTGTAAAGAATCACTATCCACCCATTTTTCAAAATTTCCCAAAACTTTGTAATACCTTTAAGAGACGAAAACAACTTTGAGGGCACTATAGAGAGATGGATCACATGCAACGTACTGAAATTTAGACCAATAAATATTGAGTAATCTTTTGAATATATTTTCTTTTTCAAACAACCTGGGGTTACCAAACAAATTGTGTTTGTGTCAATTGTGACAGTGTATTATGGTAACTTGGTTGCAATAAATCACTGGTACATGTATGTGTATATTTCCTTTTTTGCAGTGAATTTCAACTTCCTGTTTAGACTGTATTCATCTCCCCCTGGTGAGAGTGAGATAGGTGAGAGGGGGCTTGAGATGTGTGTACATACCCTGAAGATGATGGCTAAAGGAGGGATACATGACCATGTCAGTCAGGTAAGAAGCTCTATGATGTAAGGTTGTGTTCAAGGTTATTTTGGCTTAGGAAAGCCAGAAGGATGTTGCAAGAAAGTTGCGATTGATTGCCAGTTGCAAAATTTGCAACTGATATTTGCAATCGATTGCAACTCAACTTTCTTGCAACGCCCCTCTAGTCTCCTAAATTTCCTAGGATTTTGTTAGGATTAAAGTTTTAACAATTAAATTAAGGTAACTAGATCTAGCTTTTATTCTCCCCTCTCTCTCTCTCTCTCTCTTACTAATAGGGTGTTGCAAGAAAGTTGAGTAGCGATCTATTGAAAATTTGCAATTAATCGCAAGACTTGTGCTTGCTTTTGGGGATTTGCAATTTGTTGCTTCTTTCTTGCAATGCCCCAGTAGGCTAATTGTTTTTCCTAAGACTTGATGTTCTTCTGGCTCTCAGCATACAATTGACATGGGTTAGAGGTGTTTCTACAAACCCTTAAGATGATGGCGAGAGGCACGGGCGTAAATCTGCAATTGATACCTATTGTTCAGGGGGGGGGGGGATGATCCATTCATTCATCCCCCCCTGAACAATAGGTATTACGTAAGGATTTACGCCCATGGCGAGACGGGGGGATACATGATCATGTTAGTCAGGCAAAAAGCTCAAAGTTCCAGTTGATCGTAAATTGAAATTTGTATGTAATCAATGTTGGTCTTTTATTTGTGAAGTTATGATCGCCTTTGACAAATTAAAGAGTATAAAATCAATGTTAAGCTATATATACAGTAAGTCTACAACAGGAGTTTAAGCACAGACCGGCTTGCATGTGTTGCATTCCTATGTTGAGCAATTATGTGAGGCTTTGAGGTCATACTAGGTCGAGTTATTCATTCAGAGTTGAAATTTCTTTAAATGTCATGCCCCTGTTAGAAGATGGTTTAGATGATTGTGTTTTTGCTTTCCTTTGTACAGGGTTTTCATCGTTACTCCACAGATCGTTTCTGGCATGTGCCTCACTTTGAGAAGATGCTGTATGATCAGGGACAATTAGCCGTAGCATACCTAGATGCGTATCAGGTAAGATATTAGCGATTTTTCGCAATCGGCGACACAGCCTTCTACAACGCTTATCTTAGCGGGGGGTCGCACTCAGAGCAAAAATTTCTGCATAGCGTCTGAACCTACAACGGTATTCAGCCGTATTAGCGTCGGGAGTCGAGCTAGTACGGGGTGGTGAGCTCATTTAAATATCCTGTAGTCAGCACTTGCGTTGCCGCGCGAAAACTCGATATTTATGTACAGGGTGCTCTCCTCTCAGTCGGGTGGCCCTAGCTGCGCTGCTGTGGCCATCGCAAGTTTACGCCATCCTTCTCTGTCTGCTGTTGCTCTTGTTGCCTCCGACAGCTTTTTCCCTGTCCATAGGTGGATGCTTTTCAACCAGGAAATAGCAGGTCTGCCTCTTCTTCACCTAGCTTCCACTGTTCCTCTTATAAGTGAATTTCTGAGACTATCTCTGCTTACTGCACATGGTGCTACAGAAATATATATCATTTGAAAAGATGTTGAGTGAGCATAGACAACAAGTATTAGTCATAATAAGATGTCTACCAATGGACCTAAATCATGTACAGGGTGTCACAGGTAAACAAAATTATTTACCAGTAAAAAGACATTATGTGACCCAAATTACATAATATATCACATTTGGGTGCTACAGGAAAGAAGTATGACCAGCTAATTTGGATGGATACCAGGTAAACACAAATCGAACGTGCCCCCCATAGCGCATCTGGACCTTAATTGTACTGCCTATAAAGCCTTATTATTTTCTGCAATGCAACCATAGTAAAGAAGTTAACAAAAGTACACATGTGTAATAAAACTTGGATATGTCACCACTCTACTTTTTTTTCAGTACTAAGATTAACATTGTTTTACTCCTATCTGTTCTGTTAATCTCAGATTACCAAAGAGGCTGTTTTTGCAGATGTGGCTCGAGATATATTAGAGTACGTTGGTCGTGACTTGAGCGACAAAGTAAGTCATCACTCACCAGAATGTGGAGATTAAAGTCTTTTTCTCCCCAGATATTCTAACATCTAAATATTTGTTATCTTAGTTTCATATGCATTAAGTGTAAATGAAAGTTAAAAGATATGTGGTTAACAGAAATGCTGAAAACAGAACATTAACAATCATCCTCCTCCTAACTGAACAAAATAATACATTGCCTTTCATTTGTGGACATGTGACCAATCTGGTACCTTCTATATATTCAATGATTGCATTTCCAATTTCTTAATTGTCTCTTCAAAAATTGAACTTGAAATTAAATTGGAAATATATATTTCCAGATACATTTATTAATGTATTAAATTTATTAAACATATTTTAATGCACCTTCCAAGAAGAAGAAACCCTCAGTAAGATGACAAAGGTATTTGGCAGTTGCATTGTAATGATAATAATAATACACAACATTTATTAGGCGCTCAATACTGTTGTTACTGAGCGCACCATTGTCTTTCTACAAATTACCAACCAAAACTTATAATAAACACACAAATTATAAACCTGTTCTTTATTCAATAAATCATGCATATATATATAATAATAAAAATACACATGAGATCAAACATAAGATCAAACAAACAAGGAATAAGATGGTGTGCACCTCCTTTGACCGACTCACAACTGCGCCCGTGTAGAATGTCATTTATGAATTAAAAAGGTGAGTTTTTTTAGCAAATATCAAATATTTTTCTGCATTTCTATTTTTTTTCTTGAAGGCAGGTGGGTTCTATAGTGCAGAAGATGCGGACTCCCTGCCTGCAGCAGATGAAACTCACAAGAAAGAAGGTGCCTTCTGCGTCTGGACGGACACCGAGGTCAGGACGCATCTGAGTGATACGGTGGAAGGATCCGACTCGGTCACGTTAGCAGATGTGTTCTGCAAGCACTATGACATCAAACCAGGAGGCAACGTGGACTTTGAACAGGTAGGGTTCATACTATAGAGATTTTAAAGCTCCACTGTACTACGGTACTTGTAGCGACTTGTTCCCTCTATATAGCAAACATGCCTAATCGGTGACCGTTGGTCCCCCATGATCCTCTTTTTCTTATGTTGATTGAGAGCTGATTTGATGAGATAAGCACCTGTCCAGTGACCTTGCAGGGTGGTCTTATCCCTCCTGTAAACTAGTACAGATGTGCTTTAAAGTGAAATTTGGTCGGGATACATGTACTTCAATTTGTGTGACATAAAGTTACTGAATAAAAGTGACTGCCAAAATCTTTAGATGGTAATTGCTGCATTCAAATAAATATGTAATTGCCAAAAATTGATGATTGATTAATATTCAGCAATTGATATTGATATGACATAATGGCTTGTTAAACAAGACACTTTTACCAAATGAAACTCTCCTGAATAAAAAATGATAGCATTTTCTTGGCAAGAAAGCTTTCTTGATCACAGAAGTTCGGTGTTGTGATTGTAGTGGTTATTTTTTTACCTGACTGCTAAGTGTCAAGTGTGTCAAGTGTGATCAAATTATTTTATGGCATGAAACTTTGATGAATCCAAAGCACTGAGGAACACTCAGGAATATTTCCTGTGCACAGAAGCTTCTGGTTTAAAGGGAGATGGTCGTCAGTTTTGATGTGCAGTCGGTCACAATCACACCAGACTTGGTGGAAATGCCATTGGGTGTACAAGTCTTGCACACAGCAGACCCGTAAGTCCCATCAAGAAATACCCTCTAGTCTCTTAGAGAGCCTTTGGGTGAGGGAAATGTATTAGATAATGGCTCTTCCATATGGGACCATTGGTGGGAAATGCAGAGCATTACGTGAGGCCTGTTGGTCATAAAACTGAAGGCTAATCCTTGTGTTTGGCAACACCCTCTATTGGGTAAACACCTTTATGGTGTCAAATTTCCAATGAGAGCCCACTACTTCACGTCTTTAAAGTGACTCTGTAACATTACCTCAGATTCTGAAACAAAATCCTGGATTTAGCTCATGCTGCAATCATAATTATAAAACTGTAGGTCAGTCAGGAATCCCATGACTTTTACAAGCCGAGATCACCTGTCTGATTATCAAGATATATTTATGATTGGAAATCAAAATTTCATTTTCCATATCCCAACGGTTTTTATAACACTACAGTCTATTGGGAAAAATGAGTATGGTAAAACCTTTCACTCAAAGATTTGAGGCACTTCATGATCATTTGAAGCGACTTTTTTTTTAGGGCTTCAATATTACACCATATCACAGACATTGATAACACGTAGATCCATGTATCTGATATTTAACATTGTTAAACGATCCCTTTAACACTAGGACCCCCATGGCGAGTTGAAGGATCAGAACGTACTCATAGCTCGAGGTGACATAGAATCCACTGCATCGATGCTGGGTCTGACCGAAGGGACAGTACAGGCAGCATTGGAACAAGCCAGGAGGACACTGCATGAGGTCAGGTTAGAGCGTCCTCGTCCTCATCTGGATGATAAGATGCTCACAGCGTGGAATGGTAAGATGAGAGCCAGAAACTCATTAAAGCTTATCTGTACTAGTTTATAGGAGGGATTAGACCACCATGCAAGGTCACTACACAGGTGGTTATCTCATCAACTCAGCTCTCAATTAACATAAGAAAAAGAGGATCATGGGGACCAATGGTCACAGATTAGGCATTGATTTCTATATAGAGGGAGCAAGTAGCTACAAGTAGTACAGTGTGGCTTTAATTCCAATGTTTTACAGAGAATCATTGGTAAGAATCACAGACATGAGCTTTATTGGGGGCCAGAAGGACATTAACACAAAATATTTGTACAGCATGTTAAAGGTAAAGACCAGTATTGGAAACGCCCCAATTTCAAAAAATGAAATGGAAGCTCTTATTACCAATCATGTGAAAGAATATGTTTTGACTAATACATGATGATAAAAAATTTGCCGGGAAACCGCCTACTAATTGATATATTTGGTAAATTAGTTTATCTATGGGTGTGTGAGAGATAAACGCACGTGTCGCGCACGTGTGTGTAGTCCCATATACATCTTTCTGTGTACAGTGCTTGTAGCTTTACGAAAACTGGGCCAAATTTCTTATCATTTTGATGATTCCAGAACCTTGCAGTATACATATGCTAGATGATCATCCTTTTCTGATCGATTCCACAACGTTTCTTTCACAATGCAATCGCATGACCAGAACTGGTCTATACCTTTAACTCCAATGTTTTACAGAGAGTCATGGGTATCACAGACGTGAGCTTTATTGAGGGCCAGAAGGACATTAACACAAATATTCGTACAGCATGTTCATGGGTAAGAATGACATCAATATCATTGTTGCTATACCTGACACGCCTCTGGCATGAAGTCATAAAAAGCCACTTTTGTCCAAGAAGTATACAGAAACTTGTAAACAGGCCTATTTGAGTACCTTAGTGAAATTTGAGTACATTCTTTTCTTCTCTCCATATGGAAGGGTTGATGGTATCTGGGTTTTCAAGGGCGTGGCAGGTCCTTCAAGCCCCAGAGTTCACAAAGCGAGCAGAACAAGCGGTAACAATGACATCAATATCATGTGATCTCCAGTCATAAAAAGCCACTTTTGTCCATGAAGTATACAGAAACTTGGAAACAGGCCTATTTGAGTACCTTTGTGGAATTCTGATTACATTCTTTTCTTCTCTCCTGAATGTTGTAGGGTTGATGGTATCTGGGTTTTCAAGGGCAGGGCAGGTCCTTCAAGCCCCAGAGTTCACACAGCGAGCAGAGCAAGCGGTATCCTTCATCAGGAAGCACCTATACGACCCTTCCACAGGCTGCTTGCTCAGGAGTGCCTATAGGAACAAGGAGGGAGACATTGCTCAAATGTAAGTCAATCAAACACTCTTTCAAAATGTTACAAAACCATTTAATTTGTTGAAAATGGTTGGTAATGGATGAAGATTTGTGCCGTTGTCAGCAGGTGCTTCCCAATTTTGGAAGTTTAATTTCAGATTTTAGAAGACTTTTTAATTTGGTAGTTCAACTTTCAATTCAGAAGATTTTCACATAAAATGATTATGCCCAAATTGGTATAGATTTGAGATATTTTACAATTTAGTTTATTTTCCTACAAAATAGTACAACGCCAATATTTCCTGAATCTTGGTGATTATTCTGGTCTTAAAGCTATTTCCAACTGAGAGGTCAATTGACACAGTGAGTACCATATATTGATGATTCTGTGCATGTATAAGCACATATTTTTGCAGGAAATCACAGCGCAAGAGAATATACCTGTTATCACTGTCAATTCTTCTTTGTTTCCCCCTATCAGCCCCATTCCAATCCAGGGTTTTGTAGACGACTACTGCTTCTTAATCAGAGGCCTGCTGGATCTTTATGAAGCTAATTATGATGAGCAGTGGATCGAATGGGCAAGTCAGCTTCAAGAGAAGTTGGATGAGTTGCTATGGGATACAGAGAATGGTGGATACTTCTCCACTACCGATAAAGACTCCTCCATCCTCCTCAGGTTAAAGGAAGGTGAGCAATATGTTCTTTACCTTTTAGATGCAGCTCACCGTAACATCCTGTATATAACATGCACCCCTAATTTGGGATATACTAACTGAGATTCCTCCCTTGATTCATTCATCTTTATTCGACCCCATCTACACAGCATTTCAATCTCTATTAGCGTGTCCACACACAAACATTTTTTATCCCGAAACTCTATAAAGAAACGTCGTATAAAGAATCATTGTATAAATTCCAGGGTGTCTTCACACAAGAAATGTTGTATAAAGAATCATCTTATAAATTCCTGGGCGTCCACACACACCAGAAAGAAATCCTGAAACTCTACAGCAAAACGTTGTATAAGTGCCCATTTTGCTACTGCGGTCATGAAACGAAAGCGGAAATGAGAGGTCAGGTCTCCTATGGTGCGCGGTCACGTTAAGACCTGCCCAGTTAGACCAGTTATTCTAGTTACGTCGACACACAACACATTCCGTGATTACGCATGAATCTTTATTGGGTTCTAGTTCGAAACAATGCCCAAACCCGCGTTTCGTTATATGACGTTTCGTTATATGACGTATCGTTAGTAAGCGTTCGCACACACAGTTTCATTGTTATACAATGAATTTGTTGTGTGTGGACACGGGGTAAGTCATGTAGAAATGGTTGTGATTGTTTTAACTCCTCTTTATCATATCTCTATCCTCCATAACAAAGTTAGAAAGTAGACATAGTTCATGTTTGCATGCTTCTCCCAATTTCAAGACGATTCAATGTGATATTTAAACTGAATTGAACTTGCAGACCAAGATGGCGCAGAGCCCAGTGCCAACTCAGTAGCCTGCATGAATCTCCTGAGGCTCTCTCACTACCTGAACAGACCTGACTACCACGAGAAGGCTTCCAAGCTCTTCTCTGTCTTTGGGGAGAGATTGCAGAAGATACCCATAGCATTACCAGAGATGGCCTCTGCACTGCTCTTTCAAGAAAGCACAGCCAAGCAGGTATCATGAAAAGATGTCCCAATATACCATTTTCTTAATGTGATCTAATTCAATGCACATGTCTATGTTAAGTGCCTCGTTACAAATTATTTAATTCACCAGTTACGAAAAAATGTATTTCAATAGTCAGAATGCAAATTGCATACATTAAATGTTGCTAGGTAGGACAAATATGATGGTTTGCCCTACCTAATAACACATAAATAGCCCTGCCCCCTAAAAAAAAGGAGTAACAATAACAATATAGGCAAATCCATGCTCGAGCCAATCATCGAAGACTTTCAGTCAATTATGCAGTGTCACCTGTGAGTTTAAAGGGAGTGTAGCCTGACAAGACTTTGTGTCTTTCCTGTGGCCTGACTCAGGGCAAATCGGATATAATACGACTACGAACAACGCGACCGCAGCAATCACGTGCGTGCAACATATGCGAAACCGAAGCGTGAGGAGAACTTTGGTCTGTTTCGCAAACGCTGACCATGTAAAGATTATGTCGCTGACTACCATTAATAAAGTCCATTCGTTTACATGCAGTTGTTCAAAAGAAGATGTAGATCGCGTTAACCATTTTTCGCCAAGCTTCACTCCCTTCAACCTCAGTATTAAATGAACCTTTTGCTCTTTCCACATTCACAGATCATCATCTGTGGTGACCCGCAAGGAGAGGACACCAGGCAACTCCTGCAGTGTGTCCACACTCACTACCTACCCAACAAAGTCCTTATCCTCACCGACGAAGGCCAGACATCCGGCTTCCTATCGTCACGCCTAGACATCCTCAAGACACTCCAGAGGATAGATGGGAAGGCTACGGCGTACGTGTGCGAGAACTACCAGTGCCAGCTGCCTGTCAACAGTGTGGATGACCTGGCAGACTTGCTGAAGAAATGAACAGCTTGCAATAAGTGATGTCCCACTTTCATTCAACCCTAAACATTTCTCTTCTTTAGGGGCTCAATTTAAATTTTGGACAAGAATTTTGTCTCTAGAAGGAAATTCGATGGGCTATTTGACTTGAAGAGCTTGATGGGCTATGGGACTTGTGGAAGAAGGAAGTAGTAGGTTGCAATACATATAAGCACCTTTTTATTTTCTTTCAACCTTCTAATACACTGTACTCCAGGGATTCTTTTCAAAATATCATGAAAATATTTTGCCCAGAAGGAAATTTAGGGGGCTATTTGACTTGCCAAAGAAATGAGAGGTTTGTGATAAGTAACTTTCAATTTCATCTCTGAAGTTCTTGCCTGGAGTGGCTCTGTGATAAATTGCAACAACAACAAAATCTCTGAATGAGGATTAGTCGGGCTCTCTCAGAAGATTTGTGTGATGCCGCGCACTGCTTTTGTTCTATGCAGTACCTGGTGTAATACTGTACATTGTGCATCCATCTCACATTCACCTTAAACAGGATGCCAGCTTTTACGTGTTCATCAGACTTTAAGCCCTGACACCACTCTGTATCAATCATTTTCAGAGATTTTCAGGTTTACAGTGCACAAAACATACATCTGTATGGCTGCAAAATATATTAGCCCCTTTGCAGGCGAAATGAGTGAAACTAACCGGTGTCCATATTTGCCACAGATAATGTGAACACAGAGAACTAGGAGAAAATAACATCAGTTAGAGTCACAACGAGTTCGGATTTTGACTGTATAGGTTTTGACCGTTCTCAGTTAAATGTATACATGCACTGCAAATATATATATACATGAAGTTAGGAGGCTTGAAATTATAAAGTAAACCTGAATCAATTAAAAAATCATAAAGTGTCCATGATGTAATGAGTTGAATTGCAGGTGTAAGAAGCTGAATAAAATCGATGAATTTGAGGTAAAAAGACTCCTCAAGTATTTCTTATATAGCTATATTGTTATGAAAAATACAATGATGTTTCTAAAATGTTCATACACTGAAAATTTATTTCATAATCAAAATAGACAGTGGAACAAATAGATCATAGTTATACAGAGATATACCACAATGTAGCATACATTTCCCAGGACAATTGATTAGCTAAAGCAGGGCACAACATATACAGTGTGAGTCCAAAAAAACTTTACACCTAGAAAAATGCTAATAATTTTAAGAATCATTTATGAAAAGTAAATTATTATACACCATATGAAAGAGTGTTTCATCCCAAATCGTTTGGTACCATATTGGGTGGTATTTGTTCACGCTTGGATAAATAGGAGGCATTGTTTGCGAGAGTGCAAAAATCGACTTGCGCCAAATAATGCTTATGTGATGTTTGAATAAAACAATTGGGATTTCGGTATTAATTCGGTCTTTGCAGATCCAAATAACATCCCTACCAAAATTAATCATATCACACATATCAAAACACACACAGAGTCACACTCAATAAGTCACACAAACGCACGCACCACACTCGCACATACACACACACACACACACACTCGCATAGCAAATTTAGATGTGACAGTTTGGATCGGCCTTCTTGGAAATGGAAGTCTTCTTGGACCCTTCTTCTTTGAACAGACAGTGAATGGGGAGCGCTATCTAAGAATGATAGATGATCAGGTTGTCCCGGCTCTGAATCAGATGGCACGATTTAGTCGTCAGAGAAACGGTCCTTTCAGGCACATTTGGTGGGCACAAGATGGTGCCCCTGCTCACAGGACAAGGATTGTGATGACCAGGTTGAGAGAACTCTTCGGGAACAGGATCATCGCTCTGAACGAACCTGTGGAGTGGCCACGTCGATCCCCGGACCTAACACCGCTTGATTTTTTCGTCTGGGGTTACCTCAAGTCTCGGGTGTACCAGAGCCCACCTGCGAACCTCAACGACCTACGAGAGAGGATCAGGATTGAGAGCGAAGCACTTGGGAGAGACAGGCGCATGCTTCGTCGAGTGTTTCAGGAGATGCTCCATCGCGCTAGAAAGTGCATCGAAAGGGACGAAGGTCATGTCGTGGAGTAGATGAACGGACAGTTACTTGCTGGTCACAAATGAAGCTTCAAAGGATCCATGATGATAAGCATTTGAAGTAACATTATCATCATAATTATGATGATCGTTAACAATTTGAAGATCCAGTAAAAAATAAAGTATTTTACTCCAAATGAACACCATTATCATATGTTTGTGTGTGTGCGCGCGTGTGTGGGTGGGTGTGTTAGTGTGTGTGTTTCATATATGCGTGTGCGTGTGTGTGTGTGTGACTTTGCTACTGAAAAAAAGCATCTGCAATGCATCTCATTTCATACATTCAATTCATTCTCTCACTTTAAGACTTTGGCACAATTCGATTTTTGCACTCTCGCAAACAATACCTCCTGTTCATCCAAGCGTGAACACATTCCACCCAAAAATGGTACCAAATGATTCAGGATAAAACACACTTTCATATGATGTATAATACTTCACTGTTCATAAATTATTTTTTAAATTATTAGTAATTTCCTAGGTGTAAAGTTTTGTTTGACTCACACTGTATGGACATAAAACATAGTTGTACAGATATAATACATACTTCCATGAGATAAGATATATATGAGGTAATCATAACTTCAGAAATATCAATTAAATAAAAATATATTAAATATAAGCAAAGTTTTTGGTGTAGTAAATGAACAAAGACAATAATACATCATCAGATCATGTTAAAAAGTTAGATACAATACAAATGTTTTCTATCACATTTAAATACATATAATGAGGTAGGTAATATGCTTGTGAGTATCCCAATAGGTTCTTTATGTTGTGTGCTTTAATGACAATTTTCATCTTCTGTTCTTGTATGTAGCATTAAACTTGAACTTCTCATCTCTTTAGATAAATGATGCAATATAATTTTGAAAATATGTTAACAGTGGTCAAATTAATGAGATGATAACATGTGTTATGAATGTACTTTTTTTCATGATGTGGATATGTGCTCTTCAGAGAAGGGGTAGTTTCGCTAGTGATATTCGTTTGTCTCGCAATGTATGGTCAACAAGGGATCTTCGTCAGGTGATATTATTTTTGATACTACATCTGCAATGAGTAATATTAAGGGATAATTTGTTTTTGTGTACAGGGTCAAGGTGTAAATTCAGTATACACAGCAGTGTTTTTCCACATAAAAACTTTTCTTTTGTCATTTACATTTCATATTTTGATATGTATGAGGCTTAATTATGTGCTAAAATTATTTAAGAACATTTCTGCAATGAGATCTTGTTTGTTTTGTATGTAAAATTCATGATATTCATGATGTTATTGTACATTGTACATAACAGGAGTAATGTTTGTATTGTAGGGGTTGAGCTGTATGTATGCCAATGTTTTTCAAATTTTATTTTCATTCCCTGGCACAAAAATAGTACCACAGTTCCAGTACATCTTTTCCCAATAGCCTATTTTAAAAGGTACATGTATTCAAAATGTCAGTTTGATCGATGCTTCTTCCCTTAATGCTAAATAGCAATGTTTAATGAAAAACTTACACAAGTATAGATAGCATTTGTGATGCAAGCCTTCTAAGGATCTTCTAAATATGCAGTGGGGCATATCTAAGGTATTTTTGTGCATTATCTCTTTTTTTTCTTTCTTTTGGCTTGGCATTTATTATCGGTGTGTACAGTCCAGATCAGGGGCGGTGATTCCAGGGGGGACTGGGAAAATTTGAAAAACTGCACACAAAAAAAATGTATAGCAAATACTGATTAAAGACTGCAACACTCTTTTAGGCTCTGAAGAGCCCAAGAGCGTAGCGTTTAGACTATGAAAAATCCAAATTTTTCTCGCTCGGTCGCTATGCTCCCTCACATAAAATCCTCCAAAATGTACAAGTAATATTGTAGAAAATCTCGCATTTCGTCATGGATTAATAAATCAATTCAATCAATAACGAATAGTAAAATCTAATTTCCAAAAGTTTGTATTGTATTTATAGTAATTATTCTGACATTTTGAGCAGAGTTTGTAAAATTTGTGAAATATTGTCTTGGTACATTAAAAACATGAAATCATATTCTTAATAGTGATATTGTCACAGTGTTTTAAAGTACTACCAATTATTATTCAAATGATGGCATTGGTAAAACCAGACCCATCTTATGTTAATTGGCACTGTTTAAATGTCATACTTGTCATCTCTTTTATAATATTTTTGGCTGTTTTTATTGTATTTCAACAACAGCATTTATTTGTGACACAGAATATGTACCGTTACACGTTTTCTTACATTTTTAAACTTAATAGATCAAAAAAATGTTATTTGTTTATTTTCAATGTATGTGAGAAAATTTACATGTGCCAAGTGAGTGGATTTTGTACTTCTTATATTTGAAATCTGTTCGTTGTCGCCATGTGAATTTTATGATTTAATCATGATCATGTACATGTGTACAGAAATTTAAAATGATTAAACATGAATCTTTCAATGCAAGCTTCTTCTCTTTTTTCTCCTTTTCTTTTTTGATGTATGGCATATACAATCCAATGCTGAGATGATTGTTTCAAGTTAAGTGAATCATAAGGTAGATGAGAAAATGTTATAGTGAGAGAGAAAGAGAGACAGTTTAGAAGTAATTTTATAAAAAGGATCAAGACAAATGATTTGTATTTTAACACCAATACCGTCTTTTGATGTGTGTGTGGGTGAGTATTTTAATGTGGGGTATTTTTTGTGCAGGTGTACAATAAATCAAACAAATTTGTAGTTCAACTTTGAAAGTTTATCAAATCCTATTTTGAAAGCTTTACTTTACACCAAAACTTAAGATTTTATTAGAAATTATACAACTATTTTTTAATAACTTTTGATACTTTGGCAAGACATTAATCTGTATTTGCCATACTTCATCCAGGTGAGGTAAATGGGTACCTGGCAGGAGATAATTCATTTAAATGCCAGAGTGCCACAATGACAACCATGCTAAAGCCAGGGTAATAATTGCGGAACGCCAGGAGTGCCAAATCTGATAGACATAAGCGCTATAAAAGAAACCACTATCCTTTAATATAATTATTATTATCATTTTTAATCCACGTAGGTTAAGATGGATATTTTTGACATTTTTTCCTTCATTTGTTACTCAACAAGAACGGACTAGAATACTTCCAATAATGTGGGTTCGAGTGGTTTTTGTTTCAGGGAGTATTTTTTGACGCAAAATGATGTACGATTTCAAATTTGTCCAGCATCAATTGAGCTGCGTTTCTTTTTAATTTTAAAATTTCATGTTCTTTTTTAAGTAGTCAATAATAGCACCTTAAAAGAAATAGGTGTGGAGTTTTCTGTCTGTGTTTCATCTAACTTTTATTACAGCTTGCCCAAACCTCAGACATAATACTATTTCTGAAACTACACAACATGGTACATTATTTTCTGCCATCATTGCGCGTGGATGATCTCCAACACTTTTTCACAAAAAGCCGCATCTAAAAAAAAAATATTCAACTAATTTGGGAAAATTTGGTATCACTTTTCGTCTGGTACCGAGGAAATTTGCCTCGAATTATTGGAAATATTTCAGTCTGTTTTATTTGGGCAACCCTGTATTCATCATGGCAGGGGCGTAAAAAAATCGCAACGACTCAGCCAGCCGAAAAGTCGCTCAGTGGGGGAGGGGGGGGGGGGGGGGACACTTTTTTTTTCTTTGGGTCTCGAAATTTGACATTTTTCTTCGTTGGGGGGGGGGGGGGGGGTAAGGTCACCTTATTTAGGTTAGCCGTGGGTATAATTTTTTTTTTTTAAATAATAAAAAAAACACAAAAAAACAAAGGGGGGGAGGTTTAGGTTTTTTTAGGGGGGTTTACATACATAAAAATACCAAAGGGGGGGGGGGTTGAACCCCCACCACCCCCCCCCCCCCCCCCCCTGCGTACGCCCCTGCATCATGGTTCCTGTAGTCATTCCTAGATTTCATTCATCCAGGCCCAGTGCCATTACTTTTGACGATGCAAGAAATACCTTTTCCGGTATAGAAATAAACACTCGTGTCCACAATTCCCATATTTATTGCAACAAGGTTTTATGTAAAAAATGTCACATGGCCTTGATTTCCTGCATTATATATTTCATTTTCATTCTTTAATCATTCATAGATCATTAAGATCGAAAAGTATATATAACATCTTGATGACCTTTTAAGAATTGTTTTCCGTGAACAAAACAATTGGCATTGTGTGTCAATGTTTAAATTCAAGTGAGGTTCTTTTAAGAGACAAGAATTGAGGATGTTTTTTAAGCTAGACATGTAGACAAATTTAAATACATTTTGTCCTCAAAATTGCTCACTATTACAAAGTAACGCTGTTATTGCGGTTACGTTTGTCGGTATTCGAGACTCTTAATCTCAATTATCAGTTGCTTTCCTAGCTGGTTTCATTGATCAACCCTTCATAACCTTCCATAAAAAACGATTACATTTCTTCATTACAGTTCCCTTGAGCTTGGTCATCTTATCGCTCTGTTCAATGTTCAAGCCGAAAGAATTCTTTACATAATATATCTCATTAAAAATGTCTTCAAGCTTTTCAAAATCCCTTTGTTATTTGAAGGTTCTATAAGGTTTCTCACTATTCTTCGGTCATTGCATGGTATCATTCACACGACAACTAATTTCCCTATATCTCCGGTTTCCTTGTTTTTGTATATGATAATACTGCATACGACTAGAATCCGGGTACACATAATATACAAAAAAGAATTGGCAGTGGTTTCTAAAAATTACCTCAAATCTGCAGTACTGTAATGCATTGTCAAGTTATGAAGCATGCCTCTTCGTAATAATTGTACATGCGATGGTCAAGCAAGAAACAAATAATCCCGAATACACAGTCGCTGTTTCTGCATCAAATTAATGACGAAATGCATATTTCTTGATTGTGTCAACTCGTTTTGCAAGCGCCTCGTCGTTTTCTGATTTGAAAATTAGTGACCACGTCTATTAAATCGGCTTCTCCTAGTTGCACTATTATAATCTCCCTGGAAAAATTCTCTTTCGACTGGCACCGTGTCGACGACCTCCTCCAACCCCATTTCGTGGTATTCGTCGTCCGTATCGCTCGGTGTGTCGTCACCTTCGGCGAAGTAATCACCCATCGCGGGCTGTGACTCTTCAAACAATATAGGCAGTAGACCTGTTCTTGATATACCATCGGTCCGTCTTGCTGAAAGGTCTCCGATCTGGTCCTGGACTGCACGAATGGCTACCGAGTAGTAAAGCAGCGCTGCGATCTGCCTGCCTCGGCGTTCCATACTTGAAGCTGAGGTTGGATCTAGATCATTCTGTAAATCAATTTGGTATTGAGCTTCTAATTCGAGTGCATGACGGACGTTCTCATAAGCCTCTCCTCCTCTCGGACGAGCTTCTTGATAATCACCATATTCTACTAACGGCCCACTCCTTACCCCGATATGCTCTGTGTTTTCGTCCGAACTGTTGCTATCCTCGTCAACACTCCCCTGTGCAGCATCTCCTCCTGACGACCCACTTATCATCATCTGATGGTTCTCTGTGTTGTCCTCAGAATTGTCGCTATCCTCATCAACTGTACCCTCTGCGGCATCTGCTAAATTGGATCTCCCATCTCCTTGTTGATCATGTTCTGTATCGCATCCGTTGCCATGGTTGCCATTGTCAGTTTCATCCCTTCTGCGATCATCCTCTTCCTCTTCTACTTGCCTTTCAGATTCATCTTTCGTTTCTCCCTCATCATCATGACTAACATCATCACCGTCTTCTTTACCTCTGTCCTCTCCTTCTGCTGGATCAAGTATCACACCATCCTTACTTTCCTTGTTTTGTTCCCCAACCTGCTCATCTTGAACTTCTACATCCTCAGGTGGCAGGTTAGGATTTTCTTCTCCATTATTTGCCTCGAGATCAGTTACAGTTTCTTCAATCGATTCCGGTTTTCTGATCTCCCTCAACACTTTCTTCCTCATCCGAAGCATGTTCCTCCTTTCTTGGACAAGTCGGAATCCATCTTCTTTTTTCTTTTGGATCACTTCTTTGTTATGTTTGGCTTTTCCCTGCTTACATTCCATGCTGAAAGTGAGTTTGAGCTGTCTGTTGTCGAGAAGTTCTTGGCATCTCTGTTGAACTTCTTCATAGTGGGCCTCAAATGAGGCACGCTTTTTGTTTCTGGCTAGTTCAAGTTTCTGCAAAGAGAATTTTGAAAAAATATATTGCCGTGATTATAATCAGGATCATACCAGAAAAAAAAGCATCATGGGCAGGCCCTTTATTCAAGGTCTTAATCGCTTAAATCCAACTTTGATGATTTAATAAGAATTTGACAATCTTAGTTTTTAATCATAAATTACTAATTTATTTCTGTCATCGATCATCCAGAAATTTTGTTCATCTATCATAGTTTAAATGAAGATCGACAATTATTATCATAATAAAACGTTTATCATGGTATTTACCTCAAGGTTTGTTTTCATCAAGATATTCTTAAGCTCTAGGTTACATCTGATTTCTTGGTCCACTCGACCCTGCAGGCAACTCGGCAGTAACAATTTAGTTTCGTGTTTCTCAGGAGAAGATGTGAAGAAGTATGCTAGTCCACCTGGTCTTGTATCGACTTCTATCCCTCCTAGAACAGTGTTTGACCCGACTTTCGTTGCACCGCCCGATGACACCAAGTTGTTCTCATTACTAAATGGTGCGTTGCTATAGATGCCTTCCATCTGATCATCAGAGGCATTTGTGGCTATTGCGTTTGTCATGAAAGGGGTTACCAACATGGAACCTGTGCCATTGACTGGATGGTTGTCTTCCTCGGGCAAAGATTCTTTGATAAAACTTGACAAATGTTTTTTTGCCTTAGAAGTGCATGTGTATGTTCCATTTTTATCATCATTGCATCCACCAGCCAGTTCTGAGACGGCTGTTTGATCTCTCATTTGTTTAAGAACTCCAATCTTAGGTAGCGGACAAAGAGGGTTGTTCCAAATATTTTTCTGCAAATAAAACAAAACATCAAAATATTTCGTTGAGCCTACCCGATAATTTTTGCACTTTTGCTGAAATGAAATATCACTAATTTGAAACAATTTCAAAACAAAGTGAAACGAATCGATTTAAATAGTTATTGGCTCCTTAAATCAATATCATACATCAATTTTGTTAATCTTTTGAACCATTTAATGCTGACATGCTGTAAGTTAAGCATTTCTTTTCTCACATGTATCATGATTATTTAATGCGAACCTGCATAAAAACTTGACGCAAACATCTTGTAACAAAATAATACAAATTTTGCATAAGCACAATCGAAAAGACTTTCAAAAAATTTACCTACAGCAATTCCAATAGTGTTGTCTGTCACCTGGGCCCCGTTGCATAAAACTTACCATTGATGGTTACTACCATGGAAACCTTGATTTGTATTGGCTGTTGGGCCCTGTTACCATGGTAGTTACCATTGATGGTAATTTTTATGCAAAGGGGCCCTGTTGAAGAGTGTGAACATGACCCGAACATGATTTCAATAGGGGAAATAGTAGGGTATTGTAATTACCCTTTAGTTGATTTCTTGAAAGTCATTGCGATCATATTGATAATTTACCTTGATCCTTTTCTCTTCTTCTTTAAGTTGCTTTGGCGACGATGGAATTCGTGTCGATATGTTCTGCTCCTTTCGATCAAGTCCAAGCGGTAGGGCTGGTGACTCCGAATAACAAAGTGGTCTTCTGTTGACATCAGTGGCTAAGATGGGATTGAACACCTCTCCTGATTCTCGGTTTGATGTTCGTAGAGCTTGAGAAGGAGGGGAACGCTGTGGAGCAGACTTCATGCGGGATAAACGCTGCAGCAACAGAGGAACAAAACAATAGCCAAAGATTTACTAATAAGCAGATCAATAATCCAATATACTCTCAGAAATTTACCATAAAAAAAATAAAATTATGCTGCAATAAAGAAGACAGATCATCATCAAGATAGCGTTTAACAGCAACACAGTGCCTGTCGGCCATTTTCTCGAAGATACAACACAAAGCCTATCCAAAGAGCAATTGGTTTTCACGACACTCAATGAAACTGTGTTGTGTTCATTGTCTTGAAGACGTAATTAGTTAACCTATATTCTCGACCAGGGCTTAAGTTAGATCCCTTGGATCAATCAACCTACTCAAGAATATTTTCGCCAAGCAAAACGCACGTCATGGGTGTAATAGTGGATCAAGGAATATTTTCTTATAAATCAATCAGTCATCACAGAGCTTGGATGGTATGATTGAAATCTTGAGGAGGGTTGAAATTGTATAAGAATATACACCATTTATGTTAGGCCTACTTGTTCAAACTTTAGGGAATCCTTGACAGCGCTTTTGGGTGTTGTCTTTCGAGGTCTCCCCCGCTGTTGGTATTCCTCCAAGGAAAGTGTGGTGGGAAACATTTCGTTCTTCTCGTCATCATTCTTCTTGAGACTTGCAATGTCTCCTGATGTCGTTTGGATTGAGGCCTCGCTCTCATCGGGATGTCGGATAAAGCCCGAAGATTCCTCGTCGACGGCGACATTGATGACTTCGGAATGAGGTGGTTGAGGAGAAGGAGGTCGAGGAGAGGTATGAGGAACCTTGTCAAAGATCGTAAAGTTGGTGAAAATGAAAAGATATTTAATGACTGGAAGACAAATTGTTGGTATATATCCCTTGCTCAGTTTCATGACAAATATATTATTATATAATAATTTGGTCTTGTTTTGTGGAGATTTATTAATCAAAGAGAGGTTTATCAGTTACTTAAACATCAACAAGTAATTTTTTTTGAAAATTGAGCAACGTATTTATCTTCAATCTTCCCCCATCTCTGGACTGGCTGTTAGGATGTTACTTTGTTTAAAACATGGGAAGGTACAGGGTAGCTCTATGGGCATATGTATTCTCTAGGGCCCTGTTTCATAAAACTTCTTATCAATAACAAGTTACGATAACGAAACTACTATAAGCTACTGAAATCGTGGCATTTGATTGGCTGAGAGTAAATTTGTCATAGAAGTTTAGCATTTCTTATTGATTACAAATGTTATGAAACAGGGCCCTGATGGGTATCGTGTCATGTTTCCATTAATTGCATTGGGTGTGGGAGGGGGGGGGGGGGGGTCTCACTGTTTTGAATGAACGAGGGATCGTCTAATCATTTTCTCATCTTCTTCTTCCTCACATCCTTTCTGTCTTCTTTCTTTCTCCTTCCCCTCCCCACTCCCTCTCTCTCTCTCTCTCTCTCTTTCTCTCTCTTTCTCTATTCGCTTTGTTCACCTTTCGTGGTGGGGCCGGGGAGGGGGGGGGGGAGGGTTTCGTCCATGAAGCTTCTGCACTTGCCATCTATCCATCAGGGCTTGAGACAGTATAATGGTAATTTAAAATCGGACATGTGTGAACTAGATCTACATATCGTAACGGTTATTTACCTCGAATATTGTGCTCTGGGGTTTGAGTTCCTTTGATTGATGGTAGCGACGGGGGCTATGATTATTTGGCATGGTTGAGGTCAAAACGTCACCCTTCACCTTCCGGTTGACCCTCTCATCAGGACTTCTGTTCTCATCACATTTTATGGAAGAGAAGGAAATGGATGGAGAGAGAGATAGAGGACGAGAGAGAGAGAGAGAGAGAGAGAGAGAGAGAGAACAATCGCATCTTCATAGGTATGTTGGGAAAGATTTGGGCAGTCTCAATACAAATTATTGCCATATCAATTAAGCTAAACATAACATCATGTTAAAACACATTCAAACTTTATTATGCCATCGATGTTTGAAACAACTTTTTAAACGAAAGGACATAGCTACTCATGGCGTGTCAATCAATAATAGGGATAGTGCTTTATTCGAAACCAAGACAAAGTTATGGTCAAGTTCGATCCTTAATGCAGCCCCTCAAAATAATGGGACGTAAGGCCCTACAGCTCCTCTAGTTCTTCACATAAGTTATGTTAAGCTCACACGTACTAACAATGACCAAACATCAACGTAACATCAGCATACAAACCTTCTGTTTACTGGGGTTCTTGGTGATTTGCCTTTGACGTCATCGACGGTTTCGCCTGACAGTCTGTTGATTGTCTCGATGTTTTCCAGTACGTCTTCCGTCGGAGAAACGAATCTCTGCTTCGATTCTGGCCTGCCCTCTGCCATGTTTTACTCCATTTTTGTATAGACTGTCTGCATGGTGTTGAGTGTATGAAGATGGGAGGAGTCGATGGGGCATTTCAAGTAGGATTTTTTGTAAGGGAGAGAGGTATTTGGGATGACAAAGAGAGAGAGAGAGAGAGAGAGAGAGAATCAGACACATTTGGAACGTGTGTGTGTGTGTGTGTGTGTGAGAGGGAGAGAGAGAGTTTATAGCTAAACGGGCACGAAGAACATACTTTGCAAATATATAATGATTAATATAGTACAGTGAGAAGGAGAGGCAAGTGAAAAAAAAGTATGAGAGACGGAGAGAGAGAGAGGGAGAGAGATAGGGGGAGGGGGGGGGGGATAAGGGGGGGGGGGGTATTCCGCCGAAGGATGATTAACAAAAAAAGCATTAGTATTCTTGAAAAAGAATATCAATCGTCAAAACGTAATACAAGGAGAGGTTTCCTTTATGGAGTCTCTCTCTCTCTCTCCTTCTCTTTCTATTACATTTTTGTGCTTGTTTTCTCCCTTTATCGTAGTATGAATTAACAGATAATACGGGACTTAATAACACGTGCCTACCCCATGTCTGCATTCATTTATTATGTTGCACCTTATTTATGTACAGCGATCAGCTCATCCTGAACGCGGCCTCGTCAGTCCTCGCTTGCTGCTACGTGATTAGTTTGAAAGTTTTGCAGGAAGTGTACGCTGGTGATAATGTGATGACGTCATCGGTAATGGACGCATTTTGAGTCTCGCGCGCGCTCAATGATATTTCTTTCTATATGAATAGCTAGCTATATAAAGCTGTACGCCAGACTTGGAAACTTTAAACAAATGCATCAATTGTAGACTCTTCATCGATACATCCAGTGAAATACAATGAACTGAGTGTCAATGGACAGTGGATCGGAGTCAACAATCCTATTAAAAAGAAAATTTGACCCCAATCCTAAACTTTTCTTTTATAAAGAAATATAACAACAAAAATTATAGATTTTGGTACATAGCTTCTATTTGACCGAGCCCGTTATTCAAAGGCTGTAGTCAGGGTACGCTTGAGATGTTAATCAATATTAATGTCTGCAATTATTATAATCACCCTGGATTGGGAGCAGGTACAAAATCCTAAAGAATAGCTGAACATTTCGAAAATGTTTAAAAACAAAAAAAAGTATTACCATTTCTCTGATTTTTGTTAATTATTTTATTGTACAGCTGCTGTTTGTTTTTATTTTTCAATATAAAAGACGATATAATAATCCTCGACCAAGATTTACCACAAAAAAAGGATGCTATATACTTTTTCAGGTGCATTTTTGGGTCAGAATTTGACAAGATGGACACATTTTGGGCTCTGTACTTACTAATTAGTGTATACCATTGTGTTTCAAGAAGGCGTAGAGGCCGGTTGTGCCAATGAAACTTTTTTCTTTCCATATAATGGGTCAATCTATCTTTTTTTATATTAATCATACGATATTGAGAAATTGAATATGGGCCAACTGAACAAAATTGATGTTTGTTTCATTCTAACACTATTTTTGAAATACATTATACATGTATATCTCTTTTTTTCCCAATGCAAAATTACCCAAACAAGATACTAGGCCTATAATCATGTTGGCTCCCTTCCAAGGAGGGCACATGATCTATTTTCAGAATCCCATAATATCCGTTTAAGTACATTAAATCGCCAGATTAGATTATGTGAAATGCATACCATAATTATATAGACTTATACTTACACAATTATGATCATAGTCGTGGATTGCAACGTTAGTCTGAGTAATTATCAGTGGCAAACATGTTTAGGTTGGAAGGAATCGCTGGCATTAGATATCCCGCTGTTTACTGTCGTCAGATTGTGTCAATGAATAGGTTGGCAGGTTCATTTTGTGATGATCAAATTAATGCAAGGTAAACGAGCGCTCGATATATTGTGTTAGAGCTGTTTATGTTGCCATAACACACTTGCATAATGATATGCGCATGCATTATAAGTCTTTGATTGTGACGTAACAATATTGATACGACGCAACAATGTTAATGAGAGCGCGCGCGCTCGCTCGGGTGTGAATCTGGTTTATTAAATTGGGAAGGGCGTCCTCGGAACTATTATGGACCTGGAAAATCACATGCCCGTCATAAACCGCTAATTAAGCTTTGTGTAATGAAATAACACCGCTTCTCAAACACTGTACAAATTAACTACACCCTGTTCCACACCAGGCGCGGATCTACGGGGGAAGGGTTTAGGGGGTTTAACCCCCCCCCCCCTTGGGCGCCCCCCCCCCCAAAAAAAAAGAAAGAAAAAAGAACGCACGCTGGAGAGAAACCCTTTCAAGTGCAAATATTGTGAGAAGATATTCAACTCATCTGGTAACTTAACTAAACACATGATAACTCTGGATATAACTGTGTATTTAACTGTTACTTGATTTAAAAAGACGTTATCATGCACTGCTTTTTATGGTCTCCATTGTGTTAATAGATGCCAGGAAAACATCACTTACGGGGTTCAAATAAACACCCACAAAAAAATCGGCTCGCCGCTTCGCGGTTCGTGGACGATGCTCCGCATCGTCATTATTTTGGTCAACCCCCCCCCCCTTAGCAAAAAGCTAGATCCGCCCCTGCACACTATTATAATGTTGTTTGGAAGATGAGCAATATGAGGAGAGCAATTCGCTTCTGATAACCCAATTACCTCAAACAGAGATACTTGGTGATTGGATAGCCTAGTCAAGTGTTATGATTGTATTGAAACCAAGCATCACGCCCGAAAGCGACACAAATTGGTGACGTAATTTGTCTTTCCCTCCTCAAATCACAAATCAAACTCAGTTCATCTGTTCATTTGTAAGCAAATGTTATGAGGAACTTAAGCTTTGTAAAGCATGTTTTAATAAAAAAGAGAAATTTAGTTTAATGATTAATGATCGTCAAGTCCTATATTATCTCGCCTTCGATGATCCCATCATCATTCAAAATACTGAGCTATAGGGAAGAATTGAAAATAAACGGGATGCGAAGTAATTCATATACTTTTTCGTTTTTACATAGAAGGGTAGACATTTACGACAAATACCATGGACCTAGTACTATAGCACACCAAAAATAATTACAACAAACACATGATATTTGATGGTTGCAAATGATCAAGCTTTATGAAAGCTTCAAAAAAAAAAAACAGAATTGAAATCGGTCAATGTGTTGTGATTTTATACCATTTTTTTGATATCGCAAAATTACCGAAAAACCTGCCAGAAATGGTCAAATTGTCAAAAATGGCATAATTCGACAAAGTTGACAACTTAATTCATCACTTTCTTGGACACAAATAATAAATTAAATTATCAGACACTAAAATATCATCTTTGTGATAAAAAATACAAAAAAGAAAATTCATATATATATATTACCGTTTTGAAAACAGAAGCCAACAAAAGAAGTCATTTTTGCCATTTTTGCGAATCTGCAGATATAAAAAAGTTGTGAAAATAACTAAGTCCGCCTAATTAATATGCGCATATGTAATCGAATCAAAACAGAACATGATACATCAGTGAAGCCTATGTATATCAGACAGGTATGGAAATATATTTCATTTGTAATAAAATAAAATCATGAATATTCATCAAATATGCAAATTAGGTCATTTCAGCTAATTATATATTCGCGCACTCATTATGTAAATTAGGAAAGTCAAACTGTTCATTTTGGGGGCACTTTTAAAATCATATATTCATAGATCATATTTACACCAAATATTGACCTTAAATTCCTAATATTTTTGCAATGCCAATACAATATGACGATGGAACTTACCTGGATCACCGTCACAGCTATTTCCTCATGTAACCCCCCCCCCCCTCGAGTTTTTATTATGTGTATGTTATGTGTATGTTTTTTTCGAAAACCACCTTTTGATTTTGTTTATTTTATTATTTTTTATATTAAAAAATATTAACAAAATAAAAAATAAATAAAAAAAAATTATGCCAATGGCTGACCTAAAAAAAAGGTGACCTTAACCCCCCCCCCCCAACGGAACAAAATGTCAAATTTTCAAATTCCGAGACCAAAAAAAAAAAAAAGTGTCCTCCCTTACAAAAAAAACTAATGGTAAATGAATGGTGTTTGAATGGTAGCATAAATGGTAAATGGTATTTCAATGGTGTGCCAATGGTGGATTCTGTATGGTGAATGGTGTTTCAATGGTGGTGTATGATGATGAATGGTGTTTCAATGGTAGAGTCTGTATGGTGAATGGTGTTTCAATGGTGGAATTGTATGGTCAATGGTGTTTCAATGGTGGCGTCTGTATCGTGAATGGTGTTTCAATGGTAGAGTCTGTATGGTGAATGGTGTTTCAATGGTAGAGTCTGTATGGTCAATGGTGTTTCAATGGTGTAATTGTATGGTGAATGGTGTTTCAATGGTGGAATTGTATGGTCAATGGTGTTTCAATGGTAGAGTCTGTATGGTAAATGGTGTTTCAATGGTGGAATTGTATGGTCAATGGTGTGCCAATGGTGGAATTGTATGGTCAATGGTGTTTCAATGGTAGAGTCTGTATGGTGAATGGTGTTTCAATGGTGGAATTGTATGGTCAATGGTGTTTCAAGGGTAGAGTCTGTATGGTGAATGGTGTTTCAATGGTGGAATTGTATGGTCAATGGTGTTTCAATGGTGGAATGTAGTGGTCAAAACTAGGTGTCCCTTATACTTTGAACTACAATTTGCTCTGTGATTTCGCTTTATTTTTCGCGAATTTTTCTTCATGATCAACGTTTCAAAGCTGACAAACTGCAAGGAATAATACCCTAGTCCTCAGGAACAAGGATGGATCTTTAGTGTTTTCTTCAATTTGGAGTAATTTTGGATCTGATATGTGTGTCTTTACCGTGAGTAACTGCTGTTTTGTGCCTATGGTCCCACTCATATGACTCTGTGATGTACATTATTATACATTTGCTTACATGAACATCTGTTATTGTTAATTAAAGCAGCTTATAAATCATTCTATTTTATTACAAAAAAATAAAATATTACAGTATTAGGGGCACACCTTTAGAACTTTTATCAAGTTATTTATCTGATCGTAAACAATTAACAATTATTAATGAAGCTGCATCGTACGGAACTAGTGCTAATATCAGGCCACCTTTTTTCAGGGTAATTACACCTTGCGCCTAGTGGAGCTTAGTCCCATTACAAGCATTTTGTGTTCACTGGTTTGTCGTCATCATGGTTCTTAGCTGTTTTTAAAATCGATGATTAGTTTTGGCACTAAATACCTATGACATTTTTTAGGAATAATGTAGTGAGCTTATATTACCAAAATTTGAAAAATATTAAACGTTTGATTAATCAAACTAAAAGGGTGTGAATTGAAGTAGCATATTTGTAGGCTAAACCAAAATTTATCTCATGACGAATGAGTATATAAATCTACTCATTGTTCATTCAATTCTAGTCCATATTGGTAATGGAGATCCTAAATAATCTTTCAGCCTATATCAACTAAATCTACCGAGAAGAAGAGATGATTAATGAAGAGAAATCAATAACTGACACAGTCATCACAATATGCGTGCATACAAAATTTGGTTCAGCCTCCCAAAATTTGAATTTTTTAAAAATATCATTGTAGCTGGATAAATCAATGTTGAATATTTTTACAATTTTTTTCTCATACAAAGATGGTAACATTTCCTAACATCTAATAATTATTGAGTCAAATCAACCTAATCTATTTAAAAAAACAATTATTACAAACCATGATGACTATAAACCAGTAAACATTCACAAAATACCCTAATTGGACTAGGCTCTACTAGGCACAACGTCAAACAACACTTGGAGATAACCTTGATAAAGGCTTCTTGCTAGTCCAAGTATAATGTAATCAGAAGTGTAGCTGCTTTTTCATTAGATGTTTCTGTTGCATATTGGAAGCTAGTATTATATGAGTATTTTTCCAAGAGTAACAGTCATAACTAGCTCTCCAGGTTGGGTGGAAAATTACAAGCAAATTGTAGATCTAGCTCTGTCAAAAAAAGAATAACAAATCTTTAACAGTTTTTATGCTTCCACAACGAAGTGTTTTTATGCTTCCACAACGAAGTGGCAAGTCCCTATTAAAAGGCTGAAATATAATTTCTTTGGGTTATACTTACATACAAAATTTTACATTTAGATTTTGTAACATTGCTAAAGAAAGTCTGAATAATATTATGTTTTAATAGTGTACTATGTTCCAAATGATTGCCTTATTGATGTTCAAGTAAACCCCAAAGTAATGATACTTATATTGATGAAGCAATAGTCTACACACATATGTTTAACTCAGCCAAAATACCTGTACACTAACTGCCACTTCTAAATTTTCCATTCTTTGGTGTTTCTTAAACTTTTGTTAGAACTCTGAATGAGCACCTGTCAATAAGCGACTTGACATATATTTACAAGAATTTCTAAAGTGGGGGGGGGGGGGGGGGATGTTTTACTGTGGAAATGCTGACATCTATCTGGTCCCTTGTTTCAATCGAATTGGTCACTGTTTTTGGTGAAGTCAGTAAACAACATTCACAGATTGATCTTAAAATCATCTTTTCTTGCCACTTGTTGCCAGCTAGTATGAAAACAGTATTTATTATGTCTCCACATCTTGCCATGGTGCAGTTAAAGGGATAGTTGAGTTCTGTTGCAGAGGGCGCTACACAAAATAATTTCTTTGCGAGATAATGAAAAACTGAGTGTCAAATTTGAAAAAACATACAATTTAAATGACAAAAAAAATCATCTTTGTTTGATCAAAATCGGTTCAGAGATGGCTGAAATATCCATAAATATAACGATTTCTAATACTTCTGTACCACCGCAAATATAAGATAATTTGAAAAAGCCGTTGGAAAAACAAAATAGCGCAATTTACGTTGTATTTCAGCCAATGCCGATGTTGGCTTTTTTGTAGGCATTTTCGTGTTGGTTTGGTACGCACAACCAGCCGGCCCATGTATTGTTATTTTTAATTAAATAATTAATTAACGGTCACCATATTTTTGTTAAAGTGGAGCTGAATTGGTATGATCGTATTGGCTAAATTTCACACATTTTGGGGTCTAAAATTACCTTCATAGCAAATTTAGGTTCTAATAGGGCACTAGAAATGTCATAGATAACAATAAGAGCAATAACCATGCACTTTGAAGTCATTATTGGTCTGAAAAACAGAACTCAACTATCCCTTTAATGTAGTACCATTCTTTTTTACAAAACGGAATTGTAAGAAACAGTTTGGAGAATATATGTTGTAATCATTAAAAAAATATAAATTCCAGTGCTTGTATAAAGGTGTGTAAGTTTCACCTTCATTATTCAGAATCATAGATGGTACAGGTAAATCTCACATGCAGCAAAATAGCCTATAAGTTTTTTACATAGAAAATGTATAACACTCTCCTAAGAGCTACTGCCGAGTCATCTGAAGTTTATTTTTAAAAATTGTTTTACAGACTTCTTGCTCACGTATCAAATGGTTGCTGTTACTCAACAGAAATTTTCCCTGTGAAATGATGCATTTTGAGGAAATTACACAGAAGACTTAATAAGATGCACAACATTGTCATGAAACAAGTGTGACAGTGTGTGTAAGAGAGAAAAAAAATTATTGGCCAAATGCACTGTTATTGCAGTGGAAGTAAACAAATCACATTTAATTTTTGAATAAGTTTCAGTTATTTTTGTTGATATTACTTACTGGACAAGGTAAATTGATACTTTTTATAATGCATAACAAGACTCATTAGTACAATGTGTTTTAACCGCATAAATATAGTTCCTTGCTTTATTATTATATCTACATATTTTTTTTAAATGTACATTAGTCTGATGGTCATGCATCCAAAGTACATGTGTGTGGGATTTTACTGCATTACTTTGCTACAGATTTTCAAGGAGTACAGTGTGATGCAGTTTGTAATCCCCCGTAAGTGTAGAGCGTGTTTCACTCAATGTTCACTTTTATGGTAATCACAAATTTATGATGCAACTGTTTCCTTAAATTACTTTCTTTTTTCTTGTTTTATTGACATACATGTATTCTAAAAGTCTTGATTTCCATGATGTGCCAAAGACTTTAATGCTACAGTAATTTTTTATAGATAATGTTGTTAACCTGCATAATAATATCATTTTGACAGAAACTACAAAGAAACCACTCTGCATTGTTGGTCATGTAGAAAAATGAAATCCCTCCAACTTTTTGTTGTTGTAATTTTCATGTTTCATGCAGGAACTATGCGGGTATATATCGGTTTTATTCAGTTTCTATTGTTGTCAGAGCAGCAAAGTTAATCACTATTTATTACTTCCAGAATTATAATGCAGCTGTGTTTCTGTTTTCAGTACTCCACTTTTTTTATATATATTTATTTTACATATTTCAAAAGACATGTACTTTTATTCATGTACCAAAGACAAGTTACAGTACAGTATTACCATGAACCATGCACACCAATGGAGTCTCTTATTTTGTACAAAATTAAATAGTTTCATGTTGTTGACTACAAATTTGCACTTTATAGTATTATCTTTTAACAATTATTTGTATCTGACTTGAAGTCAATTGTTGGATGACTGGAATGTACCAAAGTTCTTAGCAGTTCTTAATTTTTGCATGAAATTCATTACTCACCATTTACATGTAGGTGCCATTAGCATATGTACCATTCACAATCCACATTGTTCTCCCATATGTCTACTGTTATCATTCAATGCAACCACTGGCATAACATAACATTCTCTATCTACCATTTATTGTGACATACCATTGGTAAACCATTCACCAACCACCATTGACCTACCATTGACAAACCATTTACCATCCACCTTTGGTCTTTTCATCGGTATACCATTCACTGTCCACCATTCGTGTACCATTGGCAGGCCAATGGTGGATGGTCAATGGTAGGCCAATGGTGAATGGTGAATGGTAGGCCAATGGTGAATGGTGAATGGTAGGCCAATGGTGAATGGTGAATGGTAGGCCAATGGTGAATGGTGAATGGTAGGCCAATGGTGGATGGTAAATGGTAGGCCAATGGTGGATGGTGAATGGTAGGCCAATGGTGAATGGTAAATGGTAGGCCAATGGTGAATGGTGAATGGTAGGCCAATGGTGAATGGTGAATGGTAGGCCAATGGTGGATGGTAAATGGTAGGCCAATGGTGAATGGTATGTGACTGGTATGTCAATGGTCAATGGTAGATTAATGGTACAAAATTTGCATATTTCATATTCAAATTTCAATGGTGAATGGTATTCCAATGGTGAATGGTAGAATAATTGTAACAAATTTGCATATTTTATATTCAAATTTCAATGTGTCAATGGTACCATTCATCTACCATTGGTGATTATGCAAATGAGCGTCCAAAAAATTATTATTAGGTTGATATGGTTGAATGCAATTTCACTGGTAGATGAATGGTGCCCAATGGTACGTTGCGAGCGTAATCTCAATGGTATCCGAATGGTATTTTAAGTGGTACTTCTGAATGGTATACCATTGGTATACCATTGAACATTTTTTTGTAAGGGCTCTTACCCCCCCCCCTCCCCCCCCCCCCCCCCCCTCGTTGAAAAAATCCTGCGTACGCCACTGGTGTGAGTGGGGCATATAGTGCATTGAGTCTACTGTGTATATGATGGTCTGTCCTATAATTTCACATATTATTTCTTGACCTTGACTCCCAATACAAACAAATAATACACTTCAATTATTGTGGGATAGCCTGACAACGGGATAGCCTGCCAACGACTACTGAGAGCCGGCCGTTTATTCAGTATGAATGTTTAACAAACATTTCTTCTCGTTTCCTTCACTGGAAACCGGACCGATCATGGTCCAGGATAAAAAAACAGAGGTAAAACTCAACGAGCATAAAAACTCTGGAAAACCTTATTCAAACACAGTCATGTCGTAACACTACATGACACAACGCACTTTTATTGTAAATAAAAGTTGTCTCGTTGAAAGTTCAAGCTATAATAGGGACTTTTAGATTTGCACGTTGACAGCTTTGACTGCAACGTGTGACGTCATTTTAAGGCACTGCGCATGCGTTATGTCGTCTCAGTCGGCGATCGAGAATGCGTCAACCTTGATTTTCCAAAATCTCGTACCGGTACTAGTATATGCCGCGTCCGCATAAAATATACAGTTCCTCAGGAAGACAAAGGAACATCCCTTCCCTGCTATTATGTAAATATGTGTAGAACAGGTGTCACATGCATATTCACCTGTTCTACACATTTTTACAAATGGCAGTGAGGGGATGTTCTACCACAGCAATAGGCCATTTTCGTAATGTAACCTAATTTAATGCATAGGTCTTTGTGAAGTGCCTCAATACAAATTATTTCATTCACCTAATAACAATAATAGTATTTCAATAGACAGAATCCGAACTGCATACATAAGTTGTTGTCAGATTGGATAAACATGATGGCTTGACCTACCTAGCAACACTTAATATATGCAGTTGCATTCTGACTATTGAAATACTATTATTCCTAACAGGTGAATAAAATAATTTGTATTGAGGCACAAACACTTATGCATTAAATTTGGTTGCATTACGAAAATGGCCTATTGTTGAGAATGAGGAACTGTATATTTTGTCCCCTTTCTTTGTCATGTTCATAGTGTTACTAAATGCATGCATGTATATCGTCGAGTGCAATTTAAAAGATTTCTAATTGTAGTCAACATGAGTAGTTGAGTACATTGACACGCATGATAAGTCGGCGTCCACTCAATCTAAAAGTCCCTAGTGATTCAATATGCTACGCCCTGGTCTCCGTGGCGGATTTAGATCGCACACCTGTGAGCTGCTTATGCAAATTACATTCCATCGGGGCACGGCCATAGTCTTGTTTATTTTGGCATGATCTAGGGTACGTTTATGCTCAATTTTGAAGGGAGAATGAGCGATTTGAAATGCTCATCATAAACGCTCATCGTAATCGCAGTTCCACGGTGTACTGTTTATGTTTACTTCTCTGGCTCCTCCAGGCATGATTGAGCCAGAATCATGCCTGAAGGAGCCAGAGAAGTGCAGTGCAGAGTCTGCATCTGGATTCGCAAACCTGCACTGCGCATGCTACGTTGACCCCATTTAAACGCGTTTACAAATGATTGTGCGTTTATGCTTCCCCAGAATCTCCGATCCAAAACGCACCTTTTTGTCAGTTTACGATCGGCGATTACGATCGCCTTTTTCATGTGATTCTACAAAAATGAGAACGGACGCAACCGTGTTTTGAACTAAACGCGTAACAAATGCCTCATTCTGGCCAGAAAAAGTTGAGCACAAACGTACCCCTAGACATGACATAGCCTACTGTCGTCTGCAGCGTACGAAATTCGAAGCGTTTTGTTCATCAGTACAGCATGCATAGCCTATAAAGCGGAATCGCAAATTTCTGCTTAGTTCATTGTGCACGATTGCGGTTGCCTCCGTTAGAGTCTGTTAGAGTGGAAGTTTTGTTTACATCATTCGTTCTTAATGTTACTTTGAACTAACTCTCAACATGTTCCGTGGCAAGCAATGGGCAATTGTGAAACAGGCAGTAGCGGGCATGTGTTTTGTGATCTCTGTTCGCTATGTCTTCAAAGAGAAATTCGCAAGCTTCCCGCCAGAGCTTTCTGATGGCGAACGTTTCAAATTTGTCTTCTGCTGTCTGGCCTTCTCCTCCCTGCCTCTCTTTGCCGCCGTGGGAAAAGTGGCCAATGCCAGATTCTCTAACATGGAGACCCTTGGTGCGGATCCCATAGCTCCTGTAGCGCCCTCTCAGAAGGCCTTCAAGATTGCCGAGAGGGTTCTGCAGAACACCCTTGAACAGACCCTGCTGCACGTAATGACGATCTTGGCACTCGCTTCGAGCATCGAAGTGGACCAGCTCTATATGATTCCGTGCATGGTTCTGCTCTTTTGCATCGGTCGTTTTGTCTTCTCCGTTGGGTACAGCTACGATCCGCTGTACCGGGGTTTTGGATTCTCGATAACCGTAGCGACTACGTACGCTGGTTTTTCCTACGCTCTCTTCATCATAGCCTCACGTGCACTCTTCGGATAACATCCTCATTTGAAAATCATTGACAATAATTACCAGGTTGATCACTGACAATTTGAAACTTCAAGAATTAATAATCTTAATGCGCGGCTCGTCAGCCGATGCCATGGTAACGAATAAATGCATCAATAGGATCATGTTATGCTGAGGTATAGAAACATGACTGCTAAGGCTCTGGGTAGGGTGATTGGGTGAATATATATTTTAATGTATAAACATTATTGTGATTGATACGAACTTTAACGACCTCAAAAAGACAACTTATGTTCGTTCCCTTTCCACGTGTCCCGAACCACAGCTTGTGACAACTTAAAAATTAGAAAAAAGGAGGGAGCCCCGGAAGGGAACAAATATAGCGATATTTGTCATTGTAATTCATTAAACAAGACGACATCACGGTGCTGCTGGAATACACTGAATAGTTCACGATGCACTTTATTCTGTTTGTATACACTTGAAACTCAAAATAGACCGACATTGAATAAAAAAAAAAACTTGAAGTACACCTTTGATCTAGGCCTATCTCGATCTTTATTTGTTTAAATTTGCCAATCACAGCACTCATCCACCAGCATAAGTATACGTCGTAAAACATTTTGAACAGGTCTATACACTTAACATTATTTTTACTGCACGAAGGTACGTTCTTCGAATTTATTTTGCATTGGATGAGGCAACATAATCAGCATCTGCGTCATCATCATAATGATCCTTTACAATTTTCAGGAATTGATATGTGAAATATATGAACTTTCTTTAGAATCACTGTAATTTTGTTCGCCGGCCAGCATCAACTATCGCTCGACATGTTTCGGAACAAGCACATGATAGCTTATACAGGAATGACACTTGGCATTTGTTTTGCGGTCACTTCCAGTTATGTCTTCAAACAGAACATTTCGATTTCCAAGTTCAACATCCCGCCAGATCTGCCGGATTGCAAACGCGTACTGTTTGTCTTCCGATGCCTTGCTTTCTCAGCCTTGCCCCTCCTGGGTGCCGTTTTCAACGTTCTCCGCTTTCGTCGCAAGAACTTTGAAACCCTGGGAGCCGACCCCTTAGCCCCTGTGGCTCATTCTCTCAGAGGCTTCAAGACTTCCGAGAGGATTCTGCAGAACACTCTTGAGCAGTCTGCTCTGCATGTATTCGCGGTCTTGGCTCTCGCTTCGTGTGTTGGTGTGGACCAGCTCTATATCATCCCGTGCCTGGTCCTGTTATTCAACCTTGGACGCCTTTCGTTCGCTGTTGGATACCACTACTATCCTCTCTACCGTTCATTTGGATTCGCTGTTACCTTCGTTCCAACCGTTGCTGGATTCGCTTATGCTCTCTTCACCATTGCATCCCGTGGACTCACCATCTAATTATAGCATGCTTAGCTATTATCAAACCAATCATTATAGAATGTTATTAAGGTAGAGATGGATATGTTGCGCTTTATAAATATTGTTATTATTATTATAATTACTTCCCGGTGCCATTGATATAATCACTCACATTCCAGTTGATAAAAGAATCTTAAAGCCCCACTGTCCTACTGGTAGCTACTTGCTCCCTCTATATAGAAAATTTCCCCAATCGGTGCCTGTTGGTCCCCCATGATCCTCTTTTTCTTATGTTAGTTGAGAGCTGAGTTAATGAGATAGCCACCTGTCAGTGACCTCGCTGTGTGGTCTAATCCCTTCTGGCCCAGTAGTTTCGACGGTCTTTAAAACATAATAGTAGTTCAAGGGAAGTATATATGAACATATTACTTTCTCCAAACATTCAAATCTAAACTGCTAAATGATTCGATTATTGATTACAACGATGTGATATCAAGTTCGTCGAAATATAAGTAAGCTGATTATACCGATTGACATTTCTCAACTTCTCCTTTTAAATCATTGACTTATTATTTGAGTTTGAATACGTCTTTGGTTGATGTTCCGATTTTTCTCGTAAGAGTAATGTAGGCCTATTAACCGTAGTAGTGTAGAGCATATTATTAATGATAAAATCATCATGAGATTTCTCGGAAGCATATATTATTACTCAGTCATTTCGAATATCTTTTGAATACATAATATTTTCAAAAATTAAAAATCTGCCTTTTCATCTACCCTTTGTGGTAATTAGTGTTTCAGGAAAATAAATTAAACAAAGAAAGGGGATATCAAGAGAGATTGCTTCTTATGGATAAACAAATAAATATATGAAGAGAGGACAATATATATAGAGAGAGAGAGAGAGAGAGAGCGAGAGAGAAAGAGAGAGAAGGAAAAGAGGGAGAGAGAAAGAGAGAAAAAGATAGAGAGAGAGAGAGAGAGAGAGAAGAGAGAGAGAGAGAGAGAGAGGGGAGGGGGGGGAGAGAGAGAGAGAGGGAGAAAGAGAAAGGGGAGGTGGCATAATAATATTTATTGAATGGAGATGCAGAGAAAGGAAAATTAGAGAGAAATAGAGAGATAGTTAATTACAGGTAGTAAACAAAGGAAGAAAAAGTGAGAGAGAGGGGGAGAGAGAGGGGGAGAGAGAGAGAGATAGAGAGGAGGGAGGAGGGGAGAGAGAGAGAGAGAGAGAGGGGGAGAAAGTGGAGAGAAAAATCCTGCCACTGCGATTCAGGATCGATTTGACTTCTCTTCCACCAAGAAACTTTGAAATCAATTAAAATTTAGATATTCTTCAAATTCCTGATTATTTAGATCATCCATCTGTTAATGTTCATATCTCCCCAAATTATTTCCTCACTAAATGGATCGCAGTTGGATCGCATAAAGCCTTTGTCACAAATCAGAGCAGCGACCGACCGATCAGTAGCCTGCTCGGTCGCTGCTGGAATTAGGCATCGCCCAGCGATTAGGTCGGTGCCCGGGCGGCGACCGCCCAGGCACCGAGCGTATTTTGGGCGGCGAGTGAAAAGTGAGCAGGCACCGCCCAAATTTTAACTCCGCGCTAAAACTTCAGCGGCGACCGAGCGATGCCCTAAAAACGAGCGGTGCCTGGGCGGCCGCCGCTCGGTGGCCGGGCAGCCGCCGGGCAGAATTGGTTAAAAACTCGCCGCTCGGCCGCCGAGCAGTCTACTTTTGGGTAATGTGACCATAGCATAAGGCACACCGCACATTGCACAGTCGTCCTGCGATTTCGAAGATTGTATTCAGACGTGGATCGAGGAATTTTAGCTAGGGTGGGGGAAGGGCACAATGAAAGACGGACAGAAGTGGCGCGTTAGGCTTGCGCAGACAGGGGGTGTCTGAGAGGGAATGTGCCCCCCCCCCCCAAAAAAAAAAAAAAAAAAAAAAAAATGACGAAAATTTTAATTTTCGAACTCAATTAACGCGATTTGGTGTATACTTTTTGTCAAAATTTAAATTTTAAATTTTTGGCTTTATTATTTCTGTACAGTTGAAAAGAAAACTTGTGAACATTTTACCGACGGTTCTGAATTCCTGACCATATCAGAAAACTAGGACTGAATTGTGGCTGGATTTGGAGTTTTCAAAATTGTATGTCATTTGACCTGTCCATGTCTTAAGCTGAATTTATACACTCGAAACGCAACGGTACGTGCGGTACACTGTTTTTTGCTTGCCAATATATAGTTTTGTTGTGCCGCAACTCACCGCAACTCACCGCAAAGTCATCGCATTTGAACTTTATTGCTCTCTTCATCACAGCATCGAGTCAAGTGTACTCTTCCAAAAAACATCCACTCCTGAATATTAACACTAATCATCACGTAGATCAATTTGAATCTTCAAAGAATTAATAATTCGTCAGCCGATGCCATGGTAACGAATAAATGCATCAGTAGGATCATGTAATGTTGAGGTATGGAAACGTGTCTGCTCAGGCTCTGTGTAGGCTTTTAGTGAATATATATTTTAATGTTAAAACATTATTGTGATTGATACGAACTGTTACGTGCTCAAAAAGAGATAACTTTATTTTCGTTCCCTTTGACATGTGTCCCAAACCATAGCCTGTGACAACTTTAAAAATAGGACCAAGGAAGGGAGCAAATATATCAATATGTGGCATTGTGGTTCATTCAACAAAACACGGTGCTACTGACCTATACGGATCACTATTTACTGAATAATTCACAATGAACTTTAATCTGCTTGTATACACTTGGTTTTAGATAGCCTATAGTATCTTGATCTTTATTTGTTTAATTGACCATTATATACATAGCACTCGTCCACCGGCATATACGTAAAGCACTTTGAACAGGTCTACACTGAACATTATATTTTTACTGCACGAAGGGACGTTCTTTGAATCTGTTCTGCATTGGCCGGATTGGGCAACATAATCAGCTTCTGCGTCATCATAAATGTATGGTCCTTGATAGAAATTGATATATGAAATATATGAACTTTCTTTAGCATCACTGTAATTTTGTTCGCCGTCCAGCATCAACTAACGACATGTTTCAGAGCAAGTTCGTGACAATTAATATAGGAATCGCACTTGGCATTTGTTTTGCGATCTCTACCAGTTATGTCTTCAAACAGAACATTTCGATCTTCAAGTTCAACATCCCGCCAGATCTGCCGGATTGCGAACGCTTACTGTTTGTCTTCCGGTGCCTTGCTTTCTCTGCCTTGCCCCTCCTGGGTGCCGTTTTCAACGTTCTCCGCTTTCGAGGCAAGTACTTAGAAACTCTGGGAGCCGACCCCTTAGCCCCTGTTGCGCATTCTCTCAGGGGCTTCAAGACTTCCGAGAGGATTCTGCAGAACACTCTTGAGCAGTCTGCTCTGCATGTATTCGCAGTCTTGGCTCTCGCTTCGTGTGTTGATGTGGACCAGCTCTATATCATCCCGTGCCTGGTCCTGCTTTTCAACATTGGACGCTTTTCGTTCGCTGTTGGATACCACTACAATCCTCTCTACCGTTCATTTGGATTCGCTGTTACCTTCCTTCCAACCTTGGCTGGATTCGCATATGCTCTCTTAATCATTGCATCCCGTGGACTCACCATCTAATTAATCATACCATGCTTAGATAGATGATGATGAAACCAATCATTATAGAATGTTATTATTTGTTTTGGGTTGATACTTGAAGGTAGAACACTGTGATTATGATTTACTTCCCGGTGCCAGTGATATAGAATCACTCACATTACAGTTGTTAAAAGGACCTTAAAACATAAAACATAGTAGTAGTTCAGAAAAGTGCATAACAACATATTACTTCCTCTAAACATTCAAATCTAAACTGCTAAATGATTCGATCAAATTGAATTACGACGATGTAATCAAACTCGTCGAAGTATAAGTAAGCTAATTGTACCGATTGACATTTCTCAACTTCTCCTTTAAATCATTGACTTAATTTTTTAGTTTGATACTTTGTACGTTTTTGGTTGATGTTCCAAAGTTATGGAGTAATAAAAGCCTATTTAACCGTAGCAGTGTAATAATAATAATAATAATAATAATAATAATAGTGGGTTCTTGTATAGCGCTCATGTCAGTCAGATATGACCCTCCTGGCGCTCCCGTATATTAATAATTAATCATCATGATATTTTTCAAGCATATATTATTTACTCAGATATTTCGAATCACTTTTGAATAAATAATATTTTCAAATTAAAAACCTGCCTTTTCATCTATCCTTGTGGTAATAATTGTTTCATGAAAATAAATTAAACAGAGAAAGGGGTAATCAAGAGAGATTGCTAATTAAGGATAAACAAATAAATAAGAGAGAGAGAGAGAGAGAAAGAGAGAGGGGATAGAGAGAGAGAGAGAGGGAGAGAGAGGGGAGAGAGGGAAAGAGAGAAAAAGAGAGGAAAGAGAGAGGGGGAGGGGATCGAGGGGGAGAGAGAGGGAGAAAGAGAAAGGGGAGGATGCGTTATTATTGAAGGGAGATGCAGAGAAAAGAAAATAATAGAGAAATAGAGAGACGGTTGATTACAGGTAAACAAAGTAAGACAAAGATAGAGAGAGAGAGAGAGAGAGAGGGGGGGGGGGGGAGGGAAGAGAAAAACCCTGCCACTGCGATTCAGGGTCGATTTGACTTTTCTTCCACCAAGAAACTTTGAAATCCATTGGAATTTAGATAATTATTCTTCTTCAAATTCTCGATTATTTAGATTATCCATCTATCTCCCTAAATTATTTCCTCCTTAACCGCAGTTGCACAATCGTCCTGCGATCTGAATTTCGAAGATTGTATTCAGACGCGGATCGAGGAATTTTGACTTGGGGGGAAGGGGGTGGGGGTGGGGACACAATGAAAGACGGACAGAAGCGGCACGTCAGGCTTGCGCGGACAGGGGGATGGGGGTGTCTGAGAGAGAATGTGCCCCCCCCCCCACTAGATGAAGAAAAACATTAATTTTCGAACTCAATTAACGCGATTTGGTGTATACTTTTTGTCAACATTTTCATTTTCAGGTTTGGCTTCATTATTTATGTACAGTTGAAAAGAAAACTTGTGAAAGTTTTACCGACGGTTCTGAATCCCTGAACATATCAGAAAACTAGGACAGCATCGTGGCTGGATTTGGAGTTTTCAAAATTGTTATGTCATTAGATATTTCAGATGGGGGGGGGGGGGGGGGGGGTGTGGCCTGTACAATCATCCCCCCAATAATTCACCATAAAAAAAATGAAGAGAAAAATTAATGAGAGCCCGATGAGAGTAGTTAATGGTTATTACTCGCAAGATGACTATCAATATACACATTTTGCTATCTCATTTTCATAATACATACATATATAAATAGAAAACGAAGTAAATGAGACAACGTTATATGAGACAAGAATAAATTGAATTGTCGCTCATACGGCTTCATCATCAGGAATTGATGAATTTATTTAATGTATTCAATCAACAGCATCATTAGAAATGCAGTGCGCCAAATACAAAGCTGCAGCGTTAAAAAGCAACGAGCTAAATGTTAAGCGCGAAGCGCATAGGTGCAAAAAAGAAGTAGAGTGGGAAAGAGAGATAATGCGAGACAGAGAGGATAATAACCCAGGTAGCAAGCCCATGTGGGACCCACATGGGTCCCATATTCTTTGAAACATGGGCAACGGTGTCGATTTGTATCCGTGGTTGGGGGGATGATAGGTGGCAAAATATTTCCGGCAATGGATCAAAGCAACCAAGAGGTAGAAGCGTGTGGCAGGTTGCACCCCTCCCTTCCAAGTTATTCACTTTTTCAAGTCACCCTCAATAAAGATAACATTTCAGAAAATATGGGACCCATATGTATCCCACATGGGCTTGCTTGCCACCTGGGTTATTATCCTCTCAAGCGCGTAGCAAGGATTTTTATTTTAGGGGGGCGGTAGTGAGCACGCAAAGCCTGCGAATCGCTTACAGAGCGCGCGAAGCGCTCTCCCTAGGGGGTGGGTGCAGGGAGGAGGGTTTCCCCCGTCCCGCGCGAAGCGCGGAAGCTTTGATGTTTCATAAATTATTAAAAAAAGAAGACGATTCGTGGTACCGTTCTCGACTCTTAATCCTTGTCTAAATTCAGTTTCTTTTGACGTTTCATTAAATTATTAGAGAAAGAAGACGATTCGTTGTACCGTTCTATACTCTTAATCTTTGTTTGAATCAAGTTCCCCTGCCTCTGCGCGTAGCGCGGAAGCTCTGACGTTTTAATAAATTATTTAAGCAAGAAGACGATTCGTTGTACCGTTCTCGACTTTTAATCCTTGTCTAAATTCAGGTTCTGTTGACGTTTCATTAAATTATTTAAGAAAGAAGACGATTCGTTGTACCATTCTCGACTCTTAATCCTTGTCTGAATTCAGTCCGCCCCCTCCCCTTTCCCCCGCGAAGCGCGGAAGCTTTGACGTATCATTAAACAATTAGAAAAAGAAGACGATTCGTTGTACCATTCTCGACTCTTAATCCTTGTCTGAATTCAGTTCCCCCCCCCCTCTCGCGCGAAGCGCGGAAGCTTTGACGTTTCATTACATTATTAGAGAAAGAAAACGATTCGTTGTACCGTTCTCGACTCTTGATCCTTTTTCTTCCTACGTCCTCTTCCTTTCTTCTCTCTCTCTCTCTCTCTCTCTCTCTCTCTTTTGGCCGGCGTTTTTATTTTTTTTAGGGGGTGGGCGACTGGCTACGCGCTTGTATAATCCTCTATGTCTCTCATTATCTCTCTCTCCCACTCCCTACTTCTTTTTTTCAACTTTTGCGCTTCGCGCTTAACATTTAGCTCGTTGCTTTTTAACGCTGCGGCTTTGCATTTGGCGCACTTCATTTCTATGATGCTGTTGATTGAGTAAAATGAATAAATTCATCAATTCCTGATGAAGCCATACGAGCGAGAATTCAATTTATTCTTGTCTCATATACGGGTGTCTCATTTACGTATGTATTATGAAAATGAGATAGCAAAATGTGTAGATTGATGGTCATCTTGCGAGTAATAACCATTAACTACTCTCATCGGGCTCTCATCATTTTTTTATATTTCTTGATGGTGAATTATTGGGGGGGGGGGGGGGATGATTGTACAGGCCACCCCCCCCCCCCACCTGAAATATTGGGGGGATATATCCCCCCATCCCCCCCCCTGGGATCGACACCCATGAACATGGGCCCATATGGAAAACAATCTGGGGCCCTAAGGCGCATCTGCACCCAAGAAGCATATGGGACCCATTTGGGACCAATACCAAACTGGGCCCAAATTGGTATGCCCAGCTTAATCCCATCTGGTACCCATATTGGTTAACCATTATATCCCATGTGGGTTAACCCAGATTTTCTCCATGTGTTACCCATATGGGCATATTCATATTCTACCCATATCTGTACGCCCAGCTCATTCCCATCTGGGACCCATAAGGGCTGGCCCATAAGATCCCAATAAACAAAATCACATGAATATCACGTCAATATCAAGGTATCGACTTGATGGGAGTTACGTTCTTCAATCACCGGACATTTAATGTGTTAATACGTTTATTGCACTAGGTCACTTAAAACACACGTACACTAAATCACGCAATTGTCACTGCAATATCACCATTGTAATAACGTGATTATCCCTACCTTGGAGACCATGGTTTGAAAACCTAATATTCCCGTGTTTGTTTGGTTATGAAATTACATCTTCATAAACGAAATTATCGCGTCACAGAAACACGTGAAGCGTTAGTGATAGTTTTAGTCAAAATGAAATTCACGTGAGTATTACGTGGCTGACTTGAGATGAATCATGTTCTTCATTCACGTGAAATTTACGTCGAAGAGGAAATATGTTACTGTAACCCGCGTTCAACCCAATAATTACGCAAATGTTACACAATAAATGAACCAAAATAATGACATTCTCATCCCGTTTCTGAACATCGTGCTTTGGATCTTCCATAATTACGTCCAGGCGCGCAGGAAGCAGTTTGGGGTTAGAGGGGTGGGGGGGGGGGGGGGTGGTTGCAAACATCCCAGAAGAAAAAGCTAGTTGCAACTGGTCCAGTTGATGAACCAGTTAATGTCATTTGGTAACGCCGGAAATTGAAATGGGCTAAATGATCCAGTTGACCCAGGCCAGTTAGAATTCAACTGGTCTAGCTGAGCCATTATAATTAGAACCATTTGGTAAAACTTCCAACCAGTTGAACGGCAACAACACTTCAATACTGGTACGTCTGTATTTCCAATGTAAAGGCATTGGTAATAAGTAGACTTACATAATTTAATTAATCGAAATTTTGTCATATACTTGTATTTTATTGAAATTATTTTAGTCATAGTTAATGTTTCCCTTGTTCATGTTTAATTAAATGTAATTTATACGAAGTAGCGAAATGTCCTAATAACTGGTAATTTATATTTGTAGTATTTTCGAAATGAATTGCATATAACTAAATCATCAGTAATTAAGAAATTTGCTGTAAATTCAGATAAATTGTATAAAAAACATAGATCTGCACGCACCCCACATTCAATATGCAAATTAATTGGTGTCAGCTGGTTCAACTGGAAATATGCCAACAGTCAGCCAGTCATCAACTGGTGCAACTGGAAATATGCACACAGACCAGTTATCAACTGGTGCAATGAAAAGATGCCAACAGTCAGTAATCAGCTGGTGAAAATAGAAATATGCCAACAGTCACGGGATTATCACCACGGAACTTAAATGGTACTGAAACCATCAAGACACCCAAGAATAACTAATTTTTCACACCTGGAAATCACGGAATACCCAGCTTGTATTAATAATCCGTTTGAGTCACGAGATCATCACCGCGGAACTGCTGGCAACTTTGACTACCATTTAAACAAGTGTTTTAAGACACCTAATAATGACTAATTTGTCACACCTAAAAATCACCGATGCCAAGCTTAGATTAATAATCCGTTTGAGTCACGAGATCATCACCGCGGAACTGCTGGCAACTTTGACTACCATTTAAATAGATGTTCTAAGACACCTAATAATTACTAATTCTTCACACCTAAATATCACGGATTCATAGCTTAGATTAGTAATCAGTTTTAGCTACGTGATCATCACCAAGAAAGTTATGGTAACTTTGAAACCATTTTAAAAGGTGTTTTAAGACACCTAATAATTACAAATTTTTCACACCTAAAAGTCACGTATGCCCAGCTTAGATTAATAATCCATTTGAGTCACGAGATCATCACGGCGGAACTGCTCGCAAATTTGACTACCATTTAAATTGGTGTTTTAAGACACCTAATAATTACTAATTTTTCACACCTAAATATCACGGATTCACAGCTTAGATTAGTAATCAGTTTTATCTACGTGATCATCACCAAGAAAGTTATGGTAACTTTGAAACCTTTTAAAGAGGTGTGTAAGACACCTCAGAATTACTAATTTAATTTAACCAGAGATTCACGGACAGAACAATAAGACGATTAGCCGGTGTAAGTAACGTGATTATTACCATCAACCTTGGATAACCTGTGAAACCAATCGATAAAGGTGCTTACAAGACCAAATAATTACCTATTTATCACCACCATCGGTTACCGGACAAAAAACTCGTTGCTTGGTCAAGTGGTTATTTGGTCATAAACACTTGATTTACAAAGGTAAGTGGAATCACGTTACTCCAGTCGCGTGATAAATTGGTGGTTTTTTGGTTAGATGAAAACGTGAACAGGAGTACCTTTTTTGTTTAAATGAAGGCACGTGTCGATAACGTTTAAATCTAGTTCAAAAGGCAACATACTTTAAAATCACTTAAAATACACTCCCAAAAGAGGTTACTTTTTAGTGTTTTGTTTATTGGGATAGATCCCATATGGGTTACTAAATATTGGCCCCATATGGGATACATTATTATGGGTTCCATTTAGCCCAGATGGCACAAGTGACCCAGATCATCCCCATATGGGCCCCATATGGGCTTGCTACCTGGGAAAAAGGGAAAAGAGGAAGAAACAGGCAGGAAAAAAAGGAAGGGGGAAGAGAAAAGGAAGAAAGACAAGAGAAAGCCGGTTTTGTCCAAATGGCAACATGTAGGAGACGAAACTTTCAGTTTGTTCCCTGATTCATACTCAGTATCTATTTTGTTTTATTGATTTCTTCCATTTTCTTTGTTTATTTATATCTCTACATGTAAAACATTTGAAGAGGTATTTTCCGAAAGGAGCAAAATCTTTTGATAGCAAATGGAGATAATGATACACATTTTCCTCTATTTACCTTGACATTTTTTAAAAACCTAAATTACGAGAAAAATTATGAACACATGCATCTTTTAATAACAATTTTCCATAGACACCTGAACAAAATCTGGTAAATAAAGAGATATTTCTTAAGTTACACACATGGATCTAGTGCCTCTTGAAAATAAGCTCTTTGTATGTACATAAACAAGCAATACAACAGAATACTCCAGTTCGATATTTTGGAGAAAGATTATTATGTCACAACTTATTTTTGTGTTATTGAAGAGCTGATGTAGGCATATGTATTGTATTCAAACGTAACAGGCATAAGATAGTTAAGGTGTTTTTGAAGGTTAGAATGTTATTAAGTTTGAAGTTTTCTTTATAACACCCTTCCAATAATAATGCACCTTCTAAGACTGGTTATAGTTTTTATAGGTGAAATTCAAAGAAGATCACAAATATGTGAACTAATGTATCACTAGAAACTGGTAAGCTAACAGATGGCCATCGTACAAGTTTTACGTCAACTACATATCGGGTGATTTGTAAAAATACAAATTCAACCACTTCCATAGCAGCTGGGATATACGAGAGATTCGCCGGAAAAATAACGATGTTTTAATGACGTCACTATTGTAGTGTATTTATTTTCCGTCATTTAAAAATACATCAACATATATATATATATATATTTACAATCATAAAGACACATTTATAAAAAAGAAAGAAAAAGAAAGACGGAGGGATGGCCCTACTCAGCGTTGTTAGCATAACAATGCTGGTTTACAGAGGGGTCCCTATAGATATAGAAAACATGAAAATAGATATTACAAAAGTAAGGAAAACTTAATGCAAAATAAGAACTTACAATAATGATAAGAGCAAATACGAGTAAAACAAGAAACAGGAGAGAAATATTTACGATATACATACAAGAGAAAAAGCTAGACAAGTAAATGATTTATTAAAAAAAAAAATATATATACAGCTACAAGAAGTCTGGAATAGTATTGTTTAAATACTTTTTGAATGTGTGAACAGTTTAAAGTAATTTAGTGGTAGGAGGAAGAGTATTGTATTGAATTGAGCTTCTGTATTGGGTAGTTCTGCGACAATATTCAGTTCTAGGTTTAGGGAGAACAAAGTTACCGGAATTGCGGAGGGAATAAATATGAGAAGGGGGTTGAAACATTTCATTCATACTGGGAGATAACATATTATGGACTGTTTTATAGACAAATACATTTAGATTTTTCTTACGCCTGGATTCGAGAGATGACCATTTTAAAAGTGAATGAATTTGTGCGTTAGAGATGTGTTCATATGGATTAACTTTCATTATTATTCTGCCCGCGCGATTTTGGAGAGTTTGCAGTTTCTTAATATATTTTTTATCACATGAATCGATTAAAATGTCTGCATAGTCAAAAAGGGGTAAAATAATTGCTTTATAGATCAAGTTCAAATTCGTCTGATTAATAAAATAACGTAGTATAGCCAAATATTTTACTAGGTTTCCAACCCTCTTACATAATTTATCTATATGGACATCCCACTTAAGTTTGCTGTCGATAATGAACCCGAGATATTTTACACTGTCAGTCTGTTGTATTGCAATATTATTTATATATACATTTAATTTATTACCTTTACTTAACATATGTCTAGAGTCTATGAGTAAGGATACAGTCTTATCAAAATTCAGTGTTAATTTATTATTGCATTTATAAATTTATGACAAGTCATGATTTAGTTTATTTTGAACACTTTCCACATTAAAATCTGAAAAATAAAGAACAGTATCGTCAGCGTAAAGTTGAATGGAACAATAATGTGTATATTGAGTTAAATCGTTACACAATAAACGAAAATAATGAAAGCAAAGGCCACAGAATGGATCCCTGCGGTACACCAAAAGAAATGGGCAAATGAGATGAAAGAGTTGAACCAAAATAAGTGGAAATAAACCTGTTATGTAAATAATCATTAAACCATGGCAAACATTCTTCAGCTATACCAATATTACGTAGCTTTTCGAGGAGCAAGTCAGGGTCAACGCAATCGAAAGCTTTTTTTTAGATCAATAAAGACTGCTCCTGTATATTTTCCCTGATAAACAGCGTTCATCCATCTATTTGTAATTTTAACCAAAGACGTTATTGTTGAGTGTTTACTCCTAAAGCCAAATTGTTCTGCTGATAAAAGTTTGTTTTCTTCTAAAAACGATACTAATTGCCGCTGAACAAATCTTTCCAGCAATTTTGATACCGTAGGTAGTATTGAGATAGGACGAAAGTTATTTGGGGAATTTTTGTTGCCAGATTTATGAATGGGAATGACTTTTGACCTCTTCCATTGATTTGGAAACTTATACTCGAGGAATGATCTATTAATTATGTGAGTAAGATATGGAACAATGACAGGAGCACACATTTTCAAAATTTTGGAAGAAATCCCATCTAAACCCACAGAAGTATTATCTTTCAATTTCATTAGTTCTTTTCGAACATCAGTTTCAGTGACTAAATGAAACGTAAACTTAGCATCATTCTTAACACGAACTTCATCATCATTTATTGAATGTGGAGGATCATGAAAATTAGAGGCTAACTCTGCACCGATAGAAGAAAAAAATAGATTAAACTCATTAGCTCTCATATCAGAATCATTTACATGGGCTTCAGTACTATTAGTACGAGATGTTGGCAAAACAGTCTTCAAAACCTTCCAAACCTCAGTAGATCTCCCCATAGCAGAGGACAGTTTATTAACATAATATTGTCTTTTAGTTTTTCTTATTTCAAAAGTTACTTTATTTCTTAACTTACAATAACAATTCATAGCATCGTTATTTTTGCTTTTCCGTACTTTTCTTTTGGCTTTATCACGTTCCTTTATCAAATTCATGATTTCAGAAGTCATCCATGGAGAAATTTTATTTTTGATTCTGCTGGATTTAGAGGGCATAATAGTATTGACAACTTCCATCAAGTAATTCTCCCACAACTGAACTGCTTCATCAATATCTTGAGCTAAGTAAACATTCTCCCAGGGTTGATTATCAAGCTGCTCACAAAAATTTACAATATCAATACCTTTCATTTTTCTATACGTTATAGTACGAGGAACATGGTGAGTACAAGGTAGTCCCCAAACAACATAATTCAGTGATTGGTCACTTAATCCAATATTGATAACACCAGATAACTTAACTTGATCAATCCTGTTAGTAACCATCATATCTATTAGGCTAGATGAGGTATCAGTAAAACGGGTGCTAGTTGTGACATTTATGTTCTCAAGAGAATAAATATCATGTATTTGCATCAATCTCTCAGTTTCACTATATAAAGGGGTCTTTAGAATATCACAATTAAGATCGCCCATAATGACTGTACTATGATTAAAACTGTCAATAAAAGACAAGAGCGGTTCATAATGACAAAAAAGCTCAGAGTAACTATTGGGAGGACGATACCAAGTAATAAAGACATAGGGATGAGAAAATTTATTTCGAACGAGGATTGCTATAGCTTCCAAATTATGTAAAGATTCATGATGTAAAACTTCAAAATCAATGCTATCATGTATATAAACAGCGACACCCCTACCGTGCCGATTTCTGTCTTTACGAACAATTTTGTAATTATCAATATCTATTTCACTGTTCATAATGGAATCGTCCAACCAAGTTTCATTGAAAGCTGCAATATCAATTGAATATTTGTTGAATAATATTCTTAATTCATCAACATTTCGCAATAAACTTCTAACATTTAATTGTACCATTTTCGTACCCTTTGTAAATAACTCTTTGAGCTTAGCTGGAACTAGATTATCATGATTATTATGAAGGCAATCACTAACTACTGGGTTTGACTGAACATCGGACAATACGGAATGAATATTATTATCTTTTTCTCCACAGATATCTTGAGATTGACAATTAAAAGACAATTCAGAAAAAATACACTTACTACAAATCCAGTCTTGACTAGAATTGAAAAAAATCCAGACCTAAACAAGAACATGAAAGATGAATCCAACTATTACAGACTACACATTTAACAGCATTCTGATTATTTCTGACTGTTTTTGCACAAGAAAGACAAGGATATCTTAGAGGCATAAAAAATCAGTTTCATTGAGTTTTCAAACCAACGAAAAAAAGCTTACAGTTTGGAGTCAATATCAGCGAGGCTTGTGATGGAGATCTTCTTGCCGTTCGCATTGACAGCCGTGATCCTGCCGTCAAGCGTCCAGACTTTCTTGACATTCTCATGGAAGCGGAGTTTGTTGACGATGGCTTGTCTGTTCACGGTGAGGTCTTCATGGATGAAAATATCAGTGCCCCGAAATTTAGATCGAGCAGAGAAGATCTCATGACGCGTGTTGTATCGGCTGAACTTTATGATGATCGGTCGTGGTTTCTGTGATCCACTGCTCCTAATTCTCGGGGTGATTCGATGGCTACGACCGAGGTGCCCAGGATCAAGATTGATTCCAAGATTACGACGAACAACATCGATGACCAGCTGATCAGTGTTTTCGTTCTTTCCTTCCGCGATACCATGGAAACGAAGACATGGTCTACGCGAGTACTGCTCTTGGTCTTCACACGAACGCTGAATTTGCTTGACCTGTCTTGAAAGGTCTTTGACCGTTGATTGAAGAGTATATGGACCAACACTTCAAAAGCAGACGACATCCCATAGAGAATGAACATAATTGCAAAGCTATTATCTCTCAAATTATAATGAGTTTAGTGTATATAAATGTAATGGCATGTCAAACCATTTAAAAGGGGATGTGACCCGATTCTGATAACAAAAATCTTTTGCTTGTAAATACACAGGATAGGTGTTAATTAACAATCAAAGAAACCAGACTTTCAAATTGAAAAATCCCCGGAATGATATTAAGGACGGCATTTGTTCCCTCTTGAAACGCCGAACATACCCCGGTGTGTGCAGCTGAATATACAATGGCGTCTTATTTTGTTTACAAGCGACAGATTCCTTTATTTTTGTATCGCTGCATTTGTCATCAAAATAAAACCATGCGCGGGGTTTAGAGTGAGGCAATAGGCCAGTTTCGTAATGTAACCAAATTTAATGCATAAGTCTTTGTGAAGTGCCTCGATACAAATTATTTCATTCATCTGATAAGAATAATAGCATTTCAATAGACAGAATCCGGACTGCATACATTAGTTGTTGCCAGGTTGGACAAACATTATAGCTTGTCCTACCTAGCAACACTAAATATATGCAATTACATTCTGACTATTGAAATACTATTATTCCTATCAGGTGAATGAAAAATTTGTATTGAGGCACTTCACAAAGACTTATGCATTAAATTTGGTTACATTACGAAAATGGCCTATAGATTATACATTTAGCCTGGCGGTAGTGAAGTAAGAGAAAGAACTCAAGAGAAGATGAAAACGCAGGCACTGAAAATGTGTGAGATGTCATGGGACATCGTCTGCTTGTGCTAGTCATGTCCATACTGTGATCTCACACATCTCAGCAGCGTTCGGAGAGCTCTTCAGGTGCTATGCCGGGGCTGTATTTAAGCCTTTTGTAATTTTTTTTTTTTTTTTTTTTTGTAAAATAACCATTTCAGGTCTTCTTTATTTTTTTCTTCATAATAATATAAACATATTCACATCTTTAGCATTTGCCTCCATTTCTGGAGGGATATACATGGTTTTCTAATATTTTCTTCTATTTGTAAGCGATAAATTAATAGGTAAATAAAAATATGAAGAAGTCTCTTTTTAGTTGTTTTCTTTTTAGATTCTTTTCCAACAAAACTTTTGTAAATAGCAAAAAGTGCATAGTTCAAAATAATATCAACATCTTTTTCCTTCTTTGAATTAAAATCAATACCAAACAATAGATGACATGGTTTGAAATTAAAATTAGACATGAAATATTTCTTTATAGTCCTTTCAACTTCATTCCAAAACTTACTGACTTCGTTACAAAAAAAGAACATGTGCATACAATCACCTGTCTGATTACAATAATAACATTTATCATTGGCATTAACTTTCCATTTAAACAAATTATATGGTATTGCTAAAATATTATACATGAATTTGAAATTGAAATTAATTAGGAAGCTGTCTTTTATACTTTTTAACTTAAATAACCAAACATCCGACCATACAGGTACATATTCAACTTCCAAAGTATTACGCCAAAATTCTTCCGCCCTAGATTTTTCAATTTTTGTTTTAATTAACTCTTGATAAATTCTTTTAACTGTCAGCTGTCTAACTGAAATCATGTCTTCAATCGATTTTATATCGTTATATTCAAACGCTGTGGGTCTAAATTTCATATACTCCCTATGTTCTACATTCATATCTACAAGTACTAACATATTCCCGAGTGATTGAATCGCTCTTCTAATACGTGCATATTGACTATACCACCTTCCATCCTTAAATAATATTTTTGCACTTAACTCATTAACTGGTAGAAAACCTTTACCATCCATTAAATCCCCAACAAACAAAATGTCAGAATTTATCCAATTCTTATAAAAAAGCATTTTCTTTTTATACGTTACATTTTTATTCAGCCAAATCATTTCCCTACGATAGCTGCCAAAAGTATATGATCGATACAAGAAGAAAGTCATAATTAAATTATAGTAGAAATGAGGCATCTTGTTCTCCAGAAAATTTGCGTTTTTTGTACTATATTTACAATTCATTATAACCTTTATACCACCAATTTGCTCAAACCAATAGTCAAACATACATTTGCAACCTGCATTTAATTCATCGCTTAGATATTTACAAAACCAATTTATATTTAACGATGCAACCTTTGTTTGAACGTCTAACATATCTAAACCACCTTCATGAATACTATTCAATACATTTGACCTTTTAACCTTGGCAGGTCTCCCTTTCCATAGGAAATCAAAAAATAACTTATCGAGCTCTTTAATTATCTCTTTCGGACAAGACAAAACTTGTGAAGTATAAATGATTTTCGACATTATCAATGATTTTAATATCATTATTTTTCCTTTAAGCGTGAGATTTCTCTGTTTCCAGAGATTTAACAGCTGTTTTATTTTTAACATTCTCTCTTCAGACCAGTTCATTTCTAGGCCTATATCTTTATTTTTACAAAAATAAATACCAAGTGACTTAACATAAACATCTTCCCATAACATATTTCCAATAGTATTTGTTGGATTGTTGGTACCCAACCAGAGTGCTTTTGTCTTGTTTTCATTTAATTGAATTCCAGAATACTTTTCAAATTTTTGAATAATCTTTATAGCTGTATTACCTGACATAACTGTACGAACAAATAATGTCATGTAATCTGCTAATTGTACTATTTTAAATGTTTTCTCATTACAACCAACATTCAAGCCTATGACATTGTTATTTTGTCTAATCTCATTTGCGAGAGCTTCAATGCTAAGGATAAATAATAGTGCAGATAGGGGACACCCCTGTCTTATACCTCTAGATGGTTGTATATCTTTTGTCAACCAACCGTTCATTAGAATATTAAGATGAGGATCGCAATACATCACCGAGACCCATTTCCTGAAGTTATCATTAAAACCATAGCTCTTCAAACATATATCAACAAATTTCCATTCTATAGTATCAAAAGCCTTTTTAAAATCGGCAAATATGATGGCACCATCAATCTTATTAAATGCACTATAATCTATCATATCTTGAATTAATCTGGCGTTATTAATGCCACTCCTGCCTTTAAGATACCCTACTTGGTCTTCACTAATTAAGTGTGTTAAAACTTTTTGGAGCCTGTTTGCCAACACAGTTGCAAGTATTTTATAATCGGTATTAAGTAATGTAATGGGCCGCCAATTTCCTAATTCCAGTGCATCACCACCTTTGAAAAGCAGAGTAATGACTCCTTTCCTTTGTAAATAGCTAAGCTTACCCTTTTTATAACTTTCATTAAAACTGTCTAAAACAAGATCTTGTATTTCAACCCAGAATTCCTTAAAAAAAACTCCACCGTTAGGCCATCTATACCAGGAGTTTTATTAATATTCATCTCTTTTAGAGCATTTGTTGCATCTTGAATTGAAATTAATCCCTCACATTCTTCGGCTTCACTACCAGATAAATTGCGATTATTTATTTTCTTAAGATATGTTTCGATTACTGCCTGATCTGTGCTTCTTGTTGTGTATGAGCATGAATAAAACTTTTCTACAAATGTTATAATTTTACGGTTATCAGTTTCTAGTTTTCTGCCTATTCTAATTCCAGATATATACTTTCTCGCACCATTTCTATGTTCTAAATTTAAGAAATATGAAGAATTGATTTCACTGTTTTCAAAATGAATAACTCTGGACCTAACCTTTGCACCATCGCATTCCTTTTTGTAGTACCTATTAATCTTTCTCTGAACATTTGCCATCTGCTCTTCAAGCTCATCATCGCCTGCACACATTCGTTCATGTATTTCATTCAGTTTTTTTTCTAAGGAGTTTAGCTCTTCCTTTTCAGTTTTTCTGAGCTTCTTAGCAAAAGAGATAGTATATTTTTTAATCCTTAACTTACATAGGTCCCATGCATACTGTAGATCAAGCTTTGATCTAAATTCATTTTTTTACGACGAATAACGTCTTTTATACCATCTTTATAAACATCACTTTTCAGGAGCGAATTATTCATTTTCCAATACGAGGAACCACGGACATTATTACATGATAAAGTTATTGTCATAGTAACAGCACAGTGGTCTTTAGAGTGAGGCAATAGATTATACATTTAGCCTGGCGGTAGTGAAGTAAGAGAAAGAACTCAAGAGAAGATGAAAACGCAGGCACTGAAAATGTGTGAGATGTCATGGGACATCGTCTGCTTGTGCTAGTCATGTCCATACTGTGATCTCACACATCTCAGCAGCGTTCGGAGAGCTCTTCAGGTGCTATGCCGGGGCTGTATTTAAGCCTTTTGTAATTTATAATAATCATTACTTCAAAATGTTTCCAAGCATTGAATGTTGATAACCTTGTCGAATCAACGTTTTAACTTTGCAATAATGAAAATAAAGTTAGTTTTTAAAATCAATGAATTTCTACTTTAAAGAACAAAATTGTGCTCTGGTCAGGGCCTTAGGGGAATATTATGCTTATATCTTAGAGCGTTTCTGGTATGATAAGTATATCTGGGTGAAGAAGGAGATAATGGAAGTTTGTTGTTTGGTAGTTGGAACGTAAGTTTTATATTATGTTTTTAAGAAACAGACAGTTTGTATGAGATCAGGAGGAGACATTTTCTGTCATTTTGAGAACCAAATTTTGCATCAGTGATATTCTGTTTCATTAAATTGAGTTTCTCGCAGAGAGGATTCAGTTGGTTTAATGGTTTAATTAAAGAAGGAAGAACCAATATGTTTTTCATTTACTAATGAGAACTATGTTTTTTGAGATCTCCTTACACAGAATATTGGAATGGGATTTTCACGATGAATGTTGTTTGGAGACATCAATATTCATAGAATGTATGTTTCTATCTCTAGGAAATCATTTTTTGCCTGTCTACATGAACCTTTCCTGGTTGCTTATTAATGCATTTGCCCACTGGTAACATAATATTTTCACAAGTTGATATCCCTCACCATTGGATCTTTTTTGTTGGTAATGTCTAAATTCGTTTAAAAATAGAAGATATCAGTCTGGTAGGCCTACACTGCAGGCAAGAGTCAGGACTAATATTTATCATTTTATTAATTTTATTACCACTCTTATATTCTCTGAAATGTTATCTTTATTGAGGGTGACTTGAAAAAGTTAATAACTTGGAACCACACGCTTTTACTTCTTGGTTGCTTTGATCCATTGCCGAAAATATTTTGGCACCTATCATCCCCCCCCCCCCCAACCACGGATACAAATCGACACCCCCTGGATATTTGTTATTGTGGTTCATTCAACAAGACACGGTGCTACTGATCCTATACGGATCACTGAATAAATCACAATAAACTTCGTTCTGCTTGTATACACTTCCATCGGCCCATAGCCTAGTATCTCGATCTTTATTTGTTTGATTGAACATCATATACATAGCATTCGTCCACCGGCATAAGTGTACGTAAAGCACTTTGAACAGGTCTATACACTGAACATTATATTTTTTACGTCACGAAGGTAATTCATACGTTCTTTGAATTTATACTGCATTGGCCGGATTGGGCAACATAATCAGCATCTGCGTCATCATAATTATATGGTGAAATATATTAACTTTCTTCAGCATCACTGTAATTTTGTTTGCCGTCCAGCATCAAATAACGACATGTTTCAGAGCAAGTTCGTGACAATTTGTATAGAAATCGCAATTGGCATTTGTTTTGCGATCTCTACCAGTTATGTCTTCAAACAGAACATTTCGACCTTCAAGCTCAATATCCCGCCAGATCTGCCGGATTGCGAACGCTTACTGTTTGTCTTCCGGTGCCTTGCTTTCTCTGCCTTGCCCCTCCTGGGTGCCGTTTTCAACGTTCTCCGCTTTCGAGGCAAGTACTTAGAAACTCTGGGAGCCGACCCCTTAGCCCCTGTTGCGCATTCTCTCAGGGGCTTCAAGACTTCCGAGAGGATTCTGCAGAACACTCTTGAGCAGTCTGCTCTGCATGTATTCGCAGTCTTGGCTCTCGCTTCGTGTGTTGGTGTGGACCAGCTCTATATCATCCCGTGCCTGGTCCTGCTTTTTAACATTGGGCGCCTTTCATTCGCTGTTGGATACCACTACAATCCTCTCTACCGTTCATTTGGATTCGCTGTTACCTTCCTTCCAACCGTGGCTGGATTCGCCTATGGTCTCTTCACCATTGTATCCCGTGGACTCACCATCTAATTGATCTTCACACATATTATAAAACCAATAATTATTGAAAGTTAGTACATGCATTTGTGATCTATTGATACTTGAAGGTAGAACATTGTGATTATTTTTTTACTTCCCGGGGCCATTGATAAAATCACTCATAATGCAGTCGATATTAAAAAGAACCCTACAACATAATAGTAGTTCGGGGAAGTGCAAACATTACTTTCTCCAAGCATTTAAATCAAAACTGCTAAATGATTCGGTCAACTTAAATTACAACGATGTGATATGAATTCTTCGAAGTAAATTTGTTATTTAATTTATTGACTTGATATTTGCATGATTTACGAATCTTTGGTTTATGTTCCGAATTTTCTCGTATTTTTTTTTTTAACCATTTCGGCATTTATTAAATTGTTTTAGCACAAATTTCGAATCACTTTTGAATACATTATATTTCCAAATTAAAAACTTGCCTTAGTTTTTATCTATTCTCTGTGGTAATAAGTGTCTAATGAAAATAAATTAAAATTAGAAAGGTAGAAAATCAAGAAAGATGGCTAAAAAGAAAAAAAAAATTATGAAGAGGACAAGAGAGAGAGAGAGAGAGAGAGACTATAGAGAGAAGAAGGGGAGACAAAATTCTGCCACTGCGATTCAGAGCCGATTTAACTTTTCTTCCACCAATAAAGTTTGAAATCTCTTGAAATTTAGATTTTCTTAGTCAAATGATTATTCAGATTCTCGATTATTTAGATTATACATCTTTTAATCTTCATATCTCCCCAAATTTCTGACTTAAATGGATCGCAATTGGATCGCGTAAAGCCGAAAAGCACACCGCACACTGATAAGGACTTTTCGATTTGCAAGACAAGAACGTGGACTACAGCGTGTGACATCCTAGTAAGGCACTGTCAGTGCCTTACAAGAAAGTCACACGTCCACGTACACGCAAATCGAAAAATCCCTAATAATACACATGACCTGAACCTTTGATCCATTATACCTCGGTCACACCACCAAACTTCATACCGGTTCGGTCTGTGATCAGTCTGGTGTTGGTTTCCTTGGTGTGAGTGGGGCATAGTGCATTGAGCACCTCCGCTGTATGTATAATAGTCTTGTTTATTTTGGCATGGTCTATCGGACATGACATACTGTCGTCTGCAGCCTATGAAGTTTGAAGCGTTTTGTTCATCAGTACAGCATGCATTTATAAAGCGGAATCGCAAATATCTGCTTAGTTCATTATATGCACGATTACGGTTGCCTCCTGTAGACATTCAGGAATCAATATACAGTCCATATAGAGTGGAAGTTTGACATCATTCCTTCTTTATATTACTTTGAACTAACACTCAACATGTTCAGTGGCAAGCAATGGACAATTATGATACAGGTAGCAGCAAGCGCGTGTTTTGTGATCGCTGTTCGCTATGTCTTCAAAGAGAACTTCGCAAGCTTCCCGCCAGAGCTTTCTGATGGCGAACGTTTCAAATTTGTCTTTCGCTGTCTGGCCTTCTCCTCCCTGCCTCTCTTTGCCGCCGTGAGAAAAGTCGCCAGTGTCAGATTCTCTAACATGGAGACCCTTGGTGCGGATCCCATAGCTCCTGTAGCGCCCTCTCAGAAGGCCTTCAAGATTGCCGAGAGGATTCTGCAGAACACCCTTGAACAGACCCTGCTGCACGTAATGACGATCTTGGCACTCGCTTCCAGCATCGAAGTGGACCAGCTCTATATCATTCCGTGCATGGTTCTGATCTTTTGCATCGGTCGTTTTGTCTACTCCGTTGGGTACAGCTACGATCCGATGTACCGGGGTTTTGGATTCGGGACAACCTGGCTGCCTACGTTGGTTGGTTTTTCCTACGCTCTTTTCATCATAGCCTCACGTGCACTCTTCGGATAACATCCTCATCTGAAAATAAACAATAATCATCACGTAGATCAATTTGAAATTTCAAAGAATTATTCGTCAGCCGATGCCATGGTAACGAATAAATGCATCAAAAGGATCATGTAATGCTGAGGTTTAGAAACATGACTGCTCAGGCTCTGTGTAAGGTGAATATATATTTTAATGTTTAAACATTATTGTGATTGATACGAACTTTTACAACCTCAAAAAAGACAACTTATGTTCGTTCCCTTTCCACGTGTCCCGAACCACAGCTTGCGACAACTTAAAAATTAGAAAAAAGGAAGGGAGCCCCGGTAGGGAACAAATATAGCGATATTTGTCATTGTAATTCATTCAACCAGACGACACGGTGCTGCTGGAATACACTGAATAGTTCACGGTGAACTTTATTCTGTTTGTATACACTTGAAACTCAAAATAGACCGACATTGAATACAAAAACAACTTGAAGTCCACCTTTGATATAGGCCTATCTCGATCTTTATTTGTTTAAATTTGCCAATCACAGCACTCATCCACCAGCATAAGTATACGTAAAGCATTTTGAACAGGTCTATACACTGAACATTATTTTTAATGCACGAAGGTACGTTCTTCGAATTTATTTTGCATTGGATGAGGCAACATAATCAGCATCTGCGTCATCATAATATGGTCCTTTACAATTTTCAGGAATAGATATGTAAAATATATGAACTTTCTTTAGCATCACTGTAATTTTGTTCGCCGGCCAGCATCAACTATCGCTCGACATGTTTCGGAACAAGCTCATGATAGCTCATACAGGAATCGCACTTGGCATTTGTTTTGCGGTCACTTCCAGCTATGTCTTCAAACAGAAAATTTCGATCTTCAAGTTCAACATCCCGCCAGATCTGCCGGATTGCGAACGCTTAATGTTTGTCTTCCGGTGCCTCGCTTTCTCTGCCTTGCCCCTCCTGTGTGCCGTTTTCAACGTTCTCCGCTTTCGTCGCAAGAACTTTGAAACCCTCGGAGCCGACCCCATAGCCCCCGTGGCGCATTCTCTCAGGGGCTTCAAGACTTCCGAGAGGATTCTGCAGAACACTCTTGAGCAGTCTGCTCTGCATGTATTCGCGGTCTTGGCTCTCGCTTCGTGCGTTGATGTGGACCAGCTCTATATCATCCCGTGCCTGGTCCTGTTATTCATCATTGGACGCCTTTCGTTCGCTGTTGGATACCACTACTATCCTCTCTACCGTTCATTTGGATTCGCTGTTACCTTCCTTCCAACCGTTGCTGGATTCGCCTATGCTCTCTTCACCATTGTATCCCGTGAACTCACCATCTAATAAACCATAGCATGCTTAGATAGTAGAATGTTATTATTTGTGATGTGTTGATAGTAGAAGGTAGGACGATGTGATTATGTTTTACTTCCCGAAACCATTGATAGAATCATTTACATTACAGTTGATAAAAGAACCTTAAAACTTAAAAGATAATAGTAGTGTAAGGCGTATATTAATGATCAAATCATCATGAAATTTCTGAAGCATATATTATTTACTCAGATATTTCGAATCACTTTTGAATACATAATATTTTCAAATTAAAAACCTGCCTTTTCATCTACCCTTGTGATAATAAGTGTTTTATGAAAATAACTTAAACAGAGAAAGGGGAAATCAAGAGAGATTGCTAATTAGGGATAAACAAATAAATATATGAAGAGAGGACAATATATATATTATAGAGAGAGAGAGAGAGAGGGAGAAAGAGAGCGAGAGAGGGAGAGGGAGAGAGAAAGAAAGAGAGAGAGAGAGAGGGCAGGGGCATAATCTATTGCAGGTAAATAAAGGAAGACAAAGATGGAGAGAAAGATAGGGAGAGATAGAGGGGAGAGAGAAAGAGAGAGAGAAAGAGATAAGGGAGGAGGGGGGGGGGGGGGAAGAAAAATCCTGCCACTGCGATTCAGAGCCGATTGGACTTTCTTCCACCAAGAACGTTTGCATACCCTTGAAATTTCGATATTCTTATTCATAATTATTATGACTATTCAGATTCTCGATTATTGAGAATATTTATCTTTTAATGTTTATATCTCCCCAAAATTAATTTCCTCCCTAAATGGATCGCAGTTCGATTTTTTAGTTTGGTCTGTGATCAGTCTGGTGCCGGTTTCCTTGGTGTGAGTGGGGCATAGTGCATTGAGCACCTCCGCTGTATGTATACAGACGCGTACGCAGGGGGGGGGGGGGGGGTGGGAACCCCCCTTTTTGAATAAAAACAAAATTATGCCAATGGCTGACCTAAAAAAGGTGTTCTAACCCCCCCCCCCCCCAACGGGACAAAATGTCAAATTTTCAAATTTCGAGACCCCCCCCCCCAAAAAAAAAGTGTCCTCTTACACCCCCCCCCCCCCCGCTTATTCAGAGGCTGGCTAAGTCGTTGCGAAATTTTTTGCCCGATCTTAACCCCCCCCCCCCCCCCCCTCGAAAAAAATCCTGCGTACGCCACTGTATGTATATGATGGTCTCTCCTGTAGCGCCCTCTCAGAAGGCCTTCAAGATTGCCGAATGGATTCTGCAGATCGAACACCCTCGAACAGACCCTAGCTGCTGCACGTAATGACGATCTTGGCACTCGCTTCGAGCATCGAAGTAGACCAGCTCTATATCATTCCGTGCATGGTTCTGCTCTTTTGCATCGGTCGTTTTGTCTTCTCCGTTGGGTACGGCTACGATCCGTACCGGGGTTTTGGTTTCTCGACAACCGTGATGCCTATATACGTTGGTTTTTTTTTTACGCTCTCTTCATCATATCCTCACGTGCACTCTTCGGATATAACATCCACATCTGAAAATTAACAATAATCATCACGTAGATCACTGACAATTTAAAACTTCAAAGAATTAATAATTCGTCAGCCGATGCCATGGTAATGAATAAATGCATCAATTAAAAGGATCACGTATTAATGCTGAGGTATAGAAACATGACTGCTCAGGCTCTGTGTAGGCCTATAGTCACTGGCGTACCTATGGGGGGGGCAGGGGGGCAGAGTGCCCCCGCCCCCTGACGGGCTCCAGGGGAAAAAAGAAAAAGGGGAAAGAAAAGAAAAGAAAGGAAAGGAAAGAAAAAGAAAAAAGGAAAAGGGAAGAAAAAAAGGAAAGAAAGAGAAAAAAAGAAAAAAAGGAAAAGGAAAGAAAAAAGGAAAAAGAAGAGAAAAGGAAGAAAAAGGGAAAAGAAAAGGAAAGGAAAATAATGGGGAAATTTAACAAAAAAAGACCATGGCCGTACGCACCAGGGGGGGGGGGGGCAGTAAACCCCAGATATTTTGAAAACGTATAGTTTTTTTCCTGAAAATGTAGTGTAGGCCTATACCAAATCCTTCGATTCTACTTTTGAAAATGCAAAAGTACCCTCATGACCAGTTCGGTCGCTCGAACTCCCTTCACTCCTTTTGCTTTTGAGATTCTTCGAAAACTTTTAACGCATCTTTCCCCCTCCCCCACCAGAAAAATATTCCGCATACGGCCCTGAAAAATTAAGACAAATGAAAAAAGGAAAATATATTGATATAACAAATTCGAAACTCTTCGCTGGCGCGAACTGCTTGCTAGCCTATTTTGTATTAAATGTTTTCACTTGCTCGTCCCCCTGAAAAAAGAAAAGGATTAGTATTGCCTAGAATACAATTGTGCCTGCCCCGACGGGCCCCGACCTGCAACCATGACAACAATAACACACAATGTATGTACCAAATGTTACTAAAAGAGACTAATTCATTTTTCTCGCTCGCTACACTCGCTCGCGCATAAAATGAATAGACATTGCTTTGGAAACAATTGTGCCCACCCTTGACCTGCAACAATATCATTAAGCTATGCTCGCTCGCCAAAATGGCATTGACACCGCTAACGTGCCCGCCCCAACCTGCAACAACCAGTTAATAATTATGTACCAAACGTTTTTCAAAGAAGTTTTGGTGTGCTCGTGCTCGCCAAAACGGAATTAACATCACCTTAATTAGACATGATCGTGTAAGCCCTGACCTGCAACAAACAAATCTGAAATTTATGAACCAATTATCATTACAAAAATTTTGCTCGCTCGCTACGCTCGCTCGCCAAAATAGAAATAACACCGCTTTTAATAATCACGTCCCTGACATGGAACAATGAACCCAAGTTTTATGTACCATATTTGCCCTATAAAAGAGAAGTGATTTTTTTGCTCGCTCGCCAAATTAGAAATAACACCGCTTTTAATAATCACGTCCCTGACATGGAACAATGAACCCAAGTTTTATGTACCATATTTTCCCTATAAAAGAGAAGTGATTTTTTTTGCTCGCTCGCTACGCTCGCTCGCCAAAATAGAAATAACACCGCTTTTAATAATCACGTCCCTGACATGTAACAATGAACCCAAGTTTTATGTACCATATTTTCCCTATAAAAGAGAAGTGATTTTTTTCGCTCGCTAGCTCGTGGAATTATGTGCCCACCACTATTAAACCTGCTACAATATCATTAAAAAGAGAAATGTAGGGGGTTGCCTGCCCGCCAAAATGGGATTGACATTGCCTTAAACACGATTGTGCCCGCCACCGACCTGCAACAATGAAACAAATTTTATATAGCAATTCATTGAGAGAAAGATGTATTTTCGCTCGCTATCTAAGATGGGTATAAAATCACCCTAAACACAATATTGTTCCCGCGCCCTGCATGGGACAATTGAACCAAGTTTAAGTGGCAATTATTAAAAAAGAATTGATTTTTTCTTGCTCGCTACGCTCGTTTGCAAAAAAAATGAAATTAACGTCGCTAACAAGTGGATGTTCCAACCCCCAACTTGCAACAATACCAGTTTATATACCAGACGTTACTTAAAGATTTTTTTTTGCTCGCTCGCTCGCCAGAAGTGAAAATTAGCATCGCCTTTTTTGTTTGTTTCGGTCGCTTGCCCCCCCTGACGGAGTACCCCAGGTACGCCACTGCCTATAGTGAATATAATATTAATGTTAAAATATTATTGTGATTGATACGAACTTTTACGAGCTCAAAAACGATAACTTAGATTCGTTCCCTTTTCCATGTGTCCCGAACCAGAATTGTGACAACTTTAAAAATAGAACTAGGAAGGGATCGAGCAAATATATCGATATTTTTCATTGTGGTTAATTCAACAAGACACGGATGCAGACAGGGGCGTCGCTAGACCTTTTTCAGTGGGGGGGGGGGGGGGGGTGTATAGGCCAACGATTACCGACAAAACTAGCCACCAATTACCGACAAAATTAAATGTCCCAATATCTACAAATTTAACCCTATAAACCCAGGGCCGAAGGCTAAATTGTTTTTCCCATGGACTATCAATAGTACTTGCGTATGCGCAAATGGTCATTTTCCTCGACGACATAGATATACGAATTATTTCGTCAACTTAGTCAGCATCATAGCTATATAACTACTGTAATGCAGGCGCGTAGCTAGGATCTTATTTTAATAGGGAGGGGCAGGAGTGAGCAAGCGAATTACTTAAAGAGCGCGCAAAGCGCGGAAGCTTAGACGTTTCCTTAAATTATTAGGAAAAGAAAACGATTTGTTGTACCGTTCTCGACTGTTAATCCTTGTCTGAATTTAGTTTCTCTCCTTCCCGCGCAAAGCGCGGAAGCTTTGACATTTCATTAAATTATAAGAAAAAGCAGACGATTCGGTGTAGGCCTACTGTTCTCGACTCTTAATCCTTGTCTGAATGAAGTTTCCCCTCCCGCGCAAAGCGCGGAAGTTTTGACGTTTCATTAAATATTAAAGAAAGAAGAAGATTCGTTGTACCGTTTTCGACTCTTAATAAGCCCTAATTGCCTGAATTCAGTTTTCCCCCTTTAGCGCGAAGTGTGGAAGCTTTAAAGTTTCCTGAAATTATTAGAGAAAGCGGACGATTCGTTGTACCGTTTTCGACTCTTAATCCTTGTCTGAATTCAGTTTCCCCCTTCCCGCGCGAAGCGCGAAAAGCTTAAACGTTTGATTTAATTATTATAGAAAGAAAACGATTCGTTGCACCGTTTTCTACTCTTATTAAGCCCTATTCATCTGAATTCAGTTTCCCCCTTTCACGCGAAGCGCGGAAGCTTTGACGTTTCCTTAGATTATTAGAAAAAGAAGACGATTCGTTGTACCGTTCTCGACTCGTCTAAATGAAACTGTCCTCTTCCGCGCGAAGCGAGGAAATTTTGGCGTTTCATCACAATATAGAGAAAGGAAGACGATTCGTCGTACCGTTGTTGACTTGTTTGAATTTGGTTTCCTCGAAAATGTTAAACCTCTGATTTCTTTAGCTGATAGTGTAGGAAAGTGAAACTTCGATAAAATACAAGTAATGTAGTTGTAGTCACTCTCGAAGTCGCCACCGCGGATAAAACGTCACAGTTCGTAGGGAAAAAAAAAAACTTGTCGGCCGACCGACAATATACATCTCACTGACTTCAAACTTCTGCATTGATATACAGTATAGTACACGAGCAGTGGCGTAATGAGCAAAAACGTTTGGGGGGGCTGGACGTTTGTCAAAGTGAGGTCTAGGGGTAAAGCCCCGGCGGGGGTCAAGGGGCGGAGCCCCGAAGCTCAAGGGGTATGGGAAAACAGTGGCGGTTCCAGGAATTTCTTACCGGGGGGGGGGGGCACAAAATGGCATGGGGTTAAATATATATAAAATGATAAAGTGACAGAGCGAGGCTTTAGCTGCGAGGGAGCGGAGCGACCAAGCGGGGGTGGGTCTGGGTGGGGCTTCTGAACCCCTCCCTGAGTAGGAAGCATTTGCAATTTTAGAACCATATTAGACGCATTTTCAGGCACTTCCTGGAGTAATATGACGTAAAATTGCTTTCTCCTACCCCCTCCAAGAGATCTTTTGCAATTTGAGAACCATATTTGGCGCATTAATGTCCACTGGCACTTCCTGGAAAAAAGAGGCCTTCTGATTGGTTAGACGTTCAGGGGGGGGGGGGGGAGGGTTGTAGAGGCCACCGCTAACTGACAAAACTAGCCACCAATTACCGACAAATATATTAACACCAATGTCTACTAATTTAAGCCTATAAACCAGGGGCCAGGAACTAAGTTATTTTTCAGTTTTTCCCCTCTCGCGCGAAGCGCGGAAGCTGCGGCACTTCATTAAATTATTAAAGGAAGGAGACGATCGGTTATACCGTTCTCGACTCTTCTTGTTTCGCCCGCCCCTCCCGCGCGAAGCGCAGAAGCTATGATGTTTCATTTAAATATTAGAGAAAGAAGACGATTCATTGCACCGTTCTCGACTCTTAATCCTTGCCTGAATTCAGTTCGCCCCCTCCTGCGCGAAGCGTGGAAGCTTTGACGTTTCAATAAATTATTACTCTTAATCCTTGTCTGAATTCAATTTCGCTCATCCCGCGGGAAGCGCGGAAGCTTTCACGTTTCATTAAATTATTAGAGAAAGATGACGATTCGTTGTATCGTGTTCTTGCCTGAATTCACTTCCCCCACCCCCTCCCGCGCGAAGCGCAGAAGCTTTGACGTTATTCTTAATCCTTGTCTGAATTCATTTTCGCCCATCACGCGCGAAGCGCGGAAGCTATCACGTTTCATTTAATTATTAGAGAGAATAGACGATTAATTGTAGCGTGTCCTTGTCTGAATTCAGTCCCCCCCCCCATCCCCCTTTGACGTTTCATTTAATTATTACTCTTAATCCTTGTCTAAAATCATTTTCGCTCATATCGCGCGTAGCGCGGAAGCTTTTACGTTTCATTTCATTATTACTCTTAATCCTTGTCTAAAATCATTTTCGCTCATACCGCGCGTAGCGCGGAAGCTTTCACGTTTCATTAAATTATTAGAGAAAATAGACAATTAATTGTAGCGTGTCCTTGTCTGAATTCAGTCCCCCCCCCCGTCCCCCTTTGAAGTTTCATTTAATTATTACTCTTAATCCTTGTCTAAAATCATTTTCGCTCATACCGCGCGTAGCGCGGAAGCTTTCACGTTTCATTAAATTATTAGAGAAAAAAGACGATTAATTGTATCGTGTCCTTGTCTGAATTCAGTTCCCCCCCCCCGCCCTTCCGCGCGAAGCACGGAAGCTTTCACGTTTCATTAAATTATTAGAGAAAGAAGGCGATTTGTTGTACCGTTAATCCTTGTCTGGATTCAGTTTCCCCACTGAGCCTGACGATGTACATGTACGCATATGGAATGATCGTTCGCAAATCTGTGCATGCACAGCCCGAGTGGTGGGTAGCATGTTATCTCCCAGCAGTGCTTGTCGCAGTATAGCTTCTGGAAAGGTTTCTACTAGTGTTACTGTTAGTGGCCACTAATGCCCATTAGTGACTATTAAAAACATTGCTCTTCCTGGCTATTTGCGAATGTGTCAGTTTACAACAGAAATGGAAAAACGCACATTTTGTTGAAAATCATGTTATTATCACGAACATTTATAAATCACCTGTATGGAATTAAAAATAAGTCATGGTTTCATTTTATTTGGGGGGGCTGGCGCCCCCCTAGCCCCCCCACCAGTACGCCAGTGTACACGAGGATCGAGCAAGAATACCGACACAGCTGACCCGACACAGCAACATATTTACACGTGTCTTTCTTGCTCCCTTGACAAGACGACTCCACCCAACAACGCCCTCTCTCTTTTACTCCCATTCCTCTTCTCTCAGGCTCTTACCTCCCCTTTCTCTCCTCTCGTTCACCCCCCGTTTCTTTTGTTTCCCTTTTACTTTTTCCTTTTTTTTCTTCTTTTCTTCCTTTTCCTTTATTTCCTCTCCTAGCTCTCTCTTTTTCTTTTTTCCTCTTTCTTTCTTCTCTTTTCTTTCCTTTCCTTTCCTTTCTTTCTTTTCTTTTCTTTTCCTTTTCTTTTTTTCTTTCCCTTTCCCTCTCTTTTCCCCCTCCCCTTTTCTTTTTTTTCCCGATGGCAGCGCAATTTTACCGACAATATCCTGACAGGTGGGTGGGGAGGGGGGTGTCGCACCCCATACCCCCTTTGGAGACGCCCCTGGGTGCAGGCCTATACAGATCACTTCATTGAATAATTCACAATGAGCTTAATTCTGCTTGAATACACTTAATCTTAGATAGCCTATAGTATCTCGATCTTTTTTTTGTTTAGTTGACCATTATATACATAGCACTCGTCCACCGGCAGAAGTATACGTAAAGCACTTTGAACAGGTCTTTACACTGAACATTATATTTTTTACTGCACGAAGGTATACGTTCTTTGAATTTATTCTGCATTGGATGAGGTAACATAATCAGCATCTGCGTCATCATAATTATATGGTCCTTGATAGGAATTGATATATGAAATATATGAACTTTCTTTAGCATCACTGTAATTTTGTTTGCCGTCCAGCATCAACTAACGACATGTTTCAGAGCAAGTTCGTGACAATTTGTATAGAACTCGCAATTGGCATTTGTTTTGCGATCTCTACCAGTTATGTCTTCAAACAGAACATTTCGACCTTCAAGCTCAACATCCCGCCAGATCTGCCGGATTGCGAACGCTTACTGTTTGTCTTCCGGTGCCTTGCTTTCTCTGCCTTGCCCCTCATGGGTGCCGTTTTCAACGTTCTCCGCTTTCGAGGCAAGAACTTTGAAGCCCTGGGAGTCGACACCTTAGCACCTGTGCCGCATTCTCTGAGGGGCTTCAAGACTTCCAACAGGATTCTGCAGAACACTCTTGAGCAGTCTGCTCTGCATGTATTCGCAGTCTTGTCTCTTGCTTCGTGCGTTGGTGTGGACCAGCTCTATATCATCCCGTGCCTGGTCCTGTTATTCAACATTGGGCGCCTTTCGTTCGCTGTTGGATACCACTACGATCCTCTCTACCGTTCATTTGGATTCGCTGTTACCTTCGTTCCAACCGTTGCTGGATTCGCCTATGGTCTCTTCACCATAGTATCCCGTGGACTCACCATCTAATTAATCACCACACATAGCATGCTTATATATATTATTATTAAACCAATCATTATAGAATGTTACTACATTTCGTGATATGTTGATACTTGAAGGTACATGTAGATCATTGTGATTTTTTTTTTACTTCCCGGTGCCATTGATAGAATCACTCATAATGCAGTCGGTATTAAAAAAAACAACCTTAAAACATAATACATGTAGTAGTTCGGGGAAGTGCGAAAATGACTTACTCCAAGCATTCAAATCGAAACTGCTAAATGGTTCGATCAAATTAAATTACATCAATGTGATATCGAATTCTTCGAAAGATATTATAAATAAGCTCATTGTACAGATTGACATTTCTCAATTTGTCATTTAAATTACTGAATTGATATTTGAGTTTACGAATCTTTGGTTAATGTTTCGAATTTTCCCGTAAAAGAAAGGTAATAATATTAACCGTAACGGTGTAAGGCAAATATTAATAAAAACATCGTTAATAGATTTCTGAAGCATATATTAATTACTAAGGCATATTTAATATATTGTTTTTCAGCAAAACTTTCGAATCAATTTTGAATACGTTATATTTTCAAATTAAAAACTTACCTGTTCATTTACTCTCTGTGGTAATAAGTGTCGTATGAAAATAAATTGAACTAAGAATTAAAAGGTAGAAAATCAAGAGAGATGGCTATAGGGATACACAAAGAGCTCAAGAGCTCAAGAGAGAGAGAGAGAGAGAGAGGACAAGCAATGATAGATGACAAGAGAGAGAGAGAGAGAGAGGGGACAATCAATGATAGATGACAAGAGAGAGAGAGAGAGAGAGAGAGAGAGAGAGAGAGAGATAACGGAAATGCAGACGGTTAATTCAACAAAGGAATATGGAGAGAGAGAGAGATGGGAGGAGGGGGGGGGGGAGACAAATGCCTGTCACTGCGATTCAGAGCGATCTAACTTTTCTTATTCTTACTTGTTATTACTTGTTACTTGACTATTCAGATTCTCGATTATTTAGATTATCCATCTTTTAATCTTCACATCTCCCCAAATTTATTCCCTCAATAGGCCATTTTCGTAATGTAACCACATTTAATGCATACGTCTTTCTGAAGCGACTCAATACAATTAGACAGAATTCGAACTGCATACATTAGTTGTTACCAGGAAGGACAAACATTATGGCCCGAATTCACAACGGAGGTTTGTCGACAAACCTCCTTTTATTTTTATAAACCAGGTTTGTAAAAAACGCGTCAACACGCGTCATATATGACGTACATAAACCTCGGTTTGTCAACAAACCTAGGTTTTCGTGCGTCATATGACGCGTTTTGACGCGTTTTTACAGGTTTGTAAAAAACGCGTCAAAACGCGTCATATGACGTACATAAACCTAGGTTTGTCGACAAACCTCCTTTGTGAATTCGGGCCTATGGGTTGACCTATCTAGCAACATTTGCAGTTTGCATTCTGACTATTGAAATACTATTATTCTTATCAGGTGAATGAAATAATTTGTATTGAGGCACTTCACAAAGACTTATGCATTAAATTTGGCCATATTACGAAAATGGCATATTGGATCGTTGAGGACCAGTCATAAACGAAACACTTCATGCATGGCTGATTGTCAACGAAAAGGTTTTAGTCTTTTGCCAATTCGGTTTGTTGCTACGGCAGGCAGCCAGTAATAACGAATTCGTTTTTAAAATCAAATTATGGAAATGCAAACATTACTTTAAACAAACAGAACTTTGTTATTCCTGGACCATTTTTCCTGATTGAGGTGTCATATGAAAGGGCAAATGATTAACTTTCTAGAAATGTGATTTTCTCTTTGAAATTCAGATACCGTCCGCCAATTGACTTTTTGGTATCCTTTCTTCAAATTGATTTAATCACTCATGCATGAAATATGCATCATGTGAGTTGCATCAAATAAAAGAGGAGGATCCAAACTCTACAAATATGTGTCATTTAATAATCATAATTGTGATCAAGTTATGAAAAACATCAATAATTCTCGGTGTAATTTTTTCTGGGACGCACTATATAATGATAAGAATACCAGCAACGGGAATTTGAGTGCCATCAGTGGCGTACGCAGGATTTTTTTCAGGGGGGGGGGGGGGTTAAAATCAAAAGGGGGGGGGGGGGGTTCCAAAAAAACATACACATAAAAAAAACTCGAGGGGGGTTTAACCCCAAAACCACCCCCTGCGTACGCGCCTGAGTGCCATTAAACCCTTCTAGTCAGAGCAAAAGCCGATTAGGCTTCAAGACGTAGACACTAGACAATAGGGACTTTTAGATTTGCGTGGACCGATACGTTTGACGTCCATTCAAGGCAGTGCATTAAAAGGACGTCGACCGTAGCAATCCCCATTGTCTTCGTGCGAATCTAAAATTCCTAATTTCACTTCTAATCTGAGCCGGGGGGGGGGGGGGGGGGGAGTAGGTGAAGCGCCATTTTTACATGAATTTCTTTTTAACTCTCACTTTCACCTATCCCAGATAACCCTTAGTTTTTTGTTGCTGCTTTCTATGTAGTTGATAATGCATGATTAAAATAAATAGAGAGAGAGAGAGAGAGAGAGAACCGTCATCATTATACAATGGTTCAGGGTTTGTGTAATGTACATTTGAAACCATTTCTTAGCGTCTCGACCCTAAAGAATAGCGAAACTATTTTTGAGGAAAAGCATTATACTGAACTGAATAAAGAATAATAACTTAATATTGGCTCATACTAATACTGATATGGGCTACAGTTAATGTGGTATCAGCACAGTGACATCGGGTATTTTTTATAGAGGCATTCCAAAATGACATTCTGATAATCAACATTCTGTATTCATAATATACGCATAATACAACTGATCTAAATGATTTCACAACGGTGACTTGGCTTCTTCTCCCCCTGCAAACAAAAAAGAAAACAATTATTTAATAAAAGGATCATGCGACAAATAATCGATGTGATTCAAATTGACGCAAAGACTTTTTTGAATAAGCAATGCTTTTCACCAAAATCTTCTTTGTAAAAACGACTTTTACAAATCTCAGCCATGCAATTCTGCCACTGTGCTGTAAGATCACTTTCAGATTCGGCGGAGAAGTGTATTCTTTTGTATTTTAAATTGAATGGAACGTCTCAACTCAGTAAGCATGGCTGAGATTTGTAAAAGTTGTTTTTACAAAGAAGATTCTGGTGAATAGCAGTGCTTTTTCAAACAAATATTTGCACAATTTGAATCACAATCATTATTTGTCGCTTAATCCCTTTTAATGACCTAGTTTTCTTTCTCGTTTGCATGGGTAAAAGAAGCTATGTCACTTTAAAGATACTATGTCCCTTTTGCAGCCAACATCAAATTCTGTAGAACTTTGCAAGAATTATGAATATGTCATGTATGTCCTATCTGTGAAATTTAAACGTTAGCAGTGTCCTAATATTCAAATTATGCAATTGAGTGACTGACTGCCTTTTTTCTTCTTTGGTAATAACATTGTACATAAAATGAGCTGTAAAGGGTACATGAGCATTTGTCTCCATCAATAACCCACTTCTTGTAATGGCTAAAATTAAACTGATTGAATCTTTGCGCAGCATAAAACGTACAACCATTCGGTACAATGGTCTGAAAATCAGACTATTACTTTAGCTCTTAAGTCAATTCGACAACTAATAGTCGTTATTTTCCCACTTAAAGACATTTTCAAGCCCCCCTTTTTTTAGGGAAGTTTTAAATAAGTATTATCTTTCAAAATTCCGTTGGAATTTAACCTTTTCATTTTTTTGGCCTTCAAATGGGACATAGCGCCTTTAAAGGCATCATAAAGATCAGTGTTTTATGCGAATATATTATATACACAGGCCCCGCGGAACGTGTATCAAAGTGGGAGGCTAAAGTATTCACGATCAGGTAGAGGGTAGCGAGCGAAGCGTAAATTGGTGTGGGGGTTCAGGGGGCGGAGCCCCCGGAAGCTCAGGGGTTTTAGGCATTTAATTACGGTTAGAGAAGCACACATATTTTGATGCCGCATTTGTGTCACTGGCAGGTCACCATATTTTTGTGGAATGACGTAAATCATGGTCTGAAGCAATATTTAATTAAAATGAGACACTTGCTAAAGACTAAAAATTTAATGTTGACCATATATTGCGAACATTTTATAATATAGGTAGAAAATAAAATTTCTGTTTAAAATATAATACAAGCGAGTACGGTATCATCTCTTCCTCAAGCATATGGTAGATTTGTTTTGTAGAGCAATATATACATGTATAAACAGGCGTCGCTGAAAGTTGCGTTATTGCGTTCTGGACTCACCAAATAACCAAATCTCACGCACGAACTTTGCAAAAGCAGTGAGTAATTGCGTCCCATATGACGGAACAAAAATTCCCAGGGTGGTATCCGGAAGTTGGAGAAGAACCAGTTTTGCATCGTATACTGATTATAATTTCAATGATTTACACATCCAATATGTCAATATAGTGTAACAGTAACGACCCATCTGTGACCAGGGGCGGATCCAGCCAGGAGCAAGAGGGGGGGGGGGGGGGGGGGCAAATCTTGAGATGGGATCTTTGGGATCCTTTTTGGAGTAGGGGGGGGGGGCGGGTGTTATTATTATTATTATTATTATTTTTTTTTATTTTTTTTGGGGGGGGGGGGGGGGGGTCAGAACCGTACAGCTGCTTCGAAACAAAATCGAAGGTAAAATTCACATTACTACCCTATTTTTTTACCAGTTGGGAGGCTAAGGGGGGGGGGGGGGGGCGGTAGAATCGACCCGTGGATCCGCGCCTGGCGCTAGTCGCATCTTGTAATGTGCGCTAGGCCTATTTTGTCTCTCAATAGACCGGTTTACTAACATATTCTATTTCTAAGCATACTTTTTAAACAAAGGTTGTTTTTGACAACCTGAAAACTTGCCCGAGGTTTGCCCAATATAGCAACACGCAATGTATGTAGACTGGATTCATTCATTCATTAACAGGTTGATGGAATAGCTTGTATAATATCCAGTAATCCATAAATTTGAACATGTTAGTAAACCGGTCTTTTGAAGACCCCACTCAATCTTTCTCTTGCAGTTTCGTGCTATTTTTATATAAAATTTTGGCTGTTCAGAACAAGGATCTTATTCCATATTTTGGCCCAAAGAATAATCTAATTCTTAGGATTTCCCTATATTTCTATTGACAGAACAAGAAGAAGAGACAATACAGAAATCCCTTTATTGGCCATGTCTTCAAACTATCTCTCAAGTTTAACACAATACTTATGAGAGGAAATGGAGAAAAACGTGTACCTACATGTAATACTGTTTAACTTCAAATACAGGGAAAGAGATGAGTGAACACACAATTAACCTATATACTGGCAGGTTTTACAACACATGATCCTCTACAACAAGTGCTCTGTATTCAAAATTTTATTTAGACTTTAACCGTAGACCAAATCCTAACTTAAAAACCTAACCTAAATTCCCAATTACAACACGAACCCTAACCTTTGAGGAAATAGATCCAAAAGTAATTGTTGGCGAAGCGTATAATTTCTGAGCTCTCCAGGAGGCCAACAAACATAACAACTGAACACATTCAACATTTATCTGAGATATTTACGGTATTTGGAGCCAGAAGGACGTTATCACGTTAACTCTGTGTTAAAGTATATGAGTTAACACCCTTTGGCTCAAAACAGACGATATGTGTGGTATGATGTCACATTAAAAAAAATGTTAAAAACACTTCTGTCCAGTTTATGAAACTACAAGAGATCTCAATATTCATCACACCAATTTCAACAATTCATAAGGTAGGCAAAAACTAATGTCGATATAATCATTTGAAATTATAATCTTCTTTTAATAACATGTAAGTTTTTTTTCAGAGGCATTTAAAACAAACAATGTTATATCATAAGATCATTGACAATTTGAGATTTTGATATAGTTCAAATCATCCAGCATGTTTCTGAAAAAATAATTCCCTCTAATATTGCATAATCCACAGATGGGTGGGAAACTTTATTGAGAATTGCTGCTTTTTCATTTAATCCATTCATAATTCATGAAATATAATTTTACGAACAGGAAAAGATCTGTAGACACCACCCTCGACCCAAAAAGCTAGAAATAACATTGCAGAATACCATATCAAGGTAGAAAGGAAAGAAGAGCAATACAAAAGACAGTTGCCTACTGCTGAAAGCACAACAGCACAATGATCGCAAACATGCAACTCTTGATGCTCAGCGTAAATCCATATAGTAAGATAAGATCTTCAAAGTATATTGTAGGATTTATTGTTGTCATAGCTCTCTATTGGCCCCAAGGGCAATGCTGTGCTTAATAATTCAGTGCAAGGACAAGAGCACTATGGCATCAAGAAATGTATCGGGTGTGTTGGAAATATATCTTATTGTTCAAGAGTCATTATTACTATTTGAAATCCTTTTTTATACACAATGCAGAATTTGAACATTTGTAGCACACAATTGATATCCTTCAAATCATATGGTAAAGATATCTTGATTTCCAATGACATAATCAATACAACAAATGATAACGCTTTTTTCATACATGCAGTGATGCAGAGTGCACACAATTTTCAATAAATGTGTACACCTCTCATTATCAAGTGTATCAGATGACTTTTCATTAAGCATATAAAATCAAAGTACATGTAAAGAAGCACTCTTTTTAGAAGAGGAAGGTGTAAACATCTTAACCCACCGAGTATGGTTTAATTTGGTACCACCAACACTTTTCATAGATATCTGAGGCTCAATATTCCACAAGTTAAAGTCCATCTACAAAGGAGGAAATATTCACATCCGCAGGATATCGTCATGTGCATGTTAGAGCAATAAATACTTCCTGTATGATTTTTCAACTTGACAGCACACAGAGCATTCCCCCAGTGTGAATCTCCACCCTTCGCACACCTCCATGGACAAAATAATCAAAGATTTCATACATACAAAAAAGATGATTCCATTTCTTCAGGCATGTACATAAATCCTAATTTCTTGTCCATTTTCATTGTGTCCTTCCATAATTTGATCAGTATTCATCATGTGATTTCATGTAGACCGGCTTAGCCTGCTTCCGTAGTCTAACTTGGGCTTTCTTGTCTTTGCTCATAGAGGGAGGCAGTCCACCGTAAGGAATGTTCACAGGCCTGGGGTATGGTGTCCTGTAATGCATAGCTAGGAAAAAGATGAACAAAAAGAAATTTGAAGAAAAAAAATGAATAGTCAAGTGTATCTGTCATTCAAAAGGAAAGGGAGGGGGAGGGGGGGGGGGGGGGGGAGGAAAGAAAAAAAGCAGCAAGATTATTTGCATGTTGATTCTTATAAAAAAGTATGTATAAAGTGAGTCTGAAAATAGATATTGGTAACAACAATATCGTTACTGACAGTTTGGCATATACATTGTAGGCATGATGAGAAGCAATTTCATGTATGAAGAAATTGAGAGAGCTGGAGAGACACACAGAGAGAGGGATGGAATTAAGGAGTGAGGAAGAGAGAGAGAGAGGGGGGGGGGGGGGGCGGGTGAGTCAGATAGTGAGAGAGACACACATAGAGATACCGGTATACAAAAAGACAAAGATGTAGAGTTGACAATAGTAAAGGAAACAAAAGAGGCTGGAGGAAGGTTTAAATAGTTTTTCCCTCAGGCCAGTTGCACCTACCCATGGTTAGTCTGGACTCTCCTTCTTGAATGCAAAGTTTGATCTCCTCAACATCTGTCAGCTGTTAATCAAAACAAAAAGAATAAAAAACAACATTATTACTTATACATCAATAACATGTGATGTAGATTTTGTGGGCCAAATTCATTTTTAACATTTCATGCTAATTTTTTTCTTTTTAAATGAATAAGTTTTGACTCATCTTCAGCTCAACCTTTACTGGATTAGTTATGGGCTTATTAGAGAGGGGGTGCACATTTTTCTATTGTGTAGGACTGCTTATGGTTATGCCACAGTGGGTTTTAAATTAAAAAAAGGTGGGGGGTTTCAATACAATGCTGTTTTCATCCATGATTTCAATGAAAAATGCTAAATAAATCTATAAAATATGATAAGTTGGCCTACACTGCCACCAGGTGAGTGTTTCATAAAGCTGTTCGTAAAGTTACTCATGACTTTACGAATGACTTGTATATGAAGTGCCAGATAGGATGCCCAAATTTTTTTCTGATATTTTCAATTTTAACCTCAATTAAATTATGGAAAAAAATATACTTTGCATTAAAAATGTTTTTAATCATAAGAATGTTGATCTACATCTGCACAGTTCAACTTTAGTTGATGTATTTAATAATGATTGAGCATCCCATTTGGCTTTTCATATACAAGTCGTTCGTAAAGTCATGCGTAACTTTACGAACAGCTTTATGAAACACCCTCCTGGTGCAATGAGGTTACACATGATCAGGAATTAATTCATCAAAATACTTTTTTTGGGGGTGTAAATTAAGGGTCTACCGGTAATGTGATTAAGCTTCTAGAATTTTAAAAGACTCAATTGTGATCAAATGTGGCTAGACAATTAGGAGCATCAATAGATCTTAAAGGGAGGGGAAAGGGCAATTGTATTAACTGTACATTTAACTACTAGTTTTCCCCCTCCCTTCTCCCTGACAAAAAGCCCTCTAGTAACTGTTAAAGACAGAGACATATTGGCCCAAATTCACAAAGGAGGTTTGTCAACAAACCTAGATTTATGTGCGTCATATGATGCATTTCTTCTTCCAGTTAAGTGCCGCTTTTTTTTTGGTGGTCAAAAAGGTGTCATATGCCGCACATAAACCTAGGTCCGTCGACAAACCTCCTTTGTGAATTCGGGCCAATATCTTTGTAATTCCATACTTGTCTATTTTTCCTGAAGAGTTCTATGGTTTCAGTCTTGATGTATTCCCTCTCGGACTTGGTGTCACTTAGTACTCCAGAGCTCGCCTCCCATTTCAGAGCTGTTCTCAGTAAGCTTTTATACAGGGATAGAGATTGGGATCTCAAACTGATGGCAGCCATTTTGAAAGACTTAATTCTCAAGAAGCTTGGGTCATGTTGGATTCTCTTTTGACTCTGCTATTTTGCTAAAAAGTTCAAGAAAAAATCAAGGAAATCATGATTGAATTACACGCACCACACACATATCATGTGTAAATAGAATTTAACATCTGTTATAACAACCTAACATGGACTAGACTCTACAGTAGTTGTTTCTTGCCTTTTCGTGAAACAGGAAAGTAGGCCTACCGTTCACTGCACCAACCCTAGACCGAATTTGTTCGTCTCTTTCGTTCGTTAAGCCTCTTATTTATAGGGTCGGCTCCTCTCTTAAGAGGCTTAACGAACGAAAGAGACAGAAAATTCGGTCTACACCCACCCATGTACACGAGTACTTCAGCACTTCATTTTGTCACACGCATAGTCTTTTTCCCACTCCATAGACTGTACACACAAGTAAGTGTGTGCAGGCAAACGACTCATTTTCCAACACCACGATATAGCCCATTTCTGTCACAAAATTAAGGCAAAACCCACAAATTCTGAACATTCTTAATGAAAAAACATTGTTCAACAAAACAGTAGACAAGCTCTCAATCCTCTATAAAAAAAAATTTAAAAAAAAAATTGTTTTGAAACGATACTTTACTTTAGTAGTCTACGACATTATACAATTTAATAAATATCATCATGATCCCAAAGCCAAACATGCCAAACTGCCAGCAACGCAACAGCGCAACCAAAACAATGTCAAATGAAGAAAAAAAGTTATTTTCACTAAGACTTGATCCCAACATGACTTAGTCATTTAATGAAATTATGAGCTCTGCTGACCAGTGTCAAAATCATGAATTCATAATCTTAAGAAATCTCATCAAAGTTGACATAGGTCTAGACAAGTTCTATTACCAGAAGAATAATTTGCATCAGATCATCAGCAGCGCCACAACGTCTTTGGTACAGGCACGTACGGCACAGCTAGCTCAGCTCAGCTAAATTCGTGTACATATATCTCGCGACTCGAGCTTCCATATCCAGCTTCAGCTAGCCCTCAGCTGCGGCGTACTGGTACGTAGCATGCCAGCGAGCCCCCTTTCCAGAAATTAAGCGCGCGCGCTCGGCGCTGGACCGACCGAATACCATAACCGAGAAATGGCGACCGCAGGGATGACTGTTGAAGATGAGACAGAGATGGAGTTGGCCCAGAAGGGCCACATTAAAGAGGAATTTACTGAATTTAAAACAGTGAAACACTTGTATCGGAGCCTTCCTAACATATACAATGATCAAATTAGTGTGGAGTTAGCTCTGGAGCAGTTTACTGGTAAGTTTTTTCAAAAGGAAAAAATAAACTTATGTCAACCAACACGGAATTCAGTATGTGGGAGCGTACTGTAATGCTGGGGGTAGAGGAGGGGCTAGAGGTGCTGGCGCTTGTTCAGAAGCCTAACTGTTAGATCTGTTCATAATCCAAAATTTGACCCGTAACTCCGGCGTGGAGATACCCTACTAAACATACCCAAAATGAGGTAAATATTCATTAAATGTCCAATTAAAGATCATGAGTAGGCACATTCATGGGACACTAGAGGGCGCTTCGCGCTCGTACAAAAATCTGAATGGCCTTGCTGCGGTGGGTCGGCAATAATCAGCCCAAAACTTGGATATGGGAGAGTGGAAGGATATATCTTTTTTATAATGTTATCTGGTCTTACCCTTAACCATCCTATGTTTAATCTATGTAGAAATAACATGCGAGTACGATAAGAGAAACATCGGGCCCATTACTAATGCAACTTTTGAAATATTAGCCTAGAAATGACCACCAAACGTAAAAAAATGACATTTTTTCCCAACAAATCTTCATAAAATCTGAGTTATAAACAAGTCACATCTAGGTACACTAATACAAATACGATTTTCTGAAAATTAAGGTATGATTTATTAAGTTTCTTTCAAGTATATTTTTGCGCATTGCAGCGCCAATATTCTACACTGCTTCAAAATCACCCTTGAAATTTTTTTTTGCAACAAATTTGTTACGAGGTCCGCGAGTGTTCCCCGTTCCTTGCGTGTTGAAAGTTTGGTAATACATAGTTTCCATTGACTCGCGCACGAAAAAATGGTCGAAAACAAAATGTCAAATGAAGAAATAAACAAGCTTTTGTATAGTTATAAGAGTTCTACTGAGGTTTCTTTGTCGATTTAATTTATTATATAGTCTCAATTAGAATTCAGAATTATCTCACTGAAAAGTTAAGAAACCGACGATGTTCTCGATCGTAGTTATTTTCATTTTGCCAGCAGCCGATCTAGCGTTGTTTGGGCATAAAGCTAGGCCGCTGCCTACCCACCGCGAACCTTTCCGAGTCCCGCTAAAATGGCGCTCTGCAGAGCTCCGCGGCTGCGTTGGTATCGCTGCAAACTCTCAGCCGGCTAGCTCCCCACGACGGACCATTCGCGGTATGGCGAGAGTGTGTGTGCGAGGTATGATTTTGGATTCGAGAACGCACGTAATGCAACCGTGCGCGTCATTTTCAGCTGTCGAATGTATACGACCAATTTTACATGTACGATTTTTAGTACAGATACTTGGTCAGTTTTCTTCTTATATCTTTGGTTTTACAACATTTAAAAATATAATTTCTTCAAATTTGCTCCTGACTCGGTTCAGACTAATTGTATGATGTGCTTTCAAGTCAGTTTTTTGAATATATTTTTTTGCATGAATTTGCCTATCATGAGTTAAAAGTTGTTATGTTTATTACCAGTTTCGTGTCAATTTTCTTGTTATTTTTGGAGTATTTTTTGGAAAAACAATGATATTAGTAGTCTATATACACTTTTTCTCAGGTTTCATGGCAAACCGCTGCAGAATACAACTACAAGTACATACTGATGCTGGGTTGCGGGCGGGCGCGTACCTGTGTGAAGTTACCTACCGTAATGCCTCAGATCCTCATTACGGTAGATATAATTAGGGAGGCCAATGCCCGGGCGTAAGGCTTTAATTCTACGCCTACGATTTGTGCGCTCGTCGTCCAAGTCAGAAAATTACCAGAAGAAAAAAAAAGAGAAAAAAAATAAAACAAATATCTATGGAATAAAACATATAACAAATACACAATTGTACACTCCACAACATACCTATAATCACGGATCTGTAACGGTCTTTCACCATTTGTTGACGATCTTGCAGATTTTGACGTATTTAAATTTAATAATTCTGTTAGCAGACGAAGTTAGCGCGCACAGATGAGAAACTAGGGGGGTCCTAGAGGGCGATGAGGTTAGCTCACTAAAATCACTCTCAATTAGGCCTGAGTCATGTCGGGATTTTCATAAACCGGGTCCCGACGGCCTTGCACCGATCGGGACCCGGTGTCCCGAAATCAGCTCGCAGGATTTGTCACTTGCCTCTATAAAAAGCGCATATCATCAGTAGATCTATGTCCCTTAAAAGTGACCTTTTTTATCAGTCAAATAAATCAACACATGCATACCTCGATCGGCACAGATCGGTATATTCTCCCATTTGACATTATTTTTTATCCATGATTGGCGATGTTTAGTGCCATTATCGTGCCTCTAAAAGTAAAAAAACTGGAGCAAAAATAGAAAGACAACGATCGAGCCGCCATTTTGATTCATGCAGGTTGAATAAATCGGGTCAAAAAACATTATGTTTGAATAATAAAACGGCTTTCTAAAAAGTACTCCTTTACAACATACCGATCGATAATTTTTAAAAACAAAATAGATATTTTTTCTTTGATTTTGAACACCGCATGCTTCTTTTAAAAGCTTAAAATTGCTTGGTAATCACAAGAAGTTTCGATACGGATAGCTGTTGCAAGGCAAGTTCAGACTAGTCTCGGAAAAATGGGCAGTGCTCCTAATTGTTAGCTGTAATGCGTGCCAGAACGAACCCAAACAAAGACGTGATCGTAACGAGAAAAAAATCATTAAAAACTACGAGAGCACAATTGGAAAGACAACTACTGCTCAAAATTACGATAATCAGATAAATAACTTGGACAAAGAATTCAATAATCGCCCAAGAAATGCCAAAGAAATTGTGATAATCGAGGAGTAACTGGGTACATTTTTATCGCAAGGGGCTTGCTGCAAATACTCGAATCCTTTGTTATACTGCTTTTTACCGTAGAGGGCGTTATTTGGTTTCTAGCCTCGTGTTAGAACACGAGGCTAGAAACCAAATAACGTGTAATTCGGACATATCAGCAGGCCCATTCCGATAATGATTGTACCTATAGTAACTCCTTAAATATCACTATTTCTGTGGCTTTTCTTGGACAACTATTGTATTATTCCTCCAAGTTATGTATCTGCTTACGATAATTTTGAGTAGTTGTCTTTCCAATTGTGCTCTCATAGTTTTTAATGATTTTTTCTCATTACGATCACGTCTTTGTTTGGGTTCGTTCTGGCACGGATTACAGCTAACTACGAGGAGCACTGCGCATTTTTCCGAGACTAGTCTGAACTTGCCTTGCAACAGCTATCCGTATCAAAACTTCTTGTGATTACCAAGTAATTTTCAGCTTTTAAAAGAAGCAGGCGGTGTTCAAAATCAAAGAAATAATATCCATTTTGTCTTTTAAAAATTATTCGATCGGTATGTTGTAAAGAAGTACTTTTTAGAAAGCCGTTTTATTATTCAAACATTAATGTTTCTTTCAACCTGATTTTTTAATCCTGCCGAGAGACCCGGCCAGTACAGTAGCTAGCTAGCAGCTGGCAACAACATGGGGCGAACTGCTTTAATTTGCAACCCATATTTATATCAGCAGTTCGGATTGATTCAGGATGAGCTAGAATATGATTGGTAACAATTAAATACTTAAGTGTCAAGGAGGAATGATTTTAGTGGTGTTCAAAACTACAATTTCTTACATATTTTTTTTTTTTTTTCGGAGCGTCGGTTCTCAAAAAACGAAACCGGGACCCGACGGCAACGGTCGGGTCCCGGTGTGATCGACCGTACCGACTCAAGCCTACTCTCAATGGCAGAAGGTAGACCCTAAAAATATGGAATCCAATTTAAATGAAAGAACTTTTGATAGAGATTAACATATCAGATGTGCACAGATGTCACTTTTAACAACTAGAAAATATAACGAAAAAAGATTATATCTTTTTAATTGCAGATTTTTACAAACTGCACATTCGAAGGTAGATAGAGTACGATGTTTTTGTCAATCTTGCGTTGGTTTGAGCCCCATAGCTAGAGCCATCTCAAATTGAGAAGGAAAACTGTGAACAGAGACGTCATTGTTCCAGCCTCAAATAGAAGTCTTGCGACATCATAATATGAATATTTATGAGCTCTGGTCTCATCGCGCGCAAAACAAATTTGACGTAGTCTCACACATAGTACCTTTTTCTCAGCACTAGACACCAGTGTCGTGCAGTAATGTATGAGAAGTGTAAAAAAAGACATTTCAGTAAAAAAAAAAGTCTACATGAGCAGTCTATACTCCAATTGACAAGTGTAATGAATGCCATGATTTGAACGTGTGTGTTTTAGCATAGACATAATAGAATGGACTATCGACGAAGCAGTTTCTTTGATCCTATGAGTTCCACCGGCAAGGTTTAAATTTCGCGCCGATGCAAAAACCCAGCGGTGGTCCCACCGCAACCCGACAGCTGGATGCGATCACTTGCGCAATCTTGCATAATCGCAACAGCAGGCTCGCGATTTGGGGTTGTTTGCTGCTCCTTCAAATCGTTGAGAACCTAGTCTTTAATTGTATGAGTGCTCTCCGCCATGCGGTCGTAGCAAACATGTTTTCGTCTTTGTGCCTGACAATATTATTGTTATTGTTTTCAGCGTTGTATTAATACTAACAATTATTATTTATTTCGATGTGTGTATTGTTCCATAATACATATTTTTCTCGTACTCATGAGTCATGTGTTGTTTATAAAATAATTAGAAGGGCAGGATTATCATTAGATGACATAAATTTGGAAGAACTTTATGATTATGATGGGCAGTCCATATCGACATAGTCTAGACGACGGAAATGTTGAATATTTTGCAATGGTCAATTCCCAAATTTACTGACACAGATATTTATCCTAATTCCTAGATTCTCAAAAAAAACGTACACAAATAGTAGGCCTACATCAAGATAAAATAAGATAAAATCTGAGGGAAGAAAAAAAAAAGCAGTCACTCTCGGATTAACAAGTCCAAAATATAACTTGAAAAAACATGCACCCGCCGATCTCTATCAATGGGACTACATGTGCAATTTGGATTAGACAAAGGCACGGCAATTTAGTGGTCATGATGCGAAGAAATCACGCATTACCACAGATTTTCTGAGCACTCATGAAAAACAACCCCATTCTTCCAATGCCTATAAAAAAAACGCACGCAAACGCAACAAATAACGAATGATTGTTTCGACAAACGAAGGATTTGTGATCACCACAACGTCGTTGGTTTCACAGAGAAATCAACGGAAACAGGAGAAAAAAACACTTTTTAAACTGTATTTTGTAAGCTCTTGTGACTTTCCTTGCTTATATGATGAGTTTGCTACACACCAATAAAAATTCGTAAAAAATCGAGGAAATCACCGATTTCAACAGCTTTTTTTACAGATTGGCGAGCATGAACATGACGTAAACTTCATATTTACATCCGGGGCACTATTGACGTAGTATTTAGCTGCGCATGGGCAAAAGGCTCTCCTGTCACGATTCATTCATGAAATGAGAAGCGCAAATCGTGGGAAGCATTGGTCAGTGCGAAGCGACTTGGCTGATAGAGGGCGGCAAAATCCCAGTGGATCTCATAGGACCAAAGGACCCTTATCGGGCTTATCAAAACATGCCCGCAGCGTTGCGGTCAGACTTAAAACATAGAGGAAAGTAAGACATAAGAACAGGTGGTAGTTATCATTACTTTTACTACTCTTGCCGTCAATAGTCCATTCTATATTAGGTTCATGGTTTTAGTGTATGATATCATCATATGGTTAGTGAGAGAGAGAGAGAGAGAGAGAGAGAGAGAGAGAGAGAGAGAGAGAGAGAGAGAGAGAGAGAAATATCTCTGTAAGTAGTACACGTCTATCAATGCGTGCAGTCATGTTTGATTCCGTATTGTGTTTGCTGCAAGTTTGTGTTCGCTGCAAGTGCAAGTTGGATTTATCGATCGATGATAATGCAGTGTCAGATTGATCTTTACTCATGAGGAAATAGTAATATGAATACATCGCAAAACTAAGGTAGGCCTAATTATTTATTTCAATCACTTTCTTAATTTACAATGAGTGGCTTTCGAGCTTTCTCTCTATTATGTTTTGACCCTCCATGCCATGGCTAGCATGGCTCGATCGGAGCTTGCATGCAATTACCGTACCTGGCTTGCAGTACTGTGTCGGTGTGTGCGACTAATTCGAGGCTAGCCGGTGATGATGAATGTACTTTCGCGCGAAGTTTTGAACTTGTTGTCCGGGCAATGACCATGATGACACGCCTATTCCCTCGGGCCTGTCTAATTCTCAACATAATTTTTGAGACCATGAAATTGATTGTTTCAAGGCTCTTACGTACTGTATGGCCAGGCGTAGAAGGAACTGCATAGAAAAGAGCTGGATATCTCCTATTTTATGGAAATTCTGGAGTCGACAGATGGGTGAGTTGTCTTAGTGAAAGAAAATGCTTTCTTTTAATCGTAATTAAAAAGTTAGATTTGGGCATTGGCCTCCCTAATATAATTTTTTAAGACTAGGCCTATATTTTTTTGCCTGGTGAAGCGTTCGAGTGGAGAGAGACCTATCTACTTTTTAACTTTCACCTAATCTGTTTTATCAGGTTTTTCTGTTTTTTTCAAAAGCAACTTGTTATAAAGATTGATTATAAAGATTTGATTACCCTGATGATCACATATTATTACTTGCTTACAGTGATTGTGGATGAGTACCAGGAGCAGCCTCATTTGCTGGACCCTTACCTGGAGGAGATGGTCCTGGACTTCCTCTCCATCGGTAGAGACATGAACGTTGACATGAAGCTCTCCCATCTTGCATTCAAGTTCCTCTATTTACTCACAAAGGTGAACTATCATTATCGATATACATGTACAGTCAAACCTGTCTATAGCGACTGCCCAAGGGAAACACAAAAAGTGGTCTTTGAAGACAGGTGCCTTTAGTACATGTTTCAATGAGAAACCATTTTCAAGGGACACAAAATATGTGGTCTTTGTAGACAGGTGGTCACTAAAGCATGTTTGAGTGTAGTACAGTCAAACCTTTCTTTATAGTGGCCACCTCTCTATAAAGGACTTATGTCTATTGTGGTCATCAATAATACCTCCCTCTAGAAGGAAATGTGTTTTAAAGAACCTGGCTAAAAGGGCCACCTGTCTTTTGTGGCTATTTTGGGGTTTCCCCTGGTGGCCTTAATAGGCAAGTTTGACTGTATTGAACCTACATTGCTTCTCTCCACCAAGGTGTTAAATGGGTACTGAGTAGGATACGAAAGTCAATGTAGTTGGCTCAGCATTGTGAGTGTCTGTAAAAGGGTGCCTGCCTGGAATAGGGAGGGGAGAAAGTGCATACATTGTGTAATATTTCTTTAAAGGGCTTAAAGACACTGTAGAAGTATTAAGCACTATATTAACCCAGAATATTATTATTATTGATGCAGAAATTATTATTTTAGCTTTTATAAGACCAATGGTTCAAAGGACAAATGAGCTGAATATCAACTCAAACTATTAAGAAACTGGAGTCTGCTTTGAGTCATTTTAACATGATTTCATAGAATGGTAGTGGAAGTCACAAAGTAAAGGAACATACATGTAAATGTAGTTTGATAGTTTGCCTGCATTTTGACTTACCTACCTGTATTAAATTCTCTCAAAATTTCTCTGTTTTCCAAGTGAGACTCTCTTGTGAGGTTTCCTTTTTTTCTTCAAAGTGAGGCCTTTTCTGTGTAAACGAGACAAGACTTTACTCATCACATACATGTATGTATTGTCAATCCTTAGTATGTGTATCAATCCTAATTTCCTCAGAATCATTCAAGTGATTAATTTTCATAGCTAAAACATGACCCCATCTCAGGGATATATTATTAACCACTGTGCACACAAATTGACCTTCGTTTCCAGGCTCGCGGACCCAAGGTCATCGTGAGACTGCTACCCCATGAGGTCGTGGATCTGGAACCCACCCTTGCCCTCCTGAGTGCTCAAGATCCTAACGATCATGAGGTATGAACAAACTTATCAATTTGTGTTTACTTTATCTTTGCTTGAGAAATGTTAAGCCATCTTGTACATGCTGTATCCTGGCATGTCAATTGTTATTAAAGAGAATAAATAAAACAAAAGCCTGTAGATTGAAAGTTACATTTTAAGGTAGTAAGGTTCCACATTGACGAATGGACAATATTAACTGCCATATATGTAGAGAGAGAGAGAAAAAAAGTTTCCGTTCATTTTTCATGTAGTAGAATATAATATAATGTATTGTAATTGAAATGTAATTTGAAATATATAAACATGAATGATGTATATTCATGTAGTTATAGAGAGATGGAAAGAAACATGTGCTATATATATATATATATATAAGTCAAATATTATTTCTATTTATTATTTCATCTTGATGCAATAGGCCCTCTGTAGAAACGGTAAATGAAAATGAGTGTGTGCTATATACTAGCTGTTACATTAAAGTTGAATATTCTTTCTATTTTAATATTTCATCTTGATCCAATAGGCCCTCTTTAGTAAACAAAAATTAGTCAAAATTTAAATAATCTGGTGAGCTCATGCATACATGTATTGTCAGTTGTAAAAGAAAATGAGTTAACGCCCCTCAGGAGACAATATGACTTGGTCAGGTGGTGGACTCTGTGGTCTCCCTGCATTCGCAAAATGACCTTCGTTCAAGTCAGAGCCATTTATCTAGCCAGTAACACTAAAAGTCAGTCCAGACCCCCTAGATGTACATGTAAGCTATCAGGTTATCACTAAATATTTTAAAAATCCATGTACACACATACACACACACACACATACAAATGAGGTTCATAGCAGTATAGTTGACTCTGCATAACTCAAAGTTGCACAAGTTCAATTTTCAATTTTTTAACCAGACTTTGCAAAACATGTGTTATTTACACTACCTATTTGTAAGATTTTGGATAAGTCGAAGTTTGAACTACTTTGCGGTCCCAACAGACTTGACTTATGCAGAGTTAACTGTAGATAGTTCTAATGTAAGACCCTTTTCAAATCACCTATTAAAACACTCTGAGCTCCACATCATGTATTACTATACTGCTTTGCTTGTCTACTTTGTCTTTCACAGACTTGGGAGTCTCGCTACATGCTACTGCTCTGGATGTCCATGATATGCATGATACCATTCGACATGTCCAGACTGGACAGTGGTGTGGCCGGAGCCGGTGACCAGCAGACTAAGAGTCTACCCACCATGGACAGGATACTCAATGTAGCCAAGGTCAGTACTGGTATAAACACCTTGACCCTTCCTGTATTGAAGTCGTATAATCCTGCCCACTGCCCTTAAAAGCTAATTTTGAATTGTATATTTAGTATGTAACTTGAACAAATATAATTATATCCAGCTCAAAGTAATCTAGAATTGTTCATGAAACAGTGGTTGCTTGGGCAACTACTGTTGGGCTTGGGCCAGCAAAAAGTTGAAAAGTAAACTTGTTGGAAATCATATTAACTGAAAATCGCAACTCTCCTTTACATATTATAGAAAAAAAAATTATTACCAACTGGTGTCGGGAATACAAGCTCTTTTTTTCTCTCATTACTCAGTTATTAGGCATTTTTTTGTCAGAAATTGTTTGCCAAATATAATTTAGTTTCTGTGAGAAATAGTATTCTTTCATTACCAGAACTTAGGATTATATCTATTCTAAACTGCTCCAAATGCAAGTGTTGGAGGCTGGATGATTTCGTCTTGTTTGATGATTTTATTTTTATGTTTTTAAGACAGACAGAGAAGAGAAAAATTAAAATATCTTGATTTCCTTTGCTGCTTCTTTAGATTTATCTTGGGATGAGCGACAAATGCAGAGATGCAGCTGCCTTCATGGTGTCAAGGTAAATTATCATAACAATTTCTGTGTTTCTTTTATTTTATGATGGTGATTTCAGAATGAGAATTAAATGCAAGTAAAAGGGTATCACTGTTTTAATTCTGAATGTTTTGTTCATCTGTCAAACTAAGATCAAGATAATTTAGGACTGAAGCCATTAAAAATGAACATTCTCTTTGACGTGTGATAGGGACTTCATGTATTTCATAAGGAAACCTGGTCTTTTGCCTCAGCCCTATTAATTAACCAATACAACCCCCCTTTAATATTCAACTCAACTATTAAACCAAGATCCCATTGCATTAAAGATAACACTGATGGTAATGCTGCCATTAATTGTAACTTCCTTGGAAACCTTCACTTAATTGGCTGTTGAGTGATGTTGATGTGGTAGTTAATATTGGTGGGAGGGTCGCCATCAGGGGTAAGTTTTATACACGGGTCACAAGCTTTATTCCAAAATCTGAAGAATTTTGTTTTCTTTATAGTTACGTCATGCTGCTCAAGATCACGTTTGTGCAATCTTGAATAAGTGCTACTTCAAGGGGGTGTTTCACAAAGATCCTAAGTCGACCTTAACTCTAAGTTAGACTTAAATATCATTTGTAGCCATAAAATGAAATATATTCAAAAGCGAAAATTGAAGTATTTTAAACTTTTCATAAATTCCACATCAAGAACATGAAATCTCCTTGATGAGAGAAAATATGAATGATTTGAATCAACATTTTATGCCTTATAAAATAACTTTTACAAAATATTTTCAAAGATGCCTACAGCTTTCCATAATTGAAGTCCAACATAGAGTTAAGTTCGACTTAGAATCTTTGTGAAACACCTCCCAGATGTGGTTGTTGTCATTATTTGATTGGCAAAAGAGCAAAAGTATGCATTCTTGCCAACTGAAAGAAGGTGTGTTCTATGGCTATCTACTATTGTCATTAATTGATGTAGGTTTCTTACGAGACATGATGTTAAACAGATGAGGTTACCTGAGTTTCTGGACTGGTGTCTGCAGACTGTCACAGAGGAAGGAAAAAGTAAGTTTTCAATTATGATAGTAATAATAATAATGGGATTTTGTAAAGCACTCAATGGAATTGGACGTAAAAATAAAAGAAATATAGATATCTTGTATACAAAATTGAGTTTGCCACCGCAAAATTTTCTGGACCATTTCATCCAGGATGTGGTGCATCAATCCGTATCATGACACCTACATCCTGGATATCCACCCCCGGAATAACCACTCCCAGTCAACTACCCCCTCGGATAGTTGTCCGGGGGTAGTTGTCCTAAAGGATGGTCGTCGTAGGGGTAGTTGTCTCGGGGGTTAGTTGTCCGGGGGTAGTTGTCTGGGGGGTATCCGTCCTAGAGGGTGGTTGCCCTAGGGGGTAGTTGTTCTAGGGGGTAGTTGACTGGGGGGGGGGGGATGAATGTCCAGGGGGTAGGTGTCCTAGAACCGCATCAATCATTTGATCCTCTGTTGTAGGAAAACCTTGCTAATGCATGCCTGTAGAAGTGTGGTTAATATGTACATGTATGTGTTGAGAATTTGCTGTAAGATGTCATATTTACCTATCTTGATGCTGATGGTCACATTTTTTATCTCACATTCTTTCCAGAGGAAACCATTACATCAATATTCAAAATGGCTGGAGTCTTGTCTGTCCTGGTAAGATATACAGTGTATTTAACTTGGTTTGATACATCCATGAAATATTAATATTTTCATCATATATAGCACTTGTACAAATGACCTAAAATATCCACAGACCTTTTACAGATGGAGACGTCCCACTTTGTGCATTTTAGTATAATCACTGCCAAAGCGATGGAGGTGCTTCATGAATACCTTTTGTTTGCCCTCTTGAAAAGAATGCTTCCACCTGCGTAATCGTAGAATGTGCCGCTGGTGCGTAAATGAATAATGATTACATGACTTTCATGAACACGTATCCTGCATTTGGATCGATGGGTTTTACAGTTTTGTACGAATGACCTTTATCTGCCAATGTGCAGATACATAGTATCTATATATAATAATGGTTAAATTTGTTTAGCGCTTATTACTACGTTTCTAAATGCTTTTCATTGTAATTAAAAGTACCCCGGTGGATGGATTTGATTGCTCATCCACATTTGATAGTGCACATGCCACCTTAGGAATATTCCGGCTAGGCGCCATGTTACAAGAGCACACATGCCAATCCAACCACATAGCTTGCATCCTACTGGGTACCCATTTAACACCTGGGTGGAGAATCTATTTCTACTCAAGAGTTAAAACATCTGGACTTTGACACCTCTACCTATATTTTGTAAGATATCTGGCTTTTAAAAAAATAGATTCTTGTGCAACAACAACTCTGGTATTTTTCTCTTTACAGGCTCAATTATTCAAGCTTGGCAAGAGAAGTGACATCCTTCAATATGGTAAGTTGAAAGTTTTCTCAGGTATTTCTTGATAAACGATATACCTATTTTGAGAACAAACATGTACATGTATATGCACCTTCACATCAGATAACAACAAGTTTCACTTTCTTCCTAGAAGCCATATCTCTATTCATCTGAAAGTATTTATTTGGAGCTCTTACTTGATTAGTGCAAATATTCAAATAAAAAATCAAGCAGAAAAGATGCAAAATCCTCTGCTATTTTGTTGTTGTTCTTGTTGTAAGCAAAGTAATAAATATGATACAATCTGTTAGAAATTCAAGATTAAATCAGCCTTTAAAGAAGCTGAGCGAAGATTTCAAAAGGCTTTTAACCTTAATAATGTAGGTATCATTGCAAAGTTAATGTTACAATCTTTCTAATGGTTCATATTTAGTTATCAAAAATTGTTACAGAATTGACTTATCTGCTATTAAAAGTGGTGAAATTACTACCCGATTATTCCGCCCTCGATCGGCCCGCTATTGTGACGTACGATTTGTGACGTAGGAGGTTGGGCACATGAGCGCGAGAGTGCTCCCAAGAGCTCTCACACAACTCTCGTCTGCATGCATTATACGTATACAAACGCCACTCGAACGCTAAATATCTGATCAAAATGTCCGAGCTCGAAGAAGAGGTTTTACTCGATTTAGAATTCGAAGTTGATGAGCACAGCTCCACAACTAGTGACAGTGGTACTGATAGTGACGATGATGATGATGGGGGTGTAAGAGAGATGGAAAAAAGAGAACAATTCGGAGAAGACGGCGTCGATGCTGGTGAAAGTCCAGTAATATATCAGCACGAGCTGGCTGAGCTGCCAGCTGCCGCTCAGCTCCCCCGGCCCCGCTCAACTGGCGATCGATCTGTCATGCACCTTGTCACTGGGGTGACTGGGCGAGACATTTTCGAATTTGTCGGGATGTGTAGGGCTCTTTAGCAAATTTCACGGATAACAAAACAAAGACGATCAGATGTGAGGTTATATTTGGCGAAAATCAATTACAAATATGCACCATTCATAAAAAGAACTGCAGCTGCAGGACATAAACATGCAAAGGGAAGCTCGCGATTCAATCATCATAATGGTCTCCGTATATAATCAACAGCAATCACTATCACGCCAAGGGCAAGGCATGATGACCGAACAAATGCAAAATATCTCAGCAAATTACACAGAACGGAAGGGTATTTGGACAAATCGAATTGCACGATTCACCCCTCGTATTATATAACCTAAATTTGCTTAATATTATATGTAATTACATGATTTCTAGAGATTGTTATTCCACTTTCTGGTCAGGATATGAAGCATGCAAAGTATGCAAAATACCGCGCGCGAGCTGTGCGAGAGGCGAGCTTGAGGTCTAGAATTGCGATCGTGCCCAACCAGTGGCGTCATAATCGGCCTACTGCGCGAACAAACTGTTCAAGCCAGGAATAGAAGTTTGAGGAGGTTCTTGGAAAAAGCTTCTTACCGCGTTTCATTTATATTTACAAGACTTTAGAGCAGAATGTGTTTGTTCAAATTGGTCTACGCTATCCGGACATGCATAATTTGCCCATTTTTAGTGATTATGTGAAATTTCTTCGCCTAGCTTCTTTAAAGGCTAGAAGCTTAAAATGTGACAAATTTTAAGTTTTGAAAGATAGCCAATACATATTTCTTTTTAGAGTGAAACAGTACAGGTTAAACACTGTAGACATATGTTCTGTAGAAAGGTGGCCACTAACCATATGGTTAGCCTTCCGTCTTCATCTACAAATCAACTCTTGATGATCCTGCTTTAAAATCAAGTCACATCTCTGGATAGTGATGTTAAATTAAGGGTCGGTTCCCGGAGGATTCAGTTGTAAATATTGATTGTTACATGTTTGTAACTACCCGATTAAGAAATTTGAACACAAAGTTCACCTAACCACACAGACACAACTTAATTTAATTAAAGGGATCCGTTAACTTTGTCTCAGATTCTAAAACAAAATCCTAGATTTAGCTCATGCTGCAATGAGGCATTTCTTGATCATTTTGAAGCGCGATTTTTTTTAGGGCTTCAATATTACACCATATCATAGACACTGATAACACGTAGGTCCGTGCATCTCAGATTTAACAATGTTATGTGATGCCTTTAAGCTGTTATTTCTATTTTGTCTCCAGCTCCAGTTGTTTTGCGAGTGTCAATGGAGTGTGAGCTAAGCAGTCATAACAACACGCAGATAAGGAAGCTGTCTATGAAACTGGTGCAGAGACTAGGCCTCACTTTTCTTCCTTCCAGAGTCATGAAATGGAGGTTAGAATCTTTCCTTAATTTCAGTAGACAATTAAATTGGTGATTCCAACACCAAAGAGATTTTGAAAGATATTTGGAATCTTTCCAAAGCAAGGTTCAGGGTAATTGGAATCCAACAGGGGACAGAATAGCCATTATCCAGCAATCCTTGCGGATATTTACCAGAAATCATGGATAGAATACCAAATGTTCTTGTGTATATATATTTTCAAACAATAAGAATATTATGAGACTATCAGTAATGTGCTTCTTTTCTTTTTACAACCCAAACTTTCCAATTTCAAGTTGAATATTCGTTTGTACATAAACATTAGGAGATAAATGATGTTATGATGGCTCTATAGTTTGTCTGGTAGGTACCATCATGTATGAAAAAGATGTGCTCTTTTGAAGCCTGCATTGATTTTTAATGATGGCCACTATGTGTACAGATACCAAAGAGGGAGTCGATCTCTGGCTGAAAACCTGCAGCCTGCCTCAGCTCCTGCTGGCATAGCATCAAAAACCACAGTGACTAAGGAGGATGATTATGATGATGAGAACTATGACATTCCAGAGGAGACTGAAGATGTAATAGGTGAGTGACCTTTCTTTAAAAAAGTGACGTTTGTAATGTGCGATATCTTTCAAATCTGACACTACAGGATGTACTTGTAATTGTGGGCATACATATATAAAGTAGTCCAATGAAAAAGAAAGCATAACAAACACAATTTTACCATATTTCAGGACATTATTTTGCAATAATAGAATCTAAACATAATTCTCAACCTAAAAGCAAGGTTACATTTTGCTTAACATTCAGGTATGAATTGAAACATAGAGTAGATACAGTTATCAGTTAACTATTTTATGTATTATAGGTTATAGCCATGCAAGAGCTTGCAATAAATCCAAGAGATATGTACACCCTGTATGTATATCTATGTATGTATATGCACACCTTAAGCCTCGGTCACAAATGCCATTACGAACTGCTACGAACACCGTACAAACGATTTTCAGACAATGGAAATTCGGGAAGACAATGGAAAAATGGAGATTCGTAAGAACCTTTGTGACCGTAGCATTGTCCTTTTAGTTTGTGCTACTTATAAGTTTTATACATTTTAATTAATGTTAATTCTTAAACATGTATCTATCAATTATTCATATTAATGCATTGAAACATCTGGTATTGGCACTCTTTTTATAGATCAAATCAGATATTATCTTTTTGTTCCTTCTCTAGACTTTGTTGAATTTTCTGCTTTGTGAGACATTATGCATCATCACTTATGTAAGAATCCACCATTTAAATCTTCGTTTGCCAGATTGGTCAAAGTTCAGGTATAGTTTATTATAAAATGGCTCTAGTATTTTAAGCATCGTGATTGGTCAATATGCGTCACATGACATTGACAAATTTTTGATGCAAGCACGATTTTGCAGAAATGAGTGCAGAAAAAGTGCAACAAAAAGTTATATTGCACGGCGCGTACGTGACCATGGAGATCCAGTGCGCGCGCGTACGCGTAGTACTAGTACGCTCCCTCGAGTGCATTGTATAGGCTTTAGGCTACGCGTAGCTAATATTGTACGCTCCACCATGATCCCCAGCGCAGCGTACGCGTAGCTAGCTAATTAGCTCTAGCTAGCTAGAGCGGGGTATTTATTAGAAAGCAAATTTTTATTTTACTTTTGCCTTGGATTTAGACCCGTTTTGACTTTTGGATTTTATAATGAAGCCAGGAATTTCAGCTGTCTGATGTAGACTCGTCTCTAGACACCCTATGCATTTTATTTTTAATCAAACAATGAATCCCGTGGACTTTTCGGTAAGCCTGCAAGGTTTTACTTTTAGACCCTCATTTTAGTCTAGTAGAATCTACTACCAGATCTAGTAGTAGTAGAACCAACATAACTCTAGATCTAGATCGAACTCTCGTATACTTAAGATCTAAACTTTTGTTTGTTGCTGTTTGTGTCGCTATTTTATAAAACAAATAACGCACTTGACCCTGTTGTGCGAAACGTAAATGCAGTGTTCGCTCGGTTTCTTCAGATGGTTCGCACTGTCAACTCGCCGCAAGCGGCTCGTTGCACAGAGCGGCACCAATCTAAAGAAACCTCGCGCGTACTGCATTCACCGCTATTGCACTCTGGGCCGTGCGTTATTTGTATACTATTAACTTCAAACCTGTGGTTACTACATGATTCTTGTAGTGAGAGAAAACAACAATGCAAAATATATCCCATTTCCTGGTGTAATGTAGTATTTTCTTTTAATTTTCCAGTATCTGTGCCTACCAGGTGGTTTTTTCTACCGGTACTACTGTGCTTGGGTCTATCCTTATCTCCCTGCACTACTTTGTACAAACAATTTTTTTGTTTTTCTTCTCTCAGAACAACTTCTGACTGGATTGAAGGATAAAGATACAATAGTGAGGTGGTCAGCTGCTAAAGGGTAAGCATCTACTTCTATTTATCAGTGAATTTTACTTTCATTAAGGAATTCATGTGAACGTAGTTTTGATAAATTGGAGAGTAAGTATTTTAAATGGAAAATGTTTATCCTTCATTTCTAAAGAAGCATGGTTTAATGAATGTTAGCCATAGAAATTCATCCTGTTTGGCTGAAACTATTCTTCCAATAAATCTGTAGCCATTGTGTCACATCTCCTTGTAACTGTCTACAGACCAATTATATGAAGGGGTCATGTCTTGTCAGTGAAGGATCCATAGTATTCAGAAGCGATTCAGAGGTGAAGTAATTGTATAGGGTCATTGTGTATAACTCTGTTTGATTCTGTGTCTGTCAGGATTGGTCGTCTTACAGGGAGACTGCCCCAAGAGCTAGCAGATCAGGTAGTAGGATCAGCTTTAGAGTTAATCAGGTATGTCCACAGAGATTGTCACTTTTTCTTTCAGGGTTCCCACAGTATGGAAATAACCTGGAAAGTCATGGAAAAAGAAAGAAAACAAATCTCAAAAAGTCATGACAAGTCATGAATATTGATTGTGGGTGTGGGCTTTTTGTGGCTATGGAAGCCTTCCATGAAGTAATATATATATATATATATACCACTTTGTGGTATTCCTATGATGCTTGAATGCTGCAACCCATACCAAACTGGAACTTATCCGGTCATGGAAAAAAGCAAAAAATGGGACATTGAAAGTCATGGAAAGTCATGAAGTTGGTTTTCTTCTATACATCAAATGTGGCGTATCCTTTTTCCAAACTTTTGAAACAAAAAAGAAATGGTAATTGATCCATGATTTTGAACAATATTTGTAAACTACAGTCAAAGGGTCAGAAACCTAAAACCTAAAACTAACCTAATTTTCTTTTTCTTTCAGTAACATGCATGGAACATTATGACCCATCAACGATTCAATTTCACATATCCAATGAGCAATCAAGTTTAGGAGTTCTAAAAGGACATATCTATATGAACTATGTTAGGTAGCTTGATAGCGAAAAAGTAGTGGCAAAAAAATATCTGTTCAGAACGCAAAAAGGCCTAACAATGAGTAAAAAGTTGTAATTTACATATCTTAATGACATCTGTTGGTAATATGATATACCAGTAAGATAGAAGAGATATTTACTACCCCTGTTTTCTAGAACTAAGGTTCTATCACAAAGCTATAACATTAGCAATTGCAACAGTTATTTTTTTTGTTGTTTTGGACATGCCTTTTCATGCCACTGTTTTTGCAGTTTTAAGACTGATGCCTGCAAAAGGAATATACTTCATACTGTGAATGGACATTTGAAAGTATATCACAGATTAAATATCTTGTTTACATTTTGTGTGTGCATCCTAATGTAAACCAGCAAACAAAGAAATACATTTTGATTTCAGTATGCGAGAGTCCGATGGAGCGTGGCATGGTAGCTGTCTAGCCTTGGCTGAGCTTGGCAGGAGAGGGCTCCTTCTACCAGCTAGATTACCAGAAGGTAAGGAGGTTTTGATTATACCCTATGCATACAGTATCATCTCAGGTGAAATGCCATTTGGTCTATAACCAGTTCGTTTACTACCGAATTTGGTCCACTCCCATATGGTCTACACCCAGCCCGTCTACTATCCTCATGGTCTAATAATCAATTTGTCAACTTATCATTTGGTCTAATGACCATGTAGGCTAATGGCCATTTGGTCTAATTTCTATTTGGTCTCATCTCCAATAAATTTATACCCATTTGGTCTAATAACCAGTTAGTCTAATTCCCAGTTTGTATATGTTTGAAATAAATCAAATGGATGATAATGTGGTGTTATTCTCCCTGGGTAGCCTAATCAGTATTAATTATCATACCTCAGGATTACCAGGTACCTCATTTATATGCCTGGGTAGAGAGGGGCAAATGTGGGTTGACCACCTTGCCCAAGGATGTAAGCTCCAAGTAAGGATTGAACCCAGGACCTTTCATAAGAGAGCCAAGACCCTTCATCAATGTCCCAAAGATAGCAAAGAGGAATTAACCGGGGTTTATTCTCAGACAGGGCCCTGTCTTATAAACACAGTTGTCATTAATCACAACTTACTTGCAATTGATATCAGTCGCAAGTATGTGAATAAGGGATAGGAGACTGTAAACTTGTTTTTGAATAAATCAGACTTGTGATTGATTCGGATCAATCGCAACTGTTTTTAAGATGGGGGCCTGGGAACTATCAGTAATAGATTTACAAGAAAGGAGAGATATCTCCTTGACCTCATCATTGAATCAACATCCTTCTGTTTCTGAGCTGACACTGCCATGCAGACTTTGCATACTCCCTACCATTATTTTCATCAAGGTTCCCTTTGCTCTCTCTCTCTCCCATCCTACAGTCATCCCTGTTGTAAGGAAAGCTCTCGCCTATGATGTCAAGAAAGGGTCTTTCAGTGTAGGTAAGTTGGTGCTATAGACATACACACGTGTTTGTGATTTGCTTACAGGAAATATGTATTTTTGTACCATTTAAACAGATAGGATTTTGTGAAATTTCATAGTATCATAAAACACATAGGATTGTAAATGCAGATATATTTATATATTTGGATTGGCTTGAAGGTAAAGTGTAACATATGAGCTTTGAGCATTTATGTAGTCCATATACAAGTACATTGTACAGTATCGTAATAGGAAACAAATGTACTTTTTGCACACAAATGAAAAAGCCAATGTCCTTTTGTAATCATAGTCCTGTTTGTTTTTAATTTTGATTCAAAGTTGAAGGGGGGGGGGGGGAATACATATGGTCATTTTCACGGTAAAGGGTGTAACTTTGAAATTTGGACATTTTTTTCTCTAGTGATCTCATAAATCTACAGAATTCAAAGATATTTTGGCATATGAGTAACCTACTTGGGTGCTACCTTGGGTAGCATAAACTTCTTCAGGGATTACTTCGTTAAATTTTGGCAGGCAAATAAGTACCCTAAATGTGACCCTTTTGATGTACACAAAATACATAGACATTTTTGTAAAGCCCTGCATTTTTTTCAGGAACAGCGAGGATTGTTTTTGTTATGCAGAATGTGAAGTTAGATGTTCAATAAAAAGTGCCAAAGAAGTTGTAACTGTAACTGCTCCTCTATTTTTGAGAACAGAGAGTTGTTATTTGTCGTTTCGGAGACTTCATTTTCCGTTAACAATAGTTAACAAACTTCATAGCAAGAGCTCTGGTTTGAAAAGTGCTTTCTACCATTTCATTTGTTCTTGATATAACACTTGATATCTATACTTCCAACTAATGACAAAATTTGTCTGATCATGTTGCTTGTAAGAATTTTTTTAAAGCTTGACTGAGTCGCGCCATTTTTCCGTTAGCTGAATTGAAGCCTCCGAAACAAACTATTCAGACAGCTTGTACAAATATGAATATAGGAACTTATCCAATCATTATATCAAAATGTAGCATTAGGACCCCTAAATCACTTGTCAAAAAATAGCTGAGATATTCCCCACTGTTAAAAAATAACAGACAATACAAACTTTCCGTTAGCACTTGAAGCCTCCGAAACACTTGAAGCCTCCGAAACAGCAAAAAGATTATTTTTCATTTTTTAAATACCAAGACCGATGTGTTTCATGTTAAATCTGCATGGCAATCATAGGTTAGGATGTGCAGGCTCCCTTGAAGTTGAAAGTAAATAGATATCCAGTTAATTTTTTTCAAGATTTACTAATAACCAAAAAAACTTGTTTCGGAGGCTTCAAACTGTAGTTAACACCATATTTTTGGCTATTGTGGTTTTATAGATTGGGGATTGTTTACAGTTTTCCTATTGAATGTTTGGTTTTGGTCTATTAAAGGACAGGAATGTGTTAGATGTTATTGGCTTTTTATATTTTTAATGATTTACAAATAGTCAGTATTTCAGAAAGAAATTTTACACCAGTACTAGGAGTATTCACCTGTTTCAAACCTTGATAATTTAAGAATCATTCACCAAATAATAAAAAAGTTTATACATATAAATCTTCCAAGCTTTATGAATATTTTAATATAAAAACTATTAAAATGAATCACTATATTTTCCCAAATTATAAGACATCCATAATATTTATCCAATTTGTTTCGGAGGCTTCATTTAGTGTTAACAACATGTATCATGGTCTTTGCCAACCCCTTAGTATCAAATGGCATAGGCCATGCCATCCAAAGACCATTTGTAACAGTAGGAGAGAAATTTGGTGGGCAAAGAACCCTCTAGAAATGTTAGGGAAGCAGTGTGTACAACCCCTTTTAAGACAATGGAATAATAATAATAATATGTGGTTCTTGTGTAGCACATATTGAACGTCTCTATGCGCTTCCAAATTTGGAAATTATTACCCCGGCTTTAGCATGGCTTCCATTACGGCGCTTAAGCATTTCAAGGAATTAATTCCTGCCAGGTACCCAATTTACCTCGCCTGGGTCGAGTGTGGCAAATGTAGATTAGTGTCTTGCCAAAGGACATTAGTGCCGCGGCAGGACTCGAACTGCGGACCTTGTCCACGACAATAGACCATGAAGATCATGAAGATATTGACAAGGTTACAGCAACATGTGCTAGCAACATCTGATACTAGATAGCATCTCTTCCAGACAGGCATGAACACTACAGACAGTTCTCTCATTTCCTTACTGTTATCCACAAGAATATAGAGGTAAGAACTGTATATTTTGTCCTTAAATTACTTAACTTGTACTTTTTTTTTATGGGTCATTGTAATGGAACTGATGTGTGAAAGTTTTTGAAGTTTAGATTTGTCACTAAAAATATAGTAAGGCCTAGTTACGATCTGTATTGTACATTGTACATGTACCTTTATCATACTCAATGTTTGTGGTTTTAAAGGTCGGTGACATCCAAATATAGTCTGATTCCTGTTGATGTGCAGCCTAGAAAAATGCTCCAAATCTCATTCATCTTGTGACATCATCTGTAAATCATTAGTGAGCTCACAAGAGACAGTGGTATGTATAATAGCTTAACCAGAGCTGATCACCTGTTTACAATAGACCATACAATACCAACATATGCGTTGCTATGTCAGAAGTGGTGTAGCATCACCAGGAAAAGAAAGGTAACGTGGAGGTATTTGTGAGCATGTGCTGAGCTGGAGAAAGTTACATAACAATTTCTCTTGTTAGCTCACTAATGATTAACAGATAGATGAATGAAATCTGGAGCATTTATTTAGGGTGGAGCTTAGCAGGTCTGAGAAAATTATTGTAAAATATTTAAAAATCTATGAAATATATTTATAACAAATTATGAGTTGTATGCAGCCCTGCACATAAACATGAATCAACTTATATTTGGATGTCACCTGACCTTTAAGGTTTGCCTCAGTACCAAATGTTTAAATTAGACTCCTGATATACATGTGTGTACATAAACAGGTCTATGGCTATGCACAATGGTAAACCAGTAATAAGGAATGAAATCCTTGTACAAATTACAATTTTGAACAGGTTATTCCTGCAAATCATGGTCAAAACAGATAAAAACAAGCCTGTCATTAATTAGTACTTAAAGGTTTGTGTAATGTACACATTAAGCATTCTTAGTGATGGTGCCCGTATAGACTACTAAACTTATTCTTAAACACATGGATAAATAATAAATTATCATGTAAGGCACAAACAAAATGATTGTTTTTTAGTGTCCAAGCTCAGATATATGTATTAACATTGTTCTGTGCAGTACTAACTGCTAATTTCCTATTTTCTTCTCCAATTGCAGGATCAATGTGAGCGATTATGTGGCCATATATTTTGATGCACCTTCATCTAGCAGCAGGACTACAAATGGGTGGTTTTCATGGCTCTCGTAAGTATTACCCATGTTAGATCATGGATTATTAAAAAAACATAATTAACAGGATCAACTTTCTTTATTTGAGAAATACATAGACAATAAGACCTTTCTAAAATATATATGAGCAGATGTTGTGGTACTGAACAAAGTTAACAGGGTGAATGAAATCAAATAAGGGACTGTGAGATATTTCAAGGAAGTGAAATGGATTCTGAAAGCTGTTTTTCTGTGTTTTAATGAAAGTTTGTATTTGCTATATATTCTTATTTTGCTACTAGGTAAAAGCTGTGATTGATGACAATGTCAAAGTCAAATTCATGCGCAGGAACAGCAATGGTCTGTATGAATTTACAGAGGACTGTGAAGCCCATCAGCCTATAAAAGATGTCCATGTAATACAGAAGATGACTTTACCAACCAGGACCCCTACCCCAGCCGGCAGAGCTTACCTTTATAATTTTTAAGAAGGAGAACTGGACATGTTGGCAGATAAATTTCTTTGAAATAAGAAGTAGAACACAATTGTGTTCCAGGACAAAAACCTGTAAATACTTACTATGCTATTGGTTTCAAAAATATGAATGTCAGTGTAAATGTTATAACACATAACAAACAAGTTTGTGGAAGCCACTGTGCGGAAATTTAATTCTTTGCACTAAGAATAAATGATGACAAAGACGCAAGTGAAGGGTAATGATACATTGCTATGAATTAACATAAATGGTTTCTATGTGAACAATTATTTTAAGTACTTTACTTTCAGTTCAACATTTTATCGAATCTTCAAAAGTAAGGTTAAATTTCGCTTTGTATATTGCCTTTGTAGTTGACAATATAGTGTGTTAACATGTTTGAAGCCTCCGAAACACTACTTTGAACTGATCCTATACATGTATATGTTTCCTGAATGTTTCAACTTTGATATGAGAAAAGTGATTTCCTTGGAAATTACATACTTGACAATATATTTCCCTGAGTATCAGCACAGATTTGAAATCCTCATGGATGCTATTAAGTGACTTTGCAATGTTTGCGTACTGAACAAAAAACTCATCGTATTAAGTAAAGATAATTTGTAACATACATGTACCGTACTTTATATTAACAAGTATTTTTACTCTGTAAACAAATGTTTTAGGTGTTATATTAGTAATTTAACATATCATTAACAGTTTAAGTTGAATTTTTCTTAATATGTTACCTAAGTAATGGACAACATTTTATGTTAACACGATTGAAGCCTCCGAAACAGGCATTTTGTTAACCTGAAGCCTCCGAAACACACACATGAGAAATTTTCAACTTCCTCATTTGAAATGCGATTTCTTTGGAATTTGCATGGTAATTAGCCTTCACTGAATGGTATTTGTATAATAATTTGTATTTTGCTCCCCCTCTTGGAACATAGGTAAATTTGAAAAATTAAATGTCAAAGTCATATTTTATCTTGAATTTGACAAACGCATTGAATTTTTTTAAAGACCAAATAAGTTTGACCAAAAAAGCTTTATAAGCCTTTAAGTACATTAGAATAGCAAATGAAAAATTGCAATTGAATTATGTTTGGAGAACAAATGTTGTCATTTAAGTTGATAGAATTAAAATGGTGTTTTTGTTCAAATTTATCATATTTGTCACAGTTGCTCATTATTTTTCCAGGTTTCTCATGTAGTTTAAGCTCCAGAACCAAAAAAAATCCATAATTTAGACACTTATAGTACTAATTTTAGTAGAAATGATTATGAAAACATATTTTGAAATTTTGACCCTGTTTGAGAAAAGTTACACCCTTTACTGTGAAAATGACCATATATATGCCTTTAAAAAAAGCAAATGACGATATTTGGTAGCTTTTGTGATAATTTCAATTGCTTGTGTGTGTGTCTCCCTTTCTTCCTAGGTGCCATGTGAGGGATTCAGCTTGCTACATGTATGTCTGCTGGCCCTTTGCTAGGGTGTATGACCCTGATGTCATCACACCATACGTCAATGAGATTGCTGCAGCTCTTCCTAGTTTAACTCCTTTGTCTCTTTCTCTCTCTGTCTCTGTAGGTGCCCATGTGAGGGATTCAGCTTGCTATGTATGCTGGTCCTTTGCAAGAGCATATGACCTTGACGTCATCACACCATACGTCAATGAGATTGCTGCTGCTCTTCCTAGTTTAACTCCTTTGTCTCTTTCTCTCTCTGTCTCTGTAGGTGCCCATGTGAGGGATTCAGCTTGCTATGTATGCTGGTCCTTTGCAAGAGCATATGACCCTGACGTCATCACACCATACGTCAATGAGATTGCTGCTGCTCTTTCTAGTTTAACTCTTTTGTCTCCTTCTCTCTCTCTCTGTCTCTGTAGGTGCCCATGTGAGGGATTCAGCTTGCTATGTCTGCTGGTCCTTTGCTAGAGCATATGACCCTGATGTCATCACACCATACGTCAATGAGATTGCTGCTGCTTTGCTCATCACAACTGTCTTTGATCGAGAAGTCAACTGCCGGAGAGCAGCATCAGTAAGATGGAGATTTAAAAAAAAAAAAGGATTCATGCATGTCAAAACATACTGATCATGATATGTTTTGATGTTTTGATGTTTATTATGAGGGGAATGGTTCCTTTGAAGAGAAAAACAAGTTCTTTACTTTTTGTTTACATTCATCTGCAGAAACTTATTGGCAGTGTTTCTTGATGACATGGTATTTACAAAATGATTCCAAATTTGAGATTTCTTAATCTAATGATTGAATTTAAATCTGTATTTGAATAATTTATTTGATTATTTGCCAAAATTTCTCCAAACTTAAATACCTGTTTCTGATATTTCTGCTTATCTAGAAAAGAAACTTTTACAAAGGTATGCTTTTCTTTCAAACATGTTGAAAAATGTATGAACTAGTTATAAATGGATGAACTAGTTATAAAATGTATGAACTAGTTATAAATGGATGAACTACATGTAGTTATAAAATATATCAACTAGTTAAAAAATGTATGAACTAGTTATATGATTTATGAACTAGTTATACAATCTTTTCTTCCACTAGGCTGCATTCCAGGAGAATGTTGGACGGCAAGGAACGTTTCCTCATGGTATCGACATTGTCACAACAGCAGACTACTTTGCAGTTGGAAACCGCACCAATACATACCTCAATATCAGGTACGGTAATGACAGCAATAACATCAAGAACACTTTCAATCAACTTGAAATAATACAAAAAGAAGCTGTTTTAGCAATATGAAAATTTACATTTATTTAAGGATGCCAGTTTTCAGGCAATAGCCTGAATTCAGGCACTGGCAAGTTATTTTCAGACCATAGTTTAGGCTTTTTATGTGTTTACAAAATAGCTCTCTCTAGGTGATTTTCAGGCTCTCTGATCGCTTCTAACTGGCATCCCTGTTTATTTCATGAATTTGTGTAAAAACATACTTATTCTTTTATGGGAGCCCTTTCAGAATTTACTGTGGTAAATGAGATTTTCCTGCGATGAAGTCTCTTTTAATTCCATTTTTTTGTTTTGTTTCTAAATCAAAACTCTTTAAAAAGTTTTTCAGACCTCTTTTAAAGATTTCTAAAGCAACACCACTCATCACTTCCATGAATCTTGTTTCTTCTTCTGGTTTCAATGTTAAAAAACGAGTGGTTGATTTGGGCCTAAATCTATTTTAATGAGGTGCTAATTTTTTGTTTTGTTTTCCTTCTTTTCTTCTTACAGTTCATATCTAGCAGATTTTGAGGAATACACCTTGCCTCTTATTGATCATCTGTACCAAGTCAAGGTCGGGCATTGGGACGGGTAAGTTTACAGTTCATTTGAATATTGGCTAGAGGAATTAAATCAAAGAGATAATTAAGTATCGTAAAGCCGAATCCCCCTGAGACCAACTGGAAATATATTGGGATTGGTCGGACATTGGGATATATAAGTAATTAATCTTTTTTAAAGACACTTTTGGAGACACTCATAGAGATGATTGAGTGTCGTAAAGTTCAAAGTTTAGTCCACAGTTTAAAGTTTATCCACTCGATAATAAAAAAGAAACCAGGTTCTCTGTAGACCATATATCGCCAGCCATAGTGTTCAGAGAGAAAGTCTATGGTAATGATCTTACAGGATTATTAGTTCTATTGAAGGTTCCGCTATAATCCTGCTATTTACTGGAGTCTACTTAGAAGGTGAATGTCCCAGTTCAGAGAAGTAAAACATGACACAAAGGATAGTATAGTGGGACTGTAAAATGTTTCTTGATGGCAGCGCCAGATCCAGACGATTCCCAAAAGCTGCTAATATTCAGGGAAGATGCCATCAAAGTTTATCCAGGCAATGAAAACGAATGTTGAAGAATTGCTACATATTCACAGAAAGGGAAATTCAGTTTTCTGACTGACCATTCCACCTGACTAACTTCTGGAGGCAGTGCAGAGGCACACAGAGGCAGATCAGGCCTGATAATTACTGTACCCAATTTAAATTGGCCAGCCGGTTCTAGTAGTTAGCATTTGTGAGTGAGAGAAGTCAGGGGTCCATGGGTTAAACCTTTTTACATGGTTATGATTAATGAGTCATCTATATGAGCAGTATTCCCCATTCTCACAGCTCTTTTGAATATAATGTCAGCTATCAGTGTTCTACATTGCTAATGGTGCGTTAAGGAATTCCTAATGTTTGCTTTGAAAGGTTGGCAGGTATAGTTGATATCAATTTGCCCATTTTTATTTTTCACCACCACAGTGCAATACGTGAACTGACCTCACAAGCATTACATGAACTCACCAAGAAGGCACCTGAGTACATGGCAAAAACAGGTTAGTGTCAAAGGTAGCAAGACGGTTCTTGTGGAAGTGAATGTGAAAAGTGGCTGCTGTCAGTAATGAACATAAAGTAATTGAAAATGTTTTTTGAACAGCCGATGTTGAAGTTGAATTGTTCAGATAGTTTAGAAATGCATCATTTTCTTCAAATCCTTGATGTGATGTCAGATTCTCTTTCCATTTTTATTTTCGAAACAAAATACAACAAACATGTTCCTAATTCCTTTTGTAGTTACGAACTTTTAATTTAATTACTCATTACTATACAAGCATTGCTTTTTAGTGGACCCTCTGTTTACAATATTTATTCCTAAATTATTGTAAATGTTTATAATTGATTTGTAATGTTTTGTTGGAAACATAAATAAATTGAATTGAATTGGATTCATTAAAAAAGACCCCAACTCTCCCTCATGAAAAGCCCTCATCAGTGTAACATATAATTGTTTCAACCATCACTTAACCGACTTGATAGATTTTACATGTCATTCACTTTTAATTTAAGATCTTGCTGATTATCATGCAAAGCAAAACTATTTCAAAATTGAGCTTGTTCATTCAAGCACTAGTAAGACATGTTACTTCTCTTCATGACAGTATTGCCTGACTTGATACCCAAGGCTACTGGCATTGATCTCAACACCAGACACGGTTCACTTCTCGCTGTAGCTGAAGTGACACACGCTCTCTATGAATACGCTGAAGCGGAGTCAAGGTGAGAAAAGTGATTTAATTATCAGGATTTCGTATTTGAATTCTGAACTGTGACGTTGACTGCTAGATGGAGATGGAATATTGCAGTATAAGATGTTAGCAACAGCAACCGTTATTTACATTGTTTTTGGAGAGAAGGAAAATGCATTAAAGGTACTATGTCCCATTTGCAGGCCAAAAAATGAAAAGATTAAATTCCAACGGCATTTGAAAGTAGATACTAAATTTAGTGGGAAAATAAAGACTATTAGTTGTCGAATCGACTTAAGAGCTACAGAGCCAGTAAGTAATAGTCTAATTTTCAGACGATTGTACCGAATGGTCGTACGTTTTATGCTGCGCAGAGATTCAATCAGTTTAATTTTGGCCATTACAAGAAATGGGTTATTGATTAGACAAATGCTCATGTACCCTTTACAGCTCATTTTATGTATGGTACCAAAGAAGAAAAAAAGCCAGTCAGTCACCCAATAGTGTCTGACAGTGAAGTCTAGGCTGTCTAGCAAGTAAACAGGTTTCCTTGCATAATTTGAATATTAGGACACTGCTAACGTTTAAATTTTACAGATAGGACATACATGACATATTCATAATTCATAAGAATGATGTACATTTAGTCTACCTACCTTGAATACTTACATATTGTAGATCTGTTTATACAAAACCGTCTGTAAACCTGTCCTATCAATAACTGGTATTTACCCCTAATATATTCTATTCTCTTTTTCTCCCATTCAGGTCTTTGGTGGACATCATAGGTTCTTCAAGTGTGGAAGGATTAAAAGCAATTACAAAAAAGGTAACTTATCATTACCCCTGAGGTACTATTTTTTACTCTTTGTTTATATTTGTGATTATTTGCGAGGGAGCCCTTTTCAGTCTCAACTATGAATGTTGTCCTTGTAATTGCTCAAGCTTTTATTGTTTCCATATGCACACCAAGAAAAGTAACTACCCAGAGAATACACACTGGCATAGGAAAGTAAGAAGACAAATGTGAAATGGTTATTGGGTTCAGAAAACAAAGTTCACGTGCAGCTTTGGTCGGCCATTGATGTAAAAGTGATTGTGCTTATTCCATAAAATTAAGGCTGATATAAATCCTAGTTAAAGTAAACAGTGCACTTATATTTTCCCTTTCAAGTATTAAGGTGCCCTCTGGAAAGCACATTTATTTAAGTCCTTATTTCTCCTTGTGTTTTCCATGATATAGATGGAGGAAGGAAGGATGTTCAGAGGTATGACAGGTGAAATCCTGCGTCCTGCTGTCTGTACCCTCATTGGCAAACTCTCCCTGTCAAAGTTACCTTTCCATGGAGATGCCATTATCGGTAAGTTTCACTTCAAGGGACTTTCCCCAAAGTTTTTTCACTCATGTGTGATTTCTATTATCTATGATAGAGGAGGTGGACAATTCACTGTCCACTTGACTGTCCATTTGATTGTCTGGTAGATTTATCAACTAGTAATCTTTGAGAAGTTGATAACTTAAGTGAATGTTTGCTGAGTATTGATGCTTTCATTTTATACTGTTTATGCTTGCAGACTTATTAAAAAATGAACAAAAACCAACAACATTGAAATTGTGGAAAAAAAATGGTATAAAAAAGGAAAGTACTCAGATATATTGATTTGACTACTTGTTGGATTTGGAACAATGGCAAACATTATTTAACGATATTGTGATGAGATTACCAGAGACTGAGAGGTACCGTATGCATATTATGTCTGTAGCAACAGGAAGGTTATTCTGCAACATTTATCAAATGCTTCAAATCTTCATTACATTAAAGTAAATCGCTTATTATGGAAAGGTCAAACAAATTTGAAGTTATCCCTCTGTATTTTCTTTTTGATTGCTTGTTGAATCCAGACCAGTGGCAGACGTTGCTAGACGACAATATTGTGAGGTTACAGAGGACTGAGAGAGATATCCACAGTAAATCAGTAGCAGCAGAGAGGATGCTATGTCAGGAGTACTACCAGGATGCCAATGGTCAGACAATGCCTGGTATCCAAGGTAACAGCTTCATCTGGCCTGTGTTGATATGTCTGTCCATCAGTGGCGTAGTGTGGGTCCAGCAAAGGAGGGGGGGGGGGGGGGGCTTGCTGTACTAGTTGAATGATGTAAGATTTGTGTTGTGTCATCTTCTTACATCCCCTTTTCTATCTTTCATTATTTTTTTGTTTTTCTTTTAATTTTTGTACCATTCAGTGGGGCACAGTCTTTGGACCCCCAACAGTGGTCAGTAGAGTAGCAAAATCAAGGGGAAAAATCTGTAATTTCCATTTCCCTTTTTCTTGCTATTCTCAAAACATTGATGTATATGCAATTGACACAACCCCTCTCAGCAATATTTAGATTGCGCTAACAAGATACATTGCCTTTATTATTGTCATCATGATCTTCATTATCGTCATCATTGTTCATTGTTATTTGTTGCAATGCAAAGTATCAGCTTAGTGAATTTTAGAATGTACATGTACATTGTGTCTTTGAGCCCAAATGAGGAACCGCTATAAAATGTGTCTTGAAAGTTCTCTGTTTTGTTTTGTTTTCTGACAGATAAAGTGATAGACCTGTACATCAAAGGTTTGGAGGACCCTAATGAGATGGGTAGGATGGGAGCAGCCTTGGTCCTTGGTGAACTCCCAAGGTTCATGGTCAGAGGAAAGCTGCATCAGGTAAGAATTAGAGAAGAAATCTTTAATATACTGTCCTTGTCAGGGTCTAGTAAATCATCATACATATGCACTACATTATAGTAAATATCTACCAAAAAATAAATCAACTGTAGTTGTAGAAATCTAATAAATATTGCCGTTACTCACACCACTATTCAAACGTCAATTGTCAAAGGAACATCTCATGAGGTTGAGCCAAGTGTTGACAATGACCTTGTTTTGTCATTCACCATGTCTTTAGATCCTTGAAGGTCTCATCAAGTGTTGATCATGACCTTGTATTGTCATTCACCATGTCTTTAGATCCTTGAAGGTCTTATCAAGTGTTGATCATGACCTTGTATTGTCATTCACCATGTCTTTAGATCCTTGAAGGTCTTATCAAAGCCAGTATCTCAACCAAAGATGTTGATGCTATCCATGCAGAGTCCAGGAGAGATGCCATCCGTTCCATTGCCAGGTAAGCTCCTTGGAGATAATTCCTTTTCCATCTCCCAGGAAGTGCTCAAAGCGCTTACAAAGTAGAATTATTACCCTTACTTTAGCCTAGCTGCCCTAAGGCGCCAAAAGCATTCAATGAGTAAATCCTTACCGGGTACCCATTAAGTACACTTGGATGGAGAGTGGCAAAAGTAGATTAAGGTCTTGCAAAAGGACATGGGGGACCAACAGGCACCTATTGGGGAAGTTTCTATATAGAGGGAGCAAGTAGCTACTAGTAGGAAAGTGTGGCTTTAACTCATATCCTGCCATGAGACTGCTAGTGCGCTATTGTTATAGTGCTCTGTGCACGCGAGCGCGCTACCGTTTGACTGCTTTGTGCACGCTAGCAAGCATATGTAATAACAGTCATTGTTCATGCCCATTGCACCGTGCTGAGTGCTTTTACAGCGCTATTGAAAGAACCATCGCGTGCATCAGATTATCGGCTTTGTATTACGCGTCTTTGTATACAACAGTCAGTTTGGATTTTCTTGAGTAATTCAGCGATTTGTTTTTTGTAAAGATTTAAATAACACGCACTTGAACCAACCTTAAAATTAACTTGGCACACAGGAGATTAGCACTGTGGCACTGGGTGCATTGTATGGGTGGCAGCTTAAGAGTTAAAGACTTTCACCTGATTAAAATTGATCGCAATATGATGTCCATTTCAAATGTGTCGTGAAGAGATAAGGGATTGTAAATTTGTGATTGATTGGAGGACATGCAATCAGTTCAGGGCCCTGTTTCAAAAAACATTTGATCATTAACAACTGGCACATATCTACCGGTATGACAAATCTGCTCATAGCCAATTAAACCTAAGGATTTCAGTAGCTTATAACAACTATCATATCTTGTTATTGATAAGTTGTTTAATGAAACAGATCATCAAAAGCAACTACCGTATTTGCTGACGATAAGGCCGCACCGCCGCATAGGCCGCACCCCCAACTTTGACATTTCAAAGTGGAAAAAAAAAAAAAAAAAAGGAAAACAAAACGAACGGACAGAACAAAATAATCATAATTTTCTCGAAAACACTATTTTTTTTTTACAAACTGATACCAAATTCATCCATTTTCTTATAATTTACCAGAAGTTTAGCTAAAAAAGTGATCGCAGGCAGATTTGGTGTCCGATATACCCCTACCACAATGTACGGTGTAATACGAAACTGCATGAAATTGGAAAACAAAATGGCGACTTCGGATGGATGCTCGCGGTAGCTCTAGTTAGACTGTCCATTCCTTTACCTTTGCAATGCATTGGCACGACCTTAGATGAAGATCTATCGGCAAATGTTGTGTTAGGACTTTTATTTTCGTCTTCATGTCAACAATGCAAGATAAAATTGTCGGTAAGATGTTTAGAAATGTCCTGTACCATAGTGGTAGATCTATTGTTATTTTACCGTTTCTAGTCCCATACGTGCAAATTCGTGTTGGTTTTGACTTTTTTTTTTTTTTTTTTACACTTTCTGATATTTTGTCTTCCCAAAATACTGCGGCCTTTACACCGGCAAATACTGTACTTCTTTCATAAGTCAGTGCCCATGAGTAAAAAAATAAATTAATATGGTTTTGTGACAATATAGAAACATTTGAACTTCTTTATCCTCTTTATATAGTACCTCCAATGATTTATTTTTCTTCAGGTTATTTAACACAGTTGACATCAATCCAGCTGGAAATCCCCATGAAGAAGTGTGTGAGTCCAACCTTCCATCCATATACAACTGTTTGCTCCAATCATTGACGGACTATACCACTGACAGCAGGGGTGATGTGGGTGCATGGTAAGCACTGTACTTCATTGTCTGAAAATGTAGTATTTTACAACTGTCATGTCCATGTACAGTTTTGGTTGTACAAGAACTAGGGTATGTGCTGAAGGTGAATGATAGCTATTATGTCTTTTGAGAGCTATAGAAAGCCAGTATCAACTCCTAGTTTATCAAAGGGTTAATGCTTGCATGTCTTTCACCTGACAGTTTTATTACAATGAAAAAATAAATAGAAATTGCACAACTTGCTTTCTATTTGAGTGGAATTTTCATTTTTTGTTAATCCACGCTCTACAAATTTTATGTGTGCTGTTACAAGAAAGCTTGATGTTCTGGTAGTATTTTCTTCTATAAGTGAACATTTCGGTCTATTTGCAGTTTAATTATTTTGTCATGTTTTTATAATACCTGTGAAGTAGACAATTGCAATTGATCTATACCGCCTTGCACAAAATGATGATATGTCACCTTGTAGTGCGTGATGATTTTTAATGCAGTGAATTCAATTGCAGTACAAAAAATGAGAGTGTACTAGTTTCTCCTTTGATCTTCACCAGGGTACGTGAAGCAGGCATGAAGAGTCTTTATGATGTCACCAGTCTACTGAGTAAGAATCAACCAACTATGCTCACACCAGATATGTAAGTCTTCACAATTAGAGAAATGTTTGAAGTGTGAACCCTCCCCTCCAGTCAAATTGAGAAGTACATGTGGCATACCTCTTTTGTGGGTTGGTCGTAAATGCCCCTTCTATCAGTAGCTTTTGAAGTTTCTTTCGTTTTGTGGGGAAATGTATGTACTCAGCTACTGCCAACACTAACTGTTTAACATATTTTATTGTAGATGGGATATAAATTCTTTTCTAATTAGAATATCTGAAAGCAATTTTGTTATAAGGAAAACTTAATCAAAACAAAAAGTGTATTATTTGTTCATTTTTTTGTTTATAAGGCAAACAAATAAACCCAACATATGTCCATAATTGTGTGTGTTGCAATTGATCTCCAAGCTGTGAGAAGATAACCAGGATAGATGGACATGATATTGCTTCATTATAGTCTATAATTCTACATCTATATTACATTTAGTGCCATGTTTGCAATACCATTTGCTGGATACATGCATATAATTTACACAAAATCTCATTTTAATTACTTGTTATAAAATTTAATTTCTTCAGAGGGGAATCTATAATTTCCTTTTAAGATTTTCTGCAGTAAGGTTGCTATGCCTATATCTGTAGTGAGGCAAAGATATGACAGAGGAAGAATTTTCATTGTCCCTTTTCAGCCACCATATTGTTCATTTTGATGACAGAATTTTTTGTTTGTAATTTGAGAAGTTTAATATCTTCTTTCCACCCTTTCTCTGTCTCTCTATCTTATTCTCTCTCTGTCTGACTTTCTCTGCCTCTCTCTCTCTCTCTCTCTCTCTCACACACCAACACACACACCCTAACTCTCTTGGACCAGAATCTGCAAGGTAGTCCAGTGCCTGGCCCAGCAAGCCTCAGAGAAGATTGACAGGACCAGGCTCTGCGCTGGGGAAGCTTTCCTAGGTCTACTCCACCAGTCTGACCCTGTCATTCCACACATACCAGATAGGGAGGAGCTCATCAAGGTCTTCCCAAAGTAAGTTAAACCTCAACAGCAATTTGAATGTAAGCCCCTTTTTCTTTAATTTTAAATGAATAGATACATAGTAGCGATATTAGTCTGTCATCTATTCTACTCTTAGGAAGAGTACGCAGTAAATGCCAGATGTGTTTACACTGCTCTGTACCTAGGGCCATGAGCATCCCTTGACGGTGTGTGCACTCCATAAGTTTACAATATTATTCAATACTCACCAGCTGTGAAGCTTCTTCTCCTTGAGTGGAATGTTAATCAAAGGAGAGATAATTTATATGGCTGACACGGCACATAAATTTCAATGACATACTATTCAAGTTCTACTAAGGACATGCAACATGCGTTTACTTGAGTAGTTTGAGAGGAGAAATGTTATTAAAATTTCATTTGACTACAGTAAACACAATAAGCTGTTGTGTGAATTTGTGTGCATGCCTGTGTTCATACCTCTCATTGTATGTACATGTGAAAATGTGAATTTGAAATTTGCACATGATAACATGACAATACAGCATGACGAACAGTACCATGTGTAAAAACACTTTTCTCTTTAGGCAATGCTGATGCAAGATAAATAGCTCGCCGAAATAGTTTAAACAAGTTTCAATGATAATGTTAAGACATTTGAAGTATTAACAAACTTAGCTCAAGAACACTTAAAGAGAAGGTTGAGTTCTGGGAAGAGGTGAAAAATAATTTGTGAGCATTACTCATTCTTATTATGAAAGTGTGGAAGAACATCAGATAAGACATGTTCCCTGAAAAGTATGGCTCTTCAAATGCCTTCATATTCTAAATATGCATGTAACATCGTCAAAATTGTGGGGGCCGGCTTTTTACGCCACGTGTTCGTGTAGTCCCATATACATCTTTCTGTGTACAGTGTTTGTAACTTTACCAAGACTTGGCCAAATTTCTTATCATTTTGATGATTCCAGAACCTTGCAATACACACAAATTCTTATATGCTAGATGATCAACCTTTTCTGGTCGGTTCCACACCGTTTCTTTCACAATGCAATCGCATGACCAGAACTCAACTTCATCTTTAACCCTTACTGTACTGGGCAGCTCGTGAGCACCTCGTGACTGGGGGGGGGGGGGGGGGGGGGGGCTGGGAGCCCCCTCCCCTATGATCTCGGCCGTCAAAAGTCCGATAAACACGAAAATTTGCATGTTTGTAGATATTTACGTAAGGAACAAGATGGTATAATTAGTTTTTTCCTAATATGCAAATTGTTGTCGTTATAGCCTAATTAATTATGCAAAATGCTAATTTTATGCATTTTACAGAAAACTCTACATACTTGTCTGTAGACATTTGAAGAATGTTGAAAATGTATGGAATAAATGTTCCTTCATCTCAAATTCATGAGGTTACATTATTTTTATGATATTTGAAAATGCATAGGTTAATTTGCATAAATTATGAATACGCATTCATGAATATCAAATCTGGAAATATACAGGGAACTAGAATCATTACAAAAATTGTCAGACTCCACTTTTTGAATGTTAATTGAAACTCATTATTCATATGAAACTTCTTTTCTAACACAAAATAGTTATCTTGATGTAATTAATAATGATAATTTATGCAAATTTGATGCGATTTTCAAATATTTATTTTCTTTTGTATTTTATTGTTTTTTAAGTCTTATTATATCTATTGTTTTATTTCTAATGTATTCTTTTGTTCTGGAATACAACAAGTTACTTTGAGAACCATATAAAAGCAATTTGATAGGAAGAAATACATCTAAACCTGTATTCACATTTCTGCTTGTATATGAATTTATGCAATTATAGCATATTTTTGATACTAATTGTTTACCTTACAGGTATATCCGATTCCGACGAAAATGGTTTCAAAATGTGCGTAAGACTTGAGGGAAAAAAGTCATGAAACGACAATTCAAAATTCCAAGCGGTTGTGGCGCAATCTCCGAAAATGTCGAGGGGGGGGGTGTCTCCCAGGCCCCCCCCCCCCAGTACAGTAAGGGTTAATGAATAAATCTCTTATGACTTGAATGGGATCGGGAAAATCATTGTTATAGTTGACTAGAATTCTAATTTATCTAATGATATTTTAATATGATTTATTGTTTCATAATGTATTCTCTAAGGGTTTCCAAAGAATTCTTACAGAAATATTGTGGCTTTCCAGCACCTGCCCCCAATCTTCCACCCCTTTTCTCTTTGTCTCTCTCTCGCTGTCTATTCACTCTCTCACTCTCTTTCTGTCTGTAATTTGTTCTCTTATTGAAGATTTGATTGATAAACTTGCGCATCATCCATTGTTATGATGTAATGTGTGTCATGTCATTCTTGTTCTTTGTGATGGTGCTGAATGCTTGTAGGCAACAGTGCTTGGATTCAACTTATTAGCTCCTGTCACATTTTATGCATGTTATCTTTATATTTTATGTTGATTTTCTGAATACAATCATGATGTTGGGAATCTGTTGGTAACATGATCATGTTTTTTTGTGAGGTGATACATGGAGATCTCTCCCATTTGGTTTCATACACATATGAATCAAGTACCCCTCTTCTCATGTGATGGGGAAAGTGTGATTTTATTGGTGGACATGTAAATGTGTTAGCCATAGTATGACTGAAAGACAGGTTTTCTATCTCACTGAAATGGAAAAAGATAACTATAATGGTATTGAAATTTCAATTTTTAAAATCTATAACAGATTCAGGAGATTTCCTGTATGACATCACATATTGTGACTGAATGACTAATGGGTCCCCATATTTGTAGTGAGTTTATTTTTTGAGGAAAAAAAAACACACTTTCTTAATTTTGTATTCAATATATTTCACTCAGGCCAACCTATCCCTTTTACAGATTAGACTAACTATTAAACGGATCTATGAAGAAAATACACACGACATTGACTAAGTTTAAGAGTTCTCAATTTTTATTCTAACGCATTTGAACAGGTGTACAGAAAGTAATAGATCCATGTATTAAATGTTATATATTTCATTTCTTTCATTAATTAATTTCCACTTCAAGATGAAAACAATATTATATAATTTTTTCAAAATTCAAAAATATGTAATGAAATATCTGATGTAGGAGGATCATGTAAAGCACAAATAATGGCTTGTTAGAAATGATCCTATTTATATCCTACAAAATACAAATCATATTGTGGAGTGTTTTCAAGTCTTACAAAGTCTCATCCAATTGATGAACTTGCTTTTGATAAAAACAAACTCTAAGGTTTATCCAAAGCTCTTCTTTTCATGATACACAAAATTACATCTTGGTTTGATAGAAGCCAATCACTGAAAAAGTACATTTTGTTTTCATATTATCACCAGACATGAAACCACTACCCCATACAAACTATATCAGAGGCATTCAAATGGTTGAAGATGAAAGAATGAGCTTAAGGGGAAAAATTATTTCATTTGCAGGCTCACACAGAAGTTGAAAACAAACTTAATCTCAATTTTTCAACAGAAGTAATGCATGAATCAAATATCTTAGATATATTACACTGGCACGGAATCTCAAACTTACAGAGCAAAGAATTTGGTGTGTTTGGTCCCCTTTAACGAATGCAACCAAGATCAAATAGACAATCACAATGATATACATATACAGCTGCTGAATGCAAATAGCCTTTTCTACCTAATGAGGACTACTGTAGAACAGAAAACATTTTTAGCATAAAACTTGTATGAATTGTAAATGACAGTAATTTTCCTGGAATGCCAAGAAACATTTGCGAATTACAAAAATTCAGTATTGTCTCGGTTGTTATTCAGTAATTTCATGACATGACACTTTCGCAAGACTGAAGACTGAACTTCCTTCAGAATTTTGCAAACATTAAATGCCTGCAAAACTGTCTGGTTTTACAGTAACTCTATTTCAAGACCACACTGATATACCTTGGTACAATTGTGTAGAATGTATGGACTGAAACTTAAAATCTAAGAATTTAAAAATACATGAGATTAGAAATACAAACTGATTACTGAGAAGATTTGATTGCAGTTACAAGTAATATTGAAGTTGTAATATATGTACAGTATACATTATGAAATTGATATTATTTCAATTTTAGCATTTAAGTTTTGAACAAAAGTTCTACTATGGAATTTTTTTGACAATCTTGTTTATGGTGATATAATGATAATAATAATAGTAATAATGGCTTCTTAAATACATGTAGTGCTCATATCTGCCATGCTGTGATGCTTATGGCACTACAATGTTATTACCCCACTCATATAGTTAAGCTGCTAAAATAACTAGTGCTCAATCATATCGTACCCATTTACACCCGGGTGAAGATATCCTTCGAGAACCCAACACCTCTAACAGTAATGATGCATACACTATAATACTACTATCATAAATACATGTAAATTGGTTTCAGAGCCTACCTAAAAAAATATTTTTAGTGGAATAAAGTTAGATCAGATGATAAAGAGCTTTGAACCTCGCTCATTTTCCCTCAGAGTCAATAGGTATTGGGCAATGTGAATGCTCATCTATGAATGGACAAATGTACCTTTAGAGCACAAAGACGTTTTTTGCCTCTAGACGATGGAATACGAACCCTTATTTAACGAGGTTCCATTGAGAAAAAAGATAATATAATAATTCAACAAATGTTTATGAGTCAAAATCTACCATTGCGATACCTCCAGAAGATGTAGAGTTAATTTTTCCTTCAAATGCCTTGAAACTTATAATCGGGTAGGACAATGATTGGTACCGGTATTTCCTCAGAAAAATTTTTGGGATTCGAAAATCGTGAGCTGTAAATTCCTTCAAGGATTGATGACAATATGGTACATGTGGTTTTTTAATTTGATTCATTTTCTCTGTTTCGCATTCTTGAGCATCATCACTATAAACCCTTCTTGATAATGAAGGTTCTTGTGACTCATCATTACTATTGTTTTTGCATTTCTTCCTCGATCGATAGAGGGAAATTACAGTCCATATGACCGTACCAATTGCCATACCGATAATAAAATAAATAAATTTTGCTTTCAACGTAAGTTTTGTCATTTTGTTGGCATTCTTGGGTGTCGTGTACAATGGTGGGGATACAAAAGACTGACTTTTCTCGACCAGATCTGGGGTTCTGTAAGTAGAAGTTGTTGATGTTTTTGTTGATATGGTTGGACATGGGTCACTACTACTGGCATCATCTAGATACAATGCAGTATCATCACATTCGCATCTATCTATGTATTCAATCCAAGTGGAAGAACAACAAAATATAATTTAAAAAATGTGTCAGTTTCAGTGGGGTTAGTTAGGGGTGGCATCCATTCACCACCCTGATAGCATTCAATTTTTCCTGATAGACTTCCAACCTTGGCTATACAGTCTATTGAGACCCAGTCTCCTCCCTTGTCTTCACTCACAACACACGATGCCTCACCAGGAGGATAATCGACCTGTAGCCAAATCCTGTGGGTTTGTTCAACTAGTATCTCCCCATCCTTGTATACAATAAAAATGTATGTTCCTTGATCAATGCTCAGTACATTACTTATTGTAAACCCCAGAGAGCAATTGTCAGTGTTATTTCTATTCTGAACCTTGAATCTTTGTACCTGATCTTCTGACAAAGACAGTGATGACCCGTCTCTAGAGCGATAAAATGGGACTCTGTTCCATTGCTGTAATGTGACTTTTGTGCTGTCACATGGGTAAGAGAAATGTAAGGTTGCTTCTTGCCCTTGCATTGAGGATACTGCCTTAACTTGGTATCCATTTACAAGAAGTATTGTTATTGAAATGATGAGTTTTGCCATAGTGCATTTAAATACAACCTTCTTCCCAAACTTTAGCATGGTTACCTGTGATTAAATCCAAATTCCTTAAAGTACAGTTGACAAATTTAAATTACAAAACAAAAGTTAGAAATGAACGTATCAAATGGAAAAAAGCGATTGACAGAACTGGATTCGTAGTGTAGTATTTGAAGCAATATGACAATTTAAGATGACAACCTCCACCTGATCCAACCTGTTTTAAGTAATGTAATCAAAGCAATGTTTGCAGTGCCTTACTACTGTACAAGATTGAAGACCATGTCCATCAAAGATATGTCGACAGATGTCCACAGATGACTGCAAGACTGACTGAGTTGACTGCTGTTACAATGTCACTAACTGGAGAAACATTCTAGTACGCGACAAATCCCTTTCAAGGAAAATAATCTTGGCCAAGATTACTGGATTTTGACACATATTTCAGTAAATATATATGATAAGTTGGTTTTATTACGAAACAAGAATGTTCCATATTTTCTGATCAGTTCATGATTACATTGACTGCATCTCAAAATTGCCTCTTATATTTGCTTGAGTAGCATGTTCACTATTTTTCTGTTGGTTTTATCTTTCATTGGAACCATCATATTCCACAAAACTGGATCTAGGTCACTTGAATAGAACTAGACTTGTATTTTCTTTTTAGCATTTAGCTTTGTGTATTCTCCATTTCAGCTCCAAATACGAGATGTAATTCTGAATATCAAAATAATCCTTCCTGGGAGAACTACGCATTCACAGATGACCCTGGCAAAAAAAGTAAAAACACCATAAAAATCAAAAGTATTTGTAAAAAAATTAGGAGTGAGTGGTTCATATTTTTACATTATTTATGTTTTAACTGAGTCACAGTACTAACTTTTTTTCAAATTGCGTAGTTATTTTGCTCTTGAAGTGGCTGTCATTGATTTGCAATTTTTTTTCTTTCTAACAGTAGTTTGGAACATCATCTCTTTAAATCATAATTTGACATTACATGATTACTTGTGAATGTACAGCAAGGATTTTTTTTGCCCATTTTCCATTTTGTATTCAAAAAGTTCATTCTAGTCTCAAGAGATGGGATTTGCTTCGTATATATTAAAGTAGAAGTGTCGTAGTCGAGTGGTTTAAGGCTTTACGCACTTGACTCGAAATTCTATGATACCCGACACGGCACTAATGTCCTTTGGCAAGGCATTAATCGACATTTGCCACTCAATACCCAAGAGAAAAACGGGGACCTGGTAGGTTGACGAAAACATTTGTGTTAGTAATTGCCTACGCCCTCACAGCAACCATATGGTAGAAATACTCCCCAGGGAGTGGAGATGGTGCACATTGTGTGTGAATGAATCCGATGGCCGGGGTAATGCGCTTAGAGACGGTTTTCCATATTAAGCGCTATATGAATCCAGATTATTATTATTATAAGGCAAGTGTACTTACTGAGTATGCTATGTTGTGGAAGTGGAGTCAAACAGCTTTAGACGTGGTAAATAATCCCTTATGCCAAGCTCCATGTACAGTAGTTGTCCAATAGAGTACTGTTAATTCTACTTCGGGAGATGTGCTTTTGGTGATGTGTTCATGAGTTTGCATGGACACTTCATTGTTAGGTTAAAAATAGAAATGATGTAATATCTGGGAGTTACCCACTCAAAAATTTGGCTCTAAATAAACCATTACACATACTAATAGTATACTATACGTGCCTGTTTTTAAATAGAAATGATGTAATATCTGGGAGCTACCCACTCAAAAATTTGGCGCTAAATCCATCAAACATACTATACGTGGCTGTTTTTATACGAACATGGTAATGTCAATATAGGTTTCGTAGTCCAAATATTTAAACACTGAACTGGAGATTCCAGAGTAAATAATTGGCATTATGTGTATTGACATTCGCTGAAATGAAATTTGCTCACTTTTTGTGCAAACAAAGCTGAGGAGGAGGCAGATGAATATGCACCCATGCGAACAATATGCCATAATAATAATAATTATAAAAATAGTGGCTACTTGTATAGCGCACAGGTCCACCTTTCGGTGCTCATGGCGCTCAGAGAAAAATACATGTAACAAACGTAAGAAAGAAAGAAAAAACAAAAAAACTCGAAATTCTCCTAGACATAGTTAACTAGAATATTGCAATAATTACAACAAAAAACAAACAAATAAGTTTTCAGTTGCGATTTGAATTCAAGTCTAAATCATGTTGTAAAGAAATCTTTTGATTTTTTGTTCTTCAACTTTATCAATCCATGTTACTATTAGAATCACCAGCTTCATCATTTAACATGTCGTATGTGTGTGTTAGGGGAGGGGGGGGGGAGGAGAAATGGTAATTTACCTTTATTCTTCTCCCACATCATTCCTTGTGTAGGTGTCTTTCGAGGGTTGGGATTATATAGATTGATCAAAGGCCTCTCAGATTTCATACATCAAGGCCTCCTCCTTAAAACATTGATACCCTGTTTTCTCCTTATCATTGAACTTAGTGTCTTTTTTCAATTTCAAAAAGGTGATTTGAGTACTCTATGTTTTGTCCTATTGCTGGCTTTCCGTGATAGGAAGGTATGGGTTTAAGTTACATGTATGTCCATTAACTGCTGTCAGTCTTCATGATATGTGAAATGTTTGCTCATTTACCGGTAAACGAATGAAACCCCCATAAAGGGAATAATTTAAGTGACCCTAATAAAACATTTCACTTTGTAAACATCTTCATTCATATGAGTCGAACTACCTTTGAAAAAAGATCTATATTGCAACAATTTGAAAATATATGCACCAGAAACTCAACATACAACCCATATGACTGCCAATGAAGGCTGAAATACATTGGTACCTTCGTAGTCATCTCTCTATTGTGTACCAGTGTCAATTTTCTAAGTGTACCTGTCTTGATCACATCTCATCAGATATTTTCTAATTTAAAGTTGAGGGAGCTATACAAGTGCCAAATCCAGACCCATCTAGATTACAGATTAAAAATTACAGAGACGAGGAATACAAAATAGCCTTCAAAAAGGGGAAACTGGGGATGCACTTACAGAAATGGGAACAAATCGATGCATTTTTACTTTAATGGATGTGGGTATTATTTTTATTAGTAGTATTATTAATTCTCTTTCGTGTACAGGCGGACAAACCGGAACAGGTTGCATGCAGTGTGTGTGTCGGCGTGAAGGGGGTAGGAGATGGGTGGGCTAGGGGGGGGGGGGGGGGGGGGGGGGGTGAAGAGTTTGTGTGGTGTGAGTTGAGGGAACATGTTGCATGCAGTGTGTGTTTGTGTTTGTATGTGTGTTTATGTGTATGAAAGGGGGTGTGGTGTGGGTGGGCTAGAGGGGGGGGGGGTGTGAGAGTGTTGTGATAGGATGGTAATATGTAACTTTAAACCTTCCTCTACTGTTATTTTGATTATACACTGTTACATGCAAGACTTTTTTTTTTTTTCCTTTCCTTTTTTTTCCTCTGTTCATTGATTGATGTAACTTATGAAATGTCTTGTATCAAAGATCTTGTTTTATATTGCTTATCTTGATAATTTCTTGTTATGTGAATTTCTTGTTATGTGAAATTATGAGGAAGGAAATAAAATATCATTTAAAACAAAACAAATCTACACTTTAAACCTTCCTCTACTGTTATTTTGATTATACACTGTTACATGCAAGAATTTTTTAATTTTTTTTTTATGTTCATTGATTGATGTAACTCATGAAGTGTCTTGTATCAAAGATCTTGTTTTATATTGCTTATTTTGATAATTTCTTGTTATGTGAATTTCTTGTTATGTGAAATTATGAGGAAGGAAATAAAATATCATTTAAAAAAAAAAAAAAATCTAGACACAGAGTTTGGCCACCTTGGTTTCACTGGGTCACAACATTGGGTATATTCTTTTGTTTTGTGCTTGCCCAACAAAACAGTAGTCGCCATATTGTGTCCAACTCGAACCGGGTTGGTCAAACTCTGTGTATAGATGGCCCTGGCCAAATCTATTAGGGCGTACTGTCACTGGTAATCATTTCAACATGTATTTGTGTTTGTTTAGGGAAGACATCAAGGGACTGAACTGGGCAGCGCCCTCTGACTGTTTTGCCAAGGTCACTCAGCTCCTCAAACTACCAACCTTCCAGTACCATGTTCTTCTGGGTTTGACTGTGAGCGTAGGAGGCCTAACAGAGTCTTTGGTAAGCTGAACACTTGTTTTGATGTTAAAAGTGTTTATTGATTGTTGAATTGTTACATGCACACATACTATGCATGTTTGGCTTTAAGATCAATATAAAGTCTGGGTGATGTTTGCTAATAATAATATGTCTCCTTTTTTCGCTCCGTTTTTTTTATATGTCTCCCTCCATCTGTCTTCTTTATCTTTACCTCGCCTATCACTGTTGTTTCTGCTTCTTCTCATCCAATGGTCTTTTTTTTTAAATCTGTGTATTTGTTTTGGTTATTTTTTCTTCTTTGTTTCTTTCTCTCTTATTGTAGTCTGTCTATCATTTCCTTCCCATAATGCTTTTTGTTTGCATCTATTTTACTCTAATCTTTTGCTCTCCCACTCACTTTCCATTTGTCTATCTCCTTTTCGTCATTCTCTGTCTCTGAGCCCCCATCTCTCTAAATTTATCTGTACATACTTCTGTTTCCTGTGTGTAGGTGAAGCATTCTGCCCTATCGTGTCTGTTCCTTGTCATTATGTGCAGCTCAGATGAAGACTTGACTAGATTCATTGATACCTATGCAAGAACTTTACAGACTATCTTACTATCTCTCCCTCTGTCAGTCTATTTACCCCCTTCTCTCTCTTTCTCTCTCCCCCTCTCTCTCTATTGCTCTCTCTCGATCTCTCTCTCCTTCACTCTCTCTCTATTTCTCTCTCTCTCCTTCACTCTCTACCTTAAAGTACAATTTTCTGTAATGTTTTGGTCTTATGCTTCTTGTTTAGACCAAGCACTCTGCCCAATCTCTTCTGTCCTTTATGAAGACATGCAGCTCAACTGAAGACCTTACTAGATTCACCGACAACATACTCAATACTCACTGACTTTTTGCTGAAAATGTCAAGATTATCACGACTTCTTTCTATCAGTCTATCCCCCTACCCTCTCTCCTTCAATCTCTACCTTAAATATATCCAATATATTTGTGTAATGTCTTGGGTCTTATCTTTTTTTGTTTAGGTGAAGCACTCTGCCCAGTCTCTTCTGTCGTTTATCAAGACGTGCAGCTCAACTGAAGATCTGACTAGATTCACAGACAATCTTCTCAAGATATTCACTGACTATCAGAAAGTAGACAGGTGAGTGGAGGTCTAACATGATTTTAATCTTGAGCCTGGGCCCTGTTTCATAAATTTTGTTATTGATAACAAGTTGCAATAATTTTGTTAGGCTACTGAACTTGTGGCATTTGATTGACTGAGAGCGATTTTTTCATAGAAATTTAGCATTTGTTATTGATAACAATTTCTATGAAACAGGGCCCAGGTTCGAGCCCTGGCACAGCACTACTGTCCTTTGACAAGATATTAATCTTTATTTGCTACTCTCAGCTGAGTACTGAAGTTGCTAGCTTTAATAGCTAGAGCCATTAGTGAAGTGCCTTCTTGATTAAGAAATTGGAATGTGTATTTTGTACATATATTGATACTGACGATGATAGTTAAGGCCATTTGCTTTCACATGAATTTTTAAAGTTAATGTCATTGCTCATAATTACATCCAATTATATGCGCTTATTTGCATTTTACACTTTTTGTTTTTCTCTTTTAATGTTTTCTCAGAGTTTCTGTACCATTGATGAAGATGATCAACCTCCTGCTATCCAGTGGAAGCTTTGAAACCTTCGTAGAGGACCCCAGGTAAGGAAGTCATGTAGATCTTGTGTATCTACATAGTTATTGTGGTCTAGTGGTTAGGTCACTGGACTATGGATCACAAGGTTCAAGTTTTGAAGCCCTGTCACTAACGTCCGTTGACAAGACATTAATCTGCATTTGCCGTACTCCACCTACATGGTAGGATTTCTCTTTGAAATGCACTGATGCGCTGAAAACAGCTGTCAGAGCTTTATAACAGGGGTAGTAATGTCCAAAGCTCTTTTTAAGGAAATATGATTTTATGGTTCTAGGACACCTACCTCCTGGAAATTCACCCCCTGATAACCACCCCCAGTAAACAACCCCCTAGGACAACTACCCCCTACGACAACCATCCTCTAGGACAACTATCCCCTGGACAACTATCTTAGGGGGACAAATAAGATTGATGGTATGTTCACCATATTATGATTGTAACCATCATTGTCAGTATTGTTGTTGTTACAACCATTATCATTACTATTATGATCGATCCTATCTCACTATCTTTCTCCATCTCCAGTCATCCATTTCCGCTGAACCTCCTGCAACTAGTAAAGAAGGAGGTGGCCAAGACAGGCGATGCCCAAAAGCTTCTCACAAGCATTGAAGTGTGAGTTACATCACTGATAATTTGATTTTTCCTTGTTCATTTTTCTTGCTTTTTGATAACCAACAAGGGGACATATACTGTATGATTAAAATAAAAAGTTGTACATGGACATTTAAGTTTGTACTACGAGAAGAAAATGCACCATATACTGTATATCTGTTGTAGAGCAGAGATTTGTATTCAGTAGGGTAATTGTTTACCCGTTTTCATGTCCCTTTGATGGATATGTTTTTAAAAGTAATCAAAATCCAGTAGCAATGTCATTGTAACTTACACACTACAATTCTTTGATTTTAAAATAACAGTATAGGACCCATGGCAGGCCCCTGTGGAACACCTCCATGTGCATTAAGCCCACAAATGCCTATCATGGACTGCTGATAGATTGAAAGTACTATTTTAAACAACTACTTTGTTTAATTCATTTCAGGTTCTGTGGTATGATTCAGTTTGTTGGTGAACCTAGGAAGAAGAGCCTTATTCAACTCATGGTGTTCCTATGTCATAAGTATCCAAAGGTAATCACATCTTCAATGTTCTCGCCACCGCATATAGCAATATACATTCCCATAAAGCATTGCGCCTCTGGTACATCTGCAATTTTGCTGCAACACAAGCGGCTTTTCTCCCAAGCCATGATTGTGCGCTAATATCAGTAATATAGACAGCCGAGTCCCATATTTGAAGACACCGAAGGTCTACATGTACATATTTAATAAATTTACATCATTAGAGATTTAGTGGCCTTTGTTGACAGGTTTCTCAATACACGTTTCCTCCTAGAGGGAGGCAATATGGATAACACTATTATAGACCTGTGGCTTCTATAGAGAGGTTGGTCACTAAGACAGATTAGACTGTAGGACCTTTACCCTTGTATGAACCCTGATGACATGTCCTGCTTTCTGATTCCTACGTTCCTAGATAAGAGGGACCACTGCTAACACACTCTATGAGACGTTGATGGTCTATGATGATATCGTGGATGAGGAGAAGCAGGAGGAGGTCATGACAATACTCATGGAAACAAACTGGTCAGTATCAATTCAATTGTCCACTCCAATGTCCTATTCCTATGTTTGTACTACCAGGGCCCCGTCTTACAAAGAGTTACGATTGATCCAAATCAATCGCAAGTCTTCCAATCAATAGCAAGTTTGCAGTCTCCTCTCTCTTATGTACATAGTTGCGATTGATAATCAACTCTTTGTAAGACGGGCCAGGTGTCTGTTTTATTATTGTTAGAGAGACAATGGATGGATGGGTTCAATGAGAAAAACACCTCTACCAGAAATTTATTGGAACCAGATCTGACTCGCTCATTACTCGATATGAGTACTTAATTGGAAAGCACAGTATCCTCTTTGTCAATTAGTCATCATGTTGTGGGTTTTAATCCTAGCCTGACATTTATACCTTTAGTAGACTTGTTTGTTTGATGATGTTTGTTTTACCAGACTGCTAAGAAAGCATGTATATGCTTGTAAGTAAAACAAAAACAGGGGACCAAAAGCTTTAAATCCTCTCTGAGGGACTTGCTTATGAGGATTAATGCCTTACAAAAGGGCATGAGCGTATTAACTTGGCTTCTAACTCTGTTACGAGACCACTGCTCTACCACTGCTCTACCACTGAGCCATCATGCCTTTAAAAAAAACACATGTTTATCTACATTGTGAAAGCCTTTAATCGTTCCACAAATTTATTTCACTATGAAAGCGAGTGTTATGAAAAGGAATCGGTCTTGAACTGGTGGGATTCAGTATTTGCAGCTATATTTTTTTATCTACAGTTGTCTCTTTTTACCTAAAATTAGTGAACGAGTAGTTGGAAAAGGCTAGTGTCTCGAATGCCTGTTATGCTTTATCTAACATTTCAGCTACACAAGGCAAGGATGAGAGTTGTGTTTTCCAATGGATATGAAAGTTGGTATGTTGATTGGATTACTATATAACATGTATGTTGCCTGTCAGTTGTGAACACAAGACGATCGTGTCAAAACCGTTTTTCACTTTTGTGTTTTGTCCCATACAGGCAAGAATCGCAGGCCAAATGTAGACCAGTCAGGAACCACATCTGTGACTTGATGGAAGTGCCCCAGCCTGTTCTGAAGGTATGCTGTACAAACCTTGAGAATGATAGAAGACAACTTAATAAAATTACCAGATAATTTTTTTTATAAGCACTAACCGATGACTTGGTCACATTAAGAATGAAAGATATAAAGGCAAAGATTTTGAAGAATATATCCCCAATTATTTGTCCACGGAAAAAGAAAAAGAAAGAAAAAAAAATCATTTTGGGCATTTCCTCATTCCTGATACCTGCAGTATCTATCCTCATCCATGTTCCCTATGAAAATCATTTGTAAATGAGGAGTTATATCAAATAGAAGAAAAATGCAGTAGAAAATTTAAGTAATACAACTTTTGTAAAAAAATTATATGAGTGTTTTAAAGATATAAACATAAAAAAGAAATGTTCAGGAGATTTCTTTTTAGTACATAACAAGTACAGTTTGGTAATAAATCTTTGTTGATATCACATAATCAGACTGGCAATTGTTATTATACTGCTTGTAGTATTTTTGTTTAATAGTGTTATGATTATTCCTTAAATTGTTATTTTCTTGATCATTTTCTGTTATCACAGAACCCTCAGGCTGGTAAAGCTAAGAAGCAAGAGGATGCTAACGACCAGATGGACAGCTATCAAGGTACTTGGTTCATTTAGTTTCAAACATTTTAAATTTCAATTGCTTTGTGTGTTGTTTCATGCTTGAGAAATGCTGTGCATAGTAAATATGATGTTCAACAGTAAATGGTGACCTTCCTCCTACACTGGCCAGGTCAGCATATGCACATATACGATACTGGGGAAGACGACAAGACAAGGTTTATTCCGGCTTCCATAGAGAATGTACAGCAGTGTCAACTAATTCCTTATCTTACTAAGCTATTGTGCAGGTTTCATGAACTCCCCCGTTGATTTGACGAGATCTATATGTAGGCACCATCATAATATATTACTTATAGGTCATTGGTTCTGAAACTATAATTTCTATCGGACTTTCAAGAAAATCGGAAGTGCCTTTGCCCCCCAAAATTATTTGTTTTTGTTTTTGTTTTGTTATAGTATTTATTAAAGCAATTTTCATACATAATAGTAAGACGTTTGTATAGACAAAGAAACAAATTTGCTTAACAAAATATCTGCCATTTCATATTGTGAAGATCGAGACAATTTTTGAGTGAAAGCAATTTGCCGAATATACCCATGGCTGGTGCTGCCCTCTATGGCAAAAAAAAACGTAGTTGTGGTAGCGAGAATTGGGGCGTACAATGTAATCAGTACTTGCAAGCGTTGTATGGGAATGGGTTAAACAATGATAATTGGTACATGTTTGATATTGTTACTCATTCTTTTTGTCTTTTTTTTTTTATCTTGCAGATCTTGTTTCCAGATTGGGATACTGAGGAGCAGAATATCATCTACTGATTACCATTACTGCTGATGAGTCATCAGAATATAATTACAATTTTTCCTGTATTGAAAATATAGGACATGCGTAAATGATATAAGTATTCTTGCATTTATGTATCATTAAATGAGCAATTTAATGCACTGAAATCTAATTACAATGTGGCTATTAATATGGAAGCTTTTTTTTTATATTACCTGACCATTCTTTGATGATTAAATGAAAAAACCCTATGAAAGCTAGATGACTTGTGGAAGTCATCCAGTAGACCAATAGTCCATGAGACTGATGGAAACCAACAGCCTGTGAGACTGACAATGTCGGTCTTATAAGCTTTTCAACATGTTGTCAGGTCTTTACAACCTACCTGTTGATGTAGTGGACTATTGATTTGTGGGATGTGGCCGTGGAAGCAATTTACAAGAAACAAATCAAATGTAACTGTGCCATTAGGAATAACATATCTTTATCTTTGTAAATTTTCCAGTATTTCAAGATCTTTGTGATTATATATTGCTAGGCATTTAATATGATGCAGTCATATTGACGATGTAACCCAGGCCTAACCTGGGTCAGATAATTTGGTCTGGTGCAAGTGAGTCCAGTTGAAATAGTCAGTCTTGCGCAAAATTAGCCCTGGCATCTGGCAGTGTATGTGTATGTCTCTTGGTATAACAGTGGATTAAATGACGGGTCAACATTCCATACAAGTTCAAAAGATAAGTTTTCTGGCGATTCTGCTGTATTTTTATTTGTATGTAATAAACTGTCATCGGCCACTGCATTTCGTTGAATCTTTTCTTCTTTGTAGCATGTATGAATTGCTGAAATGTTATGCAGATCAAGTCCATATAAATGTAGTACAAGCATGAACTGGATTAGCATTTTAGGTGAACCATGTCAGTTTTGGTCTTCAGATTTCATGCAATTAAATTTAAAAAAAAATCAATATTAAATATTAAAAAGTAGACACTTTGAAGGAAATCTGTGCCTACAGTTTTTTGGAAGAACCAGGATTTGGAAACAAGAGGTGTCTGCAAAATCTTTCTCTGCATTCCAAGACCCTAGCTTAGCCAAAATACAAGGGCATAAAGGTGGAAAAACACGTGTGCATAAAAAACAACTTACACTGTTGATGTTTTGTTCCTTCTATATATGAAATTGCCTTCTTTGTTTCTTTGTTTTGCTGTGTGTGATGTACAGATATAATTCCCTTGGAACTAATGTATACAGTTTACAAATAAACATGCTTGTGATTTGTATTCTTTGTAAAGCTTTGTTCTAAATGTACATAATTCTTTATCAAATTTATATTTATTTGATGTAAAAAGTTTCTATCAAACTATTTGTACATGCTTAATTTTCCATGCTTGAAGTTTTCTCTTTTCCATATATTGTGTTTGTTTTGATAGCCCATGCAGAGTAGATGTAGGTTATATTTTGTAACTCGTCTGCTCCAATCAACTGATAAGTTGACAGAATTAAGTTCTTTGTTCATTGTATGTAAATAGAGATTAAACACCTGGGGGGTGTTTCACAAAGATTCTAAGTTGGACTTAAAAATTATGGAAAGCGGTTAGCATCTTTGAAAATATTTTGTAAAAGTTATTTTGAAAGGCATAAAATGTTGATTCAAATCATTCATATTTTCTATCATCAAGGAGATTTCATGTTCTTGATGTGGAATTTATAAAAAAAGTCTAAAATACTTGAATTTCTTCTTTTGAATATATTTCATTTTAAGGCTCCAATGGCTGTCCATAATTTTTAAGTCCAACTTAGTGTTAAGTTCTACTTAGGATCTTTGTGAAACACCCCCCTGTAATGGTATTGTTTTCAGGCTAATAGTAACAACTGATAATGATAGGGACAACCATCCTTCTCTCGCAGTCTAGCAATAATAGCCCTACCATGTGAGAACCGGAGAAATCTTTTTCTCCTTGTGTGCTCCATTATTGGATTTTCATTCTTATTGGTTATTTTGAATCGTGATTCACATTCTGAATTTGATCATTCCTCTGTTTGCTTTATGTAACATACATTATTATTATAAAACAAGTTTTTTGATTGCATTCTAATAGACAGGCAGTATAGATAATGTGGCCCAGTGATTTAATTTAAAATGATGATTACTTAAACATAGCCTTATCTGTTGGACAATACCGGTATATGTATTGTTAAAAAAGGGCTGAGCTATTCAATGAAAAAAAATGAATAGAACCTAATTTCTCACATGTAATAAATTAAACCTTTATCATAATCTCTTTGTGAAACTTTATTTGAGGCCAGAGTCTGGCTCAGTCTTTAGTGAATGTGGGCCTTAAAGTGTAACAATCACCAACAATGATTTGTTTTGTATGTTAGGAGTTCCACGTAGAAATATATTCAAATCATGAGCTTCAAATATTAATTTTGTAAAGAGATTTTGCAAGTTAAAATACTCTCTTGATTAACGTAAAAAGAGGGCTCGCATGGCACCCATGTATGGCCTGGGTTCTGTGTGCGCAACTTATTGTTATTGTCATAGTCTAGCCTATGGGACGGAGAGGGGGGGGGGGGGGGGGGGGGGTGTCAGGATGCAGAATATCAATCCGGCCATACACATGCATAAATAGTGGTAATACTTGGTTGCTGTGAAGCTCCTTTTCTCCTCGAGTGGAATTTTAATCACAAGACACAAGACTATAATCTATTTGCCTAACATGGCACATAAATTATAATGACATACTACTCAAGTTCAAAACAATAAGCTGCTGTATGTTTATGCATCCCTGTTTTTGTCAAAATTTAGCAAGTTCATTTTTGCTCACAATTCTTTTGTTATTTTTTTTAAATACCAGAGTCTAATTAGAAGTGCCTTGGATTATTGTATCGCACTCTTAAAATATTGGCTTGTCTGTCATCTATTGCACTCTTAGAAAGAGTACACAGTAAATGCGAGATGTGTTTACACCACTCTGTTTTGGGGGAATTCATGTAAGTCTATGTACAGCTGCATGTAATCACATGACAATACAGCATGTCAAACAGTACCATGTGTAAATACACCCTTTCCCTTTTTTAGGCAATGCTGATGCAAGATGAAAGGCTCACGAGACAAAACGGCATGTACAAGCTCAAGAACACTTGAATGAGTTCGTAACAGATGGGCGGAAGTTCCTGTAAAGTCCAGTTTATCTAATGATATTTTATTGTGATATATTCTCTAAGGGTCTCCAAAGAATTCTTCTAGAAAAGTGATTATTTTCCGCCCCCCCCCCCATCCAGGCCATCTCCCTCACTTTCAATTTCTCTTTATCTTTCTCTCTCTCTCTCTCTATCTGTCTATGTCTCTCTCTCTCTCTCTCTCTGTCTCTCTCTTTCTCTCAATATGTTTCTCTTATTTAAGATTTGATTGATAAACTTGTGCATCATCCATTGTTATGATGTAATTGTTGGTCATGTCATTCTTGTTCTTTGTGATGGTGCTGAATGCTTGAGGGCAACAGTGCTTAGATTCACCCTTTCAGTTACTGTCAAATCCATGCATGTTATCTTTAATATGTTATGTTGATTTGCTAAATAAAATGATGATATGAGGAATCACTTGGATATGTGTGATGTGTTGCTTGAAGAACCCTCCAATTTGGTTTCTGCACATATTAATCAAGTATTCCTCTTCTCATGTGATGGGGAAAAATATGTTTTTATTTGTGGACATTTAAATATGTTAGCCATAGTGTGACAGAAAAAAGGCTTTTCTATCTCGTTGAAATGGAAAAAGATGAATATAATACAAAATAATAATATTAGACATTTATATAGCGCACATATCCACCATACATGGTGCTCAAGGCGCTCCAACTATTACCCCGACTCTGCTAGGCAGCTGATTTTGGCGCTCACAGCAATCAAGGAATTCCTCCCTATTGGTACGCATTTAACTCCTGGGTGAAGAGTGGCAAATGTAGATTAATATCTTGCCACAGGACATTAATGCCGTGGCGGGACTCGAACTGGGACCCTGTGATCCACAGTCCAACGACTTATATCCACTAGACCACAACACATATCACATATATTAACATTTATATTTGAAATAAATAAAACAGATTCAGGTGTTTTCCTGTATGACATCATGTATTATGACAGAATTATTACGATTGGGTCCCCATATTTGTAGTGAGCTATTTTTTTTGGGAAAAAATGATACTTTTTTTTTTTTTATTCAATATATTTCAAATTTTCACAGATATATTCCTGTGCGGTTCTTCAGCTTTCACTCAGGCCAAGCATTTACTCAGGGTCAAGTCCCTTTCAAGATCTATACAAATTAGACTACAGTAACTTTAAAACGGATATGGCAGCCGTAATGGCAGCACAGCTATTAAAAGTCGGGTAATATAATCTCCAAGTTTGGAAGCGCTTAGTGATTGCAATAAGTGCTATATAAAAACTGAGTATTATTATTATTATGTAAAGAAAAAACACGAGACATTGACTTAGTTTAATAATTTTATGATTTTTATGATTTTATTTGAATGCATTTCAGTCGGGCTAACCCGGGGACAACTCGGCCCCGCTGCAAAAACGGTAAGTTTTTGCAGGTTTAGGGTTAGGGTTAGAGTTAGGGTTCAGGGTAAAATTACCAAAAATAAGCGTTTTTGCAGCGGGCCGAGTTGCCCCCGGGTCCGAGTTAATAATAATGAACGTTACTTGTATATAGCGCATATCACTAAAACAAAGAAAATCCCTATGCGCTTAGGAAAGAAGGAAAATTGAGTTAAATATGTACATGGTACAAATAAGTCACTAAACAGCTTGAACGCAATTATAAATGTACACAAAGATAGGACCTCAACAGAGTCTTAAATGACTCTTTTAAATTGTGCTTGCCTGTTTTACAATATTAGGCAAGCTATTCCACATTTCGGCCGAAGATTTTTGAAAGAGCGAGTGCCATAATAGTTCGAGTGCTTGGAGTTACCAGGAGGGATTTACTATATGACCTTAATTTTCTTGTAGGGGTATATTGCAGAATGAGATCTTGGAGGTAAGACGGGGCTGTACCGTTTAGTCATTGATATTTCAGTAAAAGGATCTTATAATTAATACGGAACTTAACTGGGAGCCAGCGCAATTGTTTGATTATGGATGTTATATGCTCTCTGCGTTTAGTTCTAGTGATTAGTCTGGCTGCTGAGTTTTGGATTCTTTGCAATTTATTGGTGTGAACATCAGGAAGACCATAATTATAGTAAGCTATTGCAAAAATCTAGGCGAGATATTACGAGGGCATGAACAAGCTGCTTATATAGTAGCATCATCATTAGGAATTGATGGAGTTTTCCAATTTTGTGCAGAGCAAACGAACTGGTTTTACATACGTTATTGATTTGAGCTTTCATTGTAAGATTTTTGTCTGGCTGCATGCCAAGATTTCTAGCGGCATCGACACATTTGATATTGGTATTGTCTACACTGTTAGAACAAGTAGATCTATTACAAATTTTAATCAAGTTGGTTAAAATTTTAATCAACCACGGATTACCAGGTGAATCACACAATCGTTGGGTAAACTTTAACCAACAACCTGTTGATTAAAATTTAACCTGTGGTTGATTAAAAATTTTAATCAATTATTGGTTAAAAAAAATTGCTCAATGTTGGTTAAAATGGTGTTGATTAAACTTTAACCATTTGTTGATTAAAATGTTAATCTTTTGTTGGTTATTTATGCTTTGTTCGGGGCTGATTCACATGTTGTTGGTTAAACTTACATGGGCCGTTGGTTAAAATTGTAACCATTGTAGGTTAATTATTTTTTGATTCACACGATGTTGGTTAAACTTCAGTGGGTTGTTGGTTACAGTTATAACCACTGTTGGTTAAACTTACGGGGGGTTGGAGGTCTTATCCTCGTGATTGCAGGTAAGAAATGGTTTAATATGATTATCATCAATGCTAAGATTGGAAGGAAGAAGTGAAATAAGGTTCTTGCTCAAATTAAAAACGCTTTGTGTCCCGGCCCGTAGGTTGTAGCTCAGCCAGTAAGTGTAACGGATGACCTACCCAAATTGCATGCATGAAGACGTTTCACTTTATTTTTTTAATATGATGACATCTTATTTTATATTTAATTGTTTTAAACAATTAGATACAATTAGATTTAAAAAATAAGATTATTATTCATGAATGCAATTTGGGTAGGTGATCCGTAATAGGCCTACACTTCTCCTTCTTTAATTGGGTCTGCCTCCTTCGCGGTTGAAGATTCTTGCAATGATGAGTGTGTGTATGCGCTTACGTTAGCCAGGTGCACGGTGCAATCAAAATGTTACTTATTGGCCCGGCTTATTGGTTGAGCTACGTACAGCCTAGGGGACACAAATCGTTTTTGATTTGAGCAAGAACCTTATTTCACTTCTTCCTTACAATATTAGAATTGATGATGATAATATTAAAATAATTTCTTACCTGAAAACACGGAGATAAGACCGTCCAAACCCCCATTTCTCAGGTCCTCGCGACAACCTCCATTGTTAATTTTGTCGCACGCGTAAACTGCATGTACTTTGCATGTACTTAATTTATTTGTATGTCGAGCGATCGCGCGCTAGCTACGCGCTTCGATATCGTTCCGTTGGGTCACGTGACCAGTACTTTAATCAACATTGATTAAACTTTAACCGGAAGGGGGCTTTCATTACTGTCGGAATTTTGTTTTTAATCCATGCTGGGTTACAATTTTTGCCAACGACTTAGACTTAACCAACATAGGTTAAAAGGAATAATTTTGATCAACACTGTTTTTAACCAACGCAAGATTAAAAGTAAATTTTAATCAACACTACATTTTTAACCAACGTTGAGCGTTTTTTAATCAACAATTTTTTAACCCGCAGTTTTTTAATACTTGTTTTAACAGTGTATGCCATCCATCTGGTTAATGTTCCTGAAATTGCTGGTGAAATGTCAGTTTTGTTACTATTGAGTTTCAGACCATTTTTATTAGACCAATTTGTGATATCGTTCACACACACTTGTAGTCTGTCAATGGTATTAGACTGCTCATTACTCTATTCTATGAGTTAGCACGTATCCATTTAAACAGGTGTACATACGAAAGTAATTAATACATGTATTATATTTCATTCATATCATTTCATTTCAATAATTTATTTCCACTTATATTTCCACTATAATAATATATGATATTAAAAATAAAACATATGTGACGAAATATCTAAAGTGGGAGGATCATGAAAGGAACATAATTGGCTTGTTAAAAATGATCCTCAAAAAAAAAAAAGTAATATCAAACAAAATGCAAATCATAATGTGAAGTGTTCTCAAGTCTTACAAAGTTTCATCCAATTGACGCACTTGCTGTTTACAAAATAAACTCTAAGGTAAGTCCAAAACTCTCCTTTTTATAATATACAAAATCACAGAGAAATACAATTTTATTTTCATATTATCACAAGACATGGAACCACTGCCTCATCTTACAAAGTCTTAAAGTCAAGTCTTAAGAAGTTTCATCCGAGTGACGAACTTGTTTTAAACAGAATAGACTCTAAGGTGAATCCAAAACTCATCTTTTCATAATATACAAAATCACAGAAAAATATAAAATTATTTTCATGTTATCACCAGGCATGGAACCACTGCCCCATAAAAACTATATATTACACAGTTTTAAAGTCAATTCTTACGAAGTCTCATCCAAGTGACGAACTTGTTTTTTACAAAATAAGCTTTAACGTAAATCCTTAGCTCTTCTTTTTGTAATATACAAAATCACAAACAAAGTCAATTATATTTTCATATTATCACCAGACATGGAACCACTACCATAAAACTTATATCTTCCAAAGTCTTAAAGTCAAGTCTTAAGAAGTCTCATCCAAGTGACGAACTTGCTTTAAAAAGAATAGACTCTAAGGTAAATCCATAGCTCTTCTTTTTTTGTGATGTACAAAATCACAAACAAAATCAATTTTATTTTCATATTATCACCAGACATGGAACCACTGGCCCATACAAACTATATTTTACAAAGTTTTAAAGTCAAGTCTTAAGAAGTTCCATCCAAGTGACGAAATTGCTTTTTACGAAACAAAGTCAAAGGTAAATCCAAAACTCTTATTTTTGTAATATACAAAATCACAGAAAAATGAAATTTTATATTTATATTTTCACCAGACATGGAACAACTGCCCCATACAAACTGTATTTTACAAATTCTTAAAGTCAAGTCTTACGAAGTTTCATCCAAAGTGACGAACTTGCTTTTTACGAAACAAAGTCAAAGGTTAATCCAAAACTCTTATTTTTGTAATATACAAAATCACAAAAAAAAATATATATATTTTCATATTTTCACCAGACATGGAACAACTGCCCCATATAAACTGTATTTTACAAATTCTTAAAGTCAAGTCAAGCCAACGCATGCGAACAAAAATGAGCAAGATCAAGGCCCCGTCTTATAAAGAGCTGATATCAATTGCAACTATGAACATGAGAGATAGGAGACTGCAAACTTGTGGTTGATTGGAAGATTTGCAATAGATTTGGATCAATCACAATTCTTGATAAGATGGGGCCCAGATAGACAACAACAATGATATTGGTATTGGTATTTATTTGCAATATCACAATATTAAAAACAATGCATAAAATATGCATGTACATAGTAAAATCAATGGTATAGTGAATGACTGGATAGCCCATTCAGCTTTGTTAGTATAACAAAACTGTTCTTCCCTGGGGTCCAGGACAGTGGCGTAATGAGCAAAAACGTTTGGGGGGGGGGGGCTGAACGTTTGTCAAAGTAAGGTCTAGGGGTAAGCTCAAGGGGTATGGGAAAACAGTGGCGGTTCCAGGAATTTCTTACCGGGGGGGGGCACAAAATGGCATGGGGTTAAATATAAAACGATAAAGCGACAGAGCGAGGCTTTAGCGGCGAGGGAGCGGAGCGACCAAGCGGGGGTGGGTCTGGGAGGGGGTTCTGACCTCCTCCCTGAGTAGGAAGCATTTGCAATTTTAGAACCACATTAGACGCATTTTCAGGCACTTCCTGGAGTAATATGACGTAAAATTGCTTTCTCCTACCCCCTCTAAGAGATCTTTTGCAATTTGAGAACCATATTTGGCGCATTAATGTCCACCGGCACTTCCTGGAAAAAAAGAGGCCTTCTGATTGGTTCGACGTTCAGGGGGGAGGGGGGAGGGTTGTAGAGGCCACCGCTAACTGACAAAACTAGCCACCAATTACCGACAAATATATTAACACCAATGCCCCAATGTCTACTAATTTAAGCCTATAAACCCGGGGCCAGGAACTAAGTTATTTTTCAGTTTTTCCCCTCCCGCGCGAAGCGCGAAAGCTGTGACACTTCATTAAATTATTAGAGGAAGGAGATGATCGGTGATACCGTTCTCGACTCTTCTTGTTTCGCCCGCCCCTCCCGCGCGAAGCGCAGAAGCTATGACGTTTCATTTAAATATTAGAGAAAGAAGACGATTCATTGTACCGTTCTCGACTCTTAATCATTGCCTAAATTTAGTTCGCCCCCTTCCGCACGAAGCGTGGAAACTTTGACGTTTCAATAAATTATTACTCTTAATCCTTGTCTGAATTCAATTTCGCTCATCCCGCGGGAAGCGCGGAAGCTATCACGTTTCATTAAATTATTAGAGAAAGAAGATGATTCATTGTATCGTGTCCTAATTGTCTGAATTCAGTTCCCCCCTCCCGCGGGAAGCGCGGAAGCTTTCACGTTTATTAGAGAAAGATGGCGATTCGTTGTACCGTGTCCTTGTCTGAATTCAGTTCCCCCCCCCCCCCTCCCGCGCGAAGCGCGGAAGCTATCACGTTTCATTTAATTATTAGAGAAAATAGACGATTTATTGTAGCGTACGTGTCCTTGTCTGAATTCAGTACCGTTCTCGACTCTTAATCATTGCCTAAATTTAGTTCGCCCCCTTCCGCACGAAGCGTGGAAACTTTGACGTTTCAATAAATTATTACTCTTAATCCTTGTCTGAATTCAATTTCGCTCATCCCGCGGGAAGCGCGGAAGCTATCACGTTTCATTAAATTATTAGAGAAAGAAGATGATTCATTGTATCGTGTCCTAATTGTCTGAATTCAGTTCCCCCCTCCCGCGGGAAGCGCGGAAGCTTTCACGTTTATTAGAGAAAGATGGCGATTCGTTGTACCGTGTCCTTGTCTGAATTCAGTTCCCCCCCCCCCTCCCGCGCGAAGCGCGGAAGCTATCACGTTTCATTTAATTATTAGAGAAAATAGACGATTTATTGTAGCGTACGTGTCCTTGTCTGAATTCAGTACCGTTCTCGACTCTTAATCATTGCCTAAATTTAGTTCGCCCCCTTCCGCACGAAGCGTGGAAACTTTGACGTTTCAATAAATTATTACTCTTAATCCTTGTCTGAATTCAATTTCGCTCATCCCGCGGGAAGCGCGGAAGCTTTCACGTTTATTAGAAAAAGATGGCGATTCGTTGTACCGTGTCCTTGTCTGAATTCAGTTCCCCCCCCCCCCTCCCGCGCGAAGCGCGGAAGCTATCACGTTTCATTTAATTATTAGAGAAAATAGACGATTTATTGTAGCGTACGTGTCCTTGTCTGAATTCAGTCCCCACCCCGTCCCCCTTTGACGTTTCATTGAATTATTACTCTTAATCCTTGTCTAAAATCATTTTCGCTCATATCGCGCGTAGCGCGGAAGCTTTCACGTTTCATTAAATTATTAGAGAAAAAAGACGATTCATTGTATCGTGTCCTTGTCTGAATTCAGTTCCCCCCCCCCCCCCCGCCCCCCGCCCTTCCGCCCTTCCGCGCGAAGCGCGGAAGCTTTGACGTTTCATTTAATTATTACTAAAATCATTTTCGCTCACGAAGCTTTTACGTTTCATTAAATTATTAGAGAAAGAAGGCGATTCGTTGTACCGTTAATCCTTGTCTGGATTCAGTTTCCCCACTGAGCCTGACGATGTACATGTATACGTATATGGAACGATCGTTCGCAAATCTATGCATGCACAGCCCGAGTGGTGGGTAGCATGTTATCTCCCGGCAGTGCTTGTCGCAGTATAGCTTCGATCTGGAAAGGTTTCTACTAGTATTACTGTTAGTGGCCACTAATGCCCATTATTTACTATTAAAAACATTGCTCTTCCTGGCTATTTGCGAATGTGTCAGTTTGCAACAGAAATGGAAAAACGCACATTTTGTTGAAAATCATGTTATTATCACGAACATTTATAAATCACCTGTATGGATTTAAAAATAAGTCATGGTTTCATTTTATTTGGGGGGGGGGGGCTGGCGCCCCCCCTAGCACCCCCACCAGTACGCCAGTGGTCCAGGAATTAAGATATCAACAGTTATTATAGAACATACAATACAACATAAAATGATATAATTTGAATACATATAAAACCTAAAACATATTAGAGAAGCATTAACACCCCCCCCCCCCCAATCCCAAGCATGTTCCATTCCAGATCAGAGCAATTTCTTAAATTAAGATTTTTGCCAACAATTTTTAAGCTGTTGGATAGCTTAATAGTTAATGGTAAGCCAGTGCACTCACGTCAGTCACGTGAGCCTTTATACACAAACATGTTACGGCAGCATTCACTCTTTGGTTTGGGGAGTTGCTTGATGCTTGATGCGAATAGCCTTTTTGTACATAGTGAGGGCTACTGTAGAACTGGAAACATCTGCAGCTTAATTTTTTTTATAAATTGTAAATGACAGCAATTTTCACGCAAGGAACTTTTGCAAATTACGCAAATTCAGTGTTTTGTCAGTTATAATTCAATAATTTCACAGCATGACACTTTCCTAAAACTGAACTACCTGCAGAATTTTGCAAACATTAGATGCCTGCAAAATGTCACCAACTCAATCAAGACCGTACTAACATACTTTGGCACAATTGTAAAGATGGTTAATAGACTGAAACTCAAATTATAAGAATTTGAGAATACATGAGAGTATAACTACAAATTATGAAAGTGATACCTTTTCAATATTAGCACTTAAGCTTTGATCAAAAGTTCTACTACGGATAATTTTTTGACATCCTTGTTATGATAATATAATGATAGTAATATTGGCTTCTTGTATACAAGCATAACAAAATATCAAACCCATTTACACCTGGGTGAAGAGTGGCAAATTGAGATCATATTTGTGCAGGTCTGGGATTCAAATCTTTGATCAAAGATGTGTAGTCAGGTGATTTATCCTTTAATACAGTTATGATGCACAAGCGATTATACTACTAGTGTTAATACGTGGACATTGGTTTTTTAGACGATGCAATAAAGAAACCTTGTATTTCAATTCGAGATTATATAATTCATGTGTACTATTACCATAAGTAAAAGTTGGTTTTCTAGATGATGAAAAAAATACACCTATATTGCATTTCGAGGTTTCAATGAAAAGAAAAGATAATATAATAATTAACAAATGCCGTTTATATTTGTTTATGTGTCAAAATCTACAAATATGATACTTCACTTAATCATTTGTAGTAAAGAATGAAGCTGCATTTATATAGTTTTACCAGGAGGCTTAGAGTTCTTTTTTCCTTAAAATGTCTTGAAAGTTATAATTGGACGGTATGTCTAATGATTTGTTTTTCCTTATGCAATATTTTGTGCTTTATGAGTTTCTAATTTCTGCATCATCATTTGATTTAATTTGTCTGTTTCGCATTGTTGAGCATTATGATAATGAACATTTCTTGATAATGCAGGATCTTGTGACTCACCATTACTATTTTGTTTGCCTTCCTGCAAAGGTTGATCAATATGATAGACGGAAATTAAATTAAATATCAACAATATGACCACACCAGGTACGAAAATATAATCCATGAATATTGTTCTCAAATTTTGTGACTCATCATTACTATTGTTTTTGCGTTCCTGCCTCGATTGATATAGGGAAATTAAAAACAATATGATCAATATGACCATACCAGTTGCTGAAATATAAAATATGATTATTGCTCTCAAATTTGGTGACTCATCATTACTATTGTTTTTGCGTTCTTGCTCATATTGATATAGGGCAATTGTAATCCATATGATAATTATGATCAGACCAGCTAGCGCAATATATTCTAAGATTATTGATATCAACAAAACAGATTTGGTCATTTTGTTGGCATTCCTTGATATCGTGTGTGATGGTAAGGGATAGTCTGAAGACTGACTTTTCTCGACCAGATCTGAGGTTCTGTAAGTAGAAGTTGTTGATGTTTTTGTTGATATGGATGGACATGGGTTATTGCTAATTGCATAATCTAGATACAGGGCAGTATCATCACATTCACATCTTTCTTTATATTCAATCAAAGCAAAAGAACAACAAAATACTGGGTGTGATTTTCTGATGAGAATGGTCTGTTTCAATAAAGTGTCAGTTTCAGTAGGATCAGTTAGGGGAGGCATCCATACACCATCCTGATAGCATTCAATCTTTCCTGGTAGACTCCCTAGTATGGCTGTACAGTCTATTGAGACCCAGTCTCCACCCTTTTCATCACTCACAACACATGATGCCTCACCAGGAGGATAGTCTATTTGCAATTCAACTCTTGTTGTGTGATCAGCAATTGACTGCCCATCCTTGTAAACCAATGAGATATATTTCCCTGCATCAATTCTTATTAGATTAGTTATTGTAAGATCCAGAGAGCAGTTTCCATTTTTGTTTCTATTCTGCACTTTGAATCTATGGAGCTGAACTCCAGGCAACGACAGCGTTGACCCATCTGTCAATTTATAAAATGGGACTCCGTTCGAATGCTGTAATGTGACTTCTGTGCTGTCACATGGGTATGGGAAATGTAAGGTTGCTTCTTGCCCTTGCATTAAGGATACTGCCTTAACTTGATATCCATTTACAAGAAGTATTGTGATTGAAAAGAAGAGTTTTGCCATAGTGCCTTTAAACACAGCCTTCTTCCCAAACTTTAACATGGTTACCTGTGATTAAATACAGATTCCTTATAATACAGTTGAACAATTTAAATTACAAAACAAAAATTAGAAATGAACAAATCGAATGGAAAAAAGTGATTGGCAGCACTGTATTTGTAGTGTATTATATGAAGCAATATTGAAATGCTTGCAGCGCCTTAGTACTCTACAAGATTGAAGTCCAAGTCCATCATAGATATGTTGACAAAGGTCCGCAGATGACCGCAGGAGGGACCCAGTAGACTGCTGTTACAATGTCACCAACTGGAGAAACGTCCTAGTTCATGACAAATCCCTTTCCAGGAAAATAATCTTGGCCAAGATTACTGGATTTTGACACAGACATTCAACGAATATGATAAGTTGGTTTTATCACAAAGCAGGAATGATCCGTAGTTTCTGATCAGTTCATGATAACGTTGACTGCATCTCAAAATTGACTGTTTTATTCACTGGAGTAGCTTATTCACTTATTTACTGTTGGTTTTATCTTTCATCGGAGGCATCACACTCTTCAAGAATTGAATTGAACTAGACTTCTGTTTCATTTTTAGCATTTAGCTTTGTGGATTCTCCATTTCAGCTCCATATACGAGATGTAATTCTCAATATGAAAAGAATCACTACTGGGAGAAATTCACATTTACAGATGATTCTGGCAAAAAAAAAAGGGAAAACACTATAAAAATCAGAAATATTTGCAAACCTTGGGAGTGAGTGGTTCAGATTTTGGCATGTTGCATGATATATATATATTGAGTCACAATACTAACTTTTTACAAATTGCTTTGAAATAGCCGTCATTGATTTGCAAAAGTGTTTTTCTTTAACAGTATTTTGAAACATTATCATTTCTTTAAATCATATTTTGACATTACATGACTACCTATGAATGTACAGCAAGGAAATGTTTTTGCCCATTTTCCACTTTGTATTTAAAAAGTCCATTCTAGTCTTATGGGATTTGCATCTTATATAAGGCAAGTGTACGTACCTTGTTTGTGAATGAAAAGGAGTAAAACAGCTTTAGACATGGTAAATATGCCAAACTACTTGTACAGTGGTTGTCCAATAAAGTTCTGTTGCTTCTACTTCAGGAGATGTGCTTTTGGTGATGTGTTCGTGAGTTTGCATTAACATTTGTTTGTTAGGTTATACAAATAGAATAATATCTGAATATCAGTATGTGTCAAGCACAAGTATACCATAAAGGCGGACTTCGCACTTTGGCGCTCAATATTGGAGCTATAAAATATACCATTATAAGTAGTGGTTTTTGTTTGTTTCGTTTTTAAATTATTTATTGTGGATAATCTTATCAATCTGATCTGAATCAGGTATCTTTGTATGGAAAACACTTGAAAGACACATTCTGCCCATTGAACCCTCACTATTGACCTACACTGTATTGACATCAAAGCTAGAGATACTGGAGACTTCGAGTCCATGTGTAGCATACCCACATCAACTTACCTTCAATGAGCTGGAAATAAATACCCAACCTCTTTTAGCAAACAGGAATTCTTGGTTTTAAAATCCAGAACAAGACATCAATATTACTTTCTAGTAAAGGATGTCTCCCAGGAGAATGATAGATAATTATTATGAAGTAAACATGTTATGGGTTCAAGTTAAATTTGAATGTGGGTTACCTGTATTTCCTGAGTAGAAGAGGGTTTGTCGATATTTACACTGAAATGATATTTGCTCCTTTTCTGTTCAAACAAAGCTTGGAGGAGGATCGAGAATACACTCATGTGAACAATAGGTCATGCTTTCAAGTCTTAATCATGATATAGAAATCTTGGGTAATTTTGTCTTTTTTCATGAACTGTATCGAGCTTTATATAGTCCATGTTAGAATCATCATAATTTGAACTGTGTGTGTGGGTGCATGTGCGCGTGTGTGCGTGTGTGTGTGTGTGTGTGTGTGAGAGAGAGAGAGAGGGCGGGGTGGGGGAGCGGAGATGATAATTTGCCTTCATTCTCCTCACAAAATTTCTTGTGTAGGTGTCCTTCAAGGGTCGAGATGACATGGTTTGATCAAAGGCCTCGCAGATTTCATACATCACGGCCTCCCCCTTCAAACTTTGATACACTGTTTTTCCCTTATCAGTGTACTGTGTGTCTTCTTTTTTTTTATGTCAAAAATATGATTTGGGTGCTCTATTTTTGTCCTTTTGCTGGCTTTCCTTGATAGGAATGTATGAGTTTAAGTTATGTCCATTAACTGCTGTCATTCTTGATGATTTGTGAAATGTTTGCTCATTTAAATGAATGAAACCCCCATAACGTGATTAATAATGATGAGTGATCAAACATCTTCATTCATATGAACCAAACTACCATTAGACAAAGATCTTTATTGCAACAATTTTATAAAACATGCACCAGGAACTCATCAAAGAACCCATGTCACTTCCAATGAAGGCTGAGATACATTGGTAGCTTTATAGTCATCTCTACTGTGTACCATTGCCAACTTTCAAAGTTTACTTGTCTTGATCACATCTCATCAGATATTTTAAAATTTAAAGTTGAGGGAGCTATACAAGTGCCAAACCTATTCAGGCACACTGTCACCGGTAATCATGTCAGCGTTGTTTTAAATTATTTTAGGGAAGACATCAAGGGACTGAACTGGGCAGCGCCCTCTGACTGTTTTGCCAAGGTGACTCAGCTCCTCAAACTACCAACCTTCCAGTACCATGTTCTTCTGGGTTTGACTGTGAGCGTGGGAGGCCTAACAGAGTCATTGGTAAGCTGAACACTTGTTTTAATGTTAAAAGTGTTTATTGATTGTTGAAATGTTACATGCACAGATACGGTGCATGTTTGGTTTAACATCAATACGTCTGGGTGATGTTTGCTAATTTGTCTCCTTTTTTCGCTCCGTTTTCTTGATATGTCACCCTCCATCTGTCTTCTTTATCTTTACCTTGCCTATCTCTGTTTCTCGTGCTTCTTCGCATCCAACAGTCTCTTTTTTTTAGCTGTTTATTTGTCTTGGTTATTTTTTCTTCTTTGTTTCGTTCTTTTTTGTATTTCTTCTCTCTTTCTTTCTCTCTCATTGTAGTCTGTCTATCATTTCCTTCCCAGCAAGCTCTTTGTTTGCCTCTGTTTTTCTTTACTCTTTTGCTCTTTCAATCACTCTCTATTTCTCTGTCTCCCTTAATTCGTCACTCTCTGTCTCTCTGCACCCATCTCTCTAAATATATCTGTGCATACTCACCAAGAATATTGTGTAAACATTTATTTTGTACTTCTGTTTCCTGTGTGTAGGTGAAGCATTCTGCCTAATCTTGTCTGTCCTTTATCAATATGTGCAACTCAGATGAAGACTTGACTAAATTCACTGACAACCTACTCAAGAACTTTGCCGACTATCTTATAATCTTTTCTTTTTTCTGTTTATCCATCCGCCCCCTCCCTCTTTCTCTCTCTCTTTACTTCACTCTCTACCTCTAATACGATTTTCTATAATTTTTTGGTTTCACGTTTTGGTTAAGGTGAAGCACTCCACCCAATCCCTTCTAACCTTCATCAAGACATGTAGCTCAACCGAAGACCTAACTAGATTCACTAAACACTTCAAGATTATCACTGACTTTTCTCTATCAGTCTACCCCCTCCCCTTTCCCTTTCACTCTCTACCTTAATTATATCCAACGCATATGTGACATGTCTCTGTCTTATGTTTTTTGTTTAGGTCAAGCACTCTGCCCAGTCTCTTCTGTCCGTTATCAAGACGTGCAGCTCTACTGAAAACCTGACTAGATTCACCGACAATCTTCTCAAGATATTCACTGACTATCAGAAAGTAGACAGGTTAGTGGAGGTCAAACATGATTTTAATCTAAAATCTGGGCCCTGTTTCATAAATTTTGTATCAATAACAAGTTGCAATAACTGTTTTAAGGCTACTGAAATCGTGGCATTTGATTGGCTGAGAGCAAATTTCATTGCTCATATTGCCATCCAATTACTATTAAATACAGAATTATGCACCCCTTTGCATTTTACACCTATTTATTTGTTTAAAATGTTTTCTCAGAGTGTCTGTACCGTTGATGAAGATGATCAACCTCCTGCTATCCAGTGGAAGCTTCGAAACCTTCGTAGAAGACCCTAGGTAAGGATATATACCGGTACATGTAGAGCTAGTTTGTTTGTAGAGTTGTTGTGGTCTAGTGGTTAGGTCACTGATGCGCATCAGTGAAGTTTTGGTGTCATGCTGGAGTTGCTGATTGGCCACCATAGTTTCTTATATTGTCCACTAAACATTCATTTTCTAAATTTATACACCCCAAATGTGCATGTACATATTTATGTTTTGCAATGATAAGACATTAATATTTTAAAACCTTTTATTTACAAGCATTTCTGCGATATGCTGAGAAAGGAAACAAGAGTTTTTACAGTTGACAACTTTAGTTTGAAAATTAAAGGCCATTCCGAGAAATTTGTGTGGCATATAATGTAGTAAACGTGGTTGGTCATTTGGGCATTCAAATAATGAGATAAATGGTATGTTAGCATCTATGATTATCATTGTTATTAATCATTGTCAATATTGTTATTGTTGCCATCATTATTATTACTATTATGATTGATTCTATCTCACTATCTTTCTCCAGTCATCCATTTCCGCTGAACCTCCTGCAACTGGTCAAGAAGGAGGTGGCCAAGACTGGCGATGCCCAAAAGCTTCTCACAAGCATTGAAGTGTGAGTAACATCTAATCAATGATAATTTGATATTTTCTTGTTCCTTTTTCTTGCATTATGATAATCAACAATGAAACATGAAATGTATACCTTGGCAATAACAAGGATGGAACTTATCCTCACTTAAATCATACATGGACATTTAAGTTTGTACTACAAGAAGATAAATGCACCATATACTGTATATCTGTTGTAGACCAGAGATTTTGTTTTCAGTAGGGAAATTGGTAACCAGTTTTTGCTGTCCCTTTGATATGATTTTAAAAGTAATCACAATCCAGTAGCAATGTCATTGCAACTTACACACTACAATTTTTTGATTTAAAAATAACAGTATAGGACCCATGGCAGACCCCTGTGGAACACCTCCAGTGCATTAATCCCATAAATGCCTATCATGGACTTCTGATGAATTGAAAGTACTATTTGAAACAACTAGTTTTTATTCATTTCAGGTTCTGTGGTATGATTCAGTTTGTTGGTGAACCTAGGAAGAAGAGCCTTGTTCAACTCATGGTATTCCTCTGTCATAAGTACCCAAAGGTAATCACATCTTGAAAATTCTCGCTACCGCATATAGCAATATACATTCCCATAAAGCATTGCACCTCCGGTACATTTGAAATTTTGCTGCACAAGCGGCTTTTTTTCCCCAAGCCATGATTATGCGTTAATGTCAGTAATTAACTAATGACAGTCACATATTTGAAGATATTTAAGGTCTACATGTTGGATAAATTTACATCATTAAAGATTTAGGCAAAACTACATTTTCTCATTATTAGTCCTATTGACAGTGAAATGTGAGTCCAATTAATACTGTGTTTCCTGGTTTGACCAGAAGTTCTTGTGACTACAAACATCCCGGCAAATTCGCTAGTAAAAAATAGAGTGCCACTTTCGTTGGCTTGTTTTCAGCTATATGCAGTAGGGAGAACTGGAATTTGCATAGTAAAAGGTTATCTGGTTTGATAAAAATATGGGTTCCTTGTGTGTGTGGTGTGGTATCCATTACATAAGTTTTTAAACCATGAATTGCACCGCACTCCTTTTGATTTCCTTTGAATCTGAAAAGAGTTGAAACAAGTTTTTTTCTTTTTATTCTACTGGTTTCTAATATTTAAAAATGTCAGCAATTTTCATTCAAAGCAAAGATTTATGTTGGATAGATTTACACACAATTTACACACTAAAAGATGATTATTTACCATTATTTGCAGTATGTACATTGTATCAACTAGAGTCCTGCAAATGTTAAATGTGACAATGCAGTCACACTTGTCTACTAAACCCATCAAAGAGAAACAGAAATTGATCACTGAAGACAGGTGGTCTTTGTAGACAGGTTCTTCAATACATGTTTCTTCCTAGAGGGAGGCAATATAGATGACCACTACAGACAGGTGGCTTTTCTTATAGGGTTGGTCACCAAGATGAAATGTCCAGCTTTCTCATTCCTACATTCCTAGAGGGACCACTGCTAACACACTCTATGAGACGTTGATGGTCTATGATGACATCGTGGATGAAGAGAAGCAGGAGGAGGTCATGACGATACTCATGGAAACAAACTGGTCAGTATCCATTCAATTGTCCACTCTCGTGCATTCCATTGTATGAAGGACCAAGTGTGTCATATGTTAGGAAGGCAATGGATGGATGGGTTCAATAATAATAATAATACATATTACAATCACAAGCATTTCACTTTATTAACTAAAGTACAGGTAAACTACATGTAAAAAAACACAAAAAAAGTTTTATGTCACACTTATAATTGTCATAATTAAATAGCACTGTTTAGAAAGAGATGGGGGTTTTAGAGCAACTTTCAAGTCATGGAGGGCTGTTATTAAGCTACAAATACAGTGTTATTATTCCAAAAGGACGGACCAGATTGAGAAAAGGCTCTATCCCCCCAGGAACTGCGCGTCTTAGGGACAACTAATAAGTACACTGTAAAAAAAAAATTGTTCATTGGTAATTTTTACGTATTTTTTCCATGTAGAATTTACTTGAAAACATTAGTTTTGCCACTTACGCACTAAATTTAAGTCTTGCTAACTCAAACTTTCAATTTAGTAGAACATACGTGGAATATTTAAGTAAAATCAAATACATAAGAACTTTAAGTAATTTCAGCTTGTATTAATTTAGTAATTTTAACTCGAAATCAGAAATTATACGTATTACTCAAACAATTTATGTTGATTATTCTTATCTTTTTAAAGTAAGGACCGATGCAGTGCGTAATAGAAATATTTACATAATTTATGAATATTCATTTAGACCAAATTAAACTCTTTTTTAAATAAAACAATTCTCTTTTGTGGTTGAATGAAAATTACAGGACTTTAAAACATTTACTAATTCATTTAACATGGCTAAGCAAAGACAAGACAATTTTTAATTCTTACCCAGTTCAAAACAAATCAAAACTTGATATTTCAGGAAATTGTCAACCAATTTTCCTTTTAAGATGCTACGATCAAGTATATATAAAATTTGGAGCCTTTCAATATGTGTCGAATTGAAGCGTATGTATTAGTGATTAGTGATTAATTTTAAATAGAAGTGGTGAATGATTAGTGGATGTTACTTGTTAGATTAGATGGGTACCAAATCGTGCAATTTGTAATCCTATCATAGCTTTTTTTTAAATTATCTAAAATGATTACAATACTTAAATTATTTACGTTAATGTAACTCGATTTAACTGAGTAAAAATTTATTCAGCAAAATAATTAAATTCTACTTAAGATGCTGTAGGTAATATTTACTTAATAAAAATAAGGCAATTCTTTTCCTCAATTTTATTGAGTTATTTCGACTATTATTTTTTTACAGTGTAGGATTGAGATGAACAAAGATGTCTTGTAGGCTTATACTTAACAATTAACTTCATATTGTAGGAAGGAACAGAGTCATACAAGGAATGGGAAACTAGCAACAACAACTTAAAAATGATTCGGTCACATACCGGGAGCCAGTGAAGAGTTTTGAAAATGGGGGTGATGTGAGTTCTACGTGAAGAAAGTGTGACGATACGTGCAGCAGTTTTTTGCAGTTTCTGGAGTTGAACAAGTTATGTGTTCAATAAGAAAAACACCTCTACCAGAAGTTTATTGGAACCAAACTCACTTCATTACTTGATATGAGCACTTGGAAAGCACAGTGTCCTTTTGGTAGTCAATCATGATGTCGTGGGGTTTAATCTTAGTCTGACATTTATACCTTTAGTAGACTTGTTTGTTTGATGATGTTTGTTTTTCAAGATTGCTAAGAAAACATGTATACGCTTGTAAGTAAAAACCAGGGGACCAATGACTTTAAATCATCTCTGAGGGACTTGCTAATAAGGATCACACAAGGCAAGGATGGAAGTTGTATATTCCAATGAATGTGACAGTTGGTATGTTGATTGGTTTACTATATTTTGGCTGTCAGTTGTGAACACGTACAAGACGTATCGTGTCAAAAGCGTTTTTCACTTTTGTGAACCTTTCTGTCTTCATTGCATGTATTGAAAGTATACTTTTTTTGTGTTTTGTCCCATACAGGCAAGAATCGCAGGCCAAATGTAGACCAGTCAGGAACCACATCTGTGACTTGCTGGAAGTACCTCAGCCTGTTCTGAAGGTACGCTTTACACGCCTTGAGAAGAAAGACCTCTTAATAACCAAATAAACAGAATAAAGTTTTATAAACATTAACCGATGACTTGGTCACATTTAGGGGGAGAGTTGCAAGATCTCCGTAATATGATGTCTCATTTCATTTAAAGTCATATCCACAATAATTTTGGGCATTTCTTCATTTTCTGATACTTTTCTATTCTCATGCATGCTCTCTATGAAAATCATTTGTAAATGAGGAGTTAAATTAAAAAAAAGAAAAATACACTAGAATGTTTGAGTAATACAAGTTTTGTAAAAATTCTATGAGTGTTCTAAAGAAATGTTCAGGAGATTATTTTTTAAGTACATAACTATTACATTTTGGTAATTGTTGAATACCTTATAATCTTTGTTAATTTTACTGGCACTGATAATTGTTTTCATATTACTTGTAGTATTATTTTTAGCATTATAAGTACTCCTTAAATGTTTATTTTCTTGATCATTTTTCTGTAATCACAGAACCCTCAGGCTGGTAAAGCTAAGAAGCAAGAGGATGCCAATGACCAGATGGACAGTTATCAAGGTACTTGGTTCATTTATTTTCAATCGTTCTTTATTTCAATTGCTCTGTGTATTGTTTCATGCTTGAGAAATGCTGTACAAAGTAATATGTCCCTTCCGCGAATAGGATGTTCAACAGTAGATGGTGACCTTCCTCCTACACTTTGCAGGTCAGCACATGCAGAGATACGATACTGAGGAAGAGGATAAGACAAGGTTTCTTCCATCTTCAATAAAGAATGTACAGCAGTATTAACTAATTCCATATATTATTACTAAATTATTATTCATGGTTTCATGAACTCCCCAAATGATTTGCTGAGATCTATGTAGACACTATCATAATCTATTACTTATAGTTTATTGGTTCTGAAACTATAATTTCTATCGAACTTTCAAGTTCTCGACCCACTGTATTTGTATGAAAATCGGAAGTGCCTTTGCCAAAAAAAATTGTTTGTATTTGTTTTTGTTTTGTTAAAGTATTTATTAAAGCAATTCTCATACATGATAATAACATGTTTGTATAGACAAAGAAACAAAATCACTTAACAAAATATCTGCCATTTCTTATGTGAAGATCGAGACAATTTTTGAGTGAAAGCAATTTGCCGAATATACCCATGGCTGCTGCTGCCCTCTATGGCAAAAAAAAACTTAGTTGCGGTAGCGAGAATTGGGACGTACAATGTAATTAGTACTTGCAAGCATTGTATGGGAATGGGTTAAACAATGATAATTGGTACATGTTTGATATTGTTACTCATTCTTTTTGTCTTTCTTTTTTTATCTTGCAGATCTTGTTTCCAGATTGGGATACTGAATATCATCTACTGATTACCATTACTGCTGATGAGTCATCAGAATATAATTACAATTTTTCCTGTATTGAAAATATAGGAAATGCGTAAATGATATAAGTATTCTTGCATTTATGTATCATTAAATGAGCAATTTAATGCACTGAAATCTAATTACAATGTGGCTATTAATATGGAAGCTTTTTTTTTATATTACCTGACCATTCTTTGATGATTAAATGAAAAAACCCTATGAAAGCTAGATGACTTGTGGAAGTCATCCAGTAGACCAATAGTCCATGAGACTGATGGAAACCAAAAGCCTGTGAGACTGACAATGTCAGTCTTATAAGCTGTTCAACATGTTGTCAGGTCTTTACAACCTACCTGTTGATGTAGTGGACTATTGATTTCTAGACTGTCGGTTTTGTGGGATGTGGCCGTGGAAGCAATTTACAAGAAACAAATCAAATGTAACTGTGCCATTAGGAATAACATATCTTCATCTTTGTAAATTTTCCAGTATTTCAAGATCTTTGTGATTATATATTGCTAGGCATTTAATATGATGCAGTCATATTGACGATGTAACCCAGGCCTAACCTGGGTCAGATAATTTGGTCTGGTGCAAGTGAGTCCAGTTGAAATAGTCAGTCTTGCGCAAAATTAGCCCTGGCATCTGGCAGTGTATGTGCATGTCTCTTGGTATAACAGTGGATTAAAATGACGGGTCAACATTCCGTACAAGTTCAAAAGATAAGTTTTCTGGCGATTCTGCTGTATTTTTATTTGTATGTAATAAACTGTTATCGGCCACTGCATTTCGTTGAATCTTTTCTTCTTTGTAGCATGTATGAATTGCTGAAATGTTATGCAGATCAAGTCCATATAAATGTAGTACAAGCATGAACTGGATTAGAATTTTAGGTGAACCATGTCAGTTTTGGTCTTCAGATTTCATGCAATTAAATTTAAAAAAAAAATCAATATTAAATATTAAAAAGTAGACACTTTGAAGGAAATCTGTGCCTACAGTTTTTTTGGAAGAACCAGGATTTGAAAACAAGAGGTATCTGCAAAATCTTTCTCTGCGTTCCAAGACCCTTAGCCAAAATTCAAGGGCATAAAGGTGGAAAAACACATGTGCATACAAAACAACACTGTCCATGTTTTGTTCCTTTTATGTATGAAATTGCCTTCAAATGACTGTTTCTTTGTTTTGCTGTGTGTGATGTACAGATATAATTTCCTTGGAACTAATGTATACAGTTTACAAATAAGCATGCTTGTGATTTGTATTCTTTGTAAAGCTTTGTTCTAAATGTACATAATTCTTTATCAAATTTATATTTATTTGATGTAAAAAGTTTCTATCAAACTATTTGTACATGCTTAATTTTCCATGCTTGAAGTTTTCTCTTTTCCATATATTGTGTTTGTTTGGATAGCCCATGCAGTATAGATGTAGGTTATATTTTGTAACTCGTCTGCTCTAATCAACTGATAAGTTGACAGAATTAAGTTCTTTGTTCATTGTATGTAAATAGAGATTAAACACCTGTAATGGTATTGTTTTCAGGCTAATAGTAACAACTGATAATGATAGGGACAACAATCCTTCTCCAGCAATAATATCCCTACCATGTGAGAACTGAGAAATCTTTTTCTCCTTGTGTGCTCCATCATTGGATTTTCATTCTTATTGGTTATTTTGAATCGTGATTCACATTCTGAATTTGATCATTCCTCTGTTTGCTTTATGTAAAGTACAATATTAGTTTTCCTAAGAAAAGATCTTTATAAAAGCATAACTTATTTTTTTGTTTGCATTCTAACAGACAGGCAGTATAGAAAATGTGGCCCAGTGATTAACCTTAACATAATGATTACTTAAACATAGCCATTTCTGTTGGACAATATTAGTATTGTTAAAAAAGGGCTGAACTATTCATTGAAAAAAATTAAGAGAACATAATTTCCCACATTTAATAAATTAAACCTTGAACTTAATCGCTTTGTGAAACTTTATTTAATTTGAAGTCAAGGCCAGAGTCTGGCTCAGTCTTTAGTGAAATGTGGGCCTTAAAGTGTAACAATCATCATAACATTTGTTTTGTATGTTAGGAGTTCCATGTAGAAATATATTCAAAATATGAGCTTCAAATATTACTTTTGTAAAGAGATTTTGCAAGTTAAAATACTCTCTCTATTAACGTAAAAAAGGGCTCGCATGGCACCAATGTAAGACTTGGGTTCTGTGTGCGCAACTTATTGTTATTGTCATAGTCTAGCCTATGGGACGGAGAGGAGGGGGGGGGGGGGGGGGGTTGTCAGGATGCAGAATATCAATCCGGCCATACACATGCATAAATAGTAGTAATACTTGGTTGCTGTGAAGCTTTTTTTCTCCTCGAGTGGAATTTTAATCACAAGACACAAGACTATAATCTATTTGCCTAACATGGCACAAAAATTATAATGACATACTACTCAAGTTCAATACAATAAGCTGCTGTATCTTTGTGCATCCCTGTTTTTGTACCAATTCAGCAAGTTCATTTTTGCTCAAAATGCTATTGTTATTTTTTTAAATACCAGAGTCTAATTAGAAGTGCTTTGGATAATTGTGTCGCACACTAAAAATGTTGGCTTGTCTGTCATCTATTGCACTCTTAGAAAGAGTAAACAGTAAATGCCAGATGTGTTTAAACCGCTCTGTTTTGGGGGAATTCATGTAAGTACATGTACAGCTGCACGACAATACATGACAATACAGCATGTCAAACAGTACCATGTGTAAATACACCCTTTCCCTTTTTTAGGCATTGCTGATGCAAGGCGAAAAGGCTCATGAGACCAAATGGCATATACAAGCTCAAGAACACTTGAATGAATTCGTAGCAGATGGGCGGAAGTTCCTGTAAAGTCCAGTTTATCTAATGATATTTTATCATGATGTATTCTCTAAGGGTCTCCAAAGAATTCTTCCAGAAAACTAATGATATTCCGCCCCCCCCCCATCCAGGCCATCTCCCTCACTCTCAATTTCTCTTTATCTTTCTCTCTTTCTATCTCTCTCTCTCTCTCTCTCTTTCTCTCAATATGTTTCTCTTATTAAAGATTTGATTGATAAACTTGTGTATCATCCATTGTTATGATGTAAGTGTTTGTCATGTCATTCTCGTTCTTTGTGATGGTACTTGGCGCTTGAGGGCAACAGTGCTCGGATTCATCCTTTCAGCTACTGTCAAAATCCATGCACAAAATCCATGCATGTTATCTTTAATATGTTATGTTGATTTGCTAAATAAAATGATGATATGAGGAATCTCTTGGTAATGTGTGATGTGTTGCTTGAAGAACCCTCCCATTTGGTTTCTGCACATATTAATCAAGTATCCCTCTTCTCATGTGATGGGGAAAAATATGTTTTATTGGTGGACATTTAAATATGTTAACCATAGTGTGACAGAAAAAAGGCTTTTCTATCTCGTTGAAATGAAAAAAGATGAATATAATACAAATAATAATATTATACATTTATATAGCGCACATATCCACCATGCATGGTGCTCAAGGCGCTTCAACTATTACCCGACTCTGATAGGCAGCCTATTTCGGCGCTCACAGCATTCAAGGAATTCCTTCCTACCGGTACGCATTTAACAACTGGGTGGAGAGTGGCAAATGTAGATTAATATCTTGCCACAGGACATTAATGCCGTGGCGGGACTCGAACCTGGACCCTGTGATCCACAGTCCAACGACTTATCCACTAGACCACAACACATATCACATATATTTACCTTTATATTTGAAAGAAAATAAAACAGATTCAGGAGGTTTCCTGTATGACGTACATCATGTATTATGACTGAATTACAATTTGGTCCTCATATTTGTAGTGAGCTATTTTTTTGGGGGAAAAAATGATACTTTCTTATTTTGTATTCAATATATTTCAAATTTTCACTGATGTTTTCCTGTGGTTCTTCAGCTTTCACTCAGACCAAGCATTTACTCAGGGTCAAGTCCCTTTCAAGATCTATACAAATTAGACTACAGTAACTTTAAAACGGATATGGCAGCCGTAATGGCAGCACAGCTAAAGCTGGGGTAATAATTCTTCAAGTTTGGAAGCGCTTAGTGATTGTAATAAGCGCTATATAAAAACTTAGTATTATTATTAATATTATGTAAAGAAAATACATGAGACATTGACTGAGTTTAAGAATTGTATAATTGTTATGATTTTATTTGAATGCATTTCAGTCGGGCTAATATAACTCGGACCCAGGGACAACTCGGCCCTGCTGCAAAAACGCCAAAGTTTTTGCAGGTTTAGGGTTATATTAGGGTTAGAGTTAGGGTTAGGGTTCAGGGTAACATTACACAAATGAGCGTTTTTGCAGCGGGCCGAGTTGCCCCCGGGTTCGAATTAATAATAATGAACGTTACTTGTATATAGCGCATATCACTAAAACAAAGAAAATCCCTATGTGCTTAGGAAAGAAGGAAAATTGAGTTAAATATGTCCATGATACTATAACCAAATAAGTCACTAAACAGCTTGAACGCAATTATCAATGTACAAAAAGATAGGACTTCAACAGAGTCTTAAATGATTCTTTTAAATTGTGCTTGCCTGTTTTACAATATCAGGCAAGCTATTCCACAATTCGGCCGAAGATTTTTTGAAAGAGCGAGTGCCATATAGTTTGTTCGAGTGCTTGGAGTTACCAGGAGGGATTTACTATTTGACCTTAATTTTCTTGTAGGGGTATATTGCAGAATGAGATATTGCAGAATGAGGTATGACGGGGCTGTACCGTATTAGGCATTGATATGTCAGTAACTGGGAGCCAGTGCAATTGTTTGAGTATGGGTGTTATATGTTCTCTGTGTTTAGTTCTAGTGATTAGTCTGGCTGCTGAGTTTTGGATTATTTGCAATTTATTGGTGTGAACATCAGGAAGATCATAAGCTATTGCAAAAATCTAGGCGAGATATTACGAGGGCATGAACAAGCTGCTTAGTAGCATCTTTCGTTAGGAATTGGTGGAGTTTTCCAATTTTGTGCAGAGAAAACGAACTGGTTTTACATACGTTATTGATTTGAGCTGTCATTGTAAGATTTTTGTCTGGCTGCATGCCAAGATTTCTAGCGGCATCGACACATTTGATAATGGTATTGTCTATGCCATCCATCTGGTTAATGTTCCTGAAATTGCTGGTGATATGTAGAACCTCAGTTTTGTTACTATTGAGTTTCAGACCATTTTTATTAGACCAATTGGTGATAGCATTCACACACACTTGTAGTCTGTCAATGGTATTACACTGCTCATTACTCTATTCTATGAGTTAGCCCGTATCCATTTAAACAGGTGTACATACGAAAGTAATAAATACATGTATTACATTTCATTCATATCATTTCATTTCAATAATTGATTTCCACTTCAAGATAAATACAATAATATATGATATTGAAAATAAAACATATGTGACGAAATATCTAAAGTGGGAGGATCATGAAAGGAACATAATTGACTTGTTAAAAATGATCCTCACAAAAAAAAAATGTAATATCAAACAAAATGCAAATCATAATGTGAAGTGTTCTCAAGTCTTACAAAGTTTCATCCAATTGACGCACTTGCTGTTTACAAAATAAACTCTAAGGTAAGTCCAAAACTCTCCTTTTTATAATATACAAATTCACAGAGAAATACAATTTTATTTTCATATTATCACCAGACATGGAACCACTGCCCCATCTTACAAAGTCTTAAAGTCAAGTCTTAAGAAGTTTCATCCAATTGACGCACTTTCTGTTTACAAAATAAACTCTAAGGTAAATCAAAAACTCATCTTTTCATAATATACAAAATCACAGAAAAATAAAAAATTATTTTCATATTATCACCAGGCATGGAACCACTGCCCCATAAAAACTATATCTTGCACAATTTTAAAGTCAATTCTTACGAAGTCTCATCCAAGTGACGAACTTGTTTTTTACAAAATAAACTTTAAAGGCACACTGTCCTACTTGTAGCTACTTGCTACCTCTTTATAAAAAAAACTTCCCAAATCGGTGCCTGTTGGTCCCCCATGATCCTTTTTTTCTTATGTTAAATGAGAGCTGAGTTAATGAGATAGCCACCTGTCACAGTGACCTTGCTGGCTCGCTGTGGGGTCTAATCCCGTCTGGCTGAAGTAGTAAAGCCTCCCTTTAACGTAAATCCATAGCTCTTCTTTTTGTAATATACAAAATCACAAACAAAGTCAATTATATTTTCATATTATCACCAGACATGAAACCACTACCATAAAACTTATATCTTCCAAAGTTTTAAAGTCGAGTCTTAAGAAGTTCCATCCAAGTGACGAAATTGCTTTTTACAAAATAAACTCCAAGGTAAATCCATAACCATCTTTTCATAATATACAAAATCACAGAAAAATAAATTTAATTTTCATTTTATCACTAGAAATGGAACCACTGCCCCATAAAAAGTAAATCTTACACAGTTTTAAAGTCAAGTCTTAAGAAGTTCCATCCAAGTGACGAAATTGCTGTTTACAAAATAAACTCTAAGGTAAGTCCAAAACTCTCCTTTTTATAATATCCAAAATCACAGATTTTTAAAATTTTATTTTCATATTATCACCAGACATGGAACCACTGCTCCATAAAAAGTATATCTTACAAAGTTTTAAAGCCAAGTCAAGCCAACGCATGTGAACAAAAATGAGCAAGATCAAGGCCCCGTCTTATAAAGAGTTGATATCAATTGCAACTATGAACATGAGAGATAGGAGACTGCAAACTTGTGGTTGATCGGAGGATTTGCAATTGATTTGGATCAATCACAATTCTTGATAAGATGGGGCCCAGATAGACAACAACAATGATATTGATATTGGTATTGGTATTTATTTTTAATATCAAAATATCAAAAACAATACATAGAAAATGCATGTACATAGTATAGTATAGTATAGTGAATGACTGGGTAACCCAATCAGCTTTGTTAATATAACAAAACTGTTCTTATTCCCTGGGGTCCAGGAATTAAGATATCAACAGTTATTATACAACATACAATACAACATAAAATAATATAATTTGAATACATATAAAACCTAAAACATATTAGAGAAGCATAAACACCCCCCCCCCTCCCCAATCCCAAGCATGTTCCATTCCAGATCAGAGCAATTTCTTAAATTAAGATTTTTGCAAAAAGTTTTTAAGCTGTTGGATAGCTTAATAGTTAACGGTAAGCCAGTGTACTCACGTCAGTCACGTGAGCCTTTACACAAACATTTTACGGCAGCATTAATTCTTTGGTTTGGGGAGTTGCTTGATGCTTGATGCGAATAGCCTTTTTGTACATAGTTAGGGCTACTGTAGAACTGGAAACATCTGCAGCTTAATTTTTTTTATAAATTGTAAATGACAGCAATTTTCACGCAAGGAACTTTTGCAAATTACGCAAATTCAGTGTTTTGTCAGTTATAATTCAATAATTTCACAGCATGACACTTTCCTAAAACTGAACTACCTGCAGAATTTTGCAAACATTAGATGCCTGCAAAATGTCACCAACTCAATCAAGACCGTACTAACATACTTTGGCACAATTGTAAAGATGGTTAATAGACTGAAACTCAAATTATAAGGATTTGAGAATACATGAGAGTATAACTACAAATTATGAAAGTGATACCTTTTCAATATTAGCACTTAAGCTTTGATCAAAAGTTCTACTACGGATAATTTTTTGACATCCTTGTTATGATAATATAATGATAGTAATATTGGCTTCTTGTATACAAGCATAACAAAATATCAAACCCATTTACACCTGGGTGAAGAGTGGCAAATTGAGATCATATTTGTGCAGGTCTGGGATTCAAATCTTTGATCAAAGATGTGTAGTCAGGTGACTTATCCTTTAATACAGTTATGATACACAAGCGATTATACTACTACCGTTAATACGTGTACATTGGTTTTTTAGACGATGGAATAAAGAAACCTTGTATTTCATTCGAGATTATATAATAAATGTGTACTACTACCATAAGTACAAGTTGGTTTTCTAGATGATGAAAAAAAAAACACCTATATTGCATTTCGAGGTTTCAATGAGAAAAAAAAGACAATATAATAATCAACGAATGCCGTGTATATTTGTTGATGTGTCAAAATCTACAATGTGATACTTCACTTACTCATTTGTAGTAAAGAATGAAGCTGCATTGATATAGATTTACCAGAAGGCTTTTTTTCCTTAAAATGTCTTGAAAGTTATAATTGGACAATATGTCTAATGATTTGTTTTTCCCTATGCAATATTTTGTGTTTTGTGAGTTACTAATTCCTGCATCATCATTTGACTTAATTCGTCTGTTTCGCATTGTTGAGCATAATGATAATGAACATTTCTTGATAATGAAGGATTTTGTGACTAACCATTACTATTTTGTTTGCGTTTCTGCATCGATTGATCAATTTGATAGCGGGAAATTAAATTCACCCAGAACAATATGAGCACACCAATTGTTGAAATAAAATATACATCATTGAATATTGCTTCCAAATAATGTGACTCATCATCATTACTTTTGTTTTTGTTTTTCGGCCACATTTGATAGACGGAAATTGTATTCAATATCAACAATATGACCAGACCAGTTCCTGAAACATAATATATGATTATTGCTTTCAAATTTTGTGACTCATCATTTCTATTGTTTTTGCGTTCCTGCCTCAATTGATAGAAGGAAATTGCATTCCCTATGAACAGTATGATCAGACCAGCTACCCCAATATAATATATGATTATTGATATCAACATAGGTTTGGTCAGTTTGTTGGCATTCGTTGATGTCGTGGGTGATGGTAAGGGATAGTCTGAAGACTGACTTTTCTCGACCAGATCTTGGGTTCTGTAAGTAGAAGTTGTTGATATTTCTGTCGATATGGTTGGACATGGGTCACTGCTACCGGTATCATCTAGATACAATACAGTATCATCACATTCACATTTGTCTATGTATTCAATCCAAGTGGAAGAACAACAAAATACTGGGTGTGATTTTCTGATGAGAATGGTCTGTTTCAATGATGTGTGAGTTTCAGTAGGATCAGTTAGGGAAGGCATCCATACACCATCCTGATAGCATTCAATCTTTCCTGGTAGACTCCCTACTATGGCTGTACAGTCTATTGAGACCCAGTCTCCACCCTTTTCATCGCTCACAACACATGATGCCTCACCAGGAGGATAGTCTATTTGCAATTCAACTCTTGTTGTGTGATCAGCAATTGACTGCCCGTCCTTGTAAACCAATGAGATGTATTTCCCTGCATCAATTCTCATTAGATTAGTTATTGTAAGATCCAGAGAGCAGTTTCCATTTTTGTTTCTATTCTGCACTTTGAATCTATGGAGCTGAACTCCAGGCAACGACAGCGTTGACCCATCTGTCAATTTATAAAATGGGACTCCGTTCGAATGCTGTAATGTGACTTCTGTGCTGTCACATGGGTATGGGAAATGTAAGGTTGCTTCTTGCCCTTGTATTAAGGATACTGCCTTAACTTGGTATCCATTAACAACAAGTATTGTAATCGAAAGGATGAGTTTTACAATAGTGCATTTAAATACAACCCTTTCTCTAAACTTTAACATGGTTACCTGTGATTAAATACAGATTCCTTAATTTACAAAACAAAATATTAAGTTCAAAATGAACATGTAGAATTAAAAAAAGACCCTTGACAGAACTTGATTCGTAGTGTATTGTTTGAAGCAATATTGAAGTCAATATGACAATCTTCAAGATGCCAACCTCCACGCGGTCCAACTTGTTTTAAGTAATGTCATCAAAGCAATGTTTGCAGCGCCTTAGTACTCTACAAGATTGAAGACCATGTCCATCAAAGATATGTCGACAGATGTCCAAAGATGATCGCAGAAGTGACTGAGTTGACTGCTGTTTCAATGTCACAAACTGGAGGAACGCTCTAGCTAGAACATGAACATGACAAGTCCCTTTCCAGGAAAATAAACTTGGCCAAGATTACTGGATTTTGAAGCAGCACTTTGCTTGGAAGAAGAAGAATCCTTCCACGAATACTGTAACTACACATTCACAGATGATCCTGGCAACAACAAAATAGTAAAAATACTGTAAAAATATGAAATAATTGCAGACTGCGAAAGTGAGTGGTTCAGATTTGCAGATGGTTCAGATCTTGTTTATGTTGCATGATATAATTTAGTCATAGGAAAAGTTAGTGCTATGACTCATAGCAATATTTGTATGCAAATTGCAAAGTTTTCTTGCCTTGAAATAGCTGTCATTGATTTGTAAAAGTGTTTTTTTTCCTCCCAGTAGTTTGGAACATTACAATTTATTTGACTCATAATTTGACATAACATGACTACTTATAATTGTGCAGCAAGAAAAAATAATTGACAAGCCTCCACTCACAGTATTTAAAAAGTTAATTCTAGTCTCGAAAGATGGGATTTGCATGTTATATATTAAAGGCAAGTGTACTTACCGTGTGTGTGAGTGAAGTGGAGTCAAACAGCTTTAGTCCTCATGGTAATAATCCCCATCCCAAGGTACAGTGGTTGTCCAAAAGAGTTTTGTTGCTTCTTGTTCTACAGATGTGGTTTCGGTGATGTGTTCATGAGTTTGCATGAACATTGGATTGTCAGATTAAAAATAGAAAAATAAGAATAATATCTGGAAGCTTATCACTTAAAATCGGCATGTGCAAAGTTCAAGTACCAGTTAGTTATTTATCACTGAAACATACCATAAGTGATTTGTTTTATTATAAATACTTGAAGTTTAAGTTCGACTTTGCATCATTACTATGATAAGTAGTGGTTCTTTCCAAATGTTTTATGATAATTGTGGATAATATCATCAAGATGATCTGAATCAGGTAGCCACTTGAAAGATACACTCTGCTACTTGAGCGTTCACTATTGACTCAGAACATACTTGAAGTATAACTTCGACTTTGCATTAGTATGATAAGCTGAAAATGAATACCCAACTTCTTGTAGCAAACAGGAATCCATGGTTTTTTTAATCAAGAACAAGAAATAAATAATGACATTATTAACCTTCTTTCTAGTAAAGGAAGTCTCCCAAGAGAATGATGGATAATCTTTAGGAAAGTTAACGTGCTATGGGTTCAAGATCAATTTGAACGTGGGTTACCTTTATTTCCTGAATAGAAAAAGGTTTTTCGATATTTTCACATACATTTTATTAGATCCTTGTGTTCAAACAAAGCTTGGAGGAAGATCGAGAATACACTCATGTGGAAAATAGGTCATGCTTGCAGGCCTTAATCATGTTATATAATTTTTTTTTTGAGTTTTGTCTTTTTTCATGAACTATATCGAGCTTTATATAGTCCAATATGTTACTATTACAATCATCATAATTTGAATTGTGTGTGTGGGTGCGTGTATGTGTGTGTGTGTGAAAGAGGGGATAGGTGGGGGAGCGAAGATGATAATTTACCTTCATTTTCCTCACAGATTTTGTGTGTGTAATAGTAGGTGTCCTTCAAGGGTTAGGATGACATGGTTTGATCAAAGGCCTCTCAGATTCCATACATGAAGGCTCCCCCTTCTCCTTTGATACCCTGTTTTCTCCTTATCATAGTACTTCGTGTCTTTTTTTTTCAATTTAAAAAAAGTGATTTGAGTACTCTATGTCGTGTCCTATTGCTGGCTTTCCTTGATAGGAAGGTAATGTATGGGTTTAAGTTACATGTATGTCCATTATTCTGCTGTCATTCTTGATGATATGTGAAATGTTTGCTCATAAAGGGAATAATTTGAGTGACCCTAACAAAACATATCACTTTTTAAACATCTTCATTCATATGATTTGAACTACCTTTGAAAAAAGATCTATATTGCAACAATTTGAAAAATATATGCACCAGAAACTCAGCATACATCCAATATTACTTCCAAAGAAGGATAAGATATATTGGTACCTTCGTAGTCATCTCTCTATCGTGTACCAGTATCAATTTTACAAGTGTACATGACATGTCTTCATCACATCTCATCATATATTTTTTCATTTAAAGTTGAGGGAGCTATACAAGTGCCAAATCCAGAGACATCTATACACAGAGTTTGGCCAACTTGGTTTCACTGGGTCACAACATGGCGTATGTTCTTTTGTTTTTTGCTTGCCCAACGAAGCAGTAGTCGCCATATTGTGTCCAACTCGATCGGGTCGGCCAAACTCTGTGTATAGATGGCGCTGCCAAATCTATTAAGGCACACTGTCACTGGTAATCATTGTAACATGTATGTTTGTTTGTTTAGGGAAGACATCAAGGGACTGAACTGGGCAGCGCCCTCTGACTGTTTTGCCAAGGTCACTCAGCTCCTCAAACTACCAACCTTCCAGTACCATGTTCTTCTGGGTTTGACTGTGAGTGTAGGAGGCCTAACAGAGTCAGGGGTGTTTTGGTGTTAGAGTGTTTATTGATTGTTTAAATGTTACATGCACACATATATGCATGTTTGGTTTAAGATCAATAAGTCTGGGTGATGTTTGTTAAATATGTTTCCTTTTTGCTCCGTGTTTCTGATATGTCTCCCTCCATCTGTGTTCTTTATCTCTACCTCACCTATCTCTGTTTTTCCTGTCGGTCTTTTTTTTTATCTGTTTATTTGTCTGTTTTTTCCTTCTCTCCTTTGCTTCTTTCTGTAGTCCGTCTATCACTTCCTTCCCATCATTCTTTTTGTTTGCCTCTATTTGTCTTTACTCTTGCTGTCCAGCTCACTCCCCATTTCTGTGTCTCCCCTTTGTCACTCTCTGTCTCTCTGCACCCTTCTCTCTAAATTGATGTGGACTTTATACTTAATAATAATATTATATAATATTTCATTTTTTTAACTTCTGTTTTCCCCATTTATAGGTGAAGCAATCTTGTGTGTCCTTTATCAATATGTGCAGCTCAGCTGATGACTTGGACTAGATTCACTGATAGTTTACTCGAGAACTTTACCAACTATCTTATAATCTCTCCCTTTGTCAGTCCATTCATTCACCCTTATATTACCCCTCTTCCTCTCTCTCCCCTCTCTCCCTCCCCCCTCTCTCTCTCTCTCTCTCTCTCCCTCCCTCTCTCTCCTCCACTCTCTATCTCAAATATGATTTTTCTATAATGTTTTGGTCTTGTGTTTTTTTTAAGGTGAAGCACTCTACCCAATCCCTTATATCCTTCATCCAAACATGTAGCTCAACTGAAGACCTGACTAGATTCAGTGAAAACTTCAAGATTATAACAGATTGTCTTTATATCAGTCTATCACTCTCCCCTCTTTCTTTCACTCTCTACCTTAATTATATCCAACGCGTTTGTGTAACGTCTCGGTCTTATGTTTTTTTGGTTTAGGTGAAGCACTCTAGATCTGCCCAGTCTATTCTGTCCTTTATCAAGACGTGCAGCTCGACTGAAGACCTGACTAGATTCACAGACAACCTTCTCAAGATATTCACTGACTATCAGAAAGTGGACAGGTGAGTAGAGATCAATCATGATGTTAATCTTTAACCTGGGCCCTGTTTCATAAAACTTGATATCAACAACAAGTCACAATAACTGTTTTAGGCTACGGAAATCGTGGTATTTGACTGGTTGAGAGCAAATTTGTCATAGAAATTTAGCATTTGTTATTGAAAACAATTGCTATGGAACAGAGCCTAGGTTTGAGCCCTGGCACAGCACTACTGTCCTTTGACAAGACATTAATCTTTATTTGCCACTCTCAGCTGAGTACTGAAGTTGCTAGCTTAGCTAGAGCCATTAGTGAAGTGCCTTCTTGATTAAGAAGTAGGAATGTGTATTTTGTACATAATTATATTGATGCTGATGATGATAGTTAAGGCCATTTACTTTCACATGAATCTTTGAAGTTAACATCATTGCTCATAATTACATCCATGCACTGATTTGCATTTTACACTTATTGTTTTTCTCTTTTAATGTTTTCTCAGAGTTTCTGTACCATTGATGAAGATGATCAATCTCCCAGGTAAGGAAGTCATGTAGATCTTGTGTATCTACATAGTTATTGTGGTCTAGTGGTTAGGTCACTGGACTATGGATCACAAGGTTCAGGTTTTGAAGCCCTGTCACTAACTTCCGTTGACAAGACATTAATCTGCATTTGCCGTACTCCACCTACCTGGCAGGATTTCTCCTTGAAATGCACTGATGCGCTGAAAACAGTTGTCAGAGCTATATAACAGGGGTATAGTAATGTTCAAAGCTCTTCCCCAGGTATAACCACCCCCTAGGACAACTACCCCATAGGGCAACCACCCTCTAGGACGACTACACCCGGGACAACTACCCCCAGACAACTCCCCCTAGGAAAACTACCCCCTAGGACAACTACCCCCGGATAACCACCCCCAGACAACTACCCCCTATGAAAACCATCCTCTAGGACGACTATCCCCTGGACAACTATCCTAGGGGGTCAAATAAGATTGATGGTATGTTCACAATTATTATGATTGTAACCATTATTGTTGTTAATCATTGTCAGTATTGTTGTTGATACAACCATCATCAATACTATTATGATCAATACTATCTCACTATCTTTCTCCATCTCCAGTCATCCATTTCCGTTGAACCTCCTGCAACTGGTAAAGAAGGAGGTGGCCAAGACAGGCGATGCCCAAAAGCTTCTCACAAGCATAGAAGTGTGAGTTAAATCACTGATAATTTGATTTTTCCTTGTTCATTTTTCTTGCTTGCTTTATGATAACCAACAAGGGAACATATACTGTATGATTAAAAAAAGTTGTCGTACATGGACATTTAAGTGTGTACTACAAGAAGAAAAATGCACCATATACTGTATATCTGTTGTAGAGCAGAGTTTTTTTTTCAGTAGGGTAATTGTCTAACCGTTTTCATGTCCGTTTCGATGGATGTGTTTTTAAAAGTAATCAAAATCTAGTAGCAATGTCATTGCAACTTACACACTACAATTCTTTGATTTTAAAATAACAGTATAGGACCCATGGCAGCCCCTGTGGAACACCTCCATGTGCATTAAGCCCACAAATGCCTATCATGGACTGTTGATAGATTGAAAGAACTATTTTAAACAACTACTTTTTTTAACTCATTTCAGGTTCTGTGGTATGATTCAGTTTGTTGGTGAACCTAGGAAGAAGAGCCTTATTCAACTCATGGTGTTTCTCTGTCATAAGTATCCAAAGGTAATCACATCTTCAATGTTCTCGTCACCTCATATAGCACTATACATTCCCATAAAGCATTGTGCCTCTGGTACATCTGCAATTTTGCTGCAACACAAGCGGCTTTTCTCCCAAGCCACGGTTGTGCGCTAATATCAGTAATATACAGCTGAGTCCCATATTTGAAGACACCGAAGATCTACATGTACATATTTAATAAATTTACATCATTAGAGATTTTTGTGCTATGTACAAAGTTTGATATTATTGGTATGTCTGAGGTATGGAATGTAACCAACACGTCAATATTCAGTTTGGAAGGATATTCTTTGGAAGTAAATTGCCGTCCTGGTGATTCAAGAGGGGGAGGAGTTGGAGCATATATTAATACATCTCTAAAGTACACGCGTCTTGAATATCGCGTCATTCATGCAGAATCCCTCTGGTTGCATATTGATATTACAGATAATGTAAAAGTTACAGTTGGAATAATCTATAGAAAACCTAATACAAATGTTAAGGAATTCCAAGATGATTTGTTGAGTGTGTTACAAGAAATGAGAGTAGATAAACATAAATGTGTACTTTTGGGTGACTTCAATGTTAATTCTTTGAGTGAAGAAGACACAGTAGAAGAGTTTCTGACATCATTACAATGTATAGGCTTGGATCAATTGATTCAATCACCGACAAGGGTAACAAAAGAGTCTGCTACTTTAATAGATCATATATATTCAAATATTAATATATCTGAAATTCATTCAGGTATTATACAATCTGATGTGTCCGATCATTTCACAGTTTTTGCAATCTTCAAGAACTTAGCAAAAGTGCAGTCTAGTAAAAAAATAATTCAATATAGATGTTACAAGAAATATGATATAAATGTATTTAGAGAAGATCTTGCAGCCTATAACTGGGAAACGGTATATAATTCAAAAGATGTCAACACAGCTTATCTCAATTTTTGTAGTTCTTTCTCAAACCTTTGTAATAAACATGCACCATTGATTACTAAGCAGTTAGGAAAGAAGAAAGCTGCCAAAAAACCATGGATATCTCGAGGGATCATGAAATCTATTCGTGTAAAATATACAATGTATTCAAAAGTTATAAAATCAAATCATCGACAGGATCTTGTTGATAAGTACAAAAAATACAGAAATGTACTGACCACTCTACTAAGAAATGCAAAAAGAAATTACTATTGCGATTTGTTACAAAATAATATGAAGGATACAAATAAAACATGGGCCATTATCAATGAATTGTTAGCTGGAAAAAACAGATCACCGAGAAGCACTGAAGTGGACAAACTAATTAAGAAGGTTCATGGAGAAAATATGCAACTTACATCTCAATCTGATATTGTGAATGAATTTAATGACTTTTTTATAAATATTGGACCGAATTTAGCAGATGAATTGCCGAATACAGATGTAGCATATGGTGATTTTTTGGGGCAGAATATAGAGCAATCTTTGTTTTGGAAACCAATAACTGCAGTTGAAATTAAGAGTCAAGTTCTGCTACTTGATACCAAAAAGGCTTGTGGTCACGATAACATGCCAGTGCAATTAATTCGAGATAGTGCTCCATATATTTCACATCCACTGGCATATATATTTAACTTGTCATTAGAAACTGGCAAGGTTCCAGATGAAATAAAGATTGCAAAGGTTACTCCCCTACACAAAAAAGGGCCAAGAGAAGATCCAGGTAATTATAGACCAATATCGGTTTTACCTGTCATCGGTAAAGTTTTAGAAAAATTGATAAATATCAGATTAATACAATTTCTAGAAAAAAATGATATATTCTATTACCATCAATATGGATTCCGAAAGAAATATAGCACTAAATTGTCTTTGATCAACTTGATAAATTCAACTTTGAAATCTATAGATCAGGGAAAAGTAACTCTGGGTATGTTCATCGACTTTAAAAAAGCATTTGACACAATTAATCATAATATATTACTAGGTAAACTATCTAGTTATGGCATTCGAGGGTTACCTCTAGAATGGGTTAAGGATTATCTCAGTAACCGATTTCAGTTTGTCCAGTGTGGTCAAACGTTATCAGAAAGGAAAAGGATAAGATGTGGTGTTCCACAAGGATCAGTATTAGGGCCAACTCTGTTTTTAATCTATATAAATGATTTGCCAACTGTTACTGATTATTTCAATTTTCGGCTGTTTGCCGATGACTCCAATCTATTTCATACTTTTTCTGCTGACCAGGGTGAAATTGATGTAAATGAAGTGAATAACAACATACAGAAGATACATAAGTGGTGCACTGCTAACAAACTTACAATTAATTCAATGAAAACTAATTTCATGATAATATGTAGTAGGAGGAAAAAAATAGGTTTAAATGGTAAACTAAAAATCGCTGACGAGGAAATTAAAGAGGTTGATGTTGCCACTTTTGTTGGGGTTCACATTGATAGACATTTGTCTTGGAAGAGTCATATTCGTTTTGTAAATCAGTGTATTAGAAAGAAAGTTGGAGTGCTATTTAGATTGCGACATTTTGTTCCTAGCCGTACTCTGATATTATTATATAAAGCATTTATACAACCACACATTTCTTACGGAATAGAGGTGTGGGGAAGCACTTATAAGACTAGTCTAAGAAGTATATTATATTCACAGAAAATGGCAGTTCGTGCCATAACATTTAGTGAATGGAGAACTCCTTCAGATCCATTATTTAAAAGATTGCGAATCCTAAATGTGTATAATTTACATGATTTATCCATTTCTACTTTCATGTTTGATCTAGTCAATGGCAATTTGCCTCATATTTTGATAGAGTACTGTGACATTATAGAACATAGCTATTCCACAAGACAAAAAGAAGATGGACAATTACGTCTTCCAAAATTAAGAACGACACAAGGTCAATTTTCATTGTCTTTTGTGGGCAGTGAATTTTGGAATAGATTACCTGTTGATGTCAGATTGACAAGGTCTAGAAATAGGTTTCGGAATTCTGTTACAAGTCATTTGTTGAACAAGTCATGAATGAAATATCAAGTGTACACAATTCATAATTCATATTTTTACATTATTAGTTTGTATATTGTAAGACATTGTTGAGTACTGATTCTTGTTTTTTTTAAAGCATCGATTGTAAAAGTAAATTCATTAATTTTTGTTTTGTTACATTCTCTAAACTGATTTGTACCAATATACTTTGTTAAGCTGTTCAATTAGGGGTTAGGCTCGACTAGCACATGTGCTATTATCTGGCCCCTTTTACCAACCAATAGTTTCTCTTCCTGTATATGTAATTATTGTATAAAAATGTATGAAATGTATTGCTGTTGGTAAATAAAATCAATCAATCAATCAATCAATCAATCAATTAAAACTACATTTCTCATTCTTATTCCTATTGACAGTGAAATGTGAGGCCAATATTGTGTGGCCTGTTTTGATCAGAAGTTCTTGTGACTTCAACAGCCCGGCAAATTCGCTAGTAAAAATAGAGTGCCACTTTCGTTGCCTTGTTTTCAGCTATATGCAGTATGGAAAATTAGAACTTGCATAGTAAAAGGTTATCTGGTTTGATAAAAATATGGATTCCTTGTGTGTTTGGTGTCGTGTCCATTACATAAGTCAGTGCATGTGTATTAAAAATAGTATTCTCCTGCCTTGCGGGATAACTGATAGTGACCCATGCTTTAATACTGAAAGAGTGATTTTTTTAAACCCTAAATTGCACCAAGCACTCATTTGCTTTTGAATCTGAAGATAGTATTACAATTTTTTTTCTTTTCATTCTAATCATTTGTATTATTTACACATAATCTACACACTAAAAGATGATTATTTACCATAATTTGCAGTATGTAAATTTTATCAACTTTGGGTAGATGTTCACACAATTTAAACATTTTACTTTCTACAGTACTACAAATGTTAAATACAGCCACACCTGTCTATTAAGGCCAAGCAGGGGAAACACAAAAATTGATCACACTAGACAGGTGGCCTTTGTAGACAGGTTCTTCAACACATGTTTCCTCCTATAAAGGGAGGCATTATGAGTGACCACTATTAATAGATATGTGGCTTTTATATAGGGTTGGTCTCTAATGGAGTGTTGCAAGAAAGTTGCATCAATTGCAAATCCCCCAAATCAAGCGTAAGTCTTGCGATTTATTGCAAATTTGCAATTGATCGCAACTGAACTCAACTTTCTTGAAACGCCCCATTAGTGAAAGAGAGAGAGGGAGAGGGGGAGAATAAAAGCTAGATCTAGTTAATTTAATTGTTAAAACTTTAATCCTAACAAAATCCTAGAAAATTAAGGAGACTAGTGGGGCATTGCAAGAAAGTTGAGTTGCAATTGATTGCAAATGTCATTTGCAAATTTGCAATCAATCGCAACTTTCTTGCAATGCCCCATAAGAGAGATTAGACTGTAGAAACTTTACCCTTGTATGAACCCTGATGACATGTCCAGCTTTCTCATTCCTACGTTCCTAGATAAGAGGGACCACTGCTAACACACTCTATGAGACGTTGATGGTCTATGATGATATCGTGGACGAGGAGAAGCAGGAGGAGGTCATGACGATACTCATGGAAACAAACTGGTCAGTATCAATTTCAGTAGTCCACTCAACAGTGTCTATTCCACTGTATTAAAGCCCCACGTCTGCACTAGTTTGGTAAGGAGGGATTAGACCTCCCTGCATGGTCACTGACAGGTGGTTATCTCATCAATTCAGCTCCAATTAACATAAGAAAAAGGGGATCATGGAGGACCAATGGTCACCGGTTACGCATGTTTGCTATATAGAGGGCGAAAGTAGCTATAAGTAGTGCAGTGGGGCTTTGAGGACCAAGTGTGTGAGTGAAATACTGTCAGGAAGACAATAATGGATGGATGGGTGCATTAAAGGAAAACACCTCTACCAGAAGTTTATTGGAACCAGACTCACTTCATTTCTCGATATGAGCACTTGTACAGCGCCATGTGCTCTTGATAATCTGTTTTTATTCATTTCAGGTTCTGTGGTTTTAATCCTTGTCTGACAATTATACCTTTAGTAGACTTGTTTGTTTGATGATGTTTGCTTTAACTGACTGCTAAAACAGCATGTATACGCTTTTAAGTAAAAACAAAAACAGGGGACTGATGACTTTAAGTCCTCTCCGATGGACATGCAAATGAGGATTAATGCCCTACAGAAGGGCACGAGCGCATTGACTCGGCTTCAAACCCGGTTAGGAGACTACTGCTCTATATACCACTGAGCCATTGTGCATTTAGGGAAACACAAGTTACCTACATTGTGAAAGCTTTTAATCTTTAATCGTTTCGCAAATCTCTCCCACTATGAAAGAGAGTGCTTGCATGCAAATTATGAAAAGGAATCGGTATTAAACTTGTGGGATTTACTATTTGCAGCTATATTTGATCTACTCTCCTTATCGAATACTGGTGAATGAGTACCGGTAGTTGAAAAGGCTAGTGTCTGGAATGCCTTCTATCTGACACTTCAGCCACACAAGGCAAGGATGAGTGTTGTGTATTCCAATGAATGTGATTGTTGGTATGTTGATTGGATTACTATATTACATGTATGTTGCCTGTCAGTTGTGAACCTTTTAATCTTTATTGCATGTATTGAAAGCATACTTTTTGTCTGTTTTGTTCCCAACAGGCAAGAATCGCAGGCCAAATTTAGACCAGTCAGGAACCACGTCTGTGACTTACTGGAAGTGCCCCAGCCTGTTCTGAAGGTATGCTGTACAAACCCTGAGAATGATACAAGACAACTTTAGAAAATTACTTGACGCTTTGCATGCCTGTAGAATGAACAGGGGCGGATCTAGCTTTTTGCTAAGGGGGGGGGGGTTTGACCAAAATAATGACGATGCGGAGCATCGTCAACGAGCCGCGAAGCGGCGAGCCGATTTTTTGGGGGTGTTTATTTGAACCCCGTAAATGATGTTTTCCTGGCATCTATTAACACAATGGAGACCATAAAAAGCAGTGCATGATAACGTCTTTTTAAATCAAGTAACAGTTTAATACACAGTTATATCCATAGTTATCATGTTTTTGGTTAAGTTACCAGATGAGTTGAATATCTTCTCACAATATTTGCACTTGAAAGGGTTTCTCTCTACAGCGTGCGTTCTTTTTTTTTTTTTTTTTTTTTTTTTTTTCCCTTTTTTTTTGGGGGGGGGGGGCCGCCCAAGGGGGGGGGGTTAAACCCCCTAAAACCCCCCGTAGATCCGCGCCTGATGAAAGACCTTTTAACCAAATAAACAGAATAAAGTTTTATAAGCATCAACCGTTGACTTGGTCACATTTAGAGTGAAAGATGTCAAGGTTGTCCGTAATATAAATGTCTCTTTTCATTCTAAGGCATATCCACAATTATTTGTCCACAAAAAAACAAAAACATTTTGGGCATTTCCTCATTTCTTGATACCTATCTATTCTCATTCATGCTCTCTATGAAAATCATTTGTAAATGAGGAGTTATATCAATTCGAAGAAGAATACACTAGAACATTTAATTAATACCAATGACAACAAATTATATGAATGTTTTAACGATATAAACATAATAACACAAACAATTCTGAAGATTTAGTTTTTGGTAAATTACTAGTACATTTTTGGTAATTATTGAAAATACCTAGCTTTTTTATAATCTTTGTTAATATCACACTTATAATTGTTATTGTTAGTGTTATGATTATTTCTTAAATTGTTATTTTCTTGATAATTTTCTGTTTTCACAGAACCCTCAGGCTGGTAAAGCTAAGAAGCAAGAGGATGCCAATGACCAGATGGACAGTTATCAAGGTACTTGGTTCATTTACTTTCAAAAATTCTTAATTTGTATTGCTATATATATTGTTTCATGCTTAAGAAATGCTGTATAAAGTGAATGCCCCTTCCGCAAATACATGTACAATGTTCGACAGTAGACGGCGTCCTCCTCCCACACTGCGCAGGTCAGCACATGCGCAGATACAGTACTGGGGAAGATGATAAGGTTTCTTCCGGCTTCCATAGAGAATGTACAGCAGTATCAACTAATTCCTTATATTACTAAGCTATTGCTCAGGTTTCATAGACTGCCCCAATGATTTGATAAGATTTACAGTTGACAACTGAATTATTCATACCCTTTAATACCAAGTTTTGTAATTTTTTAAGTACGTACAAAATTTGTCCCGATTTATGTTTCTTGAGAATGTGACATTTTTCAGCTTACATCTAAAAGTATTACAAAGGCCATAATTCAACCAGTACACCTTTCATTCTTGACTTACGAAAAACAAAACACAAACAATAACAAGGGGTATGATAAATAACTTGTTAATTGTATGTAGTATGTAGACACCATTATAATCTGTTACTTATAGTTTAATTGGTTCTGAAACTATCATTTCTATTGGACTATCAGTTCTTGACCCATTGTATTTGTATAAGAAATGGAAGTGCTTTTGCCAAATATACCCATGGCTAGTGCTGCCCTCTATGGCTAAATATCGTAGTTGCTGTAACGAGAATTGGCAGTTCGTTGGGTCATACAGCGTATCAGGAAAAAAGCGGAATCAGTGCTTGCAAGCATTGCAGGCTAATGATTAAACAATTATATTTGGTAACATATTTGATATTGTTTCTTTTTCTCTTCTTTTTGTTTGTTTTGATCTTGTAGATCTCGTGTCCAGATTGGGATACTGAGGAGCAGAATATCATCCACTGATTCCCATTAGTGCTGATGAGTCATCATAATATAATTACAATTTTTTTCTGTATTGAAAATATAGGAAATGTGTAAATGATACAAGTATTCTTGCATTTATGCATTGAATTAGCAATTGAATGCACTGGAATCTAATTACAATGTGGCTATATGGGAGGTTTCATATGACCTGCCCAGTATTTTATGATTAAATTGAAGAAAAAAACCTGCGTAAGCTAGATGACTTGTGGAAGTCATCCAGTAGACTAATAGTCCATGAGACTGATGGAAACCAACTGCTTGTGAGATTGACAATGTTGGTCTTATGAGCTTTCCATCATGTTGACAGGTCTTTAAAAATTACCTGTTGATGTTGTGGACTTTTGATTTCTGGACTGTCGGCTTTTGTGGGATGTGGCAGTGGAAGCAATTTCCCTGAAACAAATCAAATGTAACTGTGTCATTAGGAATAACATATCTCTATCTTTGTCAATTTTCCAGTATTTCAAGATCTTCATGATATATTGCTAGGCATTATGATGCATTCATATTGACAATGTAACCCAGGCATTACATGGGACAGATGATTTGGTCTGATGCAAGTGAGTTCAGATAAAATAGTCAGTCTTGCCCAAAAGTAGTCCTGGCATCTGGCAGTGTATGTGCATGTCTCTTGGTGTCAGGCGCGGATCCAGGATTTCTTAGGGGAGGGGGCCCAACTTTCTTCATTTTTGTTTGCTCCCGAAAATTGGAAAATCGCGCCGGCCGAAAAGTCGCTCAGTAGGGGGGGGGGGGGGGGGGGGGGGGTAGTGAGCACAATTTTTTTTTTTTTTTGGTCCTCGAAAATTTTTAAATTTGCACCCCCCCTTGAGCGCCAGGGGGGGGGCCAACCCCCCAAAAAGGTAAAAATCACGTGATTTTACATGATTTTTTTCTCAAGGGGGGGGGGGGGGGGCCCGGGCCCCCCGGGCCCCCCCCCCCCCTGGATCCGCCACTGCTTGGTGTAACAGACGATTAAATGACAGGTCAACATTCCATACAAGTTCAAAAGATAAGTCTTCTGGCGATCATTCTGCTGTAGTTTTATTTGTGTGTAATAAACTGTTATCGGCCATTTCGTTGAACGTTGTTTCATGCATGAATAACTGAAATGTTATGCATATCAAGTCCAGATAAATGCAATACAAGTATAAACTGGATTAGCATTTTAGGTGAGCCATGTTAGTTTTGCTCTTCAGATTACATGCAATTAAATACAAAATTATCAATATTTAATACTTAAAAAGTTGACACTTTGAGAAAATCTATGCCTACTGTTTTTTGGAAGAGCCAGGATTTGGAAACAAGGGGTGTCTGCAAAATCTTTCTCTGCATTCCAAGACCATTATCCAAAATAAAGGGCATAAGGGGGCAAAAAAATGTGTGCATCAAATCGACTTCACTGTCATTGTTAAAAAAAAAAAAAATATGAAATTGCCTTCAAATAACTGTTTCTTTGTTTTGCTGTGTGTGATGTACAGATATAATTCCCTTGGATCTAATGTTGTTTACAGTTTACAAATAAGCATGCTTGTGATTTGTATTCTTTGTAAAGCTTTGTTCTAAATGTACATAATTCTTTATCAAATTTATATTCATTTCATGTAAAAAGTTTCTATCAAACTATTTGTACATGCTTAATTTTCCATGCTTGAAGTTTTCTCTTTTTCATATATTGTGTTTGTTTTGATAGCCCATGAAGTGTAGATGTAGGTTATATTTTGTTACTCGTCTGCTCTAATCCACTGATAAGTTGACAGAATTAAGTTCTTTGTTCATTGTATGTAAATAGAGATTAAACACCTGTAATGGTATTGTTTTCAGGCAAATAGTAACAACTGATAGTGATAGGGATAACAATCCTTCTCTAGCAATAATAGCCCTACCATGTGAGAACTGAGAATTTTTTTTCTCCTTGTGTGCTCCATTATTAGATTTTCATTCTTATTGGTTATTTTGAATCGTGATTCACATTCTGAATTTGATCATTCCTCTGTTTGCTTTATGTAACATACATTATTATTTTTCCAAAGAAAAGATCTTTGTAAAAGCATGAAACAATTTTTTTGATTGCATTCTAATAGACAGGCAGTATAGATAATGTGGCCCAGTGATTTAATTTAACATGATGATTACTTAAACATAGCCTTATCTGTTGGACAATAAACGTATTGTTAAAAAAGGGCTGAACTATTCAATGACAAAAGTGAAGAGAACATAATTTCTCACATGTAATAAATTAAACCTGAATCTTAATCGCTTTGTGAAACTTTATTTAATTTGAAGTCAAGGCCAGAATCTGGCTCAGTCTTTAGTGGAATGTGGACCTTAAAGTGTACCAATCACCATAAAATTGTTTTGTATGTTAAGAGTTCCATGTAGTAATATTATATTCAAAATATGAACTTCAAATAGTTTCTTTTTGTAAAGAGATTTTGCATGTTAAAATGCACTCTCAATTAACATAAAAATGACTTGTGAGTAGACTATTCAACACACCTCTACCCCCCCCCCCTAAAATCGGGCTTGCATGAGACCCCATCAATCAATGTCAAATTCTTCCACTGTCTCAACCACTGATTCTGGAGACTATCTTTCGCTAGGTGTATATCGCTCCATTCTCTTTCTGTCATTATTTTGGCTAGCTCCTCCATAGGAACCCGGAGAATGACCAGCTGTTGGCCTGAACATCAGCCTCTCATATTCTCCAGATATACTAGTATATAAACCAAGTAGAAGATAACCGTGCTGTCTGAGTTAGGTCTCCAAAGACGAGTTCCATGAAACATCGAAATGCGCTTGGGCTATTCTTGAGTCTTTTTGGCATACAAAGAATTCAAAAAGTCCCCATGATATTCTGAATGTGGTCTCCTCAATTCCCTTCTTCTCCATCGCAATCTGGAAATACCTATTGGCCAAATCCAGGGATCAACATATCTCGCTCCTCTTTAACGTTTCTGAAGCCTCTCCTATACTGGGAAGTCGGAAGGAGTCTTGGATTGTCTTGGCATTACGTTGTCTTTAGTTAATACAGATTCAAGCTAACCATCTTTCTTCACTGGGACAACCGGTATCGCCATATAATCATCTTCGCAAGCATCTCTTGTTGGTACTTCTTCATCTCTTGGCCTTGAGCAGGTGGCAGTATGCCTCTGTAGGGCAGACGCATTGGTGGCCCCTCTGTCGTACGAATGTCATGAGGTATTAAGACATCACAAAATCCAAGACCTGTCTGTCTTAGCAACTGCTTCCCTATTCTCAAGTAGCAACTGCACAATGTCGTCTACATCATCTGATTGGACATGGTCAAGCATGACACCACTTGGTAAGTATAGTTTCTTTCCACCTCTGAAGATATAGTCCTCTCCTGATTCTCTGTTGACTTAGAATCACACGCTTCATAGCTCCCTAGTTTATCCCAGATTCTGATGCTGCATATCTGGTAGCATAACCTTGGCAATACTATCCTTTTCTTTTTACAATAATCTTCTGTCTTACTTCAGTGGCCGAGGCCAGCACAGTGCCCTGGCCACAGTGACGTGAATTAGTCTCCAGTGACTCCTCTTGACTCGCCACACATCATATTTATTCTAACCGTATTCAGGTTAATATATATACACATTATTTTTAGGTGATTGGTACATTTTAAAGTGTGAGAAAGAAGAACCAATGTCAATTTTACAATAGGAGTTCTTTCATTTGTGTATTTCCTCAAGGCTCAAAGCCCTGACGAGAAACAGAAATCTTTGGTGTCATATAATATATATTAACAAGTTAATTTTTCTAGTCAGTAATGTGTACCGTGTGACTGTAAATTTAAAGCGCAGACTTGAAGCTCCACTGCCAATATTGTGTACTGTTTAGGAGCATATTTGTACATATTAAATGTGAGTAAAAGCTGTGTAAAATGTTAAAGGTAAAGACCAGTATTGGAAACGACCCAATTTCAAAAAATGAAATAGAAGCAATCATGTGAAAGAATATGTTTTGACTAACACATGATGATACAAATTTTGCCGGGAAACCGCCTACTAATTGATATATTTGGTAAATTAGTTTATCTATTGGTATGTGAGAGATAAACGCTCGTGTCGCGCACGTACAGTGCTTGTTACTTTACCAAGACTGGGCCAAATTTCTTATCATTTTGATGATTCCAGAACCTTGCTTTACACAACAATACTTATATGCTAGATGATCAACCTTTTCTGATCGATTCCACAACGCTTCTTTCACAATGCAATTGCATGACCATAACTGGTCTTTATCTTTAATAATATTTTATGTATTGAATTGAAAACATTAAGATGATTGCATATTCCAGCCAATGAATAAGATTGCAAGGCACTCGTTTTTTTCAAGATGTAGGAGATGGATGAGGGAGTGACATGAGAGGGATATGGGAATAAATTCCCCAAGTGGAATTTTAATCAAATGAGAGGTAAGAATATAATCTATATGCGTGACATGGCATCTAAATTTCAATGACCTACTACTCAAGTTTTACTCATGTACATGCAACATTTACATGAGTATTATGCAATGAAAAATGTTATTAAAATCTGATAGGACTACAGGAAATACAAGAAGCTGTCATACAAATGTATGTGCATCCCTGTGTTTGTAACACTTCAGCAGATTCAGAAATCTGTTTCATTTTTGCTTAAAATACTGTTGTTTATTTTTTAAATACCAGAGTTGAAGATTGCTTTAATAAAGCTTTGAGATGATTGATTTGACCATGCATGGTATTGAAAGGATGTTGTTCGTGCAGGCTAGATTTTGACTAATCTGTCATCTATTGTACTCTTGTGAACAGTAATCAGTAAACGCCAGATGTGTTTACAGGCTCTGTACTTTGAAATCCATGTTTATTATATATATATATGCACATGATCACATGTCAATACAGCATGTCGAACAGTCTCATGTGTAGATACACCCTTCTCAAGTGGCGTAATGATCAACAACTTTTGGGGGTCAGAACAAAATCCGCGTCACCCCCAAGTAGCATGATGCAGAGGGCGGCGGAGCATCTTGCAAAATAGGGGGGGGGGCACCGAAAAGGGGCAGGATTCAAAGTAAACAAAGGACAACAATATCGCAGGTGAAAAGGGGGAATTCCTTGCACCTCAAAAGACGTATTTACCAGAGATGAAGAGAGAGGAAAATGACAGATATTATTTTTTTAAAAGAGGCACTTGTCCTATGTAAAAAGGGGCTGTTTGGGGTACTTGAAAAGTGAGGGGCACAGAGCCCCCTGCCCTCACAGGGAGTTTCGCCTATGGCATTATGTGCAAAAGTGAGAAAAACCCTGCAAAATCATGTTATTTGTAAATCACTGGTATCGAATTAGAATTTAATTACATTTGAATCCTATTTGGCCCCAAGCCTCCCCAAAGCCCCCCCCCCCCCATTAGTACGCCAGTGCCCTTCTCTTTAGGCAATGTCGATGCAAAATTGCTGATGCAAGATAAAAGGCTCGCCGAAATAGCGTGTACAAGTTTCAATGATGATATTTAGACATTTGAAGGATTAAAAAACTTAGCTCAAGAACACTTAATGAATTAATCTCTTATGAATTGAATGGGAGCAGGAAAATCATAATAACAGACGAGTGGAAGTTAGTGTAAAGTCCAGTTTATCTAATGCGATTTTATTATGATTTATTGTTTCATAATGTATTCTCTAAGGGTCTCCAACGAATTCTTACAGAAATATTATGCCTTTCCAGCACCCCCGCCCCCAATCTTCCTTCCTCTTTCTCTTTCTCTTTGTCTCTCTCTCTCTCTCTCTCACTCTCTCTCTATTTTTCTCTTCTCTTAATATTTTTCTCTTATTTAAGATTTGATTGATAAACTTGTGCATCATCCATTGTTATGATGTAAATGTTGGTCATGTCATTCTTGTCAAAATCCATGCATGTTATCTATAACATTGTATGTTGGTTTGCTGAATAAAATGATTTGTGTTATACACATATGAATCAAGTATCCCTCTTCTCATGTGATGGGGAAAAAATATGTTTTTATCAGTGGAAATGTAAATATGTTAGACATAGTATGACAGAAAAAGGCTTTTCTCGGTATCTCATTGAAATGGAAAGAGATGGATATATTGAAATGACCTTTTTTTGTATATAAAATTCATAATTTATAATATAAGAGTTTTACTATATGACATCAAGTTTTCACTGACGCTTTTTTGTAATGATTCTTCTGCTTTCACTCAGACCAAGCTTTCATTCAGGGTCAGATCTCTTTAAAGATTTATACAGATTATAACTTTCAAACGGATATTTGAATGCATTTAAACAGGTGTACAGACAAAAGTAATATATTCTTGTATTGCATGTTATATATTTCATTTCATTTCATTAATTTATTTCCACTTAAAGATGAAAACAATGTTATACAATTTAAAAAATACAAACATACCTGTATGTAATTAAATATCTGAAGTGGGAGGATCTTGGAAAGCATATAAATGGCTTGTTAAAAATGATCCTCACTAAAAAAAATATTTATATCTTACAAAATACATATGAAAATTTGAAGTGTTTTCAAGTCATACAAAGTATCATCCACTTAACGAAGTTGCTCTTTACAAAACGAACTCAAAGGTAAATCCAAAGCTCTTCTTTTCATATTATACAAATCACTGAGAAAGTAAATTGAATATTTACATTATCACCAGATATGAACCTACTGCCCCAGAAAAAAAAAATCTTACAAAGTTTTAAAGTCGAGTTTCACAAAGTCTCGTCCAAGTGACGAACTTGCTTTCTCACGAAACAATGTCTAAGGTAAATCCAAACCTCTTCTTTTCATAATATACACAATCACCGAGAAAGTAAATTCAATATTCATACTATCACCAAAAATGAAACCAATGCCCTATAAAAACTATATCAGAGGCATTCCAATAGTTGAAGATGAAAGAATGAGCTCAAGGAGAAAAATTGTTTCATTTGCACTTTGCAGGCTCACACGGAAGTTGAATATGAACTTAATCTTAATTTGCCAATGCTTGTACGTGTATGTCAACAGGTCTTCTAATGGGTTTTTACATTTTTTTAGGATGTTATGAAACTGGCAATAAATCTACAGAAGTAATGTATGAATAAAATATTTCAAACATACTTCACTGGCATGAAATCTCAAAACTTAAAGAGCAAATAATTGTTGTTGTTTAGTCCCCTTTAACACATGCAAGCATAAATTAGCAAGATCAAGGCCCCGTCTTATAAAGAGTTGACATCGATTGCAAATAATGTGCATAAGGGATAGGAGACTGTAAACTTGCGGTTGATTGGAGGACTTGAGATCGATTTGGATCAATCGCAACTCTTGATAAGATGCGGCCCAGATAGACAATAACAATGATATAAAGCTGCTTGATGCAAAAAGCTTTTTCATAGTGAGGGCTACTGTAGAACTGGACAAATCTGTAGCATAAAACTTTCATGAATTGTAATTGAAAGCAATTTTTACGCAAGGAAGTTTTGCGACTTACCAAAATTCAGTGTTGGGTCACATGTAATTCAATAATTTCATGGCATGACACTTTCCCAAGACTGAACTACCTGCATATTTTTGCAAACATTAAAATGGCTGCAAAAATGTCCTGGTTTTACAGTAACTCTTTATTGTGAAGGTAACCAACTCTATATCAAGACCATACTAACTTACTTTTGTACAATTGTAAAGATGGTACTTGGACTAAAACTCAAAATTTAAGAATTTAAGAATAGATTATGACTACAAGCTGACTGCCATGTACAATATATTAAGAAATCGATACCATTTCAATATTAGCATTTAAGCTTTGATCAAAACTTCTAATACGGAATCCTTTTGACAATCTTGTTTATGATAATATAATGATATTAATTAATAATGGCTACTTGTATACAAATTTATTATACCCATTAACACCTGGGTGAAGAGTGGCAAATTTAGATCATACTAGTGCCGGGCTGGGATTAAAATCCAGGACCTTGTGATTTGTAGTCAGGGGACTTATCCTTTATTGAAGAATACAACACCTCTACAGTTATATTACGATGCACAAGCTATAAGACTATAACCATAAATACTTATACATTGGTTTTCTAGACGATGTAAAACAAACCCTTGTATTTCATTTCGAGATTCTATGATACTACCAACGTAAATACCGGTATGTGTACATTGGTTTTCTAGACAAAGGAAACAAATTCTGTATTTCATTTCGAGATTCTATAATAATACTACCGTAAATACCGGTATGTGTATATTGGTTTTTCTAGAAGAGTACCGTAGATATATGTACATTGGTTTTCTAGATGATGGAGAACAAAAAGCTTGTATTTCATTTCGAGATTCTATAATACTGCCACCGTAAATAGCGGAACATTGGTTTTCTAGAAAATGGGAAACAAACCTTTGTATTTCATTTCAAGATTCTACAATAATACCACCGTGAATACCGGTATATGTACATCGGTTTTCTAGACAATGGAAAACAAATCCTTGTATTTCATTTCGAGATTCTATAATACTATACCACCGTAAATACCGGTATCTGTATATTGGTTTTCTAGAAGACCACCGTAAGTATATGTACATTGGTTTTCTAGACGATGGAGAAAAACACCTTGTATTTCATTTCGAGATTCTATATAAATCTACTGCCGTAAATACCGGTACATTAGTTTTCTAGACAATGGAAAACAAACCTTTGTGTTTCATTTCGAAATTCTATAATGCTACCACCGTAAATACCGGTATGTGTACATTGGTTTTCTAGAATCCATAAGAAAAAAAGACAATATAATAATTAAAATATGTAGTTAATATTTGTTTAAGCGTCAAAATCTACAAATGTAAATCTTTACCTTATCATTTGTGGTAAAGAATGAAGTTGCATTTAATATAGATTTACCAGAAGGTTTAGAGTTCTTTTTTCCTTAAAATGTTTCAAAAGTTATAATTGGACGATATGTCTAATGATTTGTTTTTCCCTATGTAATAGTTTGTGTTTTGTGAGTTGCTAATTCCTGCATCATCATTTGATTTAATTTACACTGTTTCGCATTGTTGAGCATAATGAGAATGAACATTTCTTGATGATAAAGGAACTTGTGACTCACCATTACTGTTTTGTTTGCGTTCCTGAATCAGTTGATCAATTTGAAATGAATTCAATTTGAACAATATGACCATACCAAGTCCTGAAATAAGATATATGATTCCTGCTCTCAAATGTTGTAACACATCATTACTATTGTTTATGTTTACCGGCCACATTTGATAGACGGAAATTGCATTCAATATCAACAATATGACCAGACCAGTTCCTGAAATATAATATATGATTATTGCTTTCAAATTTTGTGACTCATCATTACTATTGTTTTTGCGTTCCTGCCTCAATTGATAGAAGGAAATTGCTTTCCCTATGAAATTTATGATCAGACCAGCTAGTCCAATATAATATATGATTATTGATATCAACATAGGTTTGGTCAGTTTGTTGGCATTCGTTGATGTCGTGGGTGATGGTAAGGGATAGTCTGAATACTGACCTTTCTCGACCAGATCTGAGGTTCTTCTGTAAGTAGAAGTTGTTGATGTTTTTGTTGATGTGGTTGGACATGGGTCACTGCTAATGGTATCATCTAGATACAATGCAGTATCATCACATTCACATCTTTCTTTGTATTCAGTCAAATTGGAAAAACAACAAAATACTGGCTGTGATTTTCTAATGAGAATGGTCTGTTTCAATAATGTGTCAGTTTCAGTAGGATCAGTTAGGGAAGGCATCCATACACCATTTTGATAGCATTCAATCTTTCCTGATAGACTCACAACATTAGCTGAACAGTCTATTGAGACCCAGTCTCCTCCCTTTCCTTCACTCACAACGCATGATGCCTTACCAGGAGGATAGTCTACCTGTAGCCAAATCCTGTGTGTTGGTTCAAGAAGTATCTCCCCGTCCTTGTATACAATACAAATGTATGTTCCTTGATCAACGCTCTGTAGATTACTTATAGTAAACTCCAGAGAGCAAATGTCAGTGTTATTTATGTTTTGAATCTTGAACCTTTTTACCTGATCTTGTGATAAAGACAGTGACGACCCATCTGTAGAGCGATAAAATGGGATTCTGTTTGATTGCTGTAATGTGACTTCTGTGCTGTCACATGGGTAAGGGAAATGTAAGGTTGCTTCTTGCCCTTGCATTAAGAACAATGCCTTAACTTGGTATCCATTTACAAGAAATATTGTGATCAAAAGGATGAGTTCTGCCATAGTGCATTTAAACACAACCTTTTCACTAACCTTTAACATGGTTATCCTGTGACTCAGTAAATACAGATTCCATAATTTACAAAAGAAAAGTTTAACATAAACATGTAAAATGAAAAAAAGCGATTGAAAAAACTGGATTTATAGTGTATTGTTTGAAATAATATTGAAGTAAAAAAGACAACCTTCAAGATGACAACCTTGACGTGGTCCAACCTGTTTCAAGTAATGTCATCAAAGCAATGTTTGCAGCGCCTTAGTTCTCCGCAATATTGAAGACCATGTCCAACATATATGTCAACAGATGTCCACAGATGACCGCAGGAGTGACTCGGTCGACTGCTGTTACAATGTCACCAACTGGAGAAACGTAGTACATGACAAATCCCTTTCCAGGAAAAGAATCTTGGCCAAGATTACTGGATTTTGACACGGGTGTTCAATGAATATATTTGATAAGTTGGTTTTATCACAAAACAGGAATGTTCCGTACTTTCTAATCAGTTCATGATAACGTTGACTGCATCTCAAAACTGACAGTTCACTTGAGTAGCTTACTCACTTATTTTCTGTTGGTTTTATCTTTCATATTCTACAAGAACGGGATACAGGTCAATTGGATAGAACTAGACTGCTGTTTCCTTTTAAGCATTTATCTTTGCGGATTCTCCATTTCAGCTCCAAATAGGAGATGTAGTTCTTGATATCAAAATAATCCCACCTGGGAGGACTTCACATTCACAGATGATTCTGGCAAAAAAAGAGTAAAAGCACTATAAAAATAAGCACAACAAAAGTAAAAACACTATAAAAATAAGAAATATTTGCCAATGGTTCAGATTTGTGAGTCACAGTACTAATTTTTTGCAAATTGTAAATCATTAATGCTTTGAAATAGCTGTCATTGATTTGCAAAAGTGTTTTTTTGCCTCCCAGTACTTTTAACATTACCATTTATTTGACTCATCATAATCTGACATAACATGACTGTTTATATAATGTGCACCAAGGAAGAATAATTGCCCAGTTTCCACTCAGTATTTAAAAAGTTCATTCCAGTCTCAAGAGATGAGATTTGCTTTTTATAAAGGCAAGAGTACTTACCGTGTATGTTAGTTAAGTGGAGTCAAACAGCTTTAGTCCTTTTGGCAATAACCCCTATGCCAAACTACATGTACAGTGGTTGTCCAATAGAGTACCTGTTGCTTCTACTTCAGGAGATGTGCTTTTGGTGATGTGTTCATGAGTTTGCATGAACATTGGATTGTTATATTAAAAATAGAAAAATGAGAATAATATCTGGAAGCTTATCACTTAAAATCGGAATGTGCAAAGTTCAAGTACCAGTTAGTTATTTATCAGTGAAACATACCATAAGTGATTTGTTTTATTATAAATACTTTAAGTATAAGTTCGAATTCGCATCATTACTATGATAAGTAGTGGTTCTTTCCAAATGTTTTTATTATGATTGTGGATGATATTATCAAGATGATCTGAATCAAGTAGCCACTTGAAAGATACATTCTGCTACTTGAACCCTCACTATTGACTCATTTACATGGCTTGTTTTAATGACAAACATACTTGCAGTATAAGTTCGACTTTGCATTATTACTATCATAAGCTGAAAGTAAATACCCAACCTTTTGTAGCAAGGGGGGGGGGGGGGGGGGTAGTGAGCACATATTTTTTTTTTGGCCCTCGAAAATTTTAAAATTTGCACCCCCCCCCCCCCCCTTGAGCGCCAGGGAGGGGGGGGGGGCCATCCCCCCAAAAAGGTTAAAATCACGTTTTTTTACACGTTTTTTTTCACAGGGGGGGGGGGGTCCGCCACTGGTATATAATAATAGTAATCATTCAAAAACCATTTGAGACATAGATATGAATACTCTATCAATATGCTAAGTTTAATTATTTTTCGTCATTCCATGGCCGAGATTCCAAGGGGGCAACTGGTGTAAAAGTGACTATAAATTGTTATTAAGTGTAGACCAAACATTCTTTAAATAAATGTAATACATGTATTAAGCTCTGTTTACAGTATTAACAAAAAAAGAAAAAAAAGACAAACATTGTGACAATATAATTTCATCACCTTTACACAGTTTAGCAACAAGATTGTGGGTCCTAATCCTTTGTTTATCTATGACAGTTGGCTTATTGGGATGCTGCTCAGACATTTACATCTCAAAAACATAACCTAAATACATTATAACAATTCAGTGTGTGCACATGCAAGCAAGAACAATTAAGAGCAAAATCATATTCAGATGAAACAAAAGAAGAGAAAAGATAGATGGTCTGTGTACTTAAAACTGTTATAGGCATTTATTCCGTTTTTTAAACAGCTTTCTAATAGCATTTAACAATTTACTTATTGAGTTTTAAAGTCGTTGTCTTCTGTCTTAAAATACAGGACTCATATTTACGCCTAAATGCAGTGGCCAATGTACAAAATAATTATAATGAATAAGCAATATTGGTTCGGTCTTGAATTCTAACATTGGTCAGAGTGGTAACTACTGAATATTTATGAGAGGAATGATAATTGTAAATGTAAACATTGCAAATAAATATATAAACTGGTCAATCCTTCTCAGTCTCAGAGTGGGAGAAGTCACTCACTTAATTGAATGTCACCAAGTAAATGAGAGGGATAATCCTTCCAGTGAAATGACCATAGAAAAGGGTATTACCAGTCAAGCTACAGAAGGAATAAAGGTCTGGAGAATATAGAGCGCCAGACTTCTGACAGATCACCCAAGTGGACAATTTGCTGAGTAGAAATATTAAGAAATAGATATAACAATAGTCGAAGCTAAAAGTCTTATTCTAGTCTTACGTTAGCCTTAGCTATAATGTGTGAATTCATAACCCTTTAAAAGTTGATTTTAAGCAAGATTTTCATGTGAATGCATATTTGTGCACAGTCTATTATAATCACTCAACGAAATTGATCACTTTGAGTGTTGTAAAATGGTTTGTGAATTTGTACATCTATTTATGCACAGAAACTTAAAATGCCTTAAAACCTTCGATTGCGAAAATCTTCTCCCACATCAGTAATAAGCGGAGGGCCAAAGTCAGAAAAAGAGGTTTGCCTACCACTACCACACAAACTAAGCACAACTTGTTTATTCGAAAGATTTTATCATAATACCCAATATTTCAGAGGTGTCTTTTTTTAATTTGTAGCGAACACCCCTAAATCGGAGGGGGCGTCCAAAAAAGCGGCCCTTTTGACGAAAAATAGTATTTTGTAAATAATGTTTTAAGAAAACTGAAAGAAAATTAAATTATCTACAGGTAAGTAAAAAAAATTGTGTGATATTGAATTATATCAAAAACCGTCATTTTCCATATATAAAAATCGGAGAGGTACCTTTTTTTCGTAACTTTCCAGGATTTTTCCCATGTACAAGAAAATATCCTGTGCGCCTGAGAAGTTTATATCTCTTTTCAGTGAAAAAGTTATAGCAACCCAAAGTTATTGATTTGATTTCTACAAAAATGACATTTTTGCCCACATGTGTATTAACTGTATGCATTTACGTGTATTAGTGTATTGAGGACGTGTTTGGTGTGTTTACATCGAGTTTTAAAGATAAATTTTAAGTAAAACCTCTAATCACCATGAATTTGGTGTCAAAATATGGATAATTAAAATACGTTCAAGTTGATATCAATTTCATAGAGTTATGGAGTGTGTGAAATATCATTTTTGAGCCGAAAAGGTGATTTGTTGTACATATTTCCCCCACCCCCTCAAATATTGGCCGGTATCTCAGTATATTAACTGGACAAAAGTGATTCGATATTTAGTAGTGCAGAAAGTTCAAAGGATTTGGAGTGCCGAGTGCAATTGATAAGTACTTCTTCTGTACTCTAGGATGTTTCAGGAAATATGGGCATTGACAGTTGCCACCCTACCCCCACCTCGCCCCTTCCAGCCGCTTGTCATAATCTTACTCTTGGCCAAGACAAGTTAGTACATCAACATGAATATAATATAATCTCGCCATGTTTGGTTTGATGGTTTCTTTTGCCTGACTATTAAGAAAACGTGTGTATGCTTGTAAGCAACTAGAATACCGACAGTCGTAAGTCCTCTCAGAGGAATTCAGGAATTATGCCTTGCCAATGGGCATTAGCGAATCAACTTGGTGTCGCCTCCTCACTCCTGAATAAGAAGTGAACAAACCTCCTGGCTTTGATCTTATGTTCTATGTTCTGACAAGATATTGGCATTTTCCTGGCTGTCCAGCTAGAACACCAGGCAAAAAATGGAGCGGAGGCCCATACATGGATAGATTCTGTATAATTATCTACCTTGTCTAGACTTGCTATGATGCGCACCATGTTATAACTTTAAGAGCAATTTGAAGGATACTCAGAGAACATTTTTTTTTTTTTTTTTGACCAGAAAATCCAGTTGCTCAATTAAATCAGCCACCCACTGACCTTAATAAAATGTTGAAGAAAAAGGAAAGAAGACCCCTGCTTACAGGCCTATCATTATTATGGGAACGATGTTTTTGCACAATATTTTTCCTTTTGAAAAAAAAATGTTGGATATATCAAAAATACATGTAGGTTGGGGAAAGAGTCCTTTCCCAGCACCAACTCCATTAAGCCTCACATTAACTCCATATATCATAGCCTAGTACGATTTATATTTAAGCTTGCAACAACTCCATCCAGCCTAGCACCCACTCCATCCAAACTGTAGGCCTGTACAGGCGCGTACGCAGGGGGTGGTTTTGGGGGTCGAACCCCCAAAATCGCACGAAAAATCGTAGACCAATTTATCGTACGGCGCCTGGGGCAAATGTAATCTAGGCATTAATCTCCATTTATCTGATAAAAATCTCTCTCTCTCTCTCATTAAACTTCAAAACGAAATGTCACACTATTTTACATTTCAAATTATTTTCTAAATATATATATATATCGAGAAAAAAACAGGTAAAAACACCCTTTTCTGTAAAAATAACGAAGTTGGGCCCCCTCCCCTGGCGCCCAAGGTGGGAGGGGAGGGGGGGGGGGGGGGTTGAGGTTGAAAAAAATTGCACCCCCCCCCCCCCCTCTGTTGAGCAAAAATTTGACCGCCACGATTTTCAAATTTTTGGGTGCAAAAAAAAATTGTGCTCACTTTTTTTCTTATTACAATGCTTCCACAGAGCGTCCGATCGAATTCCTTAATGGCTCTTCTCAAAATCCCAGGCAACATATGGCATAATTTTTTTAAAGATCCTTGGTAGGGTTTTATCTTATTTACAGCAAAGTGGCAGCAAATCACAACAATAGAATCTGACATTCGCTACTGCACGCGAAGCATATTAAATAATCATCATACCTTTCTCTAGATCTTCCTAATCAATGCCATTAGATATTTTTTACACAACCTTCTGCACAACAATGATCTCTTTGTGCTATTTTTTTTCGTCGTTTCTCATACTGGCAGAAAACAAGAAGGTTGTGCATATATACATATATAATTCCCTGCATGCTCCGCAGAAGATATTATTCGTTATTCTTTTCGAATTTCGTCTCATTTCGTGCAGTATTTCAAGATTGTTTCACAAAATTTAGACTTTGATATGGCGGGTGCTACGATCCAAAATGCTTCAGAACCGATATTCTATTCGACTATGTCATTTGAGGATTATTTTGCGAATTCGACGGAGGATTTATCTGAGCTAGACCACAATAACTGAGCAGAAATCTCGCTCGGTAAACATCCACGGGATCCTCTGGCCTATCCTTTTCACAGTCCTCATCATCGTTGCAAACTTTCTGAGTTTCGCAGCCTTCTGCATCGAGAAACGACTTCGCACTTACAACAACTACTTCATCATTAACCTTAATGTATTAGTGCACTTCGTCCTTCTAAGCTTTTGTTGTTCGGGGTCTCGCATTTTAATAAGAAACATCATACGATCTGTTTTTTTCCTAATTACAATGCTTCCACAGAGCGCCCGATCGAATTCCTTAATGGCTCTTCTTAAAATCCCAGGCAATGTGGCATAATTTTTTTAAAAGATCCTTGGTAGGGTTTTATCTTATTTCCATTAGCAAAGTGGCAGTAAATTAATAGAATCTGACATTCGCTAATGCACGCGAAACATATTAGGTAACCATCATACCTTTCTCTAGATCTTCCTAGTCAATGCCATTAGATATTTTACGCAACCTTCTGCACAACAATGTTCTCTTTGTGCTATTTTTTTTCGTCGTTCCTCATATTGGCAGAAAACAAGAAAGTTGTGCATATACATATATAATTCCCTGCATGCTCCGCAGAAGAGATTATTCGTTATTCTTTTCGAATTTCGTCTCATTTCGTGCAGTATGTCAAGATTATTTCACAAAATTTAGACTTTGAAAAGGCGGGTGCTACGATCCGAAATGCTTCAGAACCGACATTCTATTCGAGTATGTAATTTGAGAATTATTTTGCGAATTCGACGGAAGATTTATCTGAGACCACAATTACTAAGCAGAAATCTCGCTCGGTAAACATCCACGGGATCCTCTGGCCTATCCTTTTCACAGTCCTCATCATCGTTGCCAACTTTCTGAGTTTCGCAGCCTTCTGCATCGAGAAACGACTTCGCACTTACAACAACTACTTCATCATTAACCTTAATGTATTAGTGCACTTCGTCCTTCTAAGCTTTTGTTGTTCGGGGTCTCGAATTTTAATAAGAAACATCATACGATCTGCTTTTTTCCTGATTACAATGCTTCCACAGAGCGCCCGATCGAATTCCTTAATGGCTCTTCTCAAAATCCCAGGCAACATATGGCATATTTTTTTAAAAGATCCTTGGTAGGGTTTCATTTTATTTCCATTAGCAAAGTGGCAGTAAAATCACAACAATAGAATCTGACATTCGCTAATGCACGCGAAGCATATTAAATAACCATCATACCCTTTTCTAGATCTTCCTAATCAATGCCATTATATTTTTTTACGCAACCTTCTGCACTACAATGTTCTCTTTGTGCTATTTTTTTTTCGTCGTTTCTCATACTGGCAGAAAACAAGAAGGTTGTGCATATACATATATAATCCCCTGCATGCTCCGCAGAAGAGATTATTCGTTATTCTTTTCGAATTTCGTCTCATTTCGTGCAGTATTTCAAGATTGTTTCACAAAATTAAGACTCTGTAATGGCGGGTGCTACGATCCAAAATGCTTCAGAACCGACATTCTATTCGACTATGTCATTTGAGGATTATTTTGCGAATTCGACGGAAGATTTATCTGAGACCACAATTACTGACCAGAAATCTCGCTCGGTAAACATCCACGGGATCCTGTGGCCTATCCTTTTCACAGTCCTCATCATCGTTGCCAACTTTCTAAGTCTCGTAGCCTTCTGCATCGAGAAACGACTTCGCACTTACAACAACTACTTTATCATTAACCTGACCATTCTGGACTTCATAACCGGGTTGTTCCTCATTCTCACGGTGGTTCATACACACATCGGGTACTACCCGTTCTCGCAAGATATCTGCAAGGTGACTTCTACTGTCCAGTACGGAATTCTCAACGCCTCCAACCTTGCCGTGGTGGTGATCTGCGCCGATCGACATCAGGCAACTTACGATCCCATCAATCACTTCGTATCACGAAGCAAACGAATGGCCGTCATCAAAAACCTTATCCCATGGACTGTGTCAGTTGTCTTCTGGTTTCTCTTTACTATCATACCCGAACTCATCATCGATTTCGACAACGGTCGTCAGTGCGTTCGCTGGTACACTTTACAAACAATACCTGGCATCATCCCGTTCATCACTGAGTTTTATTTACCATTTACCATCATCGCTGTACTCTATTTTAGAATTGTTGCTAAAATCCAGGCTACTCTTGGTGGTAAAAATGTGGAAAAACAGTTTGCTATGAAAGATGCGAACAAGGGAAAGATCACGACGGAGTTACCTCAACAAATGAAGAACGACAATGCTGCGAATAATGCGAAGAACACAACAGTAAGTATTTATTTTCACCGTTAACCATGTTTACAGCAATAAGACAACAGGGAATTTAAAAGCATTGAGTTCTGTTAGTATTTCATCCATCATAGCAAAGCCGATGCAAACTCAGATACACTATCCTCAAATCAATCCATTATATATTAAACAAATCGTGGCAGGTGGTTCTTTAAGAATTGAATTAGACTCCTCAGACAAACTTTGGCATATTCGTAAATACTTAGCTTTGTTGCTTGCTTGATAGTTTTGACCTGTTGTCCTTCGCTTTTCATTTAATATTTCATATAACCATGATGATACAGGCATTGCTTACGACGAGACTTTTTTTTAATGTTGACGTTATTAATGCAACGTTATTCTGACGTGTACGAATATGCTATTCGATTAAAGAGCAGAACAGTGTACAATTTCAATTTAATAAGTTTAGTTAATTTCATCAATTTCATAGATTTTACGATGGACCAATAGCAGCTTTTACAAAATTTCTCACCTTCGTTTGAAAAGGAAACCAATCAGCATTTTTAGAATTGACACTATTTCAACAATATGAATACTACCTATGATGATGATGATCATTATCATCATTATTATTTGTATTGGTATGATTGAAAAACTAATTAAACAAAGAACTGTTGTTCACAGATGTCATATATTATCAGGGGCGTACGCAGGATTTTTTCAAGGGGGGGGTTTTAAAATATTTTGCTCCCAAAAATTTGAAAATCGCGCCGGCCGAAAAGTCGCTCAGTGGGGGGGGGGGGGGGGGGGGGGGGGGGGGGGGGTAAGCGGACACTTTTTTTTTTTTTTTTTGGAGGTCAAAAAAAAATCGCAACGACTCAGCCGGCCGAAAAGTCGCTCAGTGGGGGGGGGGGGGGGGGGGGGGGGGGGAGGGGTAAGCGGACACTTTTTTTTTTTTTTTTTGGAGGTCGAAAAACAATCGCAACGACTCAGCCGGCCGAAAAGTCGCTCAGTGGGGGGGGGGGGGGGGGGGGGGGTAAGCGGACACTTTTTTTTTTTTTTTTTGGTCTCAAAACTTTAAAATTTGACATTTTTTGGCGTTGGGGGGGGGGGGGTAAGGTCACCTTATTTAGGTTAGCCGTGGGTATAATTTTTTTTTTTTTTTTATTTTTTTATTTTTTTAAAATAAAAAAAAAAAAAAAAAAAAAAGCCAAAGGGGGGGGGGGGGGTTTTAGGTTTTTTTAGGGGGGGTTTACATACATTAAAAAACCAAAGGGGGGGGTTTAAACCCCCAAAACCACCCCCCTGCGTACGCCCCTGTATATTATATATATTTTCTTCACGTTTTGTTCATTGTTACAATTTATACTACCGGAAAGTAGAGGTGTTTTGGTCTAGTGGATATGTCAATGGACTGTGGATCACGTCGTTCGCGGTTCGAGTCCCACCGTGGCACCAATGTCCTTTGGCAAGTCATTTCCCACTTTCCACGGAGGCTTTAAGGAGGGGCAATGGCTCAGTGGAAGGGCAGTGGTCTCGTAACCGGGAGGTCGCTGGTTCGAAACCAAGTCGATGCACTAGTGACCTTTGGTCAGGTATCATTCTTCATTAACAAGTCCCTTAAAGTCGTCGGTCCCCTATAGTTGCTTACTTACAAGCATACAAATACTTTCTTAGCAGTCAGGTAAAACAGACAAACAAATGGGTACCCGGTAGGATGCGTATGTTAATGTGGTTGGATAGGCACGTGAGCGCCTTTAAAATGGCGCCTAGCCTGAATACTCCCCAGGGAGCGGATTGTCTGCACTATCATGTGTGGATTAGAAATTGAATCCAAGTATCTAAATGTAGTCTGAGTAACTTTTAACCATGGTTCTGATTTTCTTTTAATGACTCCCAGATCAAACGCGAAACTCCCACCGAAATGCGCAAGGCTACCAGAACACTCCTCTTCATCGTTATCGCTTTCGTAGTGTCGTGGCTACCACTGAGCATCACCATGATCATCTTTTCCATCAAACCCGTGCTCGTTATACCAGGACTACCTCGACCAGCTTTACTGTTCATTGGATGGATGTCATATCTCAACAGCCTCCTCAACCCGATATCGTATGCCGTGTCGCAACCGTTGTTCAGATCTACTATAATCAACATGTTCCTTTGCCGGCGGCGAAAGTAATATAATTTTACTTTGAATGCACTACACATTTTATTTGGTACCTAATTGTGCATTGAAGATTATCCTTAGTTATTGTAGCATAACAGAAATGTAAGCTGTTTTAAAAGTCTTGAGTAATTTCTCATATTATATAAAAACGATGCCGATTATTTTTGTAAGCGTAATTTTCTAAAAGATAATCCAAATCGTATCTGGCAGTCATCTTTGTCATCGCGTTAGCACACCACACGGTCTGACGTGTATGTCAAAATTACAATTTTACCGCTCGTTCGCTTCACTCGCTCGCAACATTGACAGACTAGATAATTTCGGGCAACTAGATGCCCGAATATCCTCATATTCATGAATATTTGGCGGCGGGATGCCCACATACATTACTTTACAGGGGCGGATCTAGCTGTTTGCTAGGGGGGGGGGGTGTACAAGGCATCGTTCACGAGCGGCGAAGCGGTGAGGCGATTTTTTTTTTGGTGCTATTTTGTACCCCCGTAAGTGATGTTTTCCTGGCATCTACTCGGGGGCGTCTCCAAAAGGGGGGGGTGTGGGGGGGGGGGGTGTGGGGGGGGGGGGTGTGGGGGGGGGGGTGAGACACCCCCACCTGTCAGGATATTGTCGGTAAAATTGCGCTGCCGTCGGGAAAAAAGAGAAAAGGGGGAGGGGAAAAAGAGAGCCGGAAGGGAAAGAAAAGAAACAAAGAAAGGAAAGAAAGGAAAGAAAGGAATAGAAAGGAAAGAAAAGAGAAGAAAGAAAGAGAAGAAAGAAAGAAAAAAAAAGAGGGAGGAGAGGAAAGAAATGAAAAAAAGAAAATAAATAAAAGGGAAAAAAGGAGAAAAGGGAAACAAAAGATACGGGGGATGAAAGAGAGGAGGGAAAGGGGGAGGTAAGAGCCTGAGAGAGGAGGAGTGGGAGTAAAAGAGAGATGGGGGTTGTTGGGTGGAGTCGTCTCGTCGAGGGAGCAAGAAAGACACGCATACACGTAAATATGTTGGTGTGTCGGGTCAGCTGTGTCGGTATTCTTGCTCAATCCTCGTGTACTATTTTAATGTACTTGTATATTTGAAAGATTTTGCATGTTATTATATGTACGTGTTTGTTATTATGTGATTTTTATGGAAATGAATAAACTTAATTGAATTGAATTGAATTGAACTATATCAATGCAGAATTTTGAAGTCGGTGAGATAGATAATGTCGGTCGGCCGACAAGTTTTTTTTTTCCCCTACGAACTTTGACTTTTTATCCGCGGTGCCGACTTCGAGAGTGACTACAACTACAATACTTGTATTTTCTCGAAGTTTCACTTTCCTATAGTATCAGCTAAAGAAATCAGAGGTTTAAAATTTCGGGAAAACTAAATTCAAACAAGGATTAAGAGTCAACAACGGTACAACGAATCGTCTTCCTTTCTCTAATATTTTGACGAAATGCCAAAGCTTCCACGCTTCGCGCGGGAGGGGGAAACTTCATTTAGACAATGATTGAGAGTCGAGAACGGTACAACGAATCGTCTTCTATCTCTAATTATTTAAAGAAACGTCTAAGGGAGGGGGAAAGCTGAATCCAGATAAGGATTAAGAGTCGAAAACAGTACAACGAATCGTCTGCTTTCTTTCATAATTTAAGGAAACGTCAAAGCTTCCGCGCTTCGCGCGGGAAGGGGGAAACTGAATTCAGACAAGGACTGATAGTCAAGAACGGTACAACGAATTGTCTTCTTTCTATATGAATTAAATAAAATGTCAAAGCTTCCGCTATTCGCGCGGGAGGGGGGGGGGGAAACTAAATTCAGACACGGATTAAAAGTTGTGAACGGTACAACGAATCGTCTTCTATCTCTAATAGTTTAAGGAAACGTCTAAGCTTCCGCGCTTCGCGCGGGAGGGGGAAAACTGAATTTAGATAAGGATAAAGAGTCGAAAACAGTACAACGAATAGTCTGCTTTCTCTCATAATTTAAGGAAACGTCAAAGCTTTCGCGCATAGCGCGGGAGGTGGGACATTGAATTCAGACAAGGATTAAGAGTCGAGAACGGTACAACAGAGTGTCTACTTTCTCTAATAACTAAATAAAACGTCAAAGCTTCTGCGCTTCGCGCGGGAGTGGGGAAACTTCATTCAGACAAGGATTAAGAGTCGAGAACGGTACAACGAATCGTCTACTTTCTCTAATAATGTAATGAAACGTCTAAGCTTCCGCGCTTCGTGCGGGAGGCCTTTCACCCACCGGCCCTTTTAAGTGATTCGTTGCTTACTACCGCCCCTCCCTTAAATTAGATCCTAGCTAAGCGCCTGCATTAAAATATATAGCTATGATGCTGACTAAGTTGACGAAATAATTCGTATATTTATGTCGTCGAGGAAAATGACCATTTGCGCATATGCAAGTATTATAGATAGTTCATAGGAAAAACAATTTAGCCTTCGGCCCCGGATTTGTAGGGTTAAATTTGTAGATATTGGGACATTTAATTTTGTCGGTAATTGGTGGCTAGTTTTGTCGGTAATCGATGGCCTCTACACCCCCCCCCCCCCCACTGAAAAAGGTCTAGCGACGCCCCTGCATCTACTAACACAATGGAGACCATAAAAAGCAGTGCATGATATCGTCTTTTAAAATCAAGTAACAGTGTAAACAGTTTGACCCAATGACGATGCGGAGCATCGTCAAAGAGCCGCGTAACGGCGAGGCGATTTTTTTTTTGCTTTTTTGAACCCCCCGGCCCGTAAATGATGTTTTTCCTGGCATCTACTAACACAATGGAGACCAAAAAAGCAGTGCATGATAAGGTCTTTTTAAATCAAGTAACAGTTTAATACACAATTATATCCAGAGTTATCATGTGTTTTGTTAAGTTACCAAATGAGTTGAATATCTTCTCACAATATTTGCACTTGAAAGGTTTCTTTCCAGCGTGCGTTCTTTTTTGGCGGCCCAAGGGGGGGGGGGAGGGGAGGGGGGGGGGGTAAACCCCCTAACCCCCCCCCGGAGATTCTAATCTTCTTCATATCTTATCTTGTGTCGTGATTATAGTGTCGCTCGCTCGCAACAATTAGAAACGAATATGCCTGTATGTGTGTACATGGCACTTGACGTGTTTTAGAGTGATGCAAAAGTAATATTCTGTGAAGAATTTGTGAATTGGGTGACTCGAAACTTTTAATTTTTGAAAAATTTGAAAAAGAATACATGTATATATTTAAAGAAAAATCTTTCTAATGTCAGTGTTTGATATTTTCTAATGTGATCTTAATATGTTCAAGTACGTATATAAACGTCACCATCATACATAAATCAACTATTGTAATCTTGTGGTATCATCGGTAAACAGTAAACACACACACACACACACATCCGACACACACTCTCACCACCCACACACCCACACGAAGGCACGCATGCAAACACACACACACTTACACTCACACACCCACACAAAAAGCTTATCAAAATTTGATGGACAGGTCAAAAATAATATAATGCAAATGTTACAAGCTTTGTTCTATGAAAGGTGTTGCGAGATTTCTATACACATATTAACGACTTGGAGATCAGAACTGCAACTGGTGAACATATTCTACCTTGCCATTCCACAGCCTCGCAATAACACTATACTTTCAGCCAGTTTGACACCAGTTATCTGTTTCATCAACTTTATTAAATATATATAACAAGTTTCAATAAATGTTATAAGCTCCTGAAATTACTTTATTTGATTGACTTTGAATAAATTTGAAACTTTATTTACGCACTTGTTGATGACAAAATTTATGACACAGGGCCCTGATATTTTATTATTCATTTCCATGAATATTTTTGACATATTGTACAGATTCATTTTGATTTTGTGTTTAAATACCTTCATATATGACCTAATGAACCATATGGACGGCGGAACCATAATATTTATTGCTCTATCTTAGCATTATTATTGTTATTATTATTATATTAATTAGTAGTAGTATTATAATAATTTTTATTGTTATTGTTAGTATTATCGTTATTATGGTTATTATTATCATTATTATTATTATTATTATATGATTATGTGTATGAACGTGACATGTATATATTTTGCATATCAAGTCTTTAGTACTGGTTAATGTGAAAACCTCCTACACCTTGCCCTATTTTTTTCTTTTTGTAATCTATACACATTTTTCATATATTCTCATTTTGGGGGGGGGGGCATATACATACAGTTATCAACTAAATTATTCATACTCTTACCGAGTGTGTAATTTTTTAAGTATGTGAACAATTTATTCGTTCATAAAATGCATGAAAAGAAATCTAAATAAAGTTTGCTATTGACACAACAAAGTTTAATGGGTAACATGATCATAAGTCCGTCATGCAAAAGGCATAACATTTTTCTTATTTTATTCACTGTAATATCCTTTATTTAATTTTTTATACAATTTTCTTACAAATTTTTCTTTTACCAGATAACCTTTTCCATAGTTATATTGATGTTACAAGTTATTGCATGTATATACGCACTTGTATGAAATAAGTCCCCTTTTCCTGCCGAAATCAACAAAAGTGATAATTACAGGCGTGATTCTGTACACGACTATGATATGAATACATTGAATTAAATTCAATTCATATTATTTGCACATTTGATAAAAATCACAATAACAAACATACACAATGCAAAGTCAATTCCAACAAATAACACAACAGAACAGAAGTATCAAAATATGGGGGGGGGGGGGGGACAAACAAAGGCCAAATGCCTATCAAAGGCTTGTCCCTAAACTATATGAGAAATTAAATATAAATTAAGTGGTACAACATGACTAGGGAACTAGAATCATTACACAAATTGTCAGACTCCACTTTTTGAATGTTGAAACTCATTATTAATGTGAAACTTCTTTTCTAACACAAAATGGTTATTTTGATGTATTATTAATAATGATAATTTATGTAAATTTTATGCGATTTTCAAATATTTATTTATTATGTATTTGTTTGTTTTTTATTGCTTATTATATATATTGTTTTATTTCTAATGTATTCTTTTGTTCTGGAATACATTAAGTTACTTTGAGAAACATATAAACGCAATTTGATATCAATTCATATCTCCAACTTAGGAAGAAATACATTTAAACCTGTATTCACATTTCTGCTTGTACATGAATATATGCAATTATAGCACTTTTTGATGACATATGCGCATACTAATTGTTATGTAACACCTTACAGGTATATCCGATTTCGACGAAAATGATATCAAAATGTGCGTAAGACTTAAGGGGAAAAAGTCATGAAACGACAATTCAAAATTCCAAGCGGTTGCGGCGCAATCTCCAAAAATGTCGAGGGTGGGGGGGGGGGGGGTCCTCCCGGGCCCCCCAGTACAGTAAGGGTTAAAGACATTTCCAAGCCCCCCTTTTTTAGGGAAGTCCTTAATTAGTTAATCTTTCAAATGCCGTTGGAATTTAACGTTTTCATTTTTTGGGGCCTGCGAATGGGACAAAGTAGCCTACCATTAAGGAGCATATTTGTACGTATTTAATGTGAATAACACCTGTGTAAAATGATAATAATATATGTATTGAATTGAAAACATAAATCACTTAAGATGATTACATATTCCAGCCAATGAATAAGATTGCAAGTGTTCGTATTTTTACAAGACGTAGGAAATGGATTCGGGAGTGACATGCGAGAAATACATGGATAAAAGAGTGAGAGAAAGAGAGAGACAGACACAGAGAGACACAGAGAGAGAGAGAGAGAGAGAGAGACATAGAGAGAGAGAGAGAGAGAGAGAGAGAGAGAGAGAAAGAAAAAAGAGAGGGAGAGAAAGAGAGAGAAAGAGAGAATAGGAGAGGGGGCAACCTCAATACACTCCAAATGACACAAGCTCGTAACTTTCGCTCAACATCTGACAAATATAAATCAATAACTCAATCCAGACTCTCTACCGAAAAGTATTATACGTTTTTAACCCACTTTCTATCAGAGAATTAACCCGTCTTGCCACTTTCAAATCAAATCATCTTCCCTTATTGATTTACGTATTCTATGAGTTTTTTCTTTCTCTTTACAAACTGATATTTTGTAAGCACTTGTTCGTTTTTAGCGCTCCTAAATCATTGATATTATCTTTGATATTATTTGTAGTAGTAGTATTTTTTATCATTATTATCATTATTACTCTTCTTCTTCTTATCGTTATTATTATCATCATTATTATCATCATTGCTTTAATTATCATTATTATTATTATTATCATTATAATTATTATCATCATCATCAGAGAAAGAGAGAGACAGAGTGACAGACAGAGAGAGAGGTGGGGAGAGATTGTGAAAAAATTGCGAGGAGAGATAGAGCGAGAAGTATTAGAGGAGAGAGAAGAAGGGATACAAGATTGAGAGTGTAGAAGGCCTGTTGAATGCGATATGAAGAGAGGAATAAAGGAAGATATTCAGAGAAAGATGCATGGAGAGGGAGAGTGAGAGAGAGGGAGACAGAGAGAGAGAGAGAGAGAGAGAAATCGTAATCGGATGTAGGAACAATTAAGGCAATCTGAAGAGACGAGGCGATATATTGCACTTAAAGTTGCAGTTTTGTATACAGAGAAAAGCAATAAAAACTATATTCGGTCCAACAAATCAACATAATTAGCGAGATCAAAGTGTTGATATTCAGAACAGAAAATATTTTTGTTAAATCTTTCTTTCTGATAGGGTCATATTTGTTGACGTCAAATTTAGGAAGAGATTACTCTGAAAAGATATTTCAAGATGTGCCTCAGATCTAACTTTTCTGCCTACTTTAGTAAATAGTAAATATAGCTAATATAAGGCAGAAGAGAGAGCAAGACGCCCTCTCACGATGAATGGCGGAAATCATCGAAATCCGGACCACAGAAGATCCGGACACCTATACCCCCTGGCCATCCAACCAACCACCCCCATGTCATGCCAGTCAACTAGCCCCTAGGGCAACCATCCTCTAGGACTATACTAACCCCGGGACGCGTTATTTTTTTTCGGCGGCACATTGGGGTTAGGTGCGTGTTGAGCCTATGGGAAAGTTTAGGGTTAGGGTTAAATCAAGACCCCTTAAAAAAAAAAGCCCCAATCTGTGCCGCAGAAGAAAATAACGCCCCCGGGACATACCCCCCGGACAAGTACCCCCAGACAAGTACCCCCTAGGACAACTACCCCCCCCCCCGGACAACTACCCCCTAAGATAGTTGTCCGGGTGGTAGTTGTCCTAGAGGATATGGTTGTCGTAGGGGGTAGTTGTCGTAAGGGGTATGTCGTAGGGGGTAGTTGTACCCAACAACAACAACAACAATTGTTGGCGCATGCGTATAGTGCATACTGTTCGGATCGAATTTAGCAGACGAGCTGTACTGTAGCTCTGGCTGGATTGCTGTCGCTGCATTCATTCTCAACACTTTTTACTTTCCTACCGCGACCGCGCCAACTTTGCAATTAAATATATTTACGAAAATCACATTAACATACTCTAAAGCTCGCATATGACAAATGTTGGTAAATTACAATCACTTACTCACCTCAGTGGACTGCACGTGAATTAGCTGTAGACCTAGTGCTAGATCTTGCCGGAAGAAGGGCACCGCCATTCATCGGTACGGTAATCACCATGGTACCCCAAAGTTTGGGGCTCGCAGGTGCTGAAGTTGTGCTGGACTTCTTCTGCCAGAGCATTTGTTTCTCAGGATTCATCTTCGTCATATTATACTGCGCATTTTGGTGGTTTCTACCATCACATGTCATCGTGGTACTCTCAGTCTTATCTGTCATAAGTGGAGTGGCATGTCTGCTGTATTTCAGGAAAAGGCGACCGGCTGATTCGCATCTGGAACGGTTTATGAAGCCGTCTGCATCCAGCAATGGTGTGATAGCTCACCGAGGAGGAGCTGCTGATGCACCAGAAAATACTCTCCTTGCTATTCAAGAGGTGATTCACTAATTTGCATGTATTTCCATTTATAATCGAGATCAGTTATCTCCTGATTTATTCCTGAAGTCTTCAAATCATTGTTTTTATTTGTGTGTGTTTTCGTTGCTGGAATATCGTAGCATAAAAAAAAAGCTCTATTAAAATTTAATTATTCGATTGAACAAAATTGTTATTTACAAAGTTTGGGGACCGCCTAAATTGCCTAAAACAGCATAAAGTTTCAAGAGGTATTTTAGGAATCAATTCACTATAAGATGAATACTTTACTTACGTCTTTACTTTACTTTAATCCATCGATGCTTGTAGGGCAATGCCTGTTCATCGATCATCGGGTTAAAATCATTTCCATCTCTCTTCGGGCGTAAGTCTTATCAAGTGAGCATCTGTCTTTCATACATACATGTATGTTTAAACTGGATAGTGATGTGTGTGCATGGAGCAGAATCAGTTCTCAATTTGAATATTTCTCTCCTTCGGGGTCAAAGACGGTAGGTAGATTCTTCTAGTGTTTGTCTAGTCTGTTTTTGAAGGAGTTTACTGAAGGAGCTGAAACTACCTCTTCTGGTAGATCATTCCACGATTCCACCACTCTGTGAGAGAAGAAGAATTTTCTCACATCCAGGCGTGTGAATGATTTTTCAAGCTTTAGTGAATGACCTCTTGTTCTTTCTCCTCTGTGAAGATGTAGGAATTCTGCACCAGCATTGTATAAGTCATGCAAATACTTATAGACTTCGATCATGTCTCCTCTCCTTCTGCGATGGGCAAGGGATGGCAACTTCAGTTTTCTCAGTCGTTGTGGGTAAGACAAGTTCTTCAGGCTTGGTACCATCTTAGTGGCTCTTCTCTGTACTGTTTCAAGTCTTCTCTGATCTCCTAGCCGATATGGTGACCATGCTGATTGACTGTATTCCAGGATTGGTCTAATAAGTCCTTTGAAGAGAAGTTTAAGGGTTTCCTCATCAATAATTACAAAAGATCTGCGAATCAGACACAGTATCTTATTAGCTTTGGAGACAACATTAGAGATCTGGTCCTTGAAGGAGAGTTTTGCATCCAGTAATACTCCAAGATCCCTTTCTACATCCTTTGTTTCAGCAGTATCTTTAAGTTTGCGAGCAGCTTTCAGAACATTATCTCTCTGATGCAAGGTCCCAACACTCAAGCGAAGTGGCCTCGGCTTGTTAGCAGCCCTTTCTCTGTTGTAAGGCCCAAGGCGTCGGCAGTCTGTAATCTCTCTAGGACTTGCATCGATTTGAGAAAGTATCTTGTTTACTTGCTCCATGTCTTCTGTCTTTCTTGTCATGCCATCAGCGCTATCGCTTTCATCGATATTGAAAGCAATAATGTTATGCTTTCTGTCTTCCCTTGCTTCTAGCTCCGATACGTAAGAGTCAAGTCTCTTGTCAACAGCATGTTGTTGGCTTGATTTCAGTTCATCCACCTCTAATTGGACATGAGATAGCTTGGTGCTTAGTGACTCCACCACTTCTTTGTCTGCTTTCTTTTCTAGTTGCGTAGATAGGGTCTTAAAACTAGTTGTGAAGAGCTCAAGGGCCCTATCTAGTTTGAGCTCGATGCTGCCAAGCCTTGCCATGGACACATCAGGGTCATAATGATGTTGCTGTTGAGGGGTTTTCAGGCAAGTTGCACATATCCACTGAATTTCTGGTTTGGACAGCATTTTCTTCTCTGTCTTGTTGTATGGAAGGCACTTAAAACACAACCATCCTTGACACGATGTGCATTCCAACATATCCACACTGCGCGTTGCTTCATTGTAAGTTTTTCTACATGGTCCAATACATGGCGTTGGAGTAGAGGATTGATGTATCTGGCTCTGGCTCTGACAATTAAAGTAACACCACACAAACATGTAGGTCTACGGGGGAACTAGAATGATAACCTAAGTGTAGAAGTGGAACATGTAGATCTACGTAGATTACTAGATGGAGAATTTCAGAAATGTTGCATCTCAAACTAAATTTAATTAAGTCAAACAAAAATATGAAAGAACAGAACGTTTAAAGAAAGATGAAAACATCTATTCTAATGCAACATTTGTCAAAGTATTCCAATGATAGACCTACTCTTCCACGGTCCACCACCAAATATTTACAGGTTTGTTTTATGATTGCATGATCATGATGTCAGATTGTGGGATCTTATTTGTTTATTATTATTTAGTCATTCTTTATTATATTTTGCTTTTGTCGGCTGTTAACTGTCTGCCATTCATACATGTACATGTACATGTTAGGCTATACATGTATGTACATCCGCAAAAATTGGTCATTTAGTGAGTTTAACACAAAACCTTTTTCACCTTGTTATTTCAGGCAAAGAAGAATGGTGCTGATGGAGTTGAAGTTGATGTTGAGATCACCAAAGACGGAGTAGCCGTCTTGATGCACGATGCTACCATTGATAGAACGACCGATGGGACTGGTTTCATCGGTCAGATGATGTGGGATGAAGTCAGTCAGCTCAATGCAGCAGCGAAATTCTCCTCCAGGTACATTTAAGCCATTCATCTTATGCAGGCGTCACTCTGTGGCCTGGACCCCCCCTCCTCAGGTCATCACCTTTCTTCACCTGAGCCAATTATTTGTAACCTCAGGGTTTCACCATCACTTCATGTGCTTTACAAAAAACAAAGGCAAAGCATCACTCTTATCAGCAAATGTGTTAGTCCAGGCTTCACCCTTTGAATTATTTGCATAGGTGATGCTTCACTTTTGTCAGTTTTACATAGGTGAGGCTTCACTTGTGTCAGTTTTCCATAGGTGAGGCTTCACTTTTGTAAGTTTTCGGCCGGTCTGAAGCTTCACCACTGTTTCACCATACTGGCCATTTGCATAGTTCAAGCTTCACCACTGTTGCACCATATTGGCCATTACATATTTCAAGCTTCACGTTTTGAAATCAAGCTCCACCAATGTTTACTTATAATAGTAGACCATGACTGCAATGGTCTATAGTCATGATAGTAATTCCATACTGCTCAATAAGTACCAAGTCAACCAGTCAATCTCGCGAAAATATAGGCTAAGTTTTATGCACAGATTTCGTTAATAATCAATCGTAAAACAGGGTCGGAGTAGTACCGTCTCAAAATGATCGGAAAACTCTGAACTTTCTATTTTTTTTCAACTCACCTCGCAAAAACTTGGGGCCAAAACTTGGCACGATCTGCGCTGCGCATGCTGGGTACAATACCGACAGCTCGTAGGCTACTAGTCTCGTTTCCAGACTTGAGGCTGGCCTTTCAGGCACGTATACTGCGAATACTCACGCAACTAGTTATGTGTAGGAGACTAGTAGACTACTCGAAAACGATCTCGTGAAATCTCGAAATCAGTTTCGCTGGAGAAAAGTTCGGTGACCTCAGGACGATCACTCTGCGAGTGCATGAGTGACCGGAATAAAAATTAAATAGTTGTTTTGAAACGCACGATTTCGACATGATTTCGACATATTTTCGACGCGACCGGTAGTGGCTTCGATGTCACATCACCTGAACAAACAAGGCGACCGATTGGATTCGATGTCACATCACCAGAAAAAACAAATTACTCGTCAAAGCTTCACACATTTCATCAATTTGTATAGTAAAGCTTCACCCAATGAAGAAAAACGAACGTTAGGACTTCACTACAACAACAAATAGGTCAGGGTCAGGCTTAGGCGTCGAGTCGACGTCGATATTTGGCGACCTCTGAGGAGGGTGGGTCCAGGCCACAGAGTGACCCTTGCATTAATTTCATTTCATCTTTTTGAATTTTTTAAAGGTAGTTTTGATAGACTTAAATGTAAATACCAACTATTAAAATAGAAAAGAAAATGGAAATTCTTTTTTTGCGTGTACATGTACATTTTTAGGATCATCTACCTATAAGTCTCTGTAACTTTTTGATGATCAAACCACTTCGTTATTTCCTTTAGTGTATTTTTCATTTTATTGGTTTATTTATGTTTGCAAGAAATATTTTATTTAATTCTTTGCCTGTGGATGTTTTTATGAAAGTGATGAATAAATTCAATTCAATTCAATTCAATACTTATACGTTGAGGCTCCAGGTGGGAGTACTCTTACACCCCCCTTTTTTGAGGGGGGGGGGGGGGGGCATATTTTTTCCATGAGGTAATTTCTTTGTTTTCATTTGGTTATGTTTGTTTGGAATAAAACCCTGTAAGGAAGCTTTTGCCTTTTACCATCTATTGCTCCTCTGTAAAATTGAGAAAATTATTAAAAATGAGAAGAGTACTACATTGTTTGTATACCTAATTTGCCAATTCTCAACTGTTCATGAAAGGAAAAGAACAGAAATCTTGTTAAAGAAGCAATTGATTGAAACATATGGACAGGAAAAGTAGTGTATGATTACATACATGTACATGTACATGTGTTGACTATTACCTTATGGTGTAGTATCATAATACAGCCATGTTATTCCTAGGTACATGTACATGTACATGTATGTGTAGTAATGGTCTACCAGCAATTTTCTAAGCAATTTAAATGTAAATGTAATTTTTTACTGGTTACTTTTTTGAGTGGAAGAAAATGGTCATATATTATGCAAAAAGCATATATTTAAACGTGTCAGGTTGTGAATTGGATTATCCTGTTCAAGTACTTTTTCTTAACATTATCTTGCCCATTGCCATCTACTAATAGTCTGTATCTTCATTTGTTCCATTGCAAAATTTCTTCAAAATTTAAATACACACTTTCGCTTTATCCCTTTTCTCGTCGCTCTTCCCAGTTCTCGATCCAAGATATCTTATGAAGCTGTCCCTACTCTGGATGAAGTGGTCCAGGAATGCTTGAATCTCAAACTCAGGATCTTCTTTGATGTCAAGGCATATTCCAAACAAGTAAGTATATCGTCGGCCAGCTGGCAGAAGGGCGTTAGCGTTCGAGCGACTCAAAAAATACTTTTCGAATTATTCGCATTTAAAAATTTGTTTTATATTTAAACTGCTTTCCGTCCGGAAAATTGGTTTAAAACTTAAAAGACTATTAGAAATGTTATTTTGTACAAAGTTGTCTTAAAAACACAAGCCTTAAAGCGATGGCAGAGTTGGCATTCTGTCACTGTGATACATTTATAAGTATGACATGCACAATGTATTTGTTTAACTCTTAAGCTGCCACCCATACAATGCACCCAGTGCCACAGTGCTAATCTCTATTGTGCCAGCAACAAAGCCCCTGCGTGCCAAGTTAATTTTAGGGTTGGTTCAAGTGCGTGTTTTTAAAATCTTTACTATGTTTGATCCACTATAACTTCTCATTCGTATGTTGTATAAACAAACATTGTACATGAGAGTTGTAGGAAATTTCACCCTTTTTCCATTGATACCAATATCATTTCATGAATTTGTAATTTTGCTGAAGTAAATAAGCACTATCAGTGAGTTGTCGAACCAATCCAATGCGATGGGGAGGCATAATGATGATATATGATATCAAAAACAAATCTCTAAATTACTCGAGAAAATCCAATCTGACTGTTGTATACAAAGACGCGTAATCCAAAGCCGATAATCTGATGCACGCGACGGTACTTTCAATAGCGCTGCAAAAGCACTCAACACGGTGCAATGGGCATGAACAATAACTGTTATTACATCTGCGCGCTAGCGCGCACAAAGCACCGTAGCGGTGGCTCGCTAGCATGAACGTGGCTTTCAATCGATAGCACGCTCGCGTGCACATGGCACTATAACAATAGCGCGCTAGCAGTCTCATGGCAGTGTAAGAGTTAATAGACTACCGGTAGTGTAGCACAATAACCAGTTTACATCAGCAAATTTAGTGTCTTTCAAAATAATCCACTTAAAATGATACTGCATGTACATGTATAAACAAAGCTAATCTTTGAATGTTAGGCTTCTTGGGAGAAGTTTCAATTGTTGTAAAGAAATTTTTAGCTTGCACCCATTTAATAGATAAAGATCACATGCTCGATCTTGTAACTAAAAATACGTCAGAAAAAAGTCAGGAGAGCCGAGGTATTTGTTTCAAGTTCATTGTGAATGCATGTGCTGTCAACCAGTGATGGCCTGGTGGTAGAGTTGCTACCCAGCAAGGAGTACCGGTAGATGGCAGGTTCAAATCCTGCGGGTTTCAAGATTTGTTTTCACTTGTTTCGATTACAAGATCGAGCACATGATCTTTACTGGGTGCAAGCCAAACAAATCTTTACAATGATTAAACTAATTATCTTCTTCATTTTTTCCCAGATGGTGGACGAGCTTATCAAGCTTTATCAGAAGTACCCTGGCTTGTATGATAACGGCATGATCTGTTCCTTCTTCCCAACTACAATATATAGGGTAAGATTTTTACTTCTTATATTCTTATTTAAGTTATTTTAACGTCCATCACCCACTCTTATCTCCATTATCTTTTCTTTCATGTCGCCGCCACCAAAAATATGTTCATGGGTTGTCCATCCGTCCTGCTTTTTTAACCGCAAAAACGCAAGAATCATTGAGCGGATTTAGGCTAAAATATAAATGTGAATCAAGTTTATATGAGTGTGTATGGATGAACTGATAAGATTTTGGTTGGAAAAGGTCAAAGTTAACAGGGTCGTTTGGTGTTGAAAAATGCCAGAAAATATCTTGTTAACGCAATAATTTGAAAAGCATTAAAGTAATAAAAAACAAACTTGGATGGAGCATACAATGAGCATACAAGGATGTACTGATTAGTCTTTGGTCGTAAAAGGTCAAAGGTTAAATGGTCATAAAAGTGTTGGAAAATGCCATTAAAGTATCACGTTACTGGAAAGTGTTAAAAATCCTAGAAAATATTAAATTACTGTGATAACTTACTAACAATTTAAACAATGTAGACCAAGCTTGGCTGAAGTATCTATGAGCATTAACAGATTAAATGAAAATTTATTGTTTGTAAGGCCAGATGTTAAAGGTCACAGGATCATTTATCAGTGAAGAATAGTGAAGATACATACCGATGGGGAAAAAGTAGAGATACAGTTGCATTCATCTTGTTATAATAATGTGATATCCTTTGCCTCTTTCTTTCAATAACTTCGTGCTAGTTTCAATATATCATGAAATAACAAGGTACTGTCGACATTTTTCCCATCTATTTGCATGAATACTATTAAAATACATGTATTTTAAGTGAATTTAATTGAAACTCTTCCGTTTGAAGGTGAACAAAACTTGACAATGGGATTCTGGCATCACTGACCAGCATGCCCTTGTCTCTAGTCAAGTTATGAAGAGATGGATTGGTTCACTCATTTGGTGGGAACCATATTTACCTCTCATTTGTAAGGTCTGTCTTATACTCTATCTGTTATCTTCATTTTCCTTCTTTACTTACCTCCTCTCTCTTGTATTCCACTATTGATTATGAAATATCTCTTCTTTCATTTGAAGGTGAGACAACTGGACAGTGAGATTTTGACCGCACTGACCACTGAGCCCTACTTCATATCTGGCCAAGTCATGAAGAGATGGACTGGATCACCAACCTGGTGGAAGCTACTGCCCTTTGCGATCATGGACAGGATCTTAGAGTGGAGTTTGCACACCTGGTTGTGGATCCTGTGTGGAAACTCCGCCATGCTGCTTCAGAAGGACACAGTTTCACAGTAAGTGCATCTCATGGCTTTTACAATAGCAGCTTGACCATATTCAAGTAGCATGTATGTTGCTATTATAAAACAGGTTTTAGAATGTAAGAAATCTAATTGGTTGAATCACAACATGTGGGAGGGCATCATTCTATCCTATCATGCCTACTGTGGAAAGCAGTTCCCATCAAAAAGTGATAACCCACGGCAAAAAGTGATAACCTACAGCTAGTAGTGATAATGCAACGTTAAGATGCATATCTCTGGCATGTACGAAAATTTGAGACGTGATGAAATTGACACACTCCAAATGGCAAGGACATTGATGCGCGGACTGAGGCGCACATTGCAAGTTTGGCTGGGCTTATGTGATGTCATTCAATAAAGCAATTTCTAATCTTTCTAATTTCTAATAATTCATGTTTTGAAGCTCGTGGATGCAATGCGACCAGAGAAGTCACAATGAGCCACTTGCGACTTAACCTGTTTCCAGTTCATATTCTGTAATGCACTCGCAAACATAAACTATTTGTATACTAATCAACATCTGGTAAGTCTAGTTGCTGCAATAACTGTAAGGTTAGGCAGATTTGGTAAGCAATAAGTAAATTATTGGACAAAAACTGTATTATACAGTAGGCTTGCGGAAGCACCATGTGAGAGAGGGAGGATTGAGGAGTCCTAAAAAAGGACTCTTGGAATCTTTCTTGAGGGTGTGTAGTCCTGAAAAGGACTGTTGGTGTAGTCTTGAAAAAGACTGTTGGTTATCTTTCTTAGCTTATAGTTCTAAGGAGAACTGCGTATAGCACTTGGAGGGGATGGGTAGCGGGAGTGGCTCGACGTTTCGGACAGGTTGACTATCCGTCGTCAGAAGTGGCGTGCGTGAGCTTAAGTCACCGGGGTGCGGACGTGGGGGTACTATACATGACCGTGTGGGCTTGAGTCACTGGGGTGTGGAGTTGGGTGGTCTGCTTATCCGTCTGCTTGTTCGTTTTTTGTGCCTATTCGGTACCGGATAACATGAAGCAAGCCTATTGCAGTATTTGCACTTCAAGTTTAGATTAGGCGCATTTAAATGGTAAGGACTTATTTATAGGACAATATTTTTTACCTGGCATAGCTTGACTGGCCGTCAATCCTTCAGTGTATATGCCATGCTACTGCAAAAAGATTGCAATAAAGTGTTAGTGTACTAATATAATAATTTATGTACAGCTAGCATGTATAAAATCAACCTAAAAAACATCACCTGGCTTTCTATGGGCTAACAGAGTATGAAAAAATAAAAAATAATGTAAAACAGTGAGCACGGGACCCATTCACACAGAAGACCTATTCACAAGTCGCTTTAAGTTAATCAAGAGTGTATCGAAACTTGCAAATTCCCTTTTAATACAAAAGTAATACTTGTAAGCACATTGAATATAGTATTACAGCATGGAACTATTAATATACAAAACACAATATTTTTTATGTGAAAACAGTTTTACAAATGGGAGAGGTCAGAGCAAAGTAAATCGATCACGAGGTGGCCAATTTTTTTGTAGATCAATTACAAATTTTAAAATTCATTAATTTCTTACATGCATTTTTGATAAAATGTTATTGAAAGTTTCACTGATTAATGTCTTTTATTATTCTGCTTCTATGAAAATCAGATTCAAACTCATATTTGACCTGCACTGTCCCTCTCTCTCTCTTTCTTTCTCTTTGTCTCTGCCCATGCAGGAATGTTATCCGGTACTGGTCAGCGCGAGGTCTCACAGTAATACCTTGGACTGTCAACAAGAAGACGGATAAGGAGTTCCTTGCCTCACTGGATTGCCACTACATTACAGACTGTGTCAAATAGGCAATCATTTCCATGCATTCTGTAGCTATTTTCAGATGAAACAACAAAATACCTTATTACTGTGATAACTTGAAAAGAATTGAAGCAATTCAAACCAAATGGGATAAAGAATGGATGAGCATGCAATGATGAACGGATCAAATTTTGGGAGTAAGAGGTCAAAGGTCACAGGGTCATAAACTGTAAACATGTAATTAAGTGTTTAAAAATACTAGAGAATGTTTTCTTACATCAATATCTTGAATTGCATTGAGCAATATAGAGCAATTCAAAATTAACTTGGCTGAAATACATGTATGTATGAGTATGCAAGGATGAACCAATTAGATTTTGGGTTTAAGAGGTCAAAGGTGAAAGATCACAGGGTCATGAAAGTGTTAAATTTCCCAGAAAATATCTTTTTACTGGTATATCTGAAAAATCTAAAATTGAACCGATGTTGACCAAACTCGACTCAAGTTTGTACAAGCATGAACAGATTAAATATCAAGTTTGGGTTTGTGAGGTCAAATGTTAAATGTCACAGGGTCATTCATCTTATTTACTACTGAAAATTGATTTAGATCGATGAGAAAGAAGCAGGGTGACGTTATGTTTAAATGTTAAATTTAAGATGGTGCAAAAAGAGCTGATATTCTTGCTTTAATCGTCAAGTGATGGTGTGTACACTTTGAAGTGTAAATGCATATTTGGGACAATTCCTTGCAATGTATTCCATATGAAATATATCTATCTATCTTCATCCATTAATCACAAAATCTCTTGATTGACTATGGCTCATGGTAGTGATCTGAGAAAGCATCATTATTGTATGGTTATGTCGAGATAATCTTCTTTTTTTTTTATTAAAAATACATGTATTAGCAAAAAAATGACTAGTATCATATGGGACATATTGAACTGAATCACCCATTTGATGTATAAAAAGTATATCTTGTGTGTTACATTCTGCAGCCCAAAAATGTTCTGGTGATGCAAGTGAGATTGCGGATGTATTCCATTTTGAAGTTTGAAATTTGATCCATAGAAATCTGGAGACTTTTGTTCCCACTCGATGCAGTACACAAGAAGAAAAAAACGTTGAGGCAAAATGTATTAATAATTGTAGGTTGGTTGCAGACAGTATGCGCGCAATGAGTAAGGGACCAAAGGGTAGTCACTGGTCAGAATATTTATAAATGATGCAGAAATGTGAGGCACGCTACACTCATGCTATTTTATGTTGAGATGGCCATTTTGTGAGGCAGATTGCCACTTTAGATATGAACAATGCTGTAGGCACCACAGGGTTTTAGACAAGTTTCATACGTATCTTGCCATGTTAGGCTGTTCAATTTTCATCAATAATACAAATTCTATTCACACTAAATACATGTTGATATCATTTAAGAGAAATATATTGAAATTCCTACTGTGACATTGACTCCAAATAATCTTCAGTGCTTCCCTTAGACTTTTTGATTGTTTGTTAGGATAATTTTTACATTGAAAGAACAAATTTTGTCCAGAACTCTGGATATTTATCTTTGTTAGTGACAAAGAAAATTGTGTGTGCATGAAAATCATATTCTTCTTTTATATAGAGGAAAAGTCAAAGTCTGTGTGTAAGAAACAAAGAGTCATACTTATATATGTATGTTGACCTTTTGCCAGTACTATTTATTAGTAGAAGTATATAAGGATAAATTATTAATTCGTGTCTTCCATGTAAAATACTTGGAGAGAAAATATCAAAATGTGGAATCTTCTGTTTGTAGTATTCATTATTCTCTAACTGGTACCAACACTTGTCTAACATTCCATTCTGTTGCACAATGTAGAAAAACTTGAACATATGGCAATATATATACAGGGCGTATCATAATAAAGGATATTGAAGTTTAATGACGATATATATGATCACTACTGATTTCATAATCAAGCATTTTATGTCTGTTGTAAAGGACAGAATGTCCTCTTTTTAATGACACCCCGATCATACTACTACTGTCGCAGTTGACTGAATAACAAAGCATTGATGTCCACCATGTGAAAGGTGCACTGTGACAAGTTAGCATTCACAGATAAATTCTAAAGATTAGTGCTTGTGTCAGCCCAGACATATCGAAATGCTGAACAATGAGTGGATTATGTGTCTAAGAAGGAAATGTTATCAAACTTGGCACAGTGCACCTTTCACATGGTGGACAGCAATGCTTTGTTATTCAGTCAACTGTGACAGTAGTAGTATGATCGGGGTGTCATAAAAAAGAGGACATTCTGTCCTTTACAACAGACATAAAATGCTTGATTATGAAATCAGTAGTGATCATATAAATCGTCATTAAACTTCAATATCCTTTATTATGATACGCCCTGTATATTTTTATTTTCAACTTCACAAAGTAACTGTACTTTTGTTTACCTTTAAACCATAAGTGTGTACGAAATAATGAAGCTTAGCGAAATGTTAGGGGCACACGGAGATGCACCCAGAGAGCAGAAGGTATGATTGTTGATGATAGACATTCATTTAATCTGATTGACATTTTGAGTTACATTTAGCCTAATGAAAGGTTGTAGAAGTATTTACTAGCTCTTATCGAATGCAATATTTTGTTTACTGTTATGTTTTACTGATCATTTTTGTACCCTATTTATTCTCAACTGTTTGCCCTCTTTTCGTTTTGTTTAAAAGAGTTGAATATGTGTCTCCTTTCAATTTGGATTGATACAGTGGAACCTCATTATAAAGAGCTCTAATATAACAAGGTGATTTTGCTAGTGCCAGCTCTTTATATTCTTTTGTTTTTTACCCTGATAAACAAGATTCCTGATATTACAAGGACCTCGTTTTAATGAGTTTCCACTGTAATTTAAATATGCCCTTCAATCCATGTCTCCACGCAAGTAACTTTCTGTTGTTATAATGTATTGAATGCAGATCTTGTTGAAACTTTCTTTTTCTCATTTTGTCATCGCACTGTCGCTCTCTCTTTTTCTCTCTTTTTTTTCTCCCTCTTTCTCTCATGAGCTCATCGTTCTCTCTCTTTCTCTCTACCTTTTACCCTCTCTCTCTCTATCTCTCTTTTCTCCCTCTTTCAGTGTTGCATAACAACATCCCTAGGATGATTCATCTTATATTGTACTGACTTAAACTATGTTATGCTTTCAAATTGTTAAGAATTATGTATATTTGTGCAAGTTCAAACGCAATTTTAACCCTTTAAAACAAATTGTGAATCGTTATGCAATTTAGCTTGCAGGCTGCTATGTATCATTTTTGATTACTCATTTGAAATTCAATTTACCCTAAAGCAGGGCTCCCACTTAGCCGAGTTGGAGCCATAAGTTGTGGCGAGCTGGCTCGATCTTATGGCAAGCAGTTTTATCATTAAAACATATTTCTTGATATCAGGAAATCAAATTCTTGATATCAAGAATTACCATTGCTTTACAACGTAAAATTATTTCTTGATATCAAGATATATGTTTTAATGATAAAACGGCTTGCCATGAGATCGAGCCAGCTCGCCACAACTCGAGGCTCCAACTCGTCACAACTCGAGGCTCCAACTTGGCTAAGTGGGAGCCCTGCTTAATGATATGGTTCTACCTAACTAAGTCATGTATGTTACTGGAATATGGACTTAAGGAGTTTCCATTGACATTGTAGATCTCTACATCCTGTACAATTACATAAATGAATGAAACACCTTACAATTACTATGCCTCAGTACGAAAGTGAAAAAGAAGAAGTCATATTTTTGAAATTTTTAGGTTCTTTCCATGCCTTGCTTCATTTTGCCTATTCACCAGAATTACAGTAATTTGTACATGATGAAGAGATTGACAATTTGCATTCCACAATAAAACCAGTAAATATAAAAGTTTATCCAGAAAACCAGGGCATCTTCTTATAATGAGTTGCGATTGGTTCAGAATGATTACGTATGTCCTCCAATCAATCACAAATCTACACACTCTTATGTATGATTGTAATACACAGTTGTGATGATTTTTAATCAATATAATAACAACTGTTTATAAGAGAAATAACAGACTAATTTTGGTATCTATGTGTATGAAGAGCGGCTTGAGACGTCTTTGGCAATAAGTTTATAACTGGCAATTCGGTAGTATAGTATATATGGATATGCTAATAGCACTCGGAGGATATTTAATGTAATTATTTTATGTAGGAACATTGTCAGTATTTGTTATTTATGATGCCAGTCAACAGGTGCACCTTTTTGTCCCGTTGTTTATGTGTTAATAACCAAACATTTCAGGACTATTTCTTTAAACCAAATCCCACCTAAATTCATTAGAAACACATTATGGTGGAATTTACCGGTATGTTAACATGTTACTTCAATTGTTTACATTGTTATGGCATTGATACCAAGATATAAATGGCAGCAAGAAGGAGCCTGCTGTAAAAAAAATAAGTGAGTGAGGACAAGAAAGTATGAATGTTGTTGATTTGCATTTTTTCTTAGATTGTTTTGAAATTATTCTGAAATATGTTTCAATCTTTTTTATGTGCCCCTATACCATATCTGCTAAATACTTTTTTGCTGAAAATCAAAGCGAAAGATAGCAGTCCCTATTTTGAGTGTTTCTTAACCACACCTGCATGTACAGGAGGTAATTGACCTTTTCACAGTTTTTTAAACTTTATCTTAGTATGTTGGAATTGACAACATTGTTGTGATGTGAATAAAGATTGCATCTATATATTACATTTAGTAAATTTGTTGTCATTATTGTGAAACGCCAAATCTGTACATTGATGTGTATGACAGATTCGTCGGTTCATAAAACCGCCAACGAATTATGAAGAGCAGGTTTATCACTGTTGTAAAGATTGAATGGAGAAGCCAACAGGGCCGACTTACGCAGAAGTGTCCTAGCTTATAAATACAGTTAACTCTGCATAAGTCAAATCTGTTTGAACCTTTAAAAAGAAAACGTTTTGACTCGTGCAATATTTGACTTAGGAAGTGTAAATGATACAAACTTTGGAATAGTTTGGTCTAAACTATAATCCACCGAGGAAAAATTTGACTGAAGTCACTAATAACTTATACAAAAAGTAGAGTCATGCAGACTAAATTGAATTTGGATATAGATTAAATAACAGTGTACATTTTTAAAGAAAGGGACAACCTATTGTGGACCAGCAAAATGAGTGATTTGTAGAAGAATGCAGAAGTCAATGAAGTTGTGTGAGTTTAAAAGGTGCCACTGTTACTCTTGGCTAGCATTCTGGCCTGTTACTGGAAGTACACACAATTTTATGCTAGGTTTTATGCCGGCCGGATACTGGAGATTCAGTTCTTCTTAGTTCTTGGCTGAAATGGACATAATGAACAAATCAGAACTGATCTATGATAATGCATGCATGTTATCCTTCGTGTGCAACCTTACAATCGAGTGGTAAATTGCGTCCAAAGTTCGACTTGTTGCACATGTGTTATATAAGCAATGGCGAGCTGGCGACCTATATTTTGACCAAATTACGGTGGGTAAACTTTCAAAGGTCAATGGGACATGAGGGTTCCAATGAAAGAGATAGTGATAACGTACTTCGGGGTGGATGTGCTCTTCGTTTAAAAAAAAAAAAAATTTTTTTTTTAACGATTTCTGGGGTAAAAGTCCATAGGCTAACATGTTTATAGGCTGCTGGACTCTGACGATAGGGGGCGTTGTAAATTAGACTAAACGGAGCTATATGTTTTTTTTAAATACAAACGACAAAAAAAAAAAAATAACAAATATAGAATTAGTCAGATATTTTGCGGGATGTACCTGTCGTAGTGAATCTAAGAACTGATAAACATGGGTCAGCGAATCCCAGATGACGGGGCCAGCCCTGTGTTTTCTAGTTCTCATGGTTTCATAAATTGGTTAGACTTTGTCTACTTACAATCTCTTAAATTAATTTCCGATATCCTTAAATGTCACAGGGTTAAACTCCGTAATCGAGTAATTGTTCTTCAGGTCATTGTAGAAAAGAATGAAAGTAAAACTGGAACTCAAGTCAGCTATATAAATTATTAAGTCTAAAAATCCTGGACTGTTATCGTTAAACAGGGTTGAATGGACAAATGTTAATAGTATAATTACGATTTAATTTAATCCGAGAGACTACAAAATGATGAAATAATCATGAAACGTGATTTAAAGAAAAAGCTAGGAAGAAAATGTTAAAGAAAAATCCCATTGCAATGGAGAATAGGCAACAATAGAATAGGGGAATTAGAGCGTGCAACATACTAGCAATAAGATTACACTTTTATATGAATTATATGAATTATTTGTTACTAATTTGTACGAGGAATGAAATTTGTTAAAGGAAACCGAACCCCAAGTAATAACTTTACTTATTCTGAGAGATTTATTATATTATTGCCCATAAATCTACAAGATTCCCCACCAAAGTGTATGCGAGAGGTATAAAGCAAAAATAAAGTACTGTTTCTCAGCACGAAAAGGGCATCGCCATTTTCTTGATAAAGCTATGGTCACAAATCAGAGCAGCGACCGACCGATCAGTAGCCTGCTCGGTCGCTGCTGGAATTAGGCATCGCCCAGTGATTAGGTCGGTGCCCGGGCGGCGACCGCCCAGGCACCGAGCGTATTTTGGGCGGCGAGTGAAAAGTGAGCAGGCGCCGCCCAAACTTTAACTCCGCGCTAAAACTTCAGCGGCGACCGAGCGATGCCCTAAAAACGAGCGGTGCCTGGGCGGCCGCCGCTCGGTGGCCGGGCAGCCGCCGGGCAGAATTAAAAACTCGCCGCTTGGCCGCCGAGCAGGCTACTTTTTGGTAATGTGACCATAGCATAATGTGACGTACTATGCGAAGTCGTTTATGAAGTGAATTTATTCCAATTTACGGATGCTTCTTTCCCAGACGTGTGTGATGATGAATCATTTCATTCACCTGCTATTATCCTTTGTACTATAATTGCCAGAACGCAAATTGCATACATAAGTTAGTGCTCTTCTGGGGTGAAGGTTTCTCATACATGAAATAGATTTGTCGACTGCTAAAGTGTAGTATTTATAAATGAATGTTGTTACAATCGTGCCCCTATTATTTATTTTTCACCTAATATAATTGCTATCATCTAAGTTATTATTGTTTTTTATTGAAAGGTAAAGGTTTCGTTATTGATTTAAAAATTCTTTCCAACTAAAGCTTGGTGCATGATACATGTACAACTTCAACAGTACGTCACATTTTCAAGAAAATGGCTGCGCCCATATCATGCTGAAAGGCATCACATCATGACAAGAATATATTCATTTATATATATCTTGTACATTTTCGTAAGATATATTGTACATCAGAGGGCAGGAATACATCTAATTTTTCAGAAAACCTACACTTATTCTTTGGGTTTAGGTTTCCTTTAACTCCTTAAAATTTGCCGTTCCTACAACAATTTGAAACAATCTAGTAGACTAAAGATTAGTGCCCCTCCCTCATGGCTGAGTCCACGCTACGCCACATTTCTGCCCTTCTGCTGATTGCAGTCATATCGTTTTGAATAGCATGAAAAGTGCAACTCACTTACAACCGAGAATCGGTTTGACAATTATCGTACTTCCATGATTTTCAATAACAGACTCAATGGAATCATTTTGAGATGATGCTTTATAATACCAGTGTAATGAGCTTAACTTGAATTTGACATTATGACCACTGTTACATTTCTGCCCTCCTGCTGATTGCAGTCATATCGTTTTGAATAGCATGAAAAGTGCAACTCACTTACAACCGAGAATCGGTTTGACAATTATCGTACTTCCATGATTTTCAATAACAGACTCAATGGAATCATTTTGAGATGATGCTTTATAATACCAGTGTAATGAGCTTAACTTGAATTTGACATTATGCCTTGTATATCGTAAGATGTTTGTTTGAAGTAAAGTAAAGGGATATTTATATACAGTAAACGACTAAATTATTGTTACCCCTTGGACATTGAGAGTTGTTGTGTTATATATCGTTTTGAATAGCATGAAAAGTGCAATCTACTCACCACCGGGAATCGATTTGATAATTATCGTAAATCAATGATTTTCAATAAAAGACACAATGGAATGACCTTTCGATGTTGCTTTATAATACCAGTACAATAAGATTAACTTCAATTTGAAATTATACCTTGTATATCTCAAGATCAGTTCAGTTCAGTTCATTTTATTCAAAACCATACAAAGCATGATATAATCTGTTACATAAAAAAGAAACTGGTAATAGTACATCAATCAACATATTCTAACTTGATTACATCATAAACTGAATGGTTTTAGGACCCCTTTAGAAGCTAAGCTTGTGAGCGGGGCCCTATAACAAAAAAACATACATTTACAGTAAAAAGAATGTTACGTATGATTATACAATGGATGAAAATACTAAGCTACAGAATATAGAACATACAAATACTCTCTCACACACACACACACAGACACCACACACGCACATCACCATACACAGCAAACACACTGACGAGTAGGTCCTTAGTGGTCAAAAAGCATTTCAGAATGAGAAATTACTAAGATGCGAATAAAAACTATGTCAGTCTTTCAAGCAGGTACGTTTTAGATAAACTTCTAAAGATGTTTGTTTGAAGAAGGAAAAAAAGGGTATTTATTTACGGTAAACAACTAAATTATTCATACCCCTTGGAAAGTGAGAGTTTTTGTGTTATATATCGTTTTGAATAGCATGAAAAGTGCAACTCACTCACCATCGGGAATTGACTTTACAATTATCGTAATTCAATGATGTTTTTTTTTATGCAATTGAATCATTGCGCAGGTATGCATGGCCCAGATACCAATATAACTAGCCACAGATGTTTGTACTGCAAGATGATTGACTTTTCGAATTCTTTACATCTTCTCCTATACCATAATCTTGTCATATATTTAGTAACTAGCATCTTTATTTGAAGTAATAAAAACTTTACATTTTCAGAATTTTAAAAATGGCATGAGTTTTAACTAAAAGTAGTAGTAGTAGTAGCAATACTACATTTTCTCTCTTGTTTTACCTTTTCACACTTTTTTCTTCAAATTTGTTGATCTTATTTTTGAGGTTGGCTCAATCCTTATTCAAATTGTTCTAGTAAAACTCCTTATAATATCATCAAGGCCATCTGACATGGTGAAATGACATTAGTTACTTTCGACACTTCAACTCCACTCCAGCCCTCGAAAGCTAAATTTAGGGAAAGTGAATGTGAACAGAAGATTGAACGACACTACACAATTTCGAGAATAAATGTCTTTGTAAAGTGGTATTATATCCATCTCGTAAGACTGGTGACACCCCACCCTCAACCAACTGCCAAATGAAACCAGTGCGCCCCCACTCCCATCCCCTCGATTGATTTAACCCACAATACGCTTCTGCGGGGTTACACACCCCAAAAATATTGTATACCTACCTGCACGCACCCACCTTTCCCCCTGTACACACTTGCATACACTCATCCAACCTCACCCACACCCACTCCATTCCACACATCAACGCGCACAACACGTTTAATTAATATGAGGTCTTAAATTACTTCTATATAATATAGTTAAATTATATGATTGTCATCTCACTTGAGACTCTAACTTCGAATAAAGTTGATAAATTGCAATATCCCCCCCCCCCCGTTGCCTTTAAAAAAAAATATATTTTCAAATTTTTGTATATTGAGTTTTTTATTATTAAATCAAATTATTATATCCGTGTTCTTTTGTATTTTCTATTACAAAACATATGAAACTATTATTCAGCAAATAAAAGGATTAACCACGTTCAAATGCATTAAAAACAATAGAGGTAGATTGTATTGTACATCACTTTCTTTTGTAGCAATATGAAAGGCATTCCTCTGACTTTAGAAGTGGGATCGTTTAAAGGACTGCATATATCAACAATTTGTAAGTAACTATATCATCTCAAGGTGACCTAGAGTTGTTGTTGGATTGGTTGTAGAGGTTTGCTCGTAGCATGTGAGCGCCCATTAAAAGGCTACTGGCTAGAATGCTCTCAAGGGGAATGGACTTTATAATGTGCGGAATAATAGTTAAAGATATGGACCGGTAGTGGTAAAATTGCGGTTCAAGGGTTTTGGGTGAAAAATATCCATTCAATATTGTTTAAATATTGCCTTCAGAGGTTTAGACGGCAAAAATTCAACCTAAATTTGCAAAAAAGCAGAAATATATGCCCAACTGTTCAATGTTGAAGTACATTCGCGATATCTATCAAGGCCGGATCGATGATGATAATCTACCAAATATATAAATTAGTAGGCGGTTTCCCGGCAAAATTTGTATCATCACCTTAGTCGAAACAAATTCTCGCACATGACTAGTAATAAGAGCTTCCATATCATTTTTGAGGGGGGGGGGGGCGTTTCCAAAACTGGTCTTTACCTTTAAGTCCTGTAACCGGGAAAATAATGATGCGTTAGTTTGATTTGGTTGTTTGTAACTGGTAATAAAACCACTTAACAAGAAACTTTCAAAATTGCTATTATCACTATTAAAATAATAATAATTATCATTATCGTTATTGTTATCATACTAATCATCATTCTAGTTGTTATAGTTATCATCATCATCATCATCATTTTTATTATTTTCTTTATTATTATCGTTATCATCAGAATCATCGTCATTAATGATTTTTTTGTTTGTTCATTGTTCCTTTGTTTCAAATTCAATTTCAGGAATCTTGCATCATGTGAATTAACCTACTTGCCACCAGGAGTATTCGAAGGTTTATCTCGGCTATACATACTGTAGGTATACTTTTTTTTTTTTTTTTTTGGAGGGGGGGGGGGGGGGTCTACATTTCAGTTAGATTTCTTTCCCTAGGATATTATATTGCTCCGGTTGTCTCATTTTCGCTCGTTGGACCAAAGCCAGCACAAGCGTAGCTAGTTCGACGTCACTACCAAACTATTTAGCCAATCAGCTGTCAATGACGTCATATTGTATGAGGCGGTAAATATATATTTTGTGAAATTATCGAAAAATTGACTATTTCTAATCGCAAACTAGTTTTATTTATGTATGGAAACGCAGCCATTGTTATCTTGGCATGCATTCATGTCATCAGAATAGGTTAAAATATGTCCTACATGATTCCAGGGGTCTATTTTGCAGGAAAATTGTCAATTTCGTAGAATGTTCCACTAAGTTACAGGGTGTGCCATTGGGTATGTGTGAACCGGGTGTGCGAAAATGGTGTGTCGGGGAGGGGAAGTGAGAGTGTTCGTGTGTGTGGTAATTGTATGTGTGTCAGATGACTTATATGAAAATATGTGCTTTTATGTATGCATTATTATAATGTTATATAATAATCATCACAACCGTCACAAACCACTTGATCTCGTTTGTAGAATCTTGAAGTGGAACCAATTAACATCAATAAACGCTCCTCTGTTCTATCAACTGTTTAATTAAAACTTTAAGGCTCTGTTGCACGCCATTCTTTTTCTCTAATTATTATCATGTATTACACGATATTAGATGAACTGAACCCTTAGTGATATTGATTAATTTGTTTTATTATTTGTCAATGCATCCATAACTCTCGGGGACTTTCTAAATTTAACATTTTCCTGGGGGAGGGGTAATAGTCTACAGGAGGTAATAGTCATATATTAAAAGGGGGTTATTGTCCGCTGGTAATCGGCCTGGTGTAATTTTACAGGGGGTTACTGTCCTATAAACCATTGAAATACAATTACGTAGGGTTTACAAATGGTATTACTTTTACGAAAGTAGTTGCGGTCGTGTTATTAAAATCGTTATAATAAAGATACAATGCCTGTTATTAGAGGTATAGTTGTATTATAGGCTCAAAATGATCCCCGAGAGCCCATGAAACAACTATTCCTCGAATATTGAAGCAGTCATTATATCTTTGATATACCGTAAAAATGGGTCATAGAATACATGTGCGACTTACTAAGCATGGTAATCAAGTTTGTTTACGCTATCGAGGTCTGTGTTGATAATGTGCAGGTAGTCCTAGTCTTCGATTATTTTTACATGTTATATATTCTTTTTTTTGTGTATGTCCTATTCTATTTTTATTTTTTATTTTCGTGGATTTAGCTCCTTTTGGGAGGAAACATGTTATTGTACCTACAAAATTAAAAAAATTCTCACTAAGGTCACTGAAATGTTATGAAATTTAGCAGCAAACCTTTCCTTTTAAAAAATAATAGTGAAATCATAACTAAAGAAACCCTTTGAAAAGAAAATAAACAACATATCACAGTTTCATTAAATCCGTTCAATTCCAAAAGGAGCTAGTAAATCCACCAAATTTCAAAATTTGATAAAAATCAGAAATAACTGGTAGATTTGTTTTCTTATCATATATTATTAGTCCAGGGCAACACCTTTAACATATATAATAACATGAAGGTACATGGCTAAAGGAAAAGTGGAGAAAGAATGAAGATGATTTACTCAGAAGTTCCCAAAGTGGATTTAGCTCCTTTTGGAATAAAACGTGATATTGTACCTAATTTGTTTCATATTTCCCGGTGAAATTTAGAATGTGATATAGTGCATTTCGTCCCCATGTAGAAAATCATTATTTTAAGACGAAAAACTCAATTTTTATAAAAATATGGATTTAGCTCCTTTTGGAATCAAGCCTTTCATATGATAGTCATTGTAAAGAACGAACATTTCTTCTATGTGCGTTTTCAAGTGAAAGGGTTCGAGGTCATTGGCGACAAAATAGTGCATTCGGAGTCGTTCTGAAGTTGCATGAGTCTGTACTTTATTGTTTTCTCATCGTTAAACAGCCTCGGCCAATACTAGCCATAACGCTAAACAATACTAGGCCAACCTTGGTGCTGCCATCAACAGCTCGTACAATTACAGCAGCCTTTAAACAAAGTCTGACCACATGTCCTCCTACAGCAGGCCAAATGTACATGTGCGTGCAGTCCTCATTACATAGCCTATAGATGCTGCCTGCCTGATATATCATGCACCAATACTAGCAATCACACAAATGAAATGCACCCATGCAAAGAGTTCAATGAGAATCCTTATAGGGGTACTCCAATTGAGTTTAGAGATACCCCAAAAAGGAGGGAAACAATACAATGGGAATCCCTCTAGAGGGGAAACAATTTGTCATTGACTGAACAAGCAGGGGGGGGGGGGCATCTTTGCACCACATAATTCCTATTTAATTTACGACATAAATTCCAATTTACAACACAAGAAAACCCGATAGCAACTGTTTTCGAAAAATCAACTAAAAGAGCAACTTTGATACCCTATTGTACACCAAGCTTTTGAAATTCCCTTAGGTTGATTTTTAAAAAGTAGTGTTCGTGTTTTATACACAATTAGATTTGCGTTTTGCGTGACTACTATTAAAAGCATGTGTATGATACTATGGGCACACAGAGGATTTTTTTTATGTTGGGAACCGGGGTAAAATGCAATAAATTATTGAAAATTTATTGCATTTTCTTTTTTTCTTTTTTTATTTACGGAAACTGCCCCCTACACTAGCCCCGCTACGTACAGTCATGGTTCAGTGGCCAAGCAATGGCCTCGTAACTGTGAGGCCTCAGGATGAAAACCGTGTCAATGTGCTACATTAGTGCCCTTTTGTGGGGCACTGATCCTCATTACTGTCATTTATGACTTAAGGGCGTAGGTCCCCTAGTTGATAAGCATAGTAGCATACACATGCTTTAGCAATCACGCAAAACACACATTGTCAAATTATTATTCAATAAAATCTGAGAATGTATAGTATTATCTAGATCTATTATTTTTAAAATATTTTAAAAATAATTCCATAAATTGGGGTAAAACCAAAATATTCCAACTAAATGAGCGACAGTGTACACAGCTAAGGTACAAAGTGCTGTATATAGACAGCCAAGGGCGGTGATTTCTTTTCATGACCGGAGGGGGGGGGGGAGAAATTCGATATTTACTTGTACATTTTGAAGGATATTTTTCGAGGGAGCGTAGCAACCGAGCGAGAAGGATTTTGTATTTTTAAAAAGTCTAAATGCTGCACTCTTGGGCCCTCCAGAGCCTAAAAGTGTGTTTGAGTCTCTAGTCAGTATTTGCTATACATTTTTTGTTGCACTGTTTAAAATTTCGGGGGGGGGGGTGGCGATCGCCGCCCCTGTAGAATGAACTTTCGGTGTCATGCCACAACTCTTTAAACCCACATCAGGCTCAGTATGCACAAGTAGAAAATGGCATCGGTGATTTAAAGTGACAATTCTTGTAATAGTACTTTTTACGGACTTCTCCTTTAAGCATTAGTCTTTCCTTCAGCTCGATGGTCCTTTTCAGAGTTTTTTTGTTATCACTTATACACGTATTTCTGTATTCACACATATATATGTGGACCTATATGCACTGTTAATTCAATGAATTTTATTACAATTCATGTCGATGATGGTATGTTGCACATGACCACACTTCACCAAGAAGAGCTTGAACACAAATAATTAATTGCAAACTTCTTAATAAATTTAGCTCCTAAATCTCAATCAAATAGTACTCTGAATATGATTTGGGGTCTTGCATTTCTAAATCCACGTGTACATACGTACAGCTACATACAGTAAGATTGTCCACCCCTTGGATTATATTCTTCAATACTGACTGCATGATACCATCCTTGAAGATTCAAGAGTCATGGAATGCATTGTGTCAATAAATCAATTCCCTACAAATTACTGTAATAATTAATGCTCACAATTAAGAAACCACAACAACTTGAACAATTCTAGCATGAAAACAAAATTATGAAATGACCATCATTGTTTTAATACAGATTGACACAAGATTTTGAGCTTTCCGTAAATCAATGGACTACCCTAAGTATAAGGGTGCTTAGCAGGGATTTTTCAACTGCACGTAGCTAAGAAGAAAATTGTTTTTCGGATTTTTGCAGCTAATCAAGCAGATCAGCGAATCAAGTCATTGCAAAGAACACGTCAAGGAACGCACACCATCTCAAACGGGATAAGGAAAACATATATGGCGCACACATTGAAAGAGGAGAGCGTCATTCGCATTTTGGCAGCTTAGGAAGCAAAACAGCGAACCAATCAGCGAACAGAAAATATCCAGGAACTCATATATATCTATTCGGCATAAAGCAATTTTTTTTAAACCATACACAGTCCAGGACAGAAGTGATTTTTGCATTCACATCACATTTATATCACATCAGGTATATTATATTTGATGTGGGTCTACATACGGACAACACTGAACATGCGACTTCAGATGATATCCGGCGTCTTTCTGTTTCAAATTCTTTTACATCAAGGTAAGACGACATTTAAAAACCTTTGACGGCGATTTATTAAACACTGTTTTCGTTATTTTCGTTCAATGTACTTACCTTGTTAGGCGCCTTGAGCATCTCTTGGGGTGGATATGTGCGCATTATAAATGTTGTTATTATTATTATTATTACTGTCACAATAATTTATCTTTTTCCATCTCTTAATTTTCTTTGGACATGCCTTGTTTTCGTGTCGATCTGTTTTAAATTCCCTTATGGCATGGACATATCACGGATGGACATTCATCGTTTAGTTAACGAATTCATTCTGATTGTCTCCGTCAATGTCGTCTCAATAACATTCCGTACAATTTTCTTCACTTTGATCTCATGAGGTTCACGGCCAATACAATTATATTTTGATTGGTTGTGATTTAAAATCCTGTTTCCCCCCCCCCCCCCCCAATTTCCCCATAATATTCCAAAGTTACAACGCTCACAGTGCTTATAAAGATCATTGCATTCTCATTGTTTTATAAGGTCATGTGTGTGCGAAAGTGTGCGAGTCAGTAATAATACATTTAATATCACAATGGACCTATTACGGATTGATATTCATCGTTTTCTTAACGAACTCATTGTGATTGTCTCCGTCAATGTCGTCTCAATAACATTCCGTACATGTTTCTTCACTTTGATCTCATGATGGTCATCGCCAAAAAGCCGGGACAGAATCAAGATAGTGATTTTACACATGTTAATATACATGCGCAGAAGATAATAACTCGCTTAAATCATGGAAAATCGATGTGCAGTTTTGGTTTATAATCGGAAATTGTTGTTCCGTGTACTGTATTTTATTTTTAAAAAACATGCTGATATTACGAGATAGAGGTTATATTTGGATTGGTTTTGATTTAAAATCCCGTTTCCCCCAATTTCCTCATAATATTCCAGAGTTACATCGCACAGGGCTTATAAAGATCATGGCCTTCTAATTGTTTTATAAGGTCATGGGTGTGTGCGAAAGTGTGCAAATCAGTAATAATACATTTCATATCACCAAAATCGTCTGCTTTGCAACTTTGCTGCTCCCCATTGGGGATGTTTTTTTATTAAAGACACACTCTTACAGAGCACATCATCCAAACAAAACACAAGAGAGGGAAACTGCTCCTTTGTTAATGACCGAAAATGCTTACGCAGTCGTTATTGTTAAAACTGCTGAATGTACTCATTAAGATGCACATAATCAGAAGGCGGTGACTATCATTGGATTATAGAAAGAATCACGTTAAATGTCCATCCGTAATAGGTCCATGATATCACCCAAATCGTCTGCTTTTCAACTGTGCTGCTCCCCATTGGGGATGTTTTTTTTTATTAAAGACACACTCTTACAGAGCACATCATCCAAACAAAACCCAAGAGAGGGAAACTGCCCCTTTGTCAATGACCGAAAATGCTTACGCAGTCGTTATTGTTAAAACAGCTGAATGTACTCATCAAGATGCACACAATCAGAAGGCGGTGACTCTCATTGGATCAAAGAAAGAATCACGTCGAATGTCCATCCGTAATAAGTCCATGAAATCACCAAAATCGTCCGCTTTTCAACTTTGCTGCTCCCCATTGGGGATGTTTTTATTTACGACAAAATCTTACAGAGCACACCATCCAAACAAAGCCCAAGAGAGGGAAACTGCTCCTTTGTCAATGACCGAAAATGCTTACGCAGTCGTTATTGTTAAAACAGCTGAATGTTTTCATTAAGATGCACACAATTAGAAGGCGGTGACTCTCATTGGATCAAAGAAAGAATCACGTCGAATGTCCATCCGTAATAGGTCCATAGTTTACCCAAAGGATCGTAATTCCGGAAACAATATTATTTAACTTAATAAGTTAATTATTCGGAATGTTCATATTTCAGAAGCTATGAAAGTGTATTTGAAATTCCAAAAATGAAATACGCTTCACTTTTTAGAAGGTTTTATGATTTGGAAAATGCTGATGATACTGACGATGATTTACGTCATTTACATGGCGCAATATTCAAGTTAAAATATTTAATAGGGTTTTTTTTTACATGTGAAAAAATGAACCAGTAGTAGTATGAACCCGATTTTCCTTTCGGAGCTGCGAACCCTCTTTCATAATTTTTAAATTATGAACCTTCCGAAAAATCATCCTTATATGAAATCAGAACTAACGAAGAACGACATCATGATATCGATGGATAAGGATTAATACTAGACGAAACATCTGAAAACTGAATAAAAATTAAAAAAATCATTACCTTTAACAAGTCTCCATCGTATGGAATACATCCCCATCTAAGTTCTTTCACACATGTTTACGATTGTATCATTTGTAATTTGAATGGATTTTCTTCTTCAATGCGTCACTATTTTTCTTAACAGTGTTTTGTTCTTTTCTACTTTATCTGTATTTTCTTCCTGTTAAATGCTACAATTTTGCTTTTTATCTTTACAGTTCATTGTTTGTAATAATGTAAAATTATATTGATTTCACTTGGAGCATTTGATTGAAGTCATTTTGTAGGCACAATTAAAGGGCAATCTAACCTTTGTAATGAGTTCGTTTGTATGAAGCAGAAAAATAAGAGATTGAAATAGAAAGGCAAAAGTTTGTCATGTACACAAATATTATTCATTTCTGTTTTCTCCTAAGCCTTCTCCCTTTGGCACTACTTAAAGGATATTATGGATAGCATATTATTATAGTTCCTCTAAAAATAAAAGACCCTTCTGAGTAATACATTTTGGTCATACAGCGAGGGCGCCATTTTCTTGACAATGTTTTAACCGTTTAAAGTAAATCTTCAAAGATATTAGATAAATGAATAGGTAAACAAACAGATAGATAACTAAGTTACTAAATAAATAAATGAACAAATAAATATCAAGTTACAGGAGCTCCGCAGGTCCAAGCACCATGTGAATGTGAGGTCATGGAGGACTATCTGACAACCCTGGTGTCACCAGACTTTCCAGATCATTACCCACCGAAGACTCGGCGAGAATGGAGCTTCGACATACCCCCTGACGCAATGGTAGGCCTATCAACATAAAAAGATTTCGTCGACAATATGGGCACCTCTAGTGACTAGTATATTTGAAGGCGGAGCAAAGGGACCCTCTTTTGCCTGCCCTGACAGATTTCCGACAACCAGAAAAGGAAACTGTCAATTTCAAACAAAATATTAAAGATGAGTTACTCTTACTCTTAAATGCTTGTTCGCACAATGTTGCTTTGTATTGGATTCTACAGATTTCAATCAATCTATTCCAGCTTTATATCAAGATAAACGTGTTAGGGCCGCGATATCCCCTAATGCAAACCAGGGCGCCTCAAAAAAATGATTTACTTGCTGAACCATAGGGTACGTATAGCCAGTTTAGATGTTTTGGTCCTCCAGAGGTCAGGGTGTGGATACGCCAATAATTGGTACCAAAATTGCACTTTGTACAAAGCACATACTTAAAGCTTATCTGCCATAGTTTACAGGAGGGATTAGAGCGCCCTGCAAGGTCACTGGACAGGTGGTTATCTCATCAACTCAGCTCTCAGTTAACATAAGAAAAAGAGGATCATGGGGGACCAATGGTCACCGATTAGGCATTGTTTGTTATATAGAGGGCGCAAGTAGCTACAAGTAGTGCAGTGGGCCTTTAAAAAGAAAACAAAACTAAACAAATAAATGCATTCATACATATATACATAAATTCGGAGCAATAGCACCTATTGGATTAACATATACGATTTTGTTTTTAATAGTTGTGCTATCAATAACAGAATGTTGGGTGAAGTATGTTCAAACATGACCTTGTCATCATAAAATGATTCATTAACCGCCTTATTCCTGTTGTGAGATAAGTAAATGCATTCTTGACAATGTCATTATAAGACTCTTTCACATATGCTGCGGTTTACCGGATCATAGTGTGAACTAGATTTTTTTTAAACTAACCGTTCTTTTTAAATTATTCAATCAACCATACCGTCATTTCTTATTTTTCTTCTTACCGTTAAGTAATTTAAAAGTTCTAAATTGTATTAAAAAGTTCATTATACATCGAAAATGGCAAAAGAATTCCATTTTAAATTTGGGTTATTTTCCTAGATTTTGTTTTCGATGAATATATTTCAAAGGAGTGGTAGGCCTAATTGTATTTTTTCTGAAACTTGCTATGCAGGGTCATATTAAGGTCAACATCCTCCAGGTAGAACATTTTTGGGATCCTCTTACCCTGACACACAGCAGCGAAACTGCACACGGCACTAACGTCACAACCTTCCCATTGGTCAGTGGTAATTTGACGTCACTTCTACTACCAGAGGGTGTGGTGACGGTTCGTTTCTGCAGTGACGGGTTTCTCATACATCCGGGTTTTGCCTTTGAAGTCAGGACGCTTCGCGTAAATGGTATTTTCTATTTAGCTATAGTTTAAACAAAATTATAAGTGTTAACAATCATTGCATTATTGATGGGTATAAACAGAGGCGACCTTCCCGAGGGGGGGGGGGGGGGGCAGAGGGGGCACAGTGCCCCCACTTTTTCTAGCACCCGAAAAAGTGCCCCTTTAAATTTGTAAGAAGTGCCCCTTTTTACATAGGAATTGTGCCCCTTTCATTTTGACATGTGCCCCTTTTAATTTGTACAAGTGGCCCTTCCCCTTTTCACCTCTGATAAGTGCCCTTTTATTTTCACACGTGCCCCTTTTCCTTCGACAAATTCCTATTTTCCTTTGCGAAAAGTGTCCATTTCCATTCTCATAAGTGCCCTTCTTAATCTCTATAGTAAGTGCCCCTTTTCAGGTACGAGAAGTGCCATTCCCACTTTTGATAAGTGCCTTCTTCACCTTTGACAATTGCCCCATTTAAATCTGAGAGATGCCTCTTTTACTGTGACAAATGCCCCTTTTCCTTTGTAATAAGTGCTCCGTCCCCTTTTAATGACTACCCCCATTCTAACTCGAATAAGCGCACCTTATATTTTCACATATGCCCCTTTACATTTCTAATAAGTGCCCCGTTTCCTAATAAAAAGTGGCCTCATTAACACAAGAGCCCCTTCCCGTTCTCATAAATGCCCTTTTTCATCTCTCGTAAATGACCCTCTTCAGGTACGAGAAGTTACTCCTTTTCCCTTCAGAAAAATGCCCCTTTTTCCTTTCTAATACGGGACCTATCCACTTTTCATAAATGCCCTTTTCGCGTCTAATAAATGCCCTTATCAAAATCTGATGGGGGCCTCTTTTCCGTCGACAAATACCCATTTCCTATTCTCATGACTGACTTTCTTCATCCCTGGTGAGTGCTTCTTTTTGAAGGTGTAAGAAATGCCCCATTTTTCACCTCTGATAATTCTCTTTGTATTTTGACACATGCTCCTTTTCTTTTCTGATAAGTGTCCCCTTTTTATCTCATCATTAAACGCGCCCCTAATTTCATGCGACTCAGAGCAATTTCCCCCAAAACTCGCTCGCTACGCTCGTACAGGGCCTATCTCACTGAGCGGCGAATGCTTGCGAACGTAGCGAATTTGGGGTTTCGCCAGAGTTTGTAAAATGTTGTAAAAGGTTGCAAGAAAGATCGCAAACAGTTTTCATTGTTGTAAACAGTTTTTCTTGTCGCAAAGAAATTTTGAACATGTTCAAAATTTCTTTGCGAATTTATTTTTCCGCAAACAGTTGCAGGCGTTTGCAAAACAGTCGTTAGCGTTTGCAAAACAGTCGTAAGCCTTTGCAAACGGTTGTTAAACGGTTTTGCTCTTTGTTTTCGTCAGTTCTCTGTGTTTCGCCAAAGCTAGCGACCACGTTACCATAGGGTTCCTTTATAAAAACGACCCATTGAGTACCAGTAGTTAGCAAAAGGTCTCAAACGTTCACAAATAGTGGCAAAGGATTGGCAAATAGTTGCTAATCTTCGCAAAAGTTGTCGCTAACATTTGTTTACAGTCGCTAATAGTCGCCAACTGCCTTTCGCAAACACTTTCGGAGACATTCGCTCAAATGTTGCCAATTGTCGCTAAACGTCACTTAATGTCGCTGATTTTCGCCAACATTCGTCAGAAAAGTTGGTGAATCCAAATTCGCAACGTTCGCAAGCATTCGCTGCTCAGTGAGATAGGCCCTTACGCATTTATAGATGATATACTTATGTTAATTATCAAAGGCCTTTTCTGTCTTCCGTTATGAGAATGTGCTATAACCCCATCAGGATTGGGTTTTTTCCTCTTTATGAGATGTAATTTTTCGCACTGCGACCTCACAAATCTTAATCTTTTTCCTCGCTCACTTCGCTCGCTCGCAAATAAATGTTCCGACCAACACACCCAGCTGCAAAGTATGATGCTTCAGCAATATCTTGTATGGTGTATAAAGTGAGTCAATATTGAAATCATCCCTGATAATGTAATCACAATGTAGGGGTATATACCAATGTCTAAACAAAATTGGTATATTTTCGCTTTAAGATTTCCCTTTTTTCCCCCTTTTTTTTATACAGAAAGTGCCTTTTTTCTTGGTGCCCCCCCCCCCCCCACTTTGGAAGTCGCTCGGCCGCCCCTGGATATACAGGAACCGCATAATTTACGAACGCCTCCGCCCCCCACCACTCAGTGTTATTTAGGGTACGCGCCTGCACGTTTCCTCCCTCTAAAAGCAACCCCCCCCCCCCATCTCCGGTGTGTAAAGTCAATACGGGCCGGATTTGTGTGTATTACGGGCCCGACTTTGTTGCGTTCCCTCCGACCCCGGAGTGGGGGTTACCCCATGGACAAGGCTTTTAGAAAAAATACCAATATTTACAATTTACTCATGTTGATTCTAGACAAATTAAAAGGACTAAACACTTTTTTAGATTCAATCTCTGTAAATCAGGTCTAATATGTTCTAACACGCCTGTTGCTGATGTTATTTTTATGGCTAATGATCATGTTCTTGTTTTTTAAACAATAAATGCAAATATTAATATTGTTTTAACCTCATAAAGATACTGGTCGCACTGATAACTCATGCGTTCAAGCTTGTTTTACCAACACATTCGACTTCATGTGCCGTTCTGGAAGGCAGTTCATTGACGTGATCGCTAGGTGTGACCAGGTTGTCGACTGTCACGACTTCTCTGATGAAATCGGCTGTCTGACTCCAGGTGTGTTCTCATTCTCTTTTCTTGGTCATGTTAACCGGAGGTCGGTGGTGTATGTGTGTGGGGGAGGGGGGGGGGCACCCGGGCGGTCTATCGAAAGGAAGAAAAACAATTTAAGTCATCACAAATATTGCTTTGACACGATCGCGACTACTTTCGAAAAAAACTTTCTAATGCATTTTCAATAGTCTTTTGCGTCATTTAATTATGAGATGTATAATAGAAAATTGAAATTGCCCTTAAGTTGATATTTCGGAAATAGTTGCGATTATGTTCATTTGTTTAGTTGGGCTTTGTTGAATGCCCCTGGTAAACCAACTATGAAGACCAAAATCTACCCGACATCAGACAGAAACCGCCATTGGTTCATTTTTGATAGCCTTTGCTGCATACAATAAGCGAATAGCATTTGCAGTTATTTCTAACCTATCGTTGCAGGTACAGTTGTGAATATAACGATATCCGATATTCGTTCCTTATATCTTGATCCGGCCCCCCCCCCCCAAAAAAAAAAAAAAAAAATATATATATATATATATATCTTACACCAAGTGTATATAATTCACCATCATCATCGTCATCATCATCATCATCATCAACACATTTGCATGTTTTTTCTTATCGTAGAAATAGAGTGTCCTCACCGGTGTCGCGATACCGACATTTGCCTACTCGATAGACATCAATGCGATGGATGGTATGACTGCCCTCAACGCGATGATGAAGAAAATTGCGGTAAGTTGAACGCCCCCCCCCCTTTTATCGAACCGTCCTCGTTTATGAATTAAGTAGATTGAATTTTAGAATTGCATTATTGTGAATCCGTAATTGTGTTGTGGTGCAGTGATTTATTCATTTCGTAGAGGTGTTGTGTCTTTTTGCAAGACACTTATCCACATTCACCACTCTCTAACTAGGTTGCTGGGGTAATAATCATGATAATAATCAGGGGTCTCAGAGAGAACAGCTAATGCTGATAGGCTTCTCTCGGTTGAAAAATTGTTATTAATATTATTGTTACCATTTGTATGATTACTATTATTATCATTGTTATTGATATTTTTAGGGGTTTTGGTATATAGTATTTTTCAATTGACCTATACATTGTATTTTTCATTGACCTATCAATTTTGCAAATCGTTGTAAATTGTATTCCCGAATTCTAACTGTAATCAAGTGTTTTTCACAATGCAATCGTAAAACGCAAACGCTTATCCTTAATCGCTGCCCTCATGAGATTATCCGTCAAACCTATGGCAAAGTCTTTTCTTTGTTGCAAAGGGCCTATCGGATTCTTTAAGCGGCTATCAATTTAAGAGCTTATATAACGAAAATATCTATTTGAATGAGTCAAATAACGTTCAACTAAAAAGTTTGAAATGTATAAAAATGAAAAGAGGGGGAACTTAAGTTTCTAAATCAGAAGCAATTAATGTAAATGAGTGCAGTGTAACTCTCGCATGGAATATATGACAAGCAATAGTAAGATTCGATTTTATACTTAGCCTGGAGAGGGAAATTTCGATGTACAAAAGAACTATATTGTTATTAATATTATTATTTTATTCATTTGTAATGTGCACAAATATTCAAAGTATCTTCATAGCTCAATTTAAGGTAATTTTCTCAATAGAGCAGAAGGCCTTTGTGAATGTATTAATGATTTTGTGGCCTAACCACTACGATATTATAACAAAGGGCAATTTTAGTGTGTATATGATTGCTATTTGATTGCATATTGGTTTTGTGGTCTCTCAAAAAGAAATTATGAAATGCCCGGATGGATATGTGTGCGGTGAAGCCCCCTTCTATGAATTCCCCCCTCCAACGAATTTTTGTGAGGAACGTGACTGGCAGCCATTTTGGGTAAACGCCACAAAAGCCTGGAAGAAGGACAACATTGAGAGCACGGCCAAGAAGGCTGTCATACTGTAAGACCATTATAATTGTGTTTTCAATTAAATATCATCAGTGGTTTAGTTTTCACCCGATATAATCTGACAGATGTGTGGTTTATTCCTTTCTTTCTTTTTTTCTTCTTCTTTCTCTCTCTCTCTATGTCACACACGAGCGCACGAACGCTAGCTCAACGCACAACAACCACTGTCCCTTTCTTTTCTTTTTTAAATGTGTCCCTTTTTTATAATTAACACCCACTCCGTTTTCTCTGCCTCTTTCTTTCATTCTCTATATTGCTTTTCCTCTTTCCCTTTCTCACGTTAAATAATGGACATGTTTATATTTAAATGTATGTATTCAACAAGATATATTTGTATCTGTCTTTCATTCCTCCTTTATTGACTTCTTGGTTCTAAAGAAAGTATATCAAAGAGAACTACATTCTGTCTTCTTATAGCGCACTTGTGCACTTTTGTTTTCTTATTGTGTGCATTCACTGCGGATTATTATTATTTTGAGTCTGATTTATTTATTCCCGTTTCATCGTGAACATAAACTAAACATATACAAAATACATATAAATTCAGTAATGACATTAAAGAATGTAATAAGATTGTAAAAGACAATATAAACATATTGAAGAACTGCAAATTAATAACGGAACCTTGTTGACCTGAAATGTGACGGAGGGAGCATGCTAAAGAAGCAATGCTTGTATGACGCAAGCCATGAAAACTTAGTTTAGTAGTATTAGAAGAGAGTTTTGGTCAAAATATTAATAACATTATAATTATAAAGCGAAAGCTATAAACAAACTCACGGTAAATATTTGATAAGAGAAAGAGGGGGTAGGAGTTGTAAAGTGAGAGACAGGAACGTGAAGATCGAGGTTAGGAGCGAATATTGGATCGTTCGGCAAGTGTTTAAAATACCTTTTTTCTGCATGTAAATAATTTACGAGTACGTGTGTATGAACAATGATTTTCATCGACAGACATGAACTCTTGACAATATCTCGTCAAAGGTATAAAGCACACTGCCGCACAAAAATGGCAACACGTCTGTCGCTAGCCGACAGTTTATTTTTACCTAGTTTATACATGAGTTGGCCTAGTTGATACTGATAGATATCCTTCAACTTAAGAGTGTTATTAAAAGAAATATATCCGTATGAGATGTGTACTTTGCATGATTTGTTTGGAGCAGAAATATCAAGTTTTATCTTGCATGTGTTGCATAGCCCTAAATGCCAGTATCCCAAAATTTATATATGGTTATCTTAAGGTATGATATACTGTTTTATATTTTATTTGCTTTTTCCTCATGAAATATCGCAATTCAATGATTTTCAATAACAGATACAATGGAATAAGTTATTATACCAGTACTATGAAGTTAACTTGAATATGACATTCACCTTGTGTATCATAATATGATTGTTTGAAGAAGATTTTTTTTTTTAAACCCTCGTAAATTGGATGCTTTTATTGTGGTTATATATCGTTTTGTATAGCATGAATAGTGCAACTCACTTACCACAGGGAATCGATTCTTCAATTATCGTAATTCAATGATTTTCTCTCTATGCAATGTAATTAATTCGCAGTCATGCATGGGCCTAATGTGCATACAACTCGCCACAGCTTTATGTACTGCGGGACGATTGTTCTTTAGAATTCTGTACTTTTCTACGTTGCCACAATCCTGTTATATATTTATTTACTAACACCTTTATTTGAAGAAATCAAAACTTTCAGACATGCCATGCGTTTTACTAGAAGTAGTTAAAGTAGCACTAGTATATTTTCTTTCTTTTGACCTTTTACAAATGTTTTTATAAATTTGTTGTTGTTATGTTTTTTGTTGGCACAATCCTTAATCAAATTGTTCTACCGATACTCCTGATAATATCATCATGGCCAACTGACATAGTAGAAATGACAGAGACACTTTCGTCTCTTCCACTCCACCCCCGCCTTCGAAATCTAAATTTAGGGAAAGTGATTGTGAACTGAAGATTAAACGATAGCCCTACACAATTCTCAGAATAATGTCTTTAGAGATGTGGTGTTATATCCATATCGTAAGACCGATGACACCCCAGCCTCAACAACTGCCCTCCCTCTCCCCCACCCCCTCGATTGGTTGAACCCACGATATGCTTCTGTGGGGTTACACACGCCAAAAATATCGTATACCTACCTGCACGTACCCACCTTTCCCGTATATACACTTAATTGCATACACTCAACGAACCTCACCCACACCCACTACATCACACACATCAACGCGCACAGCACGTTCAAGCAATAGGAGGTCTTAAACTGCTTATATATAGTTAAATTATCTGATTGTCATCTCACTTGAGACTCTAAGTCTAACTTCGACTATAGTTGATAAATTGCAATATTTCACACCTGAGTATTTTACCCCATCGCCTTTGAAACAAGAATATTGTCTAACTTTTGTATATTGAGTTTTGGATTACTAAATTAAAGTTTTATATCCGTGTTCTTTTGCAGTCCCTGTAATTCTTCACGCATTATATATTTGTTATGAACAAAATACACGAAACTATCTTTTATCAAATGAAAGGATTAAACACGTTCAAATGTATTAAAAGCAAGAGCAATAGATGTTACCGTGTCATATGAAATATCAGTAAATTTGTATAACGGAAATAACCATTTTGCAATGTATATCACTTTCTTTTGTAGCAATATGAAAGGCATTCCTATGACTTTAGAAGTGGGATCGTTTAGAGGACTGCATAATATCAACAATATGTAAGTAACTTTATCATCTCCAGGTGACCTTGAGGTGTCGTTGGATTGGATGTAGAGGTATGCTCGTAGCATGTGAGCGCCCATTTAAAGGCGACTGGGTAGAGGGTGGAGAATCTGCTTTTTAATGTGCGGGATAATAGTTGAGTCCAGTTACAGGGGTAATAATAAAGCATTTTATTTGATTTGGCTGTTTGTAACTGGTAAACCACTACAATTTTGAATGTATCATTATCTTGTTGTTATCGTTATCATCTTCATCGTTCATATTATTTTTATTATAATTATTGTTATCATCAACATCATCATTTTTTAAAATTATTTTCATTATTTGTATTGTTATTGTCAGTATTATGATCATTATCATCATCAACATTATCATAAATAGTTTTTTTGTTCATTGTTCGGTTGTTTCAAATTTAATTTCAGGTATCTTGCATCATGTGAATTAACCTACTTGCCACCGGGAGTATTCGACGGTTTATTTCGGCTAATCATACTGTAGGTATACCTTTTTTTTTGGGGGGGGGGGGTCTACATTAGAGTTAGATTCCTTTCCCTAGAATATATTCTTAAATTGCCTTTAAATTAAGTTTTCAAAAGCAATTACGATCATGTTTGATTTTATTTTTTTATCTGATTATCAGTGAACTTGAAAACAATCGTCTGACTGTTCTGGGGGAAGGTTTGTTTCGAAATCTTTACTACTTGGGAGTGTTGTGAGTAATATAGCATTTGTGTTGTTGTTGTTGTTGTTATCAATATTATTATATTATCATTACTACTATTATTCTTACTATTCTTCTTCGTCTTCTAATTATTAATATCATCATCATCAGTATCATTTTTTAGATTATTAATATAATTAATATCACTATTATTATAATTATTGTTATTACTATCACAAACATCATTATCATTAATAATATTATTATTAATAATGTTATAATCATTATCATTATCATTGTTGTTGTTGTTGTTGTTATTTCACATAGTTAAATAGTTTACTAATGATTCTTAGTGAATGATATCAATTTGATATTTGATCGACCAAGATATAGTAAATAGGTGTAAGAATGGCTCAGTAACACTGAAAACTGACTCAAATGACCTCAAGTTGAGTGGGGTTAACTTAAAGATTTGTTTATAGTCTACCCATTCTTGGCCTATAAGAGTTATTTGAGTAAACGTTTGGTCTGCTCTCGGTTATGTGTCGACCTCTTCGGCGTAACTGAGGCATATAAGCAGTTGCTGTACAGGCTGAAGCTAGATTGGCACTAATGGTGCGCTAGGCCGGGAGTGTAACGCGTGACAGATATGTAATGCAGGCGCGGATCTACGGGGGGGGGGGGGTTTAGGGGGTTTAAACCCCCCCCCCCCTTGGGCGCCCCCCCCCCCCCCCCAAAAAAAAAGGAAAAAAAAGAAGGAAAAAAAAGAAAAAAAGGAGGAAAAAAGAACGCACGCTGGAGAGAAACCCTTTCAAGTGCAAATATTGTGAGAAGATATTCAACTCATCTGGTAACTTAACCAAACACATGATAACTCTGGATATAACTGTGTATTAAACTGTTACTTGATTTAAAAAGACGTTATCATGCACTGCTTTTTATGGTCTCCATTGTGTTAATAGATGCCAGGAAAACATCACTTACGGGGTTCAAATAAACACCCAAAAAAAAATCGGCTCGCCGCTTCGCGGCTCGTGGACGATGCTCCGCATCGTCATTATTTTGGTCAAACCCCCCCCTTAGCAAAAGCTAGATCCGCCCCTGTAATGGCCGCAATGCATGAACCCTTTTATTATCATGATTGTCATTATCATCATTAGACTTGATCAGAGGATCCAGGGGCGTCAACGGGTGGGGAATGAAATGAAATGTAAATAGATGAATAAAACGCATCTGAAAATGCGATAATCTTGATGGGGGGGAGGAGGGATTTTCCGGTCAGTCCGCCTCCCCCTCGCGTGCCTGAAAATCCTAGTCGCGCCAGTGATTATACACATTATTCCCAACAATTATCAATATCATTATCAACAATGATAATAATAATAGTATAGATAATAACAGTAATCATAAGTAATGACAATATTAATAATAACACTATCATTAATAACAATAATGAAAACAAAAACAATTATACAGAAAACCTTTAATGGTTGGAATAATTATAACATTGAGTAAAGCTTGTACCAACCTTAACATTTTTGTAGGCGAACTTTCAACCATTCAAGTTGACTTTCCCGAGCCAAGTGATCAGTTTGCACAGTTTCTCGCTGTCTGCTGCCTTGAGATCACTTGATCTATGAATATAATTATGAAAGTGATTTTGTAAAGCTCCATGTATGTCAAGACTGACGCCCCTGACGCAATTGCGAGAACAATGGTATAATTGTTGGCATACATGTATACAGCATATTTTCAGGGTATTGGTATTATATTTTAATTTGTTTAATGTTGTGCTTTGTTTCAGAACTTTGACGTCCAACTATGTGAACCGATTCGAAGACGGGTGCTTTCAAGATTTAAACAATCTCTTTGCTATGTACGACGTATAGAACTCTCATTTTATCCTTCCTTCATTTACAAAATGTCAAACATAAAAGAAGGGATATTGTAAAGAATACTAGTCTCTTTTTTATTAATTCAGATCCATTCCATATAATGCATCATATAAAGAGATATTAGAGGAGATAATAGATTTACCAAAGGCCCTTTTCCTTTCATATTTGTTATTCTTTTCATCATGGTGTTGCTAGTATGTTGCACGCTCTAATTCCCGTATTCTCTTTTTGCCTATTCTCCATCACATTCTATTGCGATGGGATTTTCCTTAATAAACATTCTCTTCCTAGCTCTTTCTTTAAATTACGTATCATGATTATTTCATCATTTTGTAGTCTCTCGGATTAAATGAAATCATAATTATACTATTAACATCTGTCCATTTACCCCTATTTAACGATAACAGTCCAGGATTTTTAGTCTTGATAATTGATATAGCTGACTTGAGTTCCAGTTTTAATTTAGCTTTCATTCTTTTCTACAGTGACCTGAAGAACAACTCGATTACGGACTTTAGCCCTGGGACATTTAAGGATCTCGCAAATTCATTTAAGAGATTGTAAGTAGACAAATTCTAACCCATTTATAAAACCAAGAGAACTAGAAAACACAGGGCTGCCCCCGTCATCTGGGATTCGATGACCCATATTTATCAGTTTTTAGATTCACTACGACAGGTACATTCCGCAAAATATCTGACTAACTCTGTATTTATTGTTACCCCCCCCCCCCATCCCACATCTTACCAGTGCTCCACTAATGTACCGACTCGCGTTACGTCACTATCCGGCCGTATATTTATGTCTAATTGTATTTTATGTTATTTTATGTTATATCTTTTTATATTTTAGGCTCAAAACGAGTTTCCTATTTTAAGAACGCGTCCGATTTACTACCTTCAATGTAATTGTTTTATATTGAGAGTATATTACCCTGAGAGTACACTAGACTCTTGTGAGAAAATATAGTTTTGTTTTTAAAATCATTATTGAATGTGAAATGCGCCATATTTCTTTCTCGTTACCTAAATCTTTACATTATTATTTTAAAGATGCATTATTTCCTGAAATGCTGTAAATCCTTAAAAGGTATTATAACCACTGCATTTGAGTACCATATAATACGGGACGGCTAAATCTACTGAATGACTTCAGTGAGAGAAATTAATACATGTAATGCTATTTTTTTATCGTTTGTATTAACCAAAAGAATACACCGAAACAAAGAAATTTGTTATTCATAATATATAACATTATCATTATGCAACACGGAAATACTTGTTGATGTTTTGCCACTTTGCCATATGCTTCTCAAATTTGTTTTTCTTTTTTTGCAATAGCTTCTTCAGTGGATTTATAAGACAAAATATAAATATTAAATTGTTTCAAACTAGGTATACTCTCTTGATATTTACAACGTAGAATGAACTGTTTACCAAGTAAAATAAGAAAACTAAAAGCTGAGGTGGCTTGACTTTTTGGTTCGGTAATTCCAAATAAAATGATTTTGCCTGTAAGCGCATTACAAAAGGCTGCAATCTTAGGACATGTAAAAAATAAATGGTCCATTGTCTCGGGTGTCGCATTGCAAAAAGAGCACAGCGAGCTATTTTTTCTTCCTATACGTGCCAGCCATTCCTTAGTTGGGATTAGATTATTCAAAATTTTAAAGAGCATAATTCGGAGTCTGGAGGCAATTGTAACATTTGCTGGTAGAGTGAAGAGATTTGACAATTGATGCTCATTCATATTATACAGCTCATTGAAACGAGTAATACTTTAAACATTTCTGGGTTATTAAGTCTTAGAAAAGTACGATAAAGCTGCTTTGTCATTATATTATGGATTCGTTTGAATTCGGAATCACAGAAAATAGTAGGAAAATCTCTTAGATCTTTACCGAGATGGTGATAGTTTTGCTGCAAAAAGAAATGCTTCCATGCTCCTGGTATTTTGTTATAACAATCTAGCAATACAAAATACTCAGTGAATTTTAAATTCTTTTCTTTACAGTCTTTCCATCGAAGTGGACGTCCGAATTCATCTAACATATCTGCAATCTTTACAAAACCCTTTTCTTTTATTTCTGGTTTAAATATAAATTGTCCGTTTAATATGATAGTTTTGTTATTCCAGATACATTGGTTAGCAATATTGTTTTTTCTATTCAAAAGACTCCATGTTTCTAAAATTTCCCTGAACCATTTTGATACTTCAATGTTTAAATATTTCATATCAAAATTACAATAAGAAATATATTCTCCGCCAACTGGTGACAATAATTCTAAGCATATGTTTTTCCAACCTATAGAATTTGACGTGAATAGTCTAGTCACCCATTTAATTTTCTGAGCTTGAAGAATCGATTTAATACAAGTCATCTTTAAATCTCCCTCCTTGTTCTCCTTTACCAAGACTTTACGTTTTATTCTATCTGGGCCGCCCCATACGAATTCGTATAGTACTGTGTTAACCTTATGAATACATGAATCGGAATGGACACAATGCTGGCTACATATAACAGCTGGGAAATAGCAAAAGTTTTAACTATTTGAATTTTTCCATATAGTGACAGATTCCTGGCTTTCCATAAGTTCAGTTGAGATTTGATTTTGGATAAAATTCTTTGGAGTTGTGCCATTCTATCTTCAAAAGAGTAGGAGATATCGATTCCGAGTATTGTCAAAACATTATCAAACTTTATATTTATTTGAATTGCTGGGTTTTGTACTTTGAAGTGTCCTATAAACATTGCCTTCGTCTTTTGGTAATTCAGTGAAATAAAACGAACAAATTTGAAAATCATCAAGCATAGCAGTTAAATAAGAATATGATTCTAAATTTAACAAAAATACTGTTATGTCGTCTGCATACATAGAAAGTTTAATTTCGTGAATATTATAATATGTGCTTTCATGTATACATTATTATAATGTTATATAATAATCATCACAACCGTCACAAACCACTTGATATCGTTTTTAGAATCTTGGGGGAGAACCCATTTACATCAATAAACGCTTCTCTGTTCTACGGGATCGAACAAGAATTGGTATTGGCGTAAGTATTATCGACTTTTTATTGAAATGGTATAGCTTTGTTGCGCGCCATTCTTTTTCTCTAATTATAATAATTTTTTTTACACGATATAAGATGAACTGACGCTTTAATGACTTTACTGATTTTTGTTTTTATTATTGGTCAATGCATTCGTAATTCTCGGAGATTTTCTATTTTAAAATGTGCCAACAATACATTGACATAGTATGAGGACAATTACCCCCTGGAAAATCACCCCCGGAGAATTACCTTCCGGAAATTTTTCCCCCGAGGACAACCACCCCAGGACAATAACACCCAGAAAATTACCGCTAGGAAAATTACCCCCCCCCCGAGGACAATCACCCACTCCTGAAAATAACACCTAGGACAACCCCCCTACAACAACCAAGGACAACCATACCCGAAGACAGTAACCCCCTCCCTAAAATTACTACCCTGTTACTAAAGGGGAAGTCAACCCTGATAATAAGTTGGTTTTAATGATAGCAGATTCTTTTTCTCGGAGGGAAATTGTCCTCGGGAGGTAATTGGCCTGGGGGTAATTTTCCTGGTGGGGAGGGGTGGGGGGGGGGGGGGGGTTGATTGTCCGGCTAGTAATTAGCCGGGGTGATTGCACAGGGGGTAATTTTCCTTAACCCATATATAGGCCTAGGCCTACACCTGTATTACGTAGGATGTACGAAGTATACAAATGGTATTGCTTTTACGAAAGTAATTGGTATTGTGTTATTAAAATCGTAAACAAACAGAAAATAAGTTATAGTATTTCATTACACATTCCTAAAAATCATTATTTTATAGTACTGTACGTTCTCTGTATGATAGTCACTATAAAAAACGAACATTTCTTCTATGTGCGTTTTCAAGAAAACACGACAGCAAATATATTCGAAAAATAAACTAAAGAGCAATTTCACTACCCTATTGTACATCCCACACTGTAAACAAAAGTTTGGCAGATGTTACTGGGTAAATGGAATTTGGGCAAATTTTGCCCGATAATTGGGTTATTTTCTCCCAACCATTTACTATATGAAGTTACCTAGTGAAAGGTAAAATACAGTTTGGGTAATGTAATTGGGCAAATTAAAGTTGGGCCATTCTTGCCCAACAATTGGTTTATTTTCTACCAACTGTTTACTACATGTATAGTTATCCAATTAAATGTTCAAAATTTGTTGGGCAGATGTTACTGGGCAAACGTAAGTCGGGCAACAATAGGGTTCATCTTTATATTAGAGGCGTCGTGGTCGAGTGAATATGTCACAGGACTGTGAATCATAAGGCCCGCGGTTCGAGTCACGACGCGGCACTAATGTCATTTTATATATATTTTATCCAGCTAGTGTCTAATATGCTACACGTTATGGTGAAAATTGGCTGAATTTATGATTGGTTAAAAGTTGGGTATTTTCTTTTTCTCCAACACTGGGTAAATCATGTAAAAACTTTAATTTACCCAACGGTTGGTTGCGCACGTAATCGCCCTCATGTTCATTTTTTTTTTTTGCCCAGTATTTTTTAGAGTGCATAATATTCATGTTCGGATTAACATAGTCATAATAATAATAATAATATTTGATTTTTATATAGCGCTTAATACAAAATGTCATGACCGAAGATTTCAATTGGTGACGCAGCAAGCTATTGAAATCGCCCTAGGTTGATTTTTAGAAAGTCCACGATTTGATTTATTTTATTGAAAACTATATATATTTTGTTTCCCCTTTTTTCATCAGAAATCTTGGCAAGAGTCTAATAGAATACATTGCACCGGGATCTTTTAAAAATCTCTCCAAACTAACAGGCTTGTAAGTTTTTAAAATTATAGCTTGAGTTTTTACTTCTCTTTTGTGAACCATTAAACAATAACTGTAAATTAATGTTTGTACCTAATTGCAGTAAGTCACATTTTAACCATCATGAAATTATATGATATAAATTTGGTTTAATTAATATTTTAACCTGTAAATCTTACTTTGAAGGGGGTAACGTGTCTGTCCGGTCCTAGAATGAGTTGATCGTGGATATTTTGGTTGTGAAAGACAACAAACTAAGGCTAGTAGACATGGGGGAATACCTTTGGGTGGTGAAGGATCTGTGGATAAAATAAAAGAGGGATCCTATGTCCACGCGTCTTTGATAGCTATTCATTATTTCATCAAGACGTAATGCGTGATAATTAGTATAACAAGTTAATGGCTGATTTCAGCAGATTAGTTTAAGGTACAAACCAACAAATATAAGTAGCTAATGAAGTCAGAAGGGCGTTAACTTTTGTGACAAATTGTATGAGTTAATAACCTTCTGGCGTCAAACAGACAATAAAACATGTGCTGTAACGGTTTTTGACTTATCGTTTAATTACACAGATTCATTACATCATTGAGCCCCAAATCTATCCCACTTTATCCTGAGATCTTTGAAGGCCTGGACAGTTTATCCGCTGTGTAAGTCAACATTTTGTTTTGTCTTCTTCATTCTGTTTATATTCTCCCTCTCTCTCTCTCTCTCTCTCTGTCTTTCTCACTCTCTAATAAGGGGTTTGCATTTGGGTCAACTTTTGACAAGAAAATGAAATTCCGTCATGCACATTCATTTCTACGGATCTTTTATGATTACATTTAAATGAATTGAAATGGTATTAATTGCACTAAAAATTTACATCCGCAGCATCAAGGCTAAATTATACTGCAGAATTTATGAAACGAAAGTGAACGTTCAAACGAAAAATTTATTTTGATTCGTAAAACTCCTATTTTGTGAACGTACACATAGTTTCTTTTCGTAAAATAACATTTTCAAGGGGTTCAATATGTCAAAATTACCCGATACAACAAAAATACGTAGCGCGTGAGTCATAAAGGAGGGCAACCAAAATCTACTCTAAACATATAACAGACGGAGGAAATCATTTAGATAGTATACAATTTTATCATTGGCAATTTACCCGATTTCAAGTAGCTGAACATCGTTACTTCCCTGAAAGCATTTCACGCTTGTCCAAAATATAGGATAACAAGATATTATATTAAAGGGATCCGGTAACTTTGTCTTAGATCCTTTAAACAAATCCTTGATTTAGCTCATGCTGCAATGATAATTATAAAGATTTAGGTCAGTCAGGAACCCCATGACTTTTACAAGCCGATCGCCTGTCTGATTATCAATATATGTATGATTGAAAATCGAAATAAAATTTTGCGTTGGCCAAACGGATTTCATAACACTACAGTCTATTGGTGAAAACGAGTATGGTAAAAACCGGTCAATCAAAGGTTTTTATTTTTTTGAGGCACTTCTTGATCATTTTGAAGTGCAATTTTTTAGCGCTTCAGTATATCACCACACCACAGACACTGATAACACGTAGGGTCGTGCAACTCAGATTTAACATTGTTAAACGATCTCTTTAATGGGTCAGGTCCATTTTGCTACTGGGTTTCGGTTCTCCTTTTGTTTCATGCCTCTGGACTCGTCATGTCATCGCATACAAATTAGTTTTCATCCTGAAGATATCTCTCAACTTTCATCCACATTTTAAATCCCACGTTCAATATTTCCACCAGGTATGTCTACGATTCACGTTTCTGCTGTCTAGTGCCGGCCAGTGTAAACTGTGTTAATGAGCGCCCTACTCATCCTCTCTTCACCTGCCGCAAGACCTTCCTCCAGAACTTTACCATCAAGGTCTTCATTTGGATCCTAGGGATAAGTGCCTTACTGGGGAACACCTTCGTCTTGGTCTTCAGGTTGAGGAGTACACCTACGACCAGGGTAGCCAAGATTCAGGCCATGATCATCACCAACCTGGCCGTGTCTGATCTCTTGATGGGTCTCTACATGGTGCTCCTCGCCGTGATGGATATCTACATTGGAGAGTCTTACTTCTGGAAGGGTCGTGCTGAGGAGTGGAGGGCCAGCACTACTTGTCAGATCGCAGGGTTCATCTCTGTTCTAAGCAGTGAGACGTCTGTGTTTTTGCTCGTCCTCCTCAGTCTTGACCGCTTCATTTGTGTCGTGTTCCCGTTCAGCAACTGGCGTTTGGGCGTTGTGTCTACCCGCGTTGCAATTGGAGTTATCTGGGTAGCATCTGGACTCCTAAGCGTGGGAGGCATATTGCTCAATAACCTCAATCCAGATGCCTATGGTCTCAGTGATGTATGCGTCGGACTCCCTTTCATACGAAAGTCTACGGATATCTACGAAGAGGATAACACCTGGGCATTGAATCAGTATGGTGTACCCCATTCCACCACGATCGCTGGCTCAACCGTATCAACCTGGAAGTACTCCATTGTTCTTTTCCTTGGTATCAATCTATGTGGTTTCGTTGTCATTTTTCTCTCGTACATTGCAATTTTCATCAAGGCCCGTTTTGTCCGCGCTGAAGTCGGTCAAACCAACCAATCAGCCAACGAGATCAAGATGGCGCTGAAGATGCTGCTGATCGTCGGCACTGACCTTTTTTGTTGGATGCCAATCATCATCCTTGGTATCCTAGTCCAGACCGTCGGGGTCAACGTAACACCGGACATATACGCCTGGTTGGTGGTCTTCGTCCTGCCTATTAATTCCTCTCTAAATCCCTATCTCTACACCATCATAAATATGGTTTCCAAATGACCTTTTATATCTGTGCTATGTGATGATATCATTATGTTCTAAAACATTGTTCGGTATGTTCAATTTGATGTCATCCTATCTAAACAGGGGAAGAATATAACTGCACATGGTATGTAAAATAAGTAATTTAATGTTTTAGATTAAAAAATTTCCCTAATCATTTAAAATCAAAAGAAAATAAAATCAATCAATCAGTTATTTGAGAGTACTGTCTAATTAGTTGGTTACAAACCTGGTTATGTTGCCTCAATCTGCACTATTGATTATGCTAAGGCATTTGATTACATCAATCACAATGTGCTGATTGAGAAGTTGTTTGAGTTAGGTACTGATCCAAATACTATCCTTCTCTTGTGTAGCTACTTGGAAAACAGATCTCATTGTGTACGTTTGGGATCTACCTTTAGTGGGCCCCTGCCTGTTACCTGTGGAGTACCGCGAGGTACGAGGCTCGGTCCCATTTTTCTTCTCTCTCTCTCTCTAAGTGCCATATCGTTTGACTTTGACAATCATGCTGTTTCACAACCCTCGGCTCCTAGCCTTCTGTATTAGTACCACTCCCAGTTCTTTCACTCCTCTCTCCTCCAACAATTTCTGCAGACTGTCCATCCAAAGTATCCTCCTTTTTCCCCTACTCCTTCTTCCCACAATTTTCCCTGTCAAAGCAAGATTCTCCGGGCCTTCTTTACGTGTAATGTGACCCATGAACCTCAACTGCCTAATCAACATCTCACTTATCATTTTCCTTTGCACTCCAGCTCGTTTAAGAACTTCCTCATTACTAACTGCTTACGTGTTTAGAATACGGCTGAGGCAACTTTCTTAACCTAGACAAATTCTTAGACATTTTCTTAGACTTAAGAAAAATGTCTTAGAATTTTATTGAATACGGGCCCAGGGGATTTTCATCATTCTTCTTATCTTAATCATGATAAATGATGTTGCAACCTTTACTCCTCTGAGATGGAAATATGTTGATTATTTGAGTGTCGCTGAAATCACACACAAATCTCAACCTTCCATATTGCAAGATCATTTATCTTCGATTACTGAGTGTTCTGTTGATAATCAGATTACCCCTTAACCTGAGAAGTGTAAGGTATTGCATATCTCTTTCCTTCGGAACTAGATTGTTATCCCCGAAGTTAGCATCAGTAACTACATCCTTCAGCCTACTGAGTTTGTTAAGTTATTGGGAGTGCACTTACAGTCTGATATGAAATAGACAAGTCGAGAATGCTGTCAAACAGGCATAACGACGTTTTTACATCCTTTGTGTTCTTAAAAAACACAAAGCTTCACAAGAGGATTTGGTTGCTAGTATGTACATTAGACCGTTAGTTGAATATGCCTCCCCAGTGTGGTCAACATCTATTACTGCCAATCAGTCGAACAAGATCGAACGAGTCCAAAAAACATTTTGCCCTATCATTTTGGGATATAATTATGTCGATTACCTTCACGGCCTTCAAGTTTTACAGATTCCATTCCTTGCAGATAGACGACAACGATTGTTCATAAATTTTGTTAAATCACTCTTGCAATCCACACATTCTTCCATGTTTCCCCCACGTAGGGATTCCTTACCAAATTTTCTCCAGTTAAGAAACAGTGATCCTCTTTGCCAACCAGCTTGCCGTACTTCCAGATACAAAAATTCATTTATACAACAGGCAGTGAAGGTAATCAACATGATGAAACTTGTGTAAATCGATCAATTTCTAATTTCCTTTATTGTGTTTTCTCCTCTCTTTCTCAAATTTCTCTTTTTTCCTCCTCCTCCTTTTTTAAATATTTTTCTTTGGTAAATTACACACGTTTCTTTCTCCTTTATGTACATGTATTTCATAATTCTTGCAATAATGTCTACAATGTTTAGATAATTGATCTGACTTTTACCGAGTCTACATATGGTATTGATAGTTCCCTAACTTTCTTCCTATCTCCTTCTCTCTCTCTCTCTCTCCCTCTTTCTCATTTCCTCTTTCTCTCCCTCTGTCTTACTCTCTTCTCTTTCTATGCTCTCTTGGGATTTTCTTTATCGTATGTTACATGTATTTCAGATTAATTGCAATGTCTATAATGTTTGGATACTTAGACTGATTTTACAGATTCTCCAGATGGTATTGATATTTCCCTAACCTTTTTTCTATCCTCTTCCTTCTCTCTCTCTCTCTCTCTCTCTCGCTCTCTTCTCCTTTCTCTTTTTCTCCTTCTCTCTTCCTCTATCTGACTCTCATATATTTCTATACTCTCTTGGGAATTTCTTTATTGTATGTTACTTGTACCATCTCAATTCTTAAAAAAAAAAACATTCCCCTCTTTTCACAATTGATCTTTTTAAACCCAGTCTTATGCATTTTAATTTTCTTTTTATTGGGCTCTCGGTCTGTGCCTGATTTAGTTACTGCACCGCTCGATAGCCCTCTTTTGATGTAATTGTAATGATGCATACTTATTATTGTTATTGTTTATATGTCCTTTTTGCAATATTTACTGATAATAGTTTAGTTATTTGATATTTTAACTTATGTAACATATGTATTTATTCACTACTGCTATTTTATTATGTATTTTTGATTTAAATTTTACTTTGTACCCAAGACAGTTGTCAGTCTTTGGACTGTTTGCTCTTTTTGATGTTTTGATTTAAATAAAATCCTATATATAAATACAGTTTATTCAAATTTCCCAGGGATAAGGGATTAAGTTATCAACAACAACAACAACAAATCAGCAGTTTCATCGTTACAGTGAATTATAACTAAATTTTACGAAAAATCACAGATGTGGAGAAGCAATAGAGCGATATACAGCCTCGGAGGGCGTTCTCCAACCCGGTAAAAGTACCTTTTTTTCTTCAAACCTGATATCCAGATTCTGTCACAACTTTTCTTTAGCAACTTCATACGACCAGCGATAAAAAAAAAAAAACATTCAAAGCATGACAATTTAATTCAGTTACATAATTGGAAGCGGGCAAGTCGGGGAGAGACTTTCAAAGCCTAGTAAAATGTATGAAGTGTCATATACACAGCTAGGGTACAGAGTGCTATAAATAGACAGTCAGAGGTGGTGATTTCTTTTCATGACCGGGGAGGGGGAACGAAATGCGATATTTACTTGTACATTTTGAAGGATATTATTTACCGAGCGAGAACATTTGTGTTTTTTTAGTATAGACGCTGCACTCTCGAGCCCGCCAGAGCCCCAAAGCGTGTTGCAGTCTTTAGTCAGTATTTGCTATACATTTTTTGGCACTTTTTCAAATTTTCTGGGGGGACGATCGACGCCCCTGTAGCCAGCACTTTCGGTGTCATGTCACAACTCGTTAAACCCACATCGCGCTCAGTATGCACAAGTAGAAAATGACATCGGTGATTTAAAGTGACAATCCTTGTGATAGGCTTGTACTTTTATGGACTTCTCATTTAAGCATTATTTTATCCTTCAGCTCGGTGGTCCCTTTCAGAGTTTTTTGTTGTCACTTACTACACGTATTTCTTATTCACACATATTATGTTGACTTATATGCACTGTTAATTAATTGAAATTACTATAGTTCATGTCGATGATGGTATGTTGCACATGACCACACTTCACCAAGAAGAGCTTGAACACAAATAATAAATTGTAAACTTCTCAATAAATCTAGCTTCTAAATCTCAATCAAATAGTACTCTGTATATGATTTGTTGTCTTGCATTTCTAAATCCAAGCGGACATACCTAACAGCTACACACAGTAACATTGACCACCCCTTGGATTGTATTCTTCAGTGCTGACTGCATTATACCACCCTTGAAGATTCAAGAGTCATGGAATGCATCGTGTCAATTAATCAATTCCCTACAAAATACTGTAATAATTAATGCACACAATTAAGAAACCACAACAACTAGAACAATTCTAGCATGAAATTAATACAATGTATGGGTCAAAGATTTTATGAGATGATCATCATTGCTTGAATACAGATTGACACAAGATTTTGAGCTTTCCGTAAATCAATGGACTAACTAAACCCTTTATACCCCCTTCACATACACGGATTTTTCTTACGAGTCCTTACGGATCGCCAACTCGTAGTCAATCGCAAGCATCCGTAAATAACTCGCTGGTATCCGTAAATAACTCGCCACAACTCGCAACAACTCGTAGACACTCTTAAGGATCCGGGAAAGGAGAGGCAAATTTTTTGACATGTCAAAAATCTTCTTACGATTGTCCACGGATTGATTTGTCCGTAAATAGCTCGTAAATAGCTCGTAACAATCCGTAACCATCCGCAAACCGCTCGCAACAACATGTAACCATCCGTAAACTGCTCGCAAGAATCCGTAAATGACTCGTAACAGATTTTTGTAACGATTCGTTACCGTCAGTTTACGATTTGTTTACGGATTATTTACGGATTATTGCGAGCAGTTTACGGATGGTTACGTGTGCTTACGTGTTGTTTACGATTTTATTCGGGTCATTTTACGATGGCTTTACGGATTGATACGGGTTATTACGAGCATTTTACGTGTAGCTACGAGTACTTTACGAATAGATACGTATACTTTACGTATGCTTACGAACTGTTTACGATTTGGGAAAAGGTATAAAAGCTGCGAATTCGAACCTTTCATTTTCAGTTGTTATTTGTTGGCTAAATATCGTAAGGACTCGTAAATACTCGTAACTTACTCGTAACTATTAGTAACAACACGTTAACAGGTCGTAACAACACGTTTACAGGTCGTAACTAACACGTTAGTTGCTCGTAGTTATCCGTGACAACTCGTAACAAATTGTAGACTGTTGCCGTAAATGCATCGTAATAACCCGTAATAATCCGTAATAAACCGCAAACAGCTCGTAATAACCCTTAAACCGGTCGTAAAAGTGGCAAAATCGTAAGGATCCGTGAAAGATCCGTGAAGTTGTGCGATCCGTAAGGACTCGTAAGAAAAATCCGTGTATGTGAAGGGGGTATTAAGGGTGTTTAGCGGGGATTTTTCAACCGCACGTAGCTAAGAGAAAATTGTTTTTCGGATTTGTGCAGGTGAACAAGCAGATCAGCGAATCAAGTCATTGTGAAGAACACGTCAAGGAACGCACACAATCTCAAACGGGATAAGGCAAACATATGATATGGCGCATACATTAATTTGATTTGATTTGATTTGATTTGATTTGATTTTCTTCTGCATTTTATGTAAGTTTACAGTTTTTCGATAACAAAAATATAAAGTACAATAAGTATTTTACCGACAATGAATCATAAATTAGCAGATACACATATATATATAAACTGTTACTTTCAAAACCGAAATGATAAACTGTCACAAATAATAAATTTCCTCAAACATTATAACACATTATAACATTATTTGCGGAAGAAGGACTGTCATTGTAAGCAGATTGCTTGAAAATCCGACAGCCTCAGACAAAAACTCATGAAATTTATTAACACAATTATTAAGCAGAAACGGAAAGGTAATTGAAAATACAAATTACGATGATGGTGATGCAGATGAGGATGATGATGATGAAGATGATGATGATGATGATCATGATGATGATCATGATGATGACGATGGTGATAATGATTCGAATGAAAGAAGAGATGACATGATAAAGAATGAAGTGTTGACACAGAAATTCTACCTTGAGTATTCTGATATTGACATCGTTTTAACTTTGGCCTTAAATGAGTAGAGGGGGAAACATGATTTAATAGATTCCGGGAGAGAGTTCCATAGGTCAGGACCATGGTGTCTTATGGATCTATGGGCAATAAGTAATTTCAGGTTTACCAGATGAAAATTGGAGGAATTATGGGTAGGGTAAAAGTGAATAGCTTTATTCATAGTGTAAAAGTTTTGAAATGAAAGAGGGAGCATATTATTTAAATACTTAAACATGATCAGTAAAGTTTGTAGCGAATTTATGTCGAATACTGTTAGGGTTTTTAGTTTGTAAAAATATTGGACCTGTGTGAGATAAATATGGTGAACTAGTTCATATACGAAGGGCTTTTTTTTGCAATAAATAAATAAAGTTGATTTTAGTTTTGGCGTTGGTGGCCCATACTAAATTGTAATATGTTATATCAATGACTTATAAAGCATAACAAGCGTATAACATGGGATTAATTTTTTCATTTTATATAATAAACCAACGTTCCTAGAAATAGAATTAGTGAAATGGCGTAAATATTCATTTCAGTTTAGATTTTCAACGATAATGACACCCAAAAATGTTGTTGTTCTCTTTTTTTCGAGAGGGACATTATCTATAATTATGTTGTAAGGAAAGTCAATGACCTGAGAATTCGCGTGAGTGAAAAAAAAGAAATTTGTTTTATTTATATTAAGGGATAAGTCCGCCATCGTCAAACACGCCCAGCAACACGAACACACCATCGAATGGGATAACAGTCATGTCATCTCCATAATGAAGCACTTGTATACACGCCGAATCTGAAAACCTATCGAAATTCACCGCTACAACACCGTGCTCAAAGACTCAGGATTATACATCAACGACATATGGAAACCCCACATCAACAAGCACCCGGTCACTCCTCCTCCACCACCGCCTCCACCACCGCCCTCACCACCCCCACAGACACCCGTACATCAACCACCGCCACGCGCCGAACCCTCAGAGCAGCCGCCAGCCCCCGCCCCCCACCCCCCCCCCCCCCACTCCGGGGTCGGAATGACCGCATGCGTGTTACCAAAATGTTCGTTAAATAGGGGTACTTTTCACGAACAATGCACAGCAGACGACAGCAGACTACAACGCCGCCTACGTCGGGTACACACACAGCGTTTTGCCGACAGCACGCCCCACCATGGATTCGAAACTCTCCTAAGTCCGCAACCCTGAGACTCCAGCCCAGACGGACAGTCAGACGGACGAGCAGACCATCCATGTCCACTCCCCGATTACTCAAGCCCACACGGTCATGTATTTTCCCCCTACGTCCGCACCCCGGTCTTGATTCATTTTGTATATAATTTTATTCCCAGAATAACAGTAATTTCTACATGATGAAGAGATTGACAATCACTATGAACATGACAGACAAAGAAAGCGGACAAAATATACAGTTCCTCAGGTAGATAAAGGAACATCCCTTCACTGCTATTATGTAAAAAGGTGAATATGCATGTGACACCTGTTCTACACATTTGTACATAATAGCAGTGAAGGGATGTTCCTTTGTGTAACTGAGGAACTGTATATTTTGTCCGCTTTCTTTGTCAGTCATGTTCATAGTGAATGGACACTTTACAATAAAACCAGTGAATATAAAAGCTTATCCAGAAAACCAGGGCATCTTCTTATAAAGAGTTGCGATTTGTTCTCGCGTATGTCCTCCAATCCATTACAAATCTACAAACTCTTATGCATGTCTGTAATACACAGTTTTGACGATTTGTAATAAATAATATCAACTGTTTATAACAGAAATAACAGAGATTAATTTTATCCATGTTTTTGAAGAGCGGCTTGAGACGTCTTTGGCAATAACTGGCATTTGGGTAGTATAGTATATATGAATATGTTAATAGCACTCATAGTATATTTAATGTTGTAATTATGTAATGTAGGAACAGGGTCAGTATTTGTTATTTATGATGCCAGTCAACAGGTGCACCTTTTTGTCCCGTTGTTTATGTGTTTATGAAATTAACCACACATTTCAGGACTAATTCTTTAAACCAAATTCCATCTAAATTCATGTAGACATGTATATCCAGAATGAACCGTATCTCTCTTTAACGTACAATAGGGACTTTTAGATTGAGTGGACGAGAACACGACGAACGCCGACTGATCATGCATGTCAACGTACTCAACTGCCCATGTTGACTACAATTAGAAATCTTTTAGATTGCACTCGACGATATACATGCATGCAGGAAGTAACACTATGGACATGTCGGACAAAGAAAGAAGACAACATATACAGTTCCTTATTCTACCCTCAACAATAGACCATTTTCGTAATGTAACCAAATTTAATGCACACGTCTTTGTGAAGTGCCTCACTACAAATTATTTCATTCACCTGATAAGAATAATAGTAATTCAATAGTCAGAATGCAAACTGCGTATATCAAGTGTTGCTAGGTAGGTCAAGCCATAAAGTTTGTCCAACCTGGCAACAACTAATGTACTCAGTTTGGATTATGTCTATTGAAATACTTCACAAAGACCTATGCATTAAATTTGGTTACATTACGAAAATGACCTTTTGCTGTGGTAGAACATCCCTTCACTGCTTTTATGAAAAAATGTGTAGAACAGGTGAATATGCATGTGACACCTGTTCTACACATTTTAACATAATAGCAGGGAAGGGATGTTCCTTTGTCTACCTGAGGAACTGTATATTTTATGCGCAAGCGGGATATACTAGTACCGTACTAGATTTAGGAAAATCAAGGTTGACGCATTCTCGATCGCCGACTGAGACGACGTGACGCATGCGCAGTGCCTTAAAATGACGTCACACGTTGCAGTCAAAGCTGTTGACGTGCAAATCTAAAAGTCCCTATTATGGGGGCTACTACAACGGTCAAAACTGTTGCTTGTTTAAAAGTATGCTCACTGAACTTCTCACTTTATTTCTGTCACTAAAATTGTTTACATTGTTATGGCTTTGATACCAAGATAGATATGGCAGCACGGAGGAGCCTGCTGGGAAAAGAAAAGAGTGAGCGAGGACAAGATAATAAGAATGTTTGTTTGCTTGGCATTATTTCTTAGATTGTTTTGAAATTATTCTGAAATATTTTTAAATCTTTTTTATGTGCCCCTTTACCATATCTGCTAAATACTTTTTTTTCTGAAAATCGAAGCGAAAGATTGCAGTTCCTATTCCGAGTGTTTCTTAACCACACCTGCATGTAAAGGAGGTAATTTACCTTTTCACAGTCTTTTAAACTTTATCTTAGTATGTTGGAATTGACAACATTGTTATGATGTGAATAAAGATTGCACCTATATATTACAGACTTTAGTAAATTTGTTGTCATTATTGTGAAACGCCAAATCTGTACATTGATGTGTATGACAGATTCACTGGTTCATAAAACTGCCGACGAATTATGAAGAGCAGGTTTATCACTGTTGTAAATATTGAATGGAGAGCCAAAAGGGCCGACCGACACAGAAGTATCCTAGCTTATAAATACAGTTAACTCTGCATAAGTCAAATCTGTTTGAACCTTTAAAAAAAAAACTTTTTGACTCATGCAAAATTTGAATAAGGAAGTGTAAATGATACAAAGTTTGGAATAGTTTGGTCCAAACTGATCATTCCACCGAGGAAAAATTTGACTTAACCCTAACAAGGCCGGGCAATTTGAGGTCTTAGTACGGCCGGGGGGGGGGGGGCATTATGACCCCCTTAAGATCTCGGCCGTGAAGCGGCCGATCTCCGCGAAAATTTACACGCATGTCAAGTGACGTGTAGAGAATAATATGATAATGTTATTTTTTTGACAAATTCACTTGCATATTTATGGTAATTTATGCAAATAAGGTCATAAAATCACACTTTTACCCATAAATCATATATTATTCATATTTAAGCATTCTTTTTTACTACATATATTCATTTGACCATTTGCAATAAAAAAAAACGACAACAAAATTTGGAAGAGCTAGATTATTCCTTACGTTATCTCTTGTTTTTTTAACTTATGTATTTTATTGTTTTTGTTGTTTTATTTCATTTCTTAATAATAATAATAGCCTAATAGTACACTCCAAATTTTATTAAACCGAATCGGAAATTCTTTTTGCCCAATTGATCGTGAGCCCGGCAGCAACTGAGCAGCGCCAGATCGACGTTGTTCTATCCCTTATTGTTGAACGCCAAACAAGGTAGCAACAACTCCCATCTTTTAACGTCTTTTTGTAAACTACCATTCAACTATTTTGACTCCCAAGACAACCACCTAAACTTTAAAAAAGCCCCAATTACAAATTTTTAGGAAAAATGACATTTCCATATGTTTTGTACACAAATCACAAAAATGAGCGATTTTCGGGCTGACATGCAAAGACAAAGGTCACGTGACCTTGTAACTGTCCGATTTTCAAATTTCTTTTTTGAAAGATACGCAAGACTCGAAAGAAAAAAGTCGAGCGGTGGGGCGCCATCCATATGCGTTCCCGAGCAATCGGAAAAATTGTGGAGGGAGGGGGGGGGGGCATAATGCCCCCGGCCTTATTAGGGTTAAGTCACTAATCACTTGTAAAAAAAAAGTCGAGTCATGCAGACTAAACTGAATTTGGATATACATTAAATAACAGTGTACATTTTCAAAAGAAAGGGACAACCTCTTGTGGACCAGCAAAATGAGTCGATGAAGTCGATGAAGTTGTGTGGTTTAAAGGGTACCACTGTTAATCTTCGCTTAGCATTCTGGCCTATAACTGGAAGTACACACAATTTTATGCCTGGTTTTATGCCGGTGTCATAGGCGATTTGTTCCGTGCAGGCGATCGGTTCCTCCGGAACCGATCGCCTGGATATGTACCCGCCGATTTGTTCCGGATTCGTAGATTCGTTCCGCTAGTCACAGGCGATCGGTTCCGGCCAGGCGATTCATTCCGTGGAACCAATCGGCGGGATATTTAGCCGCCGATCCGTTCCGAATCTCATCGGAGAGCGTGCGTGCTCACGTATTATTGAATACACGCCATGGTACACCCCTAAAGCAAAATGAACTATTCTGGTCGGCCTTTGCAACCAATCAAACTTCTCCAAATTAGCTACACCAACGATTGCCAATTTGAGAACTTTGTATAGAAATGCAGATTCCCGTTGTTCAAATATGTTGATAATTGCGGCCAATGATTGACCACAAAGCGACGGGGACTGGGTGGTCTAGCAAAAAGGGCAGTTGTTGCCATAGGCTTAGTTTGCCTGTAAAAGCAGATGTCGGGGTGTTTTCTAATGGCAGGCCTTCTAATTTGGTTTGAATGCTGCTTTATATGATATCGTGTTACGTCAACCACCTATTACCGGGCTTCATCACAGAATCTAATTATGCATGTGGGCTGCATGCATGATGTACATGTAGTTTAAATGAAAGAGATGCGGGGTGGGGTGGGGGGGGGGGGCGGGGTCAACACAAAAAGAAATGAGTGGTCGAGCTTATAATTAAGAAGGACCAATAAAAAAAAAAGAAGAAGAAAAGAAGAGAAAGAAAATTCCTCAAGTAAAAGACGTGTCCGGCAGAATAAAAAAAAAAGAAATAAAAGAAAAACCCGACATATTTTGTTGAATTTTCAACCCTTGGTACTAGCCGACAAAAGTTAGTGTTAAACAGAGCCATAGCATAGTGTGTCTCCCCCCCCCCCCATTCCGCTACATACAGTGGCAGATCTGTTGCGCCCCCTTGTTTGGAAACCACTAATTTCACGTACATTTTCACGTACATGTAGGCCTAATATCAGAAAACTATCGCCTGCCCCCCCCCCCCGTTTTTCAAATTTTCGGGCTGCGCCCGGCCCCTATTTTCGAATCCTGGATCCGCCGCTGTAGTGCGCACCCTTTCCTTACTTATTCCAAGTGCCATTTCAATATCAATTGTCACAGTTGCTACGTGCACCTTATACTTTGACAAAGTGGCCCTTTAACCTTTTTGTAAGCATGTCCTTTGAATCTGTGATGGGTGTCCCATCTGTAAGTTACACTTTTTTTCTTTCCCTTTTTTTTTAAAATTAGAATACTTCAGTTTCAGAAAGGCCTCATTCTCTGAAATTTCAGATAATTTTCTCATTGCCCATGTAACTGGCCTGCATGGAGTGGTTATCTTTATTCTCATGTGCTTTCGATGTAGAAACTGTGAAGCCAGTCAGTGTGGTGTAAGGAAATACTTGTGATTAACTGATCATCCATAAAAAAATTAAAAAAGAAACCATGAGCCTGCATGCATGTAACGCAGCAAAAAAGAAAAAAAAAAGAAAAAAAAAGGGGGATATATATGGGACAGCGTAATAAGGGTTGCGTTAGTGGGGGGGGGGGGGCAGGGGGGAAATTTAAATTTTATTTCAAAGGGTCCCAAATGAGAGGTGGTTTTATAAGGGGGAAGGTACCTAAGAGGGACATGTGAAAGGGGAGATGTGAAGGAATTTAGGGAATCATATACACAGTCTACTCCCGTTATAACGAGCACATATACGAGATTCCCTTTTAAAGACGCAATTCTACTACCGTCCCTGTTTCAAACATGTGCACATGGGTCTATGTGCCTATTTCATTACAAGGTAATTGGCTTGGTCGCAAGCACCTTGTTATTTTCTAAATGTGTTCATTACTGTTTAAACCAATTTCATTTTTTTTTCTATATATCTTGTCAAGGCGTCATTCATTCAAATTCTTCGACCGCTAGTTCTGAAATGTATTGTCTATGCGACAAACTGAATGTGAATAGCAACTGATTAAAATTGCAATGCATGTACATGTGAATTTATTAAGCAGTACTACTATATTAATATCTACAGTCACTTGTTTACCAGAAGCAAGAAGCTCTCTGGATCTACCGTATGCTTCTCACCCTCTTTCGCTCCGACTCTCCTACACTCTCTTCTAAACCAAAATTGTACTGTGTGGCTTATTCTTCTTTAAATATATATATTTTCAACTAAAAGTCAAATGTACGTTATATGTTCTTGTACAATACCCAAATGATTTTTCTGCAAATATTAATAAAATCATACAGCTTGAATTAATGTACACTGAAAATGAACATAAAGATTTATGTATTTATTTTAAATGTCAAAACTTTTATTCTTCAAAATATGATATGCTTTTCTTTTCACAACGGCACATCAAAGAATCACGCTTTGAAGCACCACATGAAATGATGCAATAGGCAAGCGCTGGACATAATTTTTTTTTCTTTTTTTTACAATGCAAGTAAAACGATATGATATGATACATGTTATGATACATATGTACATGAATTAAGCATGTCAAACATTTCAGAATGTTCTACGTATTTATGTACCAACATTTAGCTATCGTAATCAAGCTCATTATTCTCGATTGAATGAACTAAAATCCTCATAGTTTAAAAGCCTTGATAATATATAACTGTAATTTGTGTTGAATAGAAATTAGTAAAACAAGAATTCCCATCAATGAAAGATGCTATTAAAACTCCAATCAATGACAAAGTGAGACTAGAAATATCACTGAAAGTAATCAATCTCGAGAAAAAATTCTGATCTGAAATATATCTCACACTTCTGTTGCATTCCCATGAACTCTAAAATGGAAAACTTGATCAAATAATTATTCGGGTAATTCCGTACGAGGTTATAAACCTTATTATTAAGTAATATTTCAAAAAAAATAATATTGGTTTTCATTCCAACAATAAATACAAAAGTATCAAGATAAAGCTAAAATTTATTTTTACCATGTTTATTCGACACAAGTAATACAAATATACGCGATTATATAAGCAGAAACGTTCGGCCAATGTCGGATAAGAACGGCGGCTTTCGAACGTATCTGCGAACGAGTCGATCCAGTAGATTCGTTCCGCGGAACAAATCGGCGCGCCGATTTGTTCCGCGGAACCCGGAACAAATCGCCTACCACACCGGCCAGATACTGCAGTTTTAGTTCTTCTGCTGTAAGGCTCTAGTTTAAAAAACATGGATTCTTCAATTCGATCCATTGCTTCCATAATTTCAAATGTACTGCACTAACTTCAGGCCAGATTTGAACCAATGCTAAGTTTCATGAGTTAGTCCATGAGACACAGGCATCTTTCCATTTCAAAGGAGTGGGTTCAAATCCCACCGCTACCACCATTTACAAGATATTGGCAGATATTATTGAAAGGAGACTAACTGCAGGCCAGGTTTAATCCATCACAATGTAGGTTGAGCTACTCCACTTTTGGACCTCATTGGACATATTTGCAGTCTTCCATTTCGGCCAAGTTTTGCTAAAGTTATTTCAATAGCATCGGTTCAAATCCCACTGCTGCCCTATTGTAAGATATGTTCAATTGTTCTTGAAAGCGGACTAATTATATCTTAAGCCCCTTTCACACCAGATCTGCGTAGGGTTGCGTAGTGTTGCGTACCGACTACGCCGAAGTTAAGCTGCGTACTCATGAATAAATTGATACTTCGGCGTAGTCCCTGCGTAGGTTTTGCGTAGACTTGCGTATAGTTACGTACTCTGTGCGTAGGCACCGCGTACCTACGGCGTAGGCAATTGGCGTAGGGTTACGTACGCTTGCGTAGGCCTGGCGTAGGGTTGCCAAAAGTGGCATTTGGTACACGGTTTTGACCGTTATATGTTCAATTTTTCCATCACGGCGAGGAGCACCATGTAGAGACCCATCAAGAGATCAGACACGGCCAGGTTGGTGATGATCATGGCCTGAACCTTGGCTACCCTGGTCGTAGGTTTACTCCTCAACCTGAAGACCAAGACGAAGGTGTTCCCCAGTAAGGCACTTATCCCTAGGATCCAAATAAAGACCTTGATGGTAAAGTTCTGAAGGAAGGTCTTGCGGCAGGTGAAGAGAGGATGAGGAGGGCGCTCATTAACACAGTTTACACTGGCCGGCGCCAGACAGCAGAAACGTGAATCGTAGACATAACTGATGGAAATAATAAAAATGGGATTTAAAATGTGGATGAAGGATGAGAGATATCTTCAGGATGAAAACTAATTTGTATTCGGTGCCATGACAAGTCCAGAGGCATGAAACAAAAGGAAAACCGAAACCCAGTAACAAAATGAACCTGACCCATTAATATGGTATATTTTTAACCTATAATTTGGACAAGCGTGAAATGCTTTCAGGAAAGTAACGATATCAGCTACTTGAAATCGGGTAAAGTGGTTATGATAAAATTCTATAAGATTTAAATTATTTCCTCCGTCAGTATAATATGTTAAGAGTACATTTTGGTTGCCCTCCTTAGTGACTCACGCGATACGTATTTCGTTTGTATCGGGTAATTCTGACACATTGAACCCCTAGAAAATGATATTTTACGAAGAGAAAATAATTGTACGATCACAAAATAGGAATTCTACGAATCAATATAAGTCTTCGATTTAACATGCATTTTCACTTTATAAATCATGCAGTATAATTCAGCCTTCCTGCTGTGGATGTAAATTCTTAGTACAATAAATACCAGTTAAATTGTACATGGCTGGGTTTTGATCATTTTCTTTTCAAGAGTTAACCCAAATGCAAACCCTTTATAAGATAGAGAGAGACAGACAGAGAGACAGAGAGAGAGAGAGGGGGGGGGGAGAGATATGATATACAGAATGAAGAAGACAAAACAAAATGTTGACTTACATAGCAATTAAACTGTCCAGGCCTTCAAAGATTTCAGGATAAAGTGGGATAGATTTGAGGCTCAAGGATGTAATGACTCTGTGTAATGAAACAATAAATATTTTAAAAAAGCCCAAAATATGAATTGTGACAACAAACATAACACATGTGTTATTGTCTGTTTGGAGTCAGAAAAGTGTTAACTCATATCATTGTGCACAAAGTTAACGCCCTTCTGACTTCAAAAAGTCGTTTTATTAGTTACGGAATTTTGTTTGTGTCTACCTCAAACTGATCTGCCCTAATCAGCCATTTTATCATTCATACTATTAAATTATCACAAATAACGCGCTGATGAGCAGAGGTACATTAACCCAATCGAGTCTTGAAAAAAATTATAAATTGCTATCAAGGACGAGTGTATAAAGGATTTCTCTTTTATTTTATCCACAGCTCTTTCGTCAAGCAAACGTATTCTCCCATGTCCTCAAGCCTGAGTTTATTAACTTTCACAACCAAATTATCTACGATCAACAGGTTTCAGGGCAGGACTGACAAAGTAGGATTTACAGGTGAATTCTTAATTAAGACCAAATTTTCTATGTGACTTATTGCAATTTGATACAAACATTTATTTGTATTTATTGTTCCATGGTTCACAAAAGAGAAGTACAAGCTCTTTAGTGCTTCATCAAGCTTTTATTTTTAAAAATTATAAGTCCGTTACTTTGGAGAGATTCTTAAACGTTCCCGGTGCAATGTATTCTATTAGACTCTCGCCAAGATTCCTGATGGAAAAGGGGAACAAAATATAAATTATATAGTTTTCAATTAAATAAATCTAATTGTGTATAAAACACGAACACAACTACTTTCTAAAAATCAACCTATTTAAAGGCAATTTCAATAGCTTGGTGTACAGTAGGGTATCGAAGTTGCTCTTTTAGTTGATTTTTCGAAAATAGTTGCTATCGGTTTTGTTTGAAAGCGCACATATCTAAGAAATGATCGTTCTTTACAATGACTATCATACATAGAATAGAGCATACACAAAATAATGAATATACAGTGCGTCCCAGAAAAAACGAAACCGAGAAGTATCGATGTTTTATCATAACTTAATCACAACCATAATTAATGAATGATACATATTTGGAAAGCTTAGAGTCTCTTCTTTCAGTTGATGCTACTCACGTGATGCATATTTCACGCATGAGTGATTAAAAGCAATTTGAAGGAAGGAAACCAAAAAGTAATTTGGCGGGCGGTATCTGAATTTCAAAGAAAAATTCATATTTCTAGATGTTTATTTTCTGCTCTTTCATATGATACCTCAATCAAGAAAAATGAGCCAGGAATAACAAAGTTCTGTTTGTTTAAAGTAGCCCTTACATTTTCATAATTTTAACAAACGAATTCGTTTTCACTGGGTGCCTGCCGTAGCAAAAAGCAGATTTGACAAAAGCCTTAACTCCGTTTCGTTGACAATCAGCCATGCATGAAGACTCTCGTCTACGGCTGATTGTCAACGAAACGGAGTTAAGTCTTTTGTTAATTTCGTTTATTGATACGGCAGGCAGCCAGTGAAAACGAATTCGTTTAATAAAATTATGGAAATGCAAGCACTACTTTAAACAAACAGAACTTTGTCATTCCTCGCTCATTTTTCCTGATTGAGGTGTCATATGAAAGGGCAGAAACTCAACTTTCTAGAAATGTGAATCTTTCTTCGAAATTCAGATACCGCCCGCCAAATGTCTTTTTGGTTTCCTTCCTTCAAATTGCTTTTAATCACTCATGCGTGAAATATGCATTATCTGAGTAGCATCGCATGAAAGAGGAAACTCTAAGCTTTCCAAATATGTATCATTCATTAATTATAGTTGTGATTAAGTTATGATAGAACATCGATACTTCTCGGTTTCGTTTTTTCTGGGACGCACTGTATAACATGTCGTCGCCGTTTTCACGAACCGGCACAGCCCAACGCGCAACGAAATAAGTACATTCTGAGAAAAACGCGTTTTACCTTTAGCCCGTTTTGAATTCGCCAGAAACATGCCTTATGTCAAATTTTATATCACAAAATACATTTCAATGAAAGGAAAATATTCTGTATTTTCTATACATTCCATTTGTTAAGCATAATGACAATTACTATTAATATTACGAAGCTTTGGACTCTCGTGCCGGTTCGTGAAAATATTATTTTGCTGTTTACGTAGCAAAAATATTTTCACGAACCGGCACAAGCCACTGTGTCGTTTTTCCTATGTAACTTTACGCGCAAGACAAAAGCGCTCGCGCTGTCTTAGCGCGTATTTTATTTTCACGAACCGGCACAACCGCCTGTGTCGCGTCGTCTAGGTCTTGTATAAAGCGCAAAGATATTTTCACGAACCGGCACAGCCCATTGACTTATAACGGCGCGTGCCGGTTCGTGAAAATATGAATCGTGCTTTTTGGCTCGTGTGTCGTTTTTGTCATTTGTGTAACCATGGATATCTCAAAAACTAAAGCGTTTTGGATGCTGAAATTTGGTGAGAGGTAAAATTGTTGATAACTTATGCTAAAAATGCAAAACAAATAAAAACTACATTTTGAAGGGATTTCGGTGGCTTGTGCCGGTTCGTGAAAACGGCGACGATGTATTTGGGTATGTTTAATAAAGTATTATATACCTCTCTTTAGAAATCTAGCCTGGTCTGGTCTGATTGGTCGAAATTGCAGTCGTGATTTTATAGCCATTCTCCCGTATATAAGAGAAGATACGGACAATGCCAGTAATGGTCAATAGTTCATAAGTGATATTCCCGACAGATTCCGGGTACCAAGAAAATAGTTAAATTTTACTGCGATCCCCATTCATGAGTGATATTCCCGCAAGATTCCGGGTACCAGGAAAATAGTTGCGACCCCCATTGGTTTACGTGATAAAACTCAGTTTGTGCGCAGCGCGCGCAGCTACCATACAGTTTTTGTGCGATTAATTTGGTCTCTACAAACACAGCGCAGATGACCAAGAACACCAAAAGTTCCGTGAAATTCTCTGTAAAAATATTCGAAGACTACGTCTACCTGCAAGTTATCAACACAGACCTCGATAGCGTAAACAAACTTGATTACCATGATTAGTATTAAAGTCGCACATGTATTCTATGACCCTTTTTTACGGTATATAAAAGATATAATGACTGCTTTAATATTCGAGGAATAGTTGTTTTATGGGCTCTCGGGGGTCCCCTTGAGCCTATAATACAACTACTCCTCTAATAACAGTCATTATATCTTTATTATAACACATTTTCTGCTTTTTACGATTTTAATAACACGGTCGCAACTACTTTCGTAAAAGTAATACCACCAATGGGTTATAGGACAATAACCCCCTGTACAATCACACCAGGCCGATTACCAGCGGACAATGACCCCCTATATAAGACTATTACCCCTTCCCCAGGACAATATAAATTTATTGGTGGATGATGTACAGGTTTATTGAAATTTCCCTTAGTTGAATTTTGAAGAAAACAATTGCGATCGTGTTAAATGTTAAATATAGAAAGTCTCCGATAACTATGGATGCATTGAAAAATAATAAAACAAAAATCAATATCACTATGGCTTCAGTCCATCTAATATCGTGTAAAACATGATAATAATTTGAGAAAAAGAATGGGTGCAACAGAGCTTTAATGTTTCAATTAAAAAGTCGATATTACTTACGCCCGTAGCAATTCTGTTTCAATCCCGCAGAACAGAGAAGCGTTTATTGATGTTAATTGGTTCCACTTCAAGATTCTACAAACGATAACAAGGGGTTTGTGACGGTTGTGATGTTGATTATATGCCGTTTTGATGATACATACATAAAAGCATATATTTTCATATAAGTCTACAAAACTGTTCTAAAGTGCTGACAAATGGATAACAAATTTCTATGTTTCGTTGTATTCTTTGTAAAATACAAACAACCCCAAAATGTCATTACATAAATTAACTTCTCTCACTAAAGTCATTCAGCAGATTTAGCCGTACAACAGTGTACTTACAAATTGGTTAGAATTTGTCTACTTACAATCTCTGAAATGAATTTCCGAGATCCTTAAATGTCCCAGGACTAAACTCCGTAATCGAGTTTTTCTTCAGGTTGCTGTAGAAAAAAATGAAAGCCAAGTTAAAAATGGAACTCCAATTAGCTATATTGATTATGTCTTCTAAAAATCATGGACATTTATCATTAAACAGGGTTAAATGGAATAAATGTACTAGTTTAATTATGATTTCATTAAATCCGAGAGACTACAGAATATTGAAATAATCATGATACGTAAATTAAAGAAATAGCTGGGAAGAGAATGTTTTTTATAGGGGAAAATCCCATCGTAATAAAATGTGAATAAGAGCATTCAACATAGTACTAGCAATACTCTATGAAAAGAACAACAAATATGGAAGGAAAGGAGCCTTTGATTAATATATTATTCCCACTCTGAGACAAAAGAAGAAGTCAACAAATTTGTATGTATATATGCGATTGACCATGGTCTTTATTGAGAGCTGATTACAATCAAGCTGGTCAGCAAAGTAATTATAATGAAAACATAACAAACAACAATGAATGCAAATCAAATACTTCGAGCATTATATGTCGAGAGCGATCTGTAAGGAACCAATAGGGGGCCCGGCCGGGCGACAAAGTAATATCTTTTGACTAGCCGTAACAATTCTTCCATTCGCCTGGCCAAGCGAACGGGACTTCCCCCATCTCTTGCTGGTTTTGCACAGACAAGAGGCATGGGTGAGCGAAGATGACTTCCAGCCGGACACCCTGAGCGCTACACACGGCATAAGCCAGGCAAACTCAGCTTCAACGGAAAGGAGCCTTTGATTAATATATTATCTCCTGTAATATCTCTTTCTATTATGCATTATATGGAATGGATCTGAATCATTAAAAATGAGACGAGTATATTTTGCAATATCCTTTTTCTTTTTGTTTATCTTTGACAGTTTTAAATGAAGGAAGCATAATATGAGAGTTCTACTTCGTACATGGCAAAGAGATTGAAAGCACCCGTCTTCGAATCGGGTCACATAGTTGGACGCCAAAGTTTTGAAACAAAGCACATTACAATAACCACAAATATATAATACTAGTATAGTTCGAAAAGTATGCTGTATACATGTATGCCCACAATTATACTTATTTGTTCGTAATTGCGCCCAGAGTTTTAACAGACATAGAGCATTACACATCACTATCCTTATTATATTCATAGATCCAGTGATCTCAAGGCAGCAGACAGCAATAAACCGTGCAAATAATCACTTGGCTTGAGAAAGTCCACAGGAGTGGATGAAAGTTTGCCTACTACATTGTAAGGTTAATAAAAGCAATGACAACACCAACAATGATCATGATAATGTTGATAATATTGATAATAAATTTATGATAATAATGTTTATTATAATAATAACAGTAATCATAACAAGAGTGATAATAATTATAATAATAATCTAAAGATACTGATAATGATGATAATAATAAGAATAGTAAAAAGAAGGCAAATAATAATAAGAAGAATGATAGTAGTTATGATAATATGATAATGTTAATAACAACAATAATAATTATATTGATAACAACAACAACGCCAGAAAATGTTATATTACTCACATCACTCCCAAGTAGTAAAGATTTCGAAACAAACCTTCCTCCAGAACATTTAGACGATTGTTTGTAAGTTCACTAATAATCAGGTAAAAAAATAAAATCAAACGTGATCGTAATTACTTTCGAAAACTTAACTAAAAAATATTAAGAATATATTCTAGGGAAAGAAATCTCACTGATATGAACCCCCCCCCCCCGAAAAAAAGTATACCTACAGTATGTATAGCCGAGATAAACCGTCGAATACTCCTGGTGGCAAGTAGGTTAATGCACATGATGTAAGATACCTGAAATTAGATTTGAAACAACTGAACAATGAACAAACAAATAATTTATGATAATGGTGATGATGATAACGATAAAAATAATAATTACAATAACGATAAAAATAATGAAAATAATAATAATGAGGATGATGATGATGATGATAACGATGTCGAGGTGTCGTGGACGAGTGGATATGTCATCGGACTGTGGATCACAAGGTTCGCGGTTCAAGTCCCACCGCGGCACTAATGTCCTTTGGCAAGACATTGATCTACATTTGCCACTCTCCACCCAGGTGTTAAATGGGTACCCGGTAGGATGCGAAAGCTAATGTGGTTTGATTAGCAAGAGGCGCTTGTAAAATGGCGACTGGCTGGAATGCTCCCCAGGCAGTGGAGAATGTGCATACATTGTGTGCGGGTAAGCCTGAATCCTATGACCGGGGTAATAATATATATATATATCTGTAAAGCGCTTTGAGAGGGCCTTCGGTCTTGAAAAGCGCTATATAAGAACTAGCTATTATTATTATTAACGATAACAACAAAAATAATGATTATACGGATAATAATAATGATAATAATAATTATTATCATTATAACAGTGATGATAACAATGTTGAATGTTTATTGTAAAGTGGTTGACCAGTTACAAACAACCAAATTGATTCAAGTCATTATTATTATCCATGTTACTGGACTTAACTATTATTCCGCGCATTATGAAGCAAATTCTCCAACCCCATGAAAGCCTTCTAGCCAGTCGCCTTTAATTTGGCGCTCACATGCTCTACAAGTATTAAATCAAACGACACCTCTAGGTTACCTTGAGATGATAATGTCACTTACAAATTGTTGATATTATGCAGTCCTTTAAACGACCAACTTCTAAAGTCAGATGAATGCCTTTCATATTGCTACAAAAGAAAGTGATATACAATGCAAAATGATGATGCCCGTTTTACATAACTATATATTTCATATGACACGGTAACATCTACCACTCTTGTTTCTAATGCATTTGAACGTGTTTAATCCTTTCAATTGATAAAATATAGTTTCATATGTTTTTTTAAATAAAATATTAAATGCGTGAAGATTTACAAAAGAACACGGATATAATAATTGAATTTAGTTAATATTAGAAAATATTTGTTGTTTAAAGGCAACGGGGTAAAATACTCAGTTGTGAAAATATCGCAATTTATCAACTATAGTCGAAGTTCGAGTCTCAAGTGAGATGACAATCAGATAATTTAACTATATAGAAGTAGTTTAAGACCTCATATTGCTTGAACATGTTGTGTGCGTTGATGCGTGGGAAAACGCCATCAACCGCGGACCTTTCCATAGAAAACTACCCTCAAACCGCGGACGTACCTGCAATGGGGGACCGTCCACGGTTGCGATCCTGGTTTTCGCCGTATAAAATTTACGACGTAGGGGGCGTTTGAATATTAGATGTCGCAGCGTGTAGCCAACATCGAGTGGATCAGTTCTATGTGTATCGCGAAATGTCACAGCGCCCCCTTCGATGACTGCGCGGGAAAAACGCGCTACCTGCTATCATCCCATAGCAGGTACGTCCGGGGTTGAATGTAGTTTTCTATGGAGTGGTCCGCGGTTGCAGGCAATTACCCATGCACACACACACAAGTAATAAACTTCGTCCACGTTTGACGCCATAAACGTGTAGTGGTGTGTGGGATGGAGTGGGTGTGGGTGAGGTTGGATAAGTGTATGCGAGTATGTACAACTGATTTCATTTTTGTTTTCATCAATTGTACAATTTATGTAATGAAAATGTTTTGAATTCATGTCAAAGAAAAACAACTGTATTTATTTTTAAAATTATTTTGTATTGTTTGGAATCAATACAACAAAAAAAAATTGAAAAAAGTGTGTAACCCCGCAGAAGCGTATCGTGGGTTCAACCAATCGAGGGGGGGGGCACTGGTTTTATTTGGCAGGTGGTTGAGGGTGGGGTGTCACCGGTCTTACAAGATGGATATACTACCAATTTGCAAAGACAATTATTATGAAAATTGTGTCGTTTAATCTTCTTTTCACGTTCACTGGAGTGGAAGTGTCGACAGTGGCTCTGTCATTTTCACCATGTCAGATGACCGTAATGATATCATGAGGAGTATCACTAGAACAAATTGAATAAGGATTGCGCCAACAACAAAAATAAAAAAAGTGTAAAAAGGTAAAAAGAAAGAAAAAATACTCTTGCTACTACTTCTACTTTTACTAAAAACACATGACATTTTTGAAATTCTGAAAATGTAAAGTTTGTTTTACTTCAAGTAAAGGTGTTAGTAACTACAACATGATTGTGGTATGTAGAAAAGTATAGAATTCGAAAAGCCAATCATCTTGCAGCACATAAATCTGTGGCTAGTTATATGGGTATCTGGGCCATGCATGACTGCGAAATCTTTCAATAAAATTATTGCATAAAGAGAAAATCATTGAATTGCGATGATTGTCAAATCGATTCCCGTGGTAAAGTGAGTTGCACTTTTCATGCTATTCAAAACAATATACATGTATAACACAAAACTTAAATGAGAGGGAGAGAGAGAGAGGGGGGGAATTAAAATAAAGGAAAAAACCATACTGCGGTCAGATTATATAGGGTGAAAACTAAACCACCGATGATATTTAATCGAAAACACTAGAATAATAATTATAATTGGTCTTACAGTATGACAGCCTTCTTGGCCGTGCTGTCAATGTTGTCCTTCTTCCAGGCTTTTGTGGCGTTTACCCAAAATGGCTGCCAGTCACGTTCGTCACAAAAGTTCGTTGGGTTGTACATTTCATTGAAGGGGGCTTCACCGCACACATATCCATCCGGGCATTTTATATTTTCTTTTTGAGAGACCACAAAACCAATATGCTATCAAATAGCGATCATATACACACTAAAATTGCGTTTTTTTAATATAGCAGTGGTTAAACTGCAAAACCATTAAATACAGTCACAAAGGCCTTCTGATCTATGAAGCCCTTGTACTATATTGATAATAAGGATACTTTTTGTACATAACAAAAACTATAAAACAATATATTGGTAACAATATAGTTTTTTGGTAAATCGAATTTCCCTCCCCGGGCTTGCAAAGCATAAAGTCGACTTACAATAGTGCTTGTCATATATTCCGTTATCACTTGTATAATATCATATTGTTCATTGAAATGTATAAAGCATAAAGTCGACTTACAATACTGCTTGTTATATATTCCGTTATCACTTTTATAATATCATATTGTACATTAAAATTTCCCTCCCCGGGCTTGCAAAGCATAAAGTCGACTTACAATACCGCTTGTCATATATTCCGTTATCACTTTTATAATATCATATTGTACATTGAAAAGTATAAAGCATAAAGTTGACTTACAATACTGCTTGTCATATATTCCGTTATCACTTTTATAATATCATATTGTACATTAAAATTTCCCTCCCCGGGCTTGCAAAGCATAAAGTCGACTTACAATACCGGTTGTCATATATTCCGTTATCACTTTTATAATATCATATTGTACATTGAAAAGTATAAAGCATAAAGTTGACTTACAATACTGCTTGTCATATATTCCGTTATCATTTTTATAATATCATATTGGTTAGATCACAAAGCTAATAACACAGTCACAAAGGCCTTCTGATCTATGAGAAAATTACCTTAAATTGAACTGTGAAAATACTAAGAATATTTTTGCACATAACAAACAAAAAAGTAATGATATTGATAATTATAGTTCTTTTGTTCATTGAAATTTCCCTCTCCGGGCTTACAAAGTATAAAATCGGATCTTACTATTGCTTGTCATATATTCCATGCGAGAGTTACACTGCACTCTTTTACATTAATCTCTTCTGAATTAGAAACGTTAAATTCACCCTCTTTTAATTTTTATACACTTCAAACTTTTTTGTTGAACTCTATTTGGCTCATTCAAAGTGAAAGTTTCGTTATTTAAGCTCTCAAATTTCTACTGCCTAGCGAAACCCATATGCATAGGCCTTATGCAACAAAAATAAACACTTTGCAATATGTTTCTAATGAGGGCAGCGATTTAGGATAAGCGATTGCGTCATACAATTGCATTGTGAAAAACTCTTATTACAGTTAGAATTCGGGAATACGATTTACCTCGATTTGCAAAGTTGATAATGGGTCATTTGAAAAGTACAATGTACCAAAACCCCTAAAAATATCAATGATAACAATGATAATAGTAATAATACTATAAATGATAATGAAAACAAATTTGTTAACCGAGGGAAGCCCATCAGCATCATGTTCTCTCTGAGACCCCTACAATGATTATTACATTATTATATTATTATGTTATTGGGTGGAGAGTGGCAAATGTGGATAAGTGTCTTGCAAAAAGACGTTAGGCTGAGATTCGAACCTTCAACCCTTGGATTGAGAGCGAAATGAATGAAGCACTGCGCCACAACACTTCCACGATTACGGAGTCACAATAATGCAATTTCAAAATTCAATCTACTTAATTCATAAATGAGGACGATTCGAAGAAGGAGGGGGAGGCTGTTCAACTTACCGCAGTTGTCTTCATCATCGCGTTGAGGGCAGTCATACCATCCGTCGCATCGATGTCTATCGAGTAAGCATATGCCGGTCCCGCGACACCGGTAAGGACACTCTACGTCTACGAAAAGAAAAACAAACAAATGTTTTAATGATGATGTTGATGCTAATGATGATGATGATGATGATGATGCTGATGATTGTGATGGTGATGGTGATGGTGATGGTGATGGTGATGGTGATGGTGATAATGATAATGATGATGATGATGACGATGATGATGGTGATTTTTGTTGTATACATTCATGTCATACGGCATTTTTGTTTGGGGGGGGGGGAAGGGGCGGATCAAGATATAAGAAACGGTTGCCTCGTCGAATTGTCCGTCTGACGTTCGGACATCGTTATATTCACAACTGTACCTGCAACTGCAAATGCTTTTCCTTTATTGTATGCAGCAAAAGCTAAGTGTAGACGTGTAAAGCTCGTAGTAACAATTCAATCTGTATGAAATAAATAACAAGAATGCATACAGACATTTAGCACGTGTAAATAAATACTACCATCACCATCATCATCATCATCACCAGCATCATCCACATCACCATCATCATCACCATCACCATCATCATCACCATCAACATCATCATCATCATCATCACTATCATCATTATCAACATCATCATCAACATCAACATCAACATCATCATCAACATCATCATCACTATCATCATCACCACCATCATCATCATCATCATCAACAACATCACCTGCATCATCATCACCATCATCATCATCATCATCACCATCAACATCATCATCACCACGATTTCCTTGAAGCTAATATCCTAGATGCAATCAAACAAATTTGTTTTCTTTTTTTTTTCAATTAATACTGCTTATTTCTTATCCCTCGGTTCGTTGCCATTTCGCAGCCATTTACAATTTTTCATCATGATATAGTTCTAGTTCTAGTGTCAGATGAAGTACTCCATCATTTGCAAAGTACCGTGACTGATGATAATAAATAGTACGCTCGATCATGACAAATGGACATATGGTTGTCCGTTGTCATGACAACCGTGTTAACAATGCTGAGCACGTCGATTGCTCGAGAACACTAGACTAATGGATTTTTTTTTCATTGCGCCCATATGACCAATAAAAACTTGCCATCTTTGTGAATATTCTCGTCACGTTTGTATGTAAATGGAGATTGGTCATTCCAGCTAATTAGAATAAAAACACGATTTTTCCTCTGTTTTTACATCGGGTTTAACTGTTTTCTGTTTTTTGCTTCTCCATCTGCTTTGACTTCTTGTAAAAGTGCAACCGTTCGAGCGTATAGTATTTATTATCATCAGTCACGGTACTTTGCTTTATCTGGAACTAAAACTAGAACTATATCATGATGAAAAATTGTAAATGGCTGCGATATGGCAACGAAGCGGGGGATGAGGAATAAGCAGATATTGAATTTTGTTATTAAAAGCCCCTCTTATATAGTGTTGAGAGCCCAAAAGACTGATGGCAAAATTTCACTTAAATTGAATCATAATTTAAAAGAGGATGTCATTTTGATAAGACACGTTTCTGCAAGGATTTTTAAAACAAATGTGTTTGAAGTCGAATATTGATGAAAGAGTACAAAACTTTTTGAGGAAAATCTTTGCAGAAGGGTGTCTTAAATGACATCCTCTTTCACATTAAAGGGATAGTTGAGTTCTGTTGCAGAGGGCGCTATACAAAATGATTTGTTGTGAAATAATGAAAAACTGAGTGTCAAATTTGAAAGAACATACAATTTAAATGACAAAATCATCTTTGTTTGATCAAAATCGGTTCCCCCCCCCCCCCCCCCTCTAAGAAATCCTGGATCCGCGCCTGGTATTATCTAAATGACCATGACATTGCTTTTCTATGTCGTTTTATACCATTAATCCAACGTGTTATACACGATATTCGATGCTGCGCATGTTACGTACGTAGTAGCCTATAGCTGTTCCCGCCTCGATCATACATGAATATTCAAGGTCTAGACGTTCCCCGACCCTGCGTAATGAATATTCATGAAATAATAGAAATCTGGCCGAAAAAAATAAGACGCGCCCGTTTCCATAAGACGTTTCCATAAAATTAGGTATCCAAATTGCTTTTACTATACTTTATAAAAGACGGATGTCGAGTAATGTCGGTTCTTGATTCCGTTAACTTTCTAAGATCTGATTGTTTCGGCCTGCGTGCTATGGCTAAAAAAAGAAATACATGATAGAATACTAGATGGCTGATTTGGGACTTATCTGATTTAAGCGGATTTCAGATTGATTTATATTGTGATCCGATATTCAGTGATAATATTCATCTTCTGGCTTTATCTCTTTTTATATGAATTGGATTCGGAATGATTGAACATCATGCTATTCCGATAATCTTGAAGATGTATAGGATGAATAAAATAAACTAGTGATAGAAAAAATAAATGTATGCATAAAAGAGAATATTAAGGATTCCCGAAGGGTGAAGATTTTCATATTTTCGCGGGAAATCTACGGATGAAGGAGATCCTTCCAGTAATCAAAACGTCAGAATGTTTTTATTTTTATATATGTATATGCAAATGAATTAATATATTATTCTCACAGTAATGATATTTTGGCAGATTTTATCACACCTCACAACGGCGAGTCCGGGATTTCCCAAAAAGGAGGATGCCGAAGTCATTGTGTGTGCGTACGTGCAGGGAGTCCAGCTCCCGGCAGGGGCGGATCTAGCTTTTTGCTAAGGGGGGGGTTTGACCAAAATAATGACGATGCGGAGCATCGTCCACGAGCCGCGAAGCGGCGAGCCGATTTTTTTTTGGGTGTTTATTTGAACCCCATAAGTGATGTTTTCCTGGCATCTATTAACACAATAGAGACCATAAAAAGCAGTGCATAATAACGTCTTTTTAAATCAAGTAACAGTTTAATACACAGTTATATCCAGAGTTATCATGTGTTTGGTTAAGTTACCAGATGAGTTGAATATCTTCTCACAATATTTGCACTTGAAAGGGTTTCTCTCCAGCGTGCGTTCTTTTTTCTTTCTTTTTTTCTTTTTTTCCCTTTTTTTTTTCTTTTTTTTCTGGGCCGCCCAAGGGGGGGGGGGGGTTTAAACCCCCTAAACCCCCCCCCCCGTAGATCCGCGCCTGCCCGGATGTTCTCGAGTTTTAGCCATTCAGAACCTACAAGAAAGCCGTCTTGAGAGATAGCAGTTCTAAGCTACCCCTTCAAAGTTGCGCTTACCCTATAGCTTAGGTGCGTTGGAAATATCACACTCACACTCTCTCCTAAGAGCAATTTTATAGAACAAACGGTTGTCTTGGGAACCATTTCCATTTCCCACCTGGATCCGCTACTCTCTTATCAGAATTTAGCAGATTTGGACGGAAATCTGACCATGTTTAAAGGGGGTTGCAGGGATTTGCAAGGTAAAAAAAAATCTAAAAACTTGTAAAAGGGCCACACACAAAAAACAATCACGTTTCTTGAAAGGGGATTTAAATCTGAAAAGACAATACTGATTCCCCACCATTAAGTTTTTGACGTAATTCTATTCGCCGATTTTATTTCTTTTATTTTTATTTTTCTATATAAATTTTTACTTTTTGAATAATTTATTTTACTGGTTATAAGATTCCCACTTTCCTGAAGTATCTGATTTTCACATATCTTTAACCAAGTTATAATGATATTAACTTTTTTTGCATGTATACAGTGATATAGAGTGAATCATGTTCGGTAAAAATCCCAAACCTGATCATTTTCAACGAAATTTGTACAATATAATGATTGACTTACAAATGTACAGTGCATATATTTTGAAACTAGTCTCAATTCACTTCAATCAGATATTAATGAAATACTTTGTTATCGAAGGTTGTCTAAGGTGCGTGTACGATTAAACATAATTTCACATTTATCAACCTTAGCAAAGGCATAAGGAAATGACAATTTTGGGGGATAACAAGGAAATCATTACACAAGGCAAATGATAAACAGAGAACTCGTCATCGAAACATCATCAATGCAAGGCCAGCTATCCAATTTGTCTAGGTATTTTTGTTATAGTTTTCCATAGTTCTTCATGTTAGTAAAAAAAAAAATCCTTTTTATTTGATTTTCCTCAAACTTGTTTTGATCGGTTTTTCTGATTGTTCCTGTTTCAAGTGAAAGCTAGTTTTATTCTGAGACAGGACTTATTACCTAAAACTATTACTTATAATCTCTTTGCTGCATCCCCCCCCCCCTGCAAAGTGCGTTTTCAATTTCAATGATACATGACAAACTTTTCAAATTTATGGGTAATGAACATGTTCATGATCTTTCGCAAAATTACCTTCTTTCTTATGTGAGAAATAATAAAATGCCAATCCGTGGAGATTATTTTATTATAAAAAATATATGGGATATTTATCCCTTTTTCATATTACCATTACAAATATTATGACCTCACTGGCCATAGTTGTTTCCTGAATGACTCCACATATCATTTGTGATGTTGACTTAAAACAAAAGCAGAACTTTCTAATGTTTTTATGCGGATTTTTCTTCGAGATTTTCTTATACTTTCTTTTTTAATTTGTCTGCTTCCACCAGAGAAAACGTTCTGCAAGAATAAATTCTCCTTAAAAGCACGTAAACACTACAAGAGGGAAGGCGGTGAGTAGGGTTGCGTTCAATCGAATTTTCGAAGCTAGAATCACAAACATGAATCACAAATCAAAACGCCGTTACAAAAAACAAGGTCGCTGCGGTTAGCGTTCAAGCGATTTTTCATCAACGCTGATTCTAGATAGCTCATTTCGAGCCCAGCCACTGCGGATCACACTCGCAGTTTGACCCAGGAAGTATAGGTCAACTTCGGCGCGCGCTTTTTGGAATTGTTTACGGCCGACTGTCGACTGCTGTATTGAGCATAGATCGCAATAATAAAACAAAGAATGAGAAGGTGATGGAAGGAAGAAACAAAAAATTAACATAAGGAAAGACAGAAAGAGAAAGTGATAGAATGATTGAAACAAAGAATAACATAAGAGAAAGTGATAGAATTATAAAAACAAATATATAAAAGAAGGTGATAGAAGGAAGGAACAAAGAAAAACATAAGGAAAGACAGAAAGAGAAAGTGATAAAATGCTTAAAACAAAGAATTACATTAAAAAACAAAGATTAACATAAGAATAGAAGGAAGAAACAAAGAATAAGAAAAGAGAAAGTGATAGAATTATAAAAAATAAAGAATAACATAAGAGAAGGTGATAGAAGGGAAAAAACAAAGAATAACATAATAATTGAAGGAAGAAACAAAGAATAACATAATGAAAGATAAAAAGAGAATGTGATACAAGGAAGAAACAAAGAATAGCATAAGAAAAGACAGAAAGAGAAAGTGATAGAATTATAAAAAATAAAGAATAACATAAGAGAAGGTGATAGAAGGAAAAAAACTTAGAATAACATAATAATAGAAGGAAGAAACAAAGAATAACATAAGGAAAGACAGAAAGAGAAAGTGATAGAATGATTGAAACAAAGAATAACATAAGAGAAGTGATAGAATTATAAAAACAAATAATAACATAAGAGAAGGTGATAGAAGGAAGGAACAAAGAAAAACATAAGGAAAGACAGAAAGAGAAAGTGATAAAATGCTTAAAACAAAGAATTACATTAAAAAACAAAGATTAACATAAGAATAGAAGGAAGAAACAAAGAATAAGAAAAGAGAAAGTGATAGAATTATAAAAACAAAGAATAACTTAAGAGAAGGTGATAGAAGGAAAAAACAAATAATATTACATAAGAATAACAGGAAGAAACAAAGAATAACATAAGGAAAGACAGAAAGAGAAAGTGGTAGAATGATTAAAACAAAGAATAACATAAGCTAATGTGAGTGAAGGGAAAAAACAAAGATTAACATAAGAATAGAAAGAAGAAGCAAAGAATAACAAAAGAGAAAGTGATAGAATTATAAAAACAAAGAATTACATAAGAAAAGCTGATAGAAGGAAAAGAACAAAGATTAACATAAGAATTGAAGGAAGAAACAAAGAATAACAAAAGAGAAAGTGATAGAATTATAAAAAATAAAGAATAACATAAGAGAAGGTGATAGAAGGAAAAAAACTTAGAATAACATAATAATAGAAGGAAGAAACCAAGAATAACATAAGGAAAGACAGAAAGAGAAAAAGGAAAACAAGGTATAACATAACGGAACAGGCCACGATAAAGAGCATGGTATAGTAAACGCAAATTGCATGAAAAGCAGGCGAACGGTTTTTGCCCAAACCGGAACAGGCTCCGTCATACAATCATGATTGAGAACTCCGTCCGTTCAATCGAATTTTAGCGACCGTGATTCTGCAGAATCATGATACAAAACGCATCTTTTTCAGGGTTTCATGTTTGTGTTTTCAAACACGTTTATTTTTACGACCGACGAAAAAATCGCTTGAACGCATTGCGTTTTAAACTAAACGTCTTTAGAAACCGTGATTCTAGGGTGAAAAAGTGTCGATTAAACGCACCCTAAAAGAGGCGAGTGCTACGTTGCTATTAAAGGTAATTCGTTGTGAAACAGCATAAATCTTTAAAGCAAGCGTATGATGTCTTGATTTGAAATGAGACTCTGACACCAATCTGTCGTGGGTTACACAACAGAATGAATATGATCCAATTCATAATGCTGGCTGGTACGTAAGGCCAGAATGAATTTGATAAGAAATTTCAAAACTTCTGATTGTTTACATGCGCTCTACCTTCTTTAGCTAATCTCACTGAAATCAAGCTTCATTTTTTGCCAATATTTTGTAAACTAAATCTAAACTATATGAAAGGTATATACCTATAACTTGGAAGTAGGCATTTAAAGTTAAAAACTTATTTGCCTCTCGTTGACATTTGGATGAAGAATCCATATTTTGGCACATGTTTAGTGGCGCTATACAGCAATTGACGAACATGGACAAGCGAAGGACTCCTCTGGGTCAAATTGATCTTTTCTTGACGACCAAAATTTCAACAATTGGATTTAAAGCTGTTTAGTGACTTGCTCTCCACAACTACAGAGGAGAGGTTGTTCCATTCATTGATACATCTCTGTGAAAATGATCCATGTCTAAGCTTCGAGTAGACTTTCTTCTTAAAGTTGATACTCTAAGACAATCCCAAATACTGAGATAATTACATAAATAGAAAGCTTTTAACCCCCATAATAACACCAAATGGTGTCCACCCGACAAAACAAGTTTAGAATAATGAATTTATTCGAGTAAACTCTACCAAAATATCTAAATCTGAAACCCGGAAGTGCACGTAGAGTCGGGCCTCTATCCGTGACGTCACGAACGGGAGTCATGGGCTCAGTGAGAGTGAATGGCAGTGATATCCCTACGTAAATGCTATCCTGTCAGAGCTTAGATTTGTTGTTGTTAAGGAGTATATTTGATGGATTTTCTGTCTTCATTTGAATGAAGAATAACGAAGCAACATTTTCCAGTCGCTGATTTCTTTTTATATCCTCATGTTCACCTATTTGGTAGAGATTTAAGACGAGTTAGTTAAATCGTGCACTTATGAATAGGTGGATGCATTATATTGTCATCAGATGTACATTAGCAGTTTTGTAAAACGAATAGGTCTAGAACTATGATAGTACTTATCATAGATGTGTGTGACTGCCTCAAAAAAGGATACAGTACCAGTTAAACATTTTATGTTGTAAAATATCAAACTTGAACGAGATCATGCAAGCGCGCTTCCTCTATAATATTTTGGCGAGTGATGCGGCTCTTGCATGGACGTTCGTGGAGCGAGCAGAATCGGGAGGTAAGACCAAGCCGCTGCTCTAGGCGTTGTTTGCTTGTGATGGAACGTACGTGCGCTAGTTATATGTTTATCGGCAATTGCAAGAGAATGAAAGCGACGTTGCCAGCTAAGAAAAACAACTAACAAAGACTTGCTCCTGACTACCGGTGTCAGAATTGGTAGATGAAGGATGTTCAGGGCCAAGGAAGGTGAAAGACATGGGAAAAAGGAAGAAGAAACCATCGGGAGATCGCTGTAGTGTATGGTAATGAACTGTGCATGGGTAGACAGCTACTGTTCACTCCCTGCCTGGGCCGATTTCAACACCAAAACAAAAATTACATGGTGAAAATATCGACTAATAGCACATCGTTGGCATGTATATGTCATATTTTTTTAAAGGGGAATTGATATTAATACTATGAAGTACTAGGGGAAGGTAAAGAATTGTACATAGAATTATGATTTATTAGACTTTTCAGCCTTTGAAACAAAAATATGCAGAAAATCGTATCACTCTGCACATGTTTGCTATGGAGCATCCGGGTACGTGAATATACTCTCTCCCGGACGTGAGGTCATAAATAGTAGACCAGCGTCGTGACTGATTTTCTATGCAAAGAGAGGCGGATATTTTAGACATTTCAATTGAGGATTTCGAGTAGACAGAATTTTTTTGTGATATACTAAGTAATTGAAAAACTTAAAAATAACATATACTTGCCGTAGGTAACAAGTTAAGGGACATTTATTTGCTTAGAGTATCAACTTTAACGATCTTGTATCGATGGCCACGGGTTCTTTTATCAGTTGGATGGTCAAAGAAGTGTACTAGATCCAGTTCATCTAGGCCATGCATTATTTTGTATATCTGTATCATGTCTGTTCTATGGCGTCTGTAGGCAAGAGATGGTAAGTTGAGATGTTTTAGTCTCTTCTCGTAACTCAAGTGTTGTAGCATGTGTATTTGGCGAGTTGCTCTACGCTGTACCTTTTCTATTTTCGTGCTGTCTTTTTTCAATACAGGATGCCACACCGTTGAGCAGTACTCGAGTCTTGGTCTTATAATTGATTTGTATAGATGTATAAAGCCCGTTTTGTCCAAATTAGAAAATGTCCGCTTGATAATCCCTAGCTTGCGATTTGCAGCAGCACATACTCCATCCACATGACGTGAAAACTTCAATTGCTGGTCAAAGGTTACCCCAAGGTCTGTTTCTACTTCCACGACAGGAATAGGTGTATCTTCGTCTGACATGAAATAATCATAACAAGGATTTCTTCGACCATAGTGGATTACCTTGCACTTCTCTTGATTAAATGGTAGTTGCCACTGATGGGACCATTTTGTGAGCTTTGTTAGATCTGCTTGTAGATTTTTGCCATCCAATGAAGAGTGAATTGGTGAGAAGAGTTTGGTGTCATCTGCAAATAGTTTGACTTCTGATTCAGTGTTACATATAATATCTGGAATGTCATTAACATACAACAATAACAGTGTCGGCCCCAGCACGCTTCCTTGAGCTACGCCGCTGACAACTTTTGATGCACTCGATGGGGGTACTGTTTATGACTACCCGCTGAGTTCTTCCAGTCAGGAAAGACTTGATCCATCTATGCAGATCACCTGTTATACCGTAGGCCTCTACTTTTTTCAGAAGTCTAGCATGTGGGACACTGTCAAAGGCCTTGCTGTCATCCAAGTAGATACAGTCAATACTTCCCTTGTTGTCTAATTCCTTTGTCCAGGTTTCAGAAACATTTAGCAACTGTGTAGCACAAGATCTACTTCTTCTAAATCCGTACTGCTCGTCCGTAAACAGAGAGTTCTCATTCATATATTTGACAATTTCATCACGTACAATGGTCTCCATTAGTTTGGAAAGAGAACTGGTTAGACTGACTGGACGATAATTTCCTGGTTTGTTTTTATCTCCTTTCATAAAAATAGGAGTCACATTGGCTTCTTTCCATGAGTCACATACCACGCCACTCGACATAGATTTGTTAAAAAGATGGGCAAGTGGCCGGGAAATGTCGTCCACTAATTCCTTCAGGATGCGATTGTGAATGTTATCTGGTCCAGGAGATTTTGATTGGTCCAATCTCATGATAGCTTTTTTGACATTTTCATAATTAAAACAGACCGTATCCAGTTGCTTGTCACGAATTCTTAGATCAAGGGCTGGTACAAGAGATAAATCCTCCTTAGTAAAGACTGATGCAAAGAATAAGTTCAGTGTTTCTGCTTTATCTGCATCATCGTTTGCAATGGTTCCATCAGGCTTTTCCAAGTCACCAATACCCTGTCTAAATTTGTTTTTACTTTGAACATATCTCCAAAAACTTTTAGGATTGGATTTTATTTCTGAGGTCAGCTTACGTTCAAATGACTTCTTTGCTATGTTTACTTTATCGGTTGCCTCATTTCTTGCTATATTGTAGGATACTCTGTCGGACTCACTTCTAGATTTTTGGAAACGGTTCCAAGCTTTATGTTTACATTTGATTGCTTGACGTACATCGTTGTTCATCCATAGTGGCTGTTGATTATTCCTGGCTTTGACCTTTGGTATAAACTTGGCTGTTAACTCTTCCAAGCAATGTACAAGAATGTCATTATTCGTATTAACATCACTGTCCTGCACCATTGCTGAAACAAACATATCTTTTACTTTCCCATACTTCCTTATACTCTCATAATCTCCTTTGAAGAATGCAAAGCGTTCTGTTACAGGTTGTTACCCCACCAGGCAGAAAAAGTCTGAAATCTAGCACCATGTGGTCACTTTTACCAATCGGTGGTGATATCCCTGAACAGTCGACCATGTCTTCTTGGTTTGTAATGACGACGTCTAGAACGTTGGACTTCTGCCCGTCTCTCATCCTAGTGGGCTCTTCCACAAGTTGTGAAAGATATAGATTTTGTAGACCTTCCACAAAGTCTCTGGCAAATTTATTTTCAGTTCCAGATACGGACGGAATATCCCAATCTATCTTTGGTAAGTTAAAGTCTCCAACAATGAATATATTTGTGTGAGGAGAATTTTCTATCTCATAAAAGAGTTTCAAGAGAGCCTCATTATTTGGGTCCGAACTATTTGGGCTTCTGTAGATGTTATACCCCTATAGAGATATACTCTGTGCTGTGTTATACCCCTATAGAGATATACTCTATGATGACTCACTAATAAATGCCCACTCCACTTTAGTTACTAAATGCCCAACCCTTTGTTCCTAACTTTGTATTGTTTAGTAAGTTTATATGAGTTTGCTATGTCCAGTGAGCACAAAGAAACTCTACCCTCAGAATTACAGACTAAGGATTAATCCCCCAGTTTAGTAAACATTACCCTACCAGCATAAATGGACGAACTTGGAGATTAAGACTTGAGCAGGGATCGGTCAGCATGAATAGTGTACAACATGTGTCATTCTACATTTTGAGTGAGCACTGAGTACACCAACTGACTTGTTTCTCCTCATCTTTGATTATTTCCAGGTAAGACAATATCATTTCTATCTATGTATTTTGATATTAGTATGTATACATGTATATTGTATATTTTATGTATTCATGCTAAAGTAATACATTTTACTGGTATTCCATCCATAGTATTTAGCAGTTTAGTTGGTTATTATAAAGCAAGAGTATTGTAATGCTTTATTATAGCATGGTGCACCGTTTTAGCTTTCGAACAGAGTAAGTAACTGTCTGTTTGGCTTTCTATTGGATATTTACTGTATCTATAACTTTATTGTATTACTTTTAAACATGATCAGTTTTGGTACTTGAACCTTTGAATCATGTATATATATATATATATATATATATTATTATATAAATAAGTAGATTAAGACTTCGATGTGAAAGGGTTTAGCAACTCCGAACTCCAGAAAATGAGGAGACTGGACCTAAGATGAGAGTGAATGATAAGAGCTGTAGATAGAGGAATCTGTGGTCTGTCCACCATGGACCTACCTAGAATATTGACATAGGGTAGTCTAATAGATCAGACCCATTTAGCATATTATGTTGTATTGTACATAGTCTTTCTTGTATTAATAGGACTTGAGTTTAGAATAGTGATTCAGAGTGCCTGGAAAGTAGACTAACTAGGAAGACTGGTAGTTGAGCTTGTGCAAGTTGATTTATATGATTATTGGATCAAGCTTCCTCCCATGAAGATAGTTTTAAAAGACTGCTTTGTTTTATAATACTTTAGAGAGTTTTACATAGTTCTCTTTATGTTCTCTCAATATTTGTAGTGAATAGAATATCTTTGTTCCAGTTTGGTAAACTTGTATAGTTTGTTATTAGAGTAGTCATTAGTTGTTTGTTATTAGAGTAGTCATTTTGATGTGATGATTTAAAGTGTCATTACTACTTTTGAGATTCAGTTTAGTAGTTTGTTAAACTACACTTTAAGTTTATTTCTTATAGTTAATTGTTAGTTTTATTGGATGATATAATAGAACTTGTATTAAATAATCCTTGATTATTTAAGGGAGTTTACTTGGATACCGTTTTATAATAATAGTAGGACTTCTTTATGAATAGTATGTTCATGAGAGCATAAGGATAGTTAAAGGAAAAGTCATGGTTTATATGAACATGGTATCTTTAGTATAAACATGATCCGGGTTAGTTCTCGGGTTTGTATATAATATATATTGTAATTGGTTAGCGTATAGAATACATTCACAGGTAGTATTTAGCAATTTCAAAGGAACATGCTTAAGGATGAAATTGTTAAGAAGTGTGATGTACAAGACGTTTGATATTAATTGTTATGGTTATGTATCCATTAGGATAAGGAGACGGAAAACATTATAATTCTAGAAGGTTTGTTCTGACAATATTGTTATTGTATGATGATTTCTGTCATTCGTTGATATTTATTATGGAGATAATAAATGTGTTATTCTACATTTTGAGTGAGCACTGAGTACACCAACTGACTTGTTTCTCCTCATCTTTGATTATTTCCAGTTATTTACAGTAACCATCCCTACACGCCATAGGGGTGTAACATAGACACATCCAAAGAGAAAATACTCTGATCCTGATGAAATAGCACACCATACACTTTCCATGAAGTCACAGTCTTTGAAAACTACTTGCTTTGATCGAAGTTCTTTTTGCAGTAAATTATAACTCCTCTTTGACTTTCTGCTCGCAAAAACATATTGTATCCAACAATCTGAAGTTCACAATCATCAACTGGATGAAAAAAGTTCTTTGGAAATATTTCCACTAAGGCTATGATGTCTGGGTTCCTCACAGAGATTCTTGCTTCTAGTTCTGATTTCTTGTTGAGTAAAGAATCTACATTGCTGTACATACAAGTTAAATGTCTATTATGAATAATACTATTTACATCTGAAAAGTTTCCTGGGTTGACTGCTGTGTTAGGCATCCTGAAAAGGCTGTGGGCCTTTTTGTTTACCCTTGTTGCTTGGCTGAGATGGGGGATCCTTTCTCTTCATAATTTTTTCACTCCGAATCATCCAGTTGTTGTCACCCTCACTCTTCCTCCTTTTCATTTCCTTGACGAGTTCGTTCCTTGCTGCACGTTCTGTTTTTGTGAGATCTGCTTGGATATATAGCTCTTTAAAGTCTTTTGGTCCTAAGCGAAGCTTACTAACTTTCCTCTTTGCTTCTGCACTGGAGTCTGCATTTGAGAATTCCACAAGCACCGGTCTTGATCTCGAGCTAGTTTCGCTTGCATCCAGTTGCCTTCTTCCCAATCTAATCACACGTTTCACCTCTCCTTCGATTTCCAGGTAATCGAGCATCCCTCGGGTAGAGGCTGTATCATAGTACTGCCTCTCTTTGCCGTCATCAGAATCATTTTCTGCCAGTCCATAGACAACTATGTTATGTTTTCTTTTATCTTTTTCACTTTCTTCCTTAACACAATCTTGGAAGATTGACTGGACAGATGATGCCAGGACATCTTGAGCTATGTCACTTGGTTCCATTCTCTGCTTATCTGTAAGAGAGCTCTTGATTTCTTTGACGTCAGATTCAAGCCGCTTGCATAACTCTTCCACCTTAGACCAACCGTTGCTCATTTGTTCAAGTTTTTCAAGTCTTTTCTGTGTTTCTCCGAGGAGAAATTTCTTGCACCGTTCCTCAACAATCTGGTCCATTTTGACAGCTTCCATGGCCTTAAATTCACATGGAGGACAGAACCAGTGAGCTGCATTCACCTTGGTGAATAATCCAAACTCTTCCGACGACAGGGCACTGCATTTTAAGCAGAACCATTTTTCACATCGCTCACATTCGATGCTGTCCTTTCCACTAATGAGTAGTGATTTACAGGCTCTACCACACATTCGGCCGGGACTTCCGCCCATTCTAGGCTTATCATTCTCTGTGTGAGATCCCTGACCCATAGACCTAGTAGTAGCCGACGTCTCCTTCAAGCTAGCAGGTTTTCCAGGATTTTAGGTTGGGTCTCTGTATTAACGGCGCTACTTGATGAGGATCTAGTGTGAGGTTTACTTCGCAGTTCATCCATAGCTGATGATGTATTTAAACAACCAATATAGATCTATAACTCTAAATTGAATCTGAAAAACTTGATTTGGATTTCCTTGATCAAGTACAAATCAACACAGTCAGTAAGGCTAAGTCAATCTTCCAAACATCCACTCAAAAACCCCAAAATAGATATGCATTTATAATGATGTGCATAAGTATTGTTTAGGTTCTGGCAATAACAAGGTTGGTCATAATGTTAAGTCATCCCCAAGACATATCATTCTAGGCAGATGAAGCCTGATCCTTCTCACACAAAAATGAATGAATGGGATAGTGCTAAGAGCAGCATAGCCAAGTATACATACAGTTTGCTGAATAATATCCATTAAAATCAAGCTGAAGAACTGGCCATCCTGCTTCAATCTTCCTAAATCCTGATTGTCCAGATACTCAGAACCCTTAAATATCCACTATTATGTTCTAGTCTTCCCACAAATGGTGAAATTTTGACCCTAAAAACATATCCGTCTAGAGCCCTAATAATAAACATGTCCATTGCTGCATAGCGCCCTCCAATCTCAAGACTCAAAGAAATTAGTAATGACGTGTCAGAGCCGAACTTGGTTTCAAGTTACATTTTAACGGTCGGAATCCGATATAAATTTCCTACAGATTGACTTGTATAGACGACTCACCTAAACAATTGTACATTTCCATCACTTAGTATGCAGTGAACCATTTATGCCATTAGCAGATAACAGAGAACACTTATAGACCCGATAAGATTTTACATGTTTAAATGTTCATATAAAAAGTTGTTGTAAATTCATCAAAAATCGGATTGTAGTCGGATCGCGTAGTGTGCGTTGGGCCTTATTGAAGTTTTACCCATTGTCAAAATGAAATAGATCGGAATTTTGGAGGGGAAAAGGGTATACTATTGGTATTGCCTCAAACATTAATGAATACATAAATATTTTTTCTAATCGTGATGTGACTGAAGATCGTGCAAAAACTGTTTGAAGTTGATAAGAGTAAATTCAAAAAAGAGAAAAATGAAAATATTGTCAATTTAATAAGCTTAACATTTTTGTCTTGTAACCTAGATGTAAGGGAATTTAAAACAGAAAGACACGAAAACAAGGCATGTTCGAGGAAAATTAAGAGATACAAAAAGAAAAAAATTATTATGACAGTGTTAATAAATCGCCTCAATGGTTTTCAAATATCGTCTTACCTTGATGTAGAAGGACTTGAAACAGAAAGACGCCGGATATCATCTGAAGTCTCATGTTTAGTGTTTTTCGTATAGGCCCACCTCAACTTTACTAATACCTAGTGTGATATAAATTTGGTTTGAATGCGAAAATCACTTCTGTCCTAGACTGTGTATGGTTTTAAAAATTGCTTCATGCCGAATAGATATATATGAGTTCCTGGCGGTTTTCTGTTCGCTGATTGGTTTGCTATTTTCCTTCTTTTGCTACCAAATGCGAATGACGCTCTCCTCCTCAATGTGCGCGCCATGTCATATGTTTTTCCTTATCCCGTTTGAGATTGTGTGCGTTCCTTGACGTGTTCTTTACAACGACTTGATTCGCTAGCTGCAAATTGCATATATGAGTTCCTTTCGGTATTCCGTACGCTGATTGGTTCGCAGTTGTGTTTCTTAAGCTGTCAAAATGCAAACTACTTTTTTCTCTGGTTGTACCTCGTTGGAAGGTGACTTTAGTTTCATCCCGATAGGAGATAATGAATTCTTGGCGTTTTTCTGTACGCTCATTATTCGATTAAGCTGTCAGAAAAAAAGAAAAAAAGAATCTCTCTTCTGCAGTGCGCCGTTGGAACGTGGCTTGGGCTTTATATCGAATGGAAATATAGTTTCCCGGATATATTCTTGACGCTGATTCGTCCACTATTCTGCCTCTTTAGCAACCGAAATGCTATCAACACTTGTTTTCTTTGACTGCGTACCATTGACAAATGTCTTGCCGTATCACAAATGGACCTGACTGTGTTCTAGTCTTCATGGCGTTTTACGAAAATCACTTTCCCCCTTGGCTGGGCACGGCCGTTCTAAAGTGGTAATGATTGATTCACCTGGATGGAGTAGTATAAATGGCTTGCGGTGGTCTCAGTGGTGATTGGTTGATTCGGTTCGCATTTGTGGTGTGCATGATAATGCTTGTAGCCTAACAAACGATTATATACATTTTGGCGAGATGTTAGGCTTCGTTGGCGAGAAATTGATAAGCATGCAGATTGTTTTTGTTTGTGTTAAATCTCATTGCATCATTATCTTTCGATAACCTAGCGAATAACCATTTTTAGAAAGATAGACATACGTCCGCTTTGCCCAAGGGTATGGTGCCCTTAAAGGTAATACAAAGTTTTGGGAAATTTTGAAAATTGAGTGGATAGTGAATCTTTACAATTTTGATATATTTGGATGCCCCTGTGGATGTATTATAAGCACTAAAAAAATTAGCCCCTAAAACACTTCTGTTTTCGAGAAATATTGAATATAAAAATTTACCGGTGCTCCCGGTAAATTTTGATAAATTTCAAATAGCGCCTATGGCCGTACAATGGTAGCTGCGACCATGAAAATCTCAGAATATGTTGTTGTGATATATAATTTCCAAACGGAAATAGCAAATCGGTCTTTTTTAGTCAAGAAACATTGTTTTATAGCTAAATTAATATCTTGACCTTGAGAGGGAGCTATACAACATAAAGAGTTTATTATTTATAATTTCATAACTTTAGACTCGATTTCAACCGCGACAACGATCAATGAATATTGTAGGAACGCATATGCTTCCAATATGTTAATCTGAACCAAATCCATGACCCTATACCAAAACTGTGTAATACCTTTAAGGTTAGCATATTCGCGGTGACTTTAGGTTTACAGTACAACACTGATGTCTTGTGTTCATAGTTGTTGGGTGTCTTTGGGTTTTTCAAGAAAAGGTGTCATAATTATGCTTTATCAATCTGTGATGTCCTTGCATTTACAAAGGTATCCAAGGGTGTGTATGCATGCGGCGGTGTCCTTGAGGTTTATACACCGACTGTGTCCTAGGGTTATATTCCTGCTATGTCCTCTGGCTTTTACACCCCAGTTGTCCTAAGACTTGTATGCCTGCGGCGATATCCATGGGTTTACACACCAACGGTGTCATATAGGGTTCGAATGCATTGGGATTATACGCCGGCGGTGTTATTGGTTTTGTATGGACTTCGGGGCAAGTTTAAACAGGTTATCCAAGGAAGATGTCGTCTACTTCTAATAATTTTCATGCTAGTAGTTGTAGTAGTAATAGTAGCACTGCTACCTTTTATCTTGCTACTACTACTACTACTACTACTACAACTGCTATTACTGCTATACTACTTCTAGACCGCCGGGTGAGCCCCAAAATTCGTCAGTTTTGTGACCTCGGCTCTGCATCTACTTTTTTTATAGTGGAAATTATTAAAGAATGCATTTTGATATCATAGTCACAACTCGTCAATCGAAAACAATGCATATAAGCTCAAAAAATGGAAAAAAAGGTGCTTAAAATCTTTCTTTTTTTCACGGAGGTTGTCCAATCACTGTGCATGTATCAAGTAACAATTACAGCGCTTCAAGATTTTTAGCCAATCACAGGCAGTCTTGTGCACGTACCACTGGCGCGCGCTATTTCGAGTTTCCGGTGTAGTAATCATGTCGTCAACAACTGAATGATTCAGAGGAAAACACAGGTTTTTACTGCATGCATACAATTTCGACTCACAGTAAGGTGATATCTTTCAGTGGGAAGAGTTACAGAAAATTCAAGGAGTGTGCAGATCTTTGGAAGGACGTCAGTTTTGGGTTTGAACTAGAAAACAAAATTGCTGCGAATGCGGTCAACTTCGACTTCGACTCGTTCGAGCTGCAGACAGAGCAGTACTCGCCCGGCGCTTCGGGCGGAGGAGTGTACCAGAGAGGTGTTCGAACTGCAACAAGTTCAACAAAAAAGAGGTAGGCCTAGATGATGTAGATCTATGTCATTCTGAAGAAATTATTGTATTAACTGTTTCAGCATGTTCAGAATAACTCTGATCCTATTCATTTTCTTCTTCTTCCTCTTCTTCTTCTTCTTCTTTTTCTTCTTCATAATCTGCCTCCTTAAAATTCAATACTGAACAGTCTGAAGATTCTTGCAGATGCCGTAATTAATAGTAATTGATAATAATAAATATACTCGGCCTGATTGGGGTGTGCAGGTGGACCATTACACCGGGGTTTCCCCCTACTCTTATATGAATAGTGCAATGGGTTTTTAACGTGCAAGGGTGGTGACTCTCCTGTACACGGGGCCTCCATTTAACGTCCTATCCGAGGGATGGAGTGTTTTTCACTTGACATAACCTGCGTCTAACAGTAACAGTAACAAGGGAAGGGACATGTTAACACACAACGCAGGCTTCAGTCATCCGCCTGGGTGGGAGTCGAAACCGGGATCTTTTTCTATGTCTATGTCATATGTCTATTTCCCGGCCCTAAACGTTACAACTAGAATCAGAAAAAAAGAGTCTAGATTAGAATATCTACCGGGTAATTTCTATTTTCTAAAAAAATTCTATGCTCTCGAAATTGAGGCCTCGCTAGCCAAATTAATAAGTGGTTGATCAAGTCAAATTGGATATTGGTCAGGCTTGATTCTATACTACATCGGTACAGATCAGGTCTTTATAATTAATGTGGGTATTTATTGTCCACATATCGATTACGGTATCGTCTGAGAACAGCGTACTGGTAGGTTTTTTTTTTTTTGGGGGGGGGGGGTAGGGGCTACTGTCCCCCTAAATTTCCACAATCAAAGTGGTTTGTTTTTCTTTCTTTTTGTGCATGTTTGACAAATTCTGCATAGTGAGGCCCCCAGTCCCTCTGTCAATATTTGACAAAGTTAAATTAATACGCCACTTGTGTTGGAGAATGAGCCTTGCCCTTGCCCTGGTGATCTGTTTATTCATGATGAAAAATGTATTACAGTACCGTATGCCCTCCATGCTCTACAAAAAAAAAACTTCATAAAAATATGTGACGACTCCTTACGTTTTCTATTAAGCAGTTCTGAATAATTTCCACTGTTAGACGTCTGTTAGACGTCCAAATGACCAATGCTAGATTCAACTCTTACTGTAGGTTTTGTATTGATGAATACTTCAGTATGTCTGTCTCGTAGAACTATAGACCTATTCTTTTTTAATAAATTATATTAAATGAGCCTTGCTTTTTATTTATTTTCAATAAAGGTATGTCCAACCAGGATACCATGCGGGCTGCTACTGGCACTTCTGCAACATTACAACAATCAAGTGAGCACAGATCAAGGCAAAGAGGGAACAATATTTAATCCATTGTATGTCACATTACTTGTAAATGTAAAGCCTTTTTTAGAAATTCAATGTAAAGACCTTTCTTGCGATGCTCTATTTTGCCAATTTCCGCCAGATTCGATAAAGCAGATAACTTTTACTAAATGGCATTTGGACAAATATATGAAATTACCTGCTGGAAATTTTAAAGAACATGGTTTAGATATGTATATTAGACTGAAGAAGAATAGCAGAGGCTGGGACCCTGTCATCCATAAATTTTAAAATTTTACTTACAATGTATATTTTATGTGTGTTTTTGCTAAAACATACATACATGTAGTAATGCTTTTTGAGCAATCGCTTGAAAGAATGTTTGTTATTGAAAATATGACTTGTAAATGTAAAGCCTATTTTGGAAATTTAATGTAAAGACCTTTCTTGCGAAGGGGGGGGGGAAGGGAGGGGAATGAGGAAAAAGGGTGGGGGGCAAGAATGAGAGAGGATAAGGAGAGAAAGAGAGGGGGATTAGGAAAGAGAGAGAAAGGGAAGGAATGAGGGGAGAGGGAAGGAATGCGGAAAGAGGGACAGGGGAATAGTTTGACTGCACTGCAGCTTTGCTCGATATGCATACAAGTCATTTCCCTATAGCATAATACACAGCTGTCTCAGACTGGACCCAAGAGGGCGTTTGTCATATTTATTAAAAATTAATTTGGGCATTATTAATTTGTGTGCAGTTTTTTCTACTGACGAGTTTCACCATCATCTTCAGTATATTTTTCTACATATTAGAGGTCATTTTCAAGTAGATGCCGAGGATGGGTCACAAAACACAAAAACTAAGGCACTTTTGAGGGTTCACCCGGCGGTCTATTCTACGACTACACACACATGACATGGGTTAGGAATTAAGTGTCTTAAAAATGCGTAAATATACCTTTTACTCCGTTCACATTATGATATTGTAATACCTAAAAACAATATCAAGCACTGTCATCTCTTTCAAGGTCTGGTGTCTTAAAATAGTGACCAAGACCCTGTAAAAAAACATAAGATATCTTCCAATTAATCGGAACTTTATAATAATTAATATTCAACTTTAAATTAATTTCATGCTACGGATAGATAAAATACGGATAAGATACAATTAATTACAGCTATATTGGAGATACAATAGATTTTTATTGTAAGTCGATTTTTATGTTACAGCGCCCGGGAGAGATAATATTAGGTTATCTTTATTTAACATAGGAATCGGTATGGACATCAACATCGAGACTTTGGATATCCAATCTGAGACATCATTGCTAGTAATTAGCTGAGAGAACTAACAGGAAAAATTAAAAAATATTGCATTTTGGCCAGACATCAATACATAGAAGTATCTCCAATTAATGTTAACAGGACTAATGATATCAACGATATAAAGTGTTTATACATTGCAATAGATGTTAACCAGAACAAAATACCGATTCAAATGTGCAACAATTCTGTAGGTCAATAGATGAGGGCCTGAATACAAAGAAAGTTGCAAACATAAATGGCTTCAGGAAACCGGAAGACGGCTACAGGTGCCTAGGCAAAGAGATAGACTTATTGTTCGATTCATTGTTGATTTAATATATGAATATTTACACAGTTATCAGTATGTTATCAATTTATAACCTAATAAGTTACCCATCAAAGACCTTCGGTATATCGACACAAAGTTTGTCTCGAATATTTATGCAAACATTTGTTTCGACATGAGATCAGCTAACTAAATTGTAACCTCGTGACTAATCAAGATGGCGTCGCGTACTAAAGGGTTACGACTGCCTTTTGGGGCATGTATCTGCCTTGTTCTACCAGTTTGCTTCGCTCTGCCTATTGGTGAGATATCCATAAACTATAACCTCGTCTCCTTTCAATTTTGTTGAATGACAAAGAAATGATTTGTGACAGTGTATGTGTAGTTTCTTCAAGTTCAAGTTCTGAATAAAGCAATACTGTAACAGTATAACGTTACCCCATCTCGTGGAATAAATGCTACTAGTGCGCCTATGCACTCAAGTATAGGAATGTCGGATGGTAACTGATTACATTTTAAAAGGATTATCTGGAATATCAGACAGTAGGATAAATAGTCATATTATTAAAAAAAATTAGTCGATGGCGTTGTGCTGCATTAAATACTATTGGTTACCACGTGTACAAGTCGCTATGTAAGACGTGTGATATTTACTATCATCCTACACCACGGTAACACATTTATAATACACATTCTTGGTAATAAAAATTCTAGAGATGGTGTCATGCAAAGGTGAATCGCCATTTTCTTCTTGTCATTATTGTCAATTATCATCAGAATTATGAATAATGAAAAGAAGATAAATCCACAAATCATTATATCATATCATACAGAATATTTTCTTGTACGATGCCGGACAGCTTCAAGCAAACCGAAGTCTTTGAAACACCACAAATTATTTAACCACACAAGCTTACAATTCACACCTACAGAAAAAAAGTTAGATTTTATTTTGGGTTTTTGGGTTGTTTTTTTTTTGCATCGCGATCAACTTTTGTGCGTGTGTGGACAGAATAATTTCACTAATCCTCGCGCACTAAGTCTTGCGATTTTTCAAAATAATCGCGATAGTTTGCCGGATGCTGTGTGTGTGAATGGTATTGAGAATCACAAATGGATTTATTTAATCCCATGATTCCAAGCGCGCAAACATCGTCGAGATCCACGCATGTGCAGTTCGGACGTGGTTATCGTCGAGCGAGAATTCTCCCTGTGTGTGAATGGTCGTCCAAACAAAAATCATCTTTGCATCGCGATCCAAATCGCACTAATTGTTATGTGAGAACGGGCCTATAAACACACTACCTCATGAAAATTGTGTTATGTCATTTGTAAGAATATGTTACCCAATATATGTGTGCGTGTGTGTGTGTGTGTATGTATATATATATATATATATATATAATAATAATAATATATAAAAGGGGTACATGTGTGTGTATGAGTATATAAATATATATTATGTACACCTCATGGGTGTGGGTGTGTATGTGTATGAGTGTATATTGTTTTTGTGTTTTCATTGTAATAGGTAATACTGGAGATGTTCCTGATGATGTAGTGTATACAGATCTACACAAAACTGTCCAACTTGGAGACAGGGCTGTTTTGAAATGTCTGTTTTATGGAACACCATTAGCTGTCTTTTGGAAGAAAGGAAACGACCCGAGAACAGCCCCAAATTTGATCACACGGGTGGAAGGAGAGCATGATTTAGGGTCTTGTGTTCAGGACAAGACCTGTAAAATGAATGATGATTATTCATTGACCATCAGGAACGTCACCATAACTGACCAAGGTCGATACATTTGCAGAGTTTCAAACTACATGGGAATCCTGATTCATGGTTATACAGACTTCAAAGTATATGGTAGGCCCCAAATAGATTCTGAGACAAAATGGAAAAAAGTATAGCTCGTCCATTTAATTAGTTGGTATATTTCTCGAATTCTATGGCGATGAAACTTTGATTTGACAGGGGAATGCCACTTTATGAAAATGGAACTCCAGCAATCTGTAGCTGATAGCCTTATTAAAAAATGGGAGCCAGTTAAATATATCGTAAAAATTGCTCCTGTTTGATCATTTAGGAGGGAAAATAGTCTCATCACAGTTTGCATTTTTTTTTTAGCCACTGTCCCATGGAAATTTCCATTTTGACTAAAACAGTGATGTCAGCGTAGTACAACTTGTGAGATACCCACTGACCTGTTTTTTTGTTGTTACAATGTAGGATCGCAACTGTGAAATGCATGACACTGGTTTCCTAATGATAGACCTTTTTTGTAAATGAATGGATGTTTTCTCATAACTTATGCAGACTAGCTATTTGGTTCAGCTGTTTTAAACAGTTGAGCAGTTTATTTTGTTAAGTAATATTTGCCATGCATAAGTTGTTTCTTGATAATACAAAACAAAATCTCCCAATTATTATAAAAGTCACAAAGACGGCTGCTATCGCCTCAAGCTTCTTAGCTTATGATAGTTGGCCTCTGCATTTATCTTGATTATTTTTACTTACCTCCATACTTTCAAGCTTTCAATTATGTACTTTTTTTTTAAATATTTTATTTTGTGTGTATTAAGTTGTCACTCTTGATGTAAATCAATTATATTATATACTATTATTGTTATTTGAATGTTTTGTATTTGATTTATCAATAAATGCAGAAACATCTGCTAAAAAAAAAAAGACGTACATAATCCCAGGAATCTCCTATTTGAGATGCCGGTATATTAGCTGCTTTTTACACCGATGTCTGTAGTTGTTTACACTCAGTCTATATATAACGCTATATCAATTCTATGGAGGTCAATTGATATGTACTACTCTGACATCACTACTTTTATCAAACCGACAGCTCCCATGTGGGAATAGCTATAAAATTCATATTCCCTTTTGTTATTGCATCCGTGGGTTCAGACTAAAAACAAAAACTGTAAGAAAGACATATACTTTTTAGAATTTTAGATCAATCATTATTAAGAGAATCTCAAATTGATTCTTTCACATTAATTATTTTGGGGTTACGCTTAACAGACTTTCGTATTTCCATTATTTCAAAAATATTATTTGCACTTATGGCCTACAGTTTACTACAAACCCTTTGTTATTTCGCAATAAACCGGCTATATGATTGTATGCATACATTGCGCCGGAATAATAGATGTGGTCGATCACATAATAATGTAAAGATTTCACCCATTCACGTGCTATCGTATAGTATTTTTTGAAAACATTTATTTAACATTATTTTATTTGAAGCTACACCGGAGGAACCTTATCCGTTCATCAATGAGTGTACAGAAAACGGAAACAATTGTACTGTTTCCGCGCAGGATCCGCTAAACATTACGTGTACAGCTTCGAGATACTTCCCTATTATAGACTTACTGTTTCTAAACGGTGGTCAAAAGATTTCGACCATAGAAACAGTCGAATGGGAAAATGACGATGGGACGAAGAGCAAACTTATCTTCACTCGAGTGCCACCTAGCAAGATACCCTACGTGTGTATGGCGTTTAATATTCCTGGATCTCAAGATGAACGCACTTCGACAATATCAGTTTTCGATCATCATGCAAATACAACCTTTGGCGAACCAACTGAGACCGATCTAACTCGTATCTTCAAAATTGGTATGAATTTCCAAACATTTACATTTGTAACGAATTCATTTAGCATATACCGTACACCATTTTTCTTTAGCACTGTTCCCCCCTTTAAAGACCATGTCGGAATTATGGAATTAAATAGATGAATTATATAACAAAGGAGAGCTTACAAGCCATAGATTATAATGATACCAATGGTATACGTAAGTGCCTGTTAGACGAGTACGAGCTCTCTGAAAACCCGAAATCTAAAGCCTTGAAAATCGGGAGTTGTTGACCTGAAAACTAGCTAACGAATTCACGACATCATCGTTTGTGAGTACGCATATTCAAAATGACTTCGCATTTATTAAGCACGGCTCATCGCCTCAGCTATATAGGCGAGCTTATCAGGTGCGCATATTGATGTCGCCACTGTAACTGCGGCAAATTTAACCCATGTTGACCTGTAATTTGGAGAGGAGCCGAAAATAAGGTTTTAATCGCTTTTGTACATTACTAAAAGGGAAAATATTTTTCATTCCTTTATATTGTATTATACGTTCATTCAGCATTCGATTGATATAAAGTTGTATTTTCATGGGATAGGGTCTTTAAGATTATGATATTTACTGTAAATTAGTTTGATAATAAATAATCTCTGCTAGCTTGTTCAAATCTTGCGGCATATTTCCATTTTACAATTATACATTTATTATATACGAAGTATAAGACAAAAACTGGACCTACATAATATTTTCATAAATATGTTCAAACGAAAGGAATCAACCGAGAATATCACCTTTATCTAATCAAAAAGTTTTACCCCAAAAAGATGAAAATTAATCTTAGCATAGGATAGTATTTAATTTTTTTAATTTATTTTTTCGTTCATAACAATATTTCAGGTGTGTGTGATAATGAAATGCGTGTGTCCTTTTGTTTCGATTATTTGGTGTACGATTGTGTTAAACCTCAAAAATTTGTTTCACACCTGACCTAAGTTCGTGGCCATTCTCTTAAAGTTCGACAATAGTTCTAAATTCCGTCACTTCTAATAGAAAAGTGACCTAAAAATACGTTGGCACTAAATTTTGTTCAAAAATTCTTATTTTTAAAGGATTAACAGGTATGCCTACCTTCCATGAAGAAAACAATGCAATCTAACCATTATTAAAGGTCTAGAAATGTTCCGAATCATGATGTTAAAATTAATATTTTCACATTTTGAATATTTTGCACAATTATATTTCCTTTAGTCGATTCCCATTTATAATAAATCATCTGTAAACCCTAATACGCGAGCCTGAACTTGTTTGGCTGAATTTGGGTAATAAAACAACTTACATGTTCATCTGAAAAAGAGATTTTTGAACACGTTAATATACATGCGGACTTTGGTCACACCAACATACGCTTACCCCCCCCCCCCCCCCCCCCCCTCCGCTCACCCATGTAGACGGTTAACTGTGGCATATGGGTAAAACAAAACTTTATAGTCGAATATTAAGGGATATTGTTTACACTCAATCAGCATTCGCTCTTGACAGTGGAGCATATGGAACATGGAATGAGGGGGGGGGGGGGGGTCAAAACATTCAAGACAAGTTTTATTGTGTGCAAGATGGCAGATGGACAGGTAGACTTGCTGGATTTAATGCTGTTTCTTATTTTATATTTTTGTGGTGCTTTCCTGGAATTAAAATGAACAGTACGCACATATGCTGCTGAACGATGTTTGTAATTGCTAAAGAATTTCTGTTGTTGATACATGCTTACATATATTTAAATCATTTCCTCAATGAATACAAAGCAATCTGTACGATACGCCATGGCTTCCATACTAATCTTATGCAAATATTGTTTTTAGGTATCTGCTGAGTAATACTGTGCAAACACTGCACCTCTATTTACAGAGCCGAGTATGTCAAATATTTTCAATGTTAATTTCATGTATGTTATTTTTAGGCGTGAAGAAAGAGGTCTAGGAACGTAAGACGTAGCTGTACTTTACAAGTTTATTACGAGCTTTCGCACTTTTATATATATGTAAATATATATATATATATACATGTATACACATGTCTCTGTGTGGTGTTTGTGGGTGTGTGTGTGGGTTTTGTGTGTACGTTTGTGTGACTGGGTGTATTGTGCAGCTGGGTCAGTTCATGTTTAAATACAAACACAAAAACTTGCCGAATGTCTTTGATTATCTTGTTGTATAACTCCTCCATCCATTCGTCATGTTCATAAAATGGTCATTAACCACTTATTAAGATTTCTTTTCTGCAAAACAAAAAAAAACAATACTAAAAAACAACCTTTGGTGGTCCTATTTTATGGAATCGTCTTCAACCTAATGGTAAAAATAAATTTTCTTCATTTTTTCATTAAAGGCTAAGTAAAGATTTTGTTTCATAAAATGTGAACAACTCTTCAAGGAGTGCCCATGTTTCCAGAAAAAAAAATTAATGATGAGAGCCCGATTAGAGTAGTTAATGATTATTACTCGCAAGATGACTATCAATATACACATTTTGCTATCTCATTTTCATAATACATACATATATACGAAGTAAATGAGACAACCGTATATGAGACAAGAATAAATTGAATTCTCGCTCATACGGCTTCATCAGGAATTTATGAATTCATTCAATTTGTTCAATCAACAGCATCATAGAAATGCAATGCGCCAAATGCAAAGACGCAGCGTTAAAAAGCAACGAGCTAAATGTTAAGCGCGAAGCGCAAAAGTAGCAATCTGCAATGCACATCAGACAATCCTGGACAGTGTAAACATAGATGAACTCTGTGACGAATTCGTGATGAGATCAGAGACAAGTAGAAAGATTTTCGGACATTAGTATGACTTATAAGATAGTTCACTAGTTCTTGGTTATGTTGTTTCCGTTCACCCTTTTTAAAATTCACGTCATTGTATCTTTATTTTTTGTTTCACTCATTTTATTTCCTGATATTTCCTAAAACATTTTTCATTTTTTGAAGTAAGATTATTATGTCACAACTTATTGTTGTTTTATTGAAAAGCTGATGTAGGCCTATATCACTGGCGAACTGGTAGGAGGGCTTGGGGCGCTAGCCCCCCCCCCAATAAAATCCAACCATGACTTATTTTCAATTTCATACAAGTGATCTATAAATGTTCGTGATATCACATGATTTTCAACAAAATTCGCGTGTCTCCATTTCTGCCTTGAAAACTGACACATTCCCAAATAGCCAGGAAGAGCATAAATTTTGTATAGATCTAGTCAATAATCCTTATTACTGGCCGTTAACACTAACAGTAGTATATCATTCCTTTCCAGAAGCTATTGCGACAAGCACTGCCGGGAGATAACATGCTACCCACCACTCGGGCTGTGCATGCAAAGATTTGCGAACGAACGTTCTATACGTACATCATGTGGGGAAACTGAATTCAGACAAGGATTCATATAGAGAACAGTACAACGAATCGTCTTCTTTCTTTAATAATTTAGTGAAACGGCAAAGCTTCCGCGCTTTGCGCGGGAGGGGGGCAACTGAATTTAGACTAGGATTAAGAGTTATAATGAAATGAAACGTCAAAGTACACGATACAACGAATCGTCTTCTTTTTCTAATCATTTAATAAAACGTGAAAGCTTCCGCGCTACGCGTGATGGGCGAAAATAATTTCAGTCGTGGATTAAGAGTAATCAAATGAAACGTCAAAGCTTCTGCGCTTCGCGCGGGAGGGGGGAAACTGAATTCAGAGAAGGACACGATACAACGAATCGTCTTCTTTCTCTAATAATGTAATGAAACGTCAAAGGCTTCGGCGCTTCGCGCGGGAAGGGGGTGAACTGAATTCAGACAAGGATTAAGAGTCGAGAATGGACATCAAATCGTCTTTTCTTTCTTTAATAATCTAATGAAACGTCAGAGCTTCCGCGCTACGCGCAGAGGAAAGGGAACTTGATTCAAACATTAAGGATTAAGATTCGAGAATAGTACATGTAATCGCATTCTTTCTTTTATAATCTAGTGAAACGTTAGAGCTTCCGCGCTACGCGCGGAGGAAGGTGAACTTGATTCAAACAAGGATTAAGAGTCGACAATGGTACATCGAATCGTCTTCTTTCTTTAATAATTTACTGAAACGTCAGCGCTTCCGCGCTACAGCAGAGGAAGGGGAACTTGAATCAAACATTAAGGATTTAGAGTCGAGAATAATACATGAAATCGCCTTCTTTCTTTTATAATGTAATGAAACGTCAGAGCTTCCGCGCTACGCGCGGAGGAAGGGGAACTTGATTCATACAAGGATTAAAGGTAAAGACCAGTAATGGTCATGCGATTGCATTGTGAAAGAAACGTTGTGGAATCTATCAGAAAAGGTTGATCATCTAGCATCTAGCATCTGCAAGGTTCTGGAATCATCAAAATGATAAGAAATTTGGCCCATTCTTCGTAAAGTTACAAGCACTATACACAGAAAGATGTATATGGGACTACCATATATCTCTCAACAGACCATGAGAGAAATAAATTTACCAAACATATGAATTAGTAGGCGGTTTCCCGGCAAATTTTGTATCATCATGTATTAGTCAAAACATATTCTTTCACATGATTGGTAATGAGAGCTTCCATTTCATTTTTTGAAATTGGGGCGTTTCCAATACTGGTCTTTACCTTTAAGAGTCGAGAAAGGTACATCGAATCGTCTTCTTTCTTTAATAATCTACTGGCTACACACTTGGGGAGGGGGTGCAACCTGCGACACGCTTCTACCTCTTGGTTGCTTTGATCCATTGCCGAAAATATTTTGGCACCTATCATCCCCCCCAACCACGGATACAAATCGACACCCTTGGCCCCGTGTGTGGTAGTAGTCATCTTTTGCGTCACGGCAGTGAGCAGTTGTCCAGCATTAACTTCCAAGACATCAGAGCAGAGTCTAATTCTACAGTTGCAGCAGTCAGAGACTGGCAAAGCAACTCAGCTAAACCAGCCGTGGTGGTCACAGTTTGTAGACATGTTTTCCAACAAACGCGTACAGCTTGACCTGCTAAAAAAGTGAGCAACGGCAACCTCAGTGAGATCGTAAACCAAGTGTAAATGCACATCTTCTGATGTGGTGGATCGTTTGCAATACGTGCTACGAACAGTTATGATCTCTAAGTCTATAAATTAAAGCTTTAGACTATCTTCTTCGTCAAGTGCTTTCCTACGGAAAGATCGATATTTATGACCTGTATATGAGGGTATAAATAGAGTTTAATTCCAAAGGGCATTTTTTCTGAATTTACGCGTGACTTTGACTCCAATAAGAGATAATCGAGATCGGGCATCAACAAATATAGTTGAACCGGCAAGTAGCGTTGTGCATTACTGGATTTTTCGAGTAATAGGAGGAACTTCTTTTTTTCCCCACTTCCATCCCTGGTTACCAGGAGAATCTCTTTAGCTGAGCATTATGATATGATAATCATAGAATTTAATACAGTTATAATTCCTATATCGGTGCAAGAAGGAAAAGTGAATCCTACAACATGTAGAAAGCTAGGTAAATTAATCATACAAGTAGAAAACGACAGAATGCAATTTTGAGCGTACCTTGTCTCCGGTTCAGGTCTTATGTATATCAAATATACAAATAGAATTGTTATTACCTGACTTTGTATTATAAAATCGCACTGAATTCACGCTAAACTCTTTATTTCAGGTGGCAATAAACCTAGGGAACATGCTTATTTATTATCGAGGCCATTTTAAGATCGAAAATCACCTTTGCGAGTAGGCACGATTGGCAACGTGCGATGTCGCCGCCACCATGGCAGTACCGTAATTTCTTCATGGGAAATACGGCCAGAATACTCTCGCTTTTAGCGGGACCAGCATACCCCGCCCCCCACTTAGTGTTATTTAGGGTGCGCATATGCGTGTTCCCAGCGACCTCCCCCCCCCCCCCCCCTTTCAGCAAAAGTCCGGTGTGTATTAGTCAATACGGGTAATACGGGTCGACCTTTTTCTTTTGTTATACGAGCCTTTTTTAGCACCCCACCCCCCTTTTCAGCAAAAGTCCGGTGTGTATAGTCAATACGGGTAGACCTTTTTTTTTTTTGTTACGAGCCAGAGAGTTTGGGAACAGCATGGTATCCCTCCGTTCACGGAGTAGGGGGGGGGGGGGCGGGCAGCGATTTTGTTCTTCCTCCCAAACAGGTTTACCTATGAGCGTAAAATCCTGCCTCCTGATTGGTTCAGAGGTATACGCATCATGAATATTCATGAATGAGCTGCAAAGATACTAGTAGTATTACGCATGCGCGTGACACAAGTCGAAGCTGCTCATACAGCATGCAGCTATATGCTAGCTAGCTTTGTGCGTACGTATGTACGTACACTGCATGCATGCATGCGCAGTGATTGGTTCAAAGTTGTAACTTTTACATAAGCAATTATGGCGGCGTCTACAACTCTCTGCAATTTTGGTCGCTCTAAAGAAGAAAATACCGATTTCTTCTGCAAGAACCATAAAAGCCTTTATGTAAATATCACAATATTATTGTGAAATCGTAAATTGGCCCATCCCATAGGCGTATTTAGTCTATGATGCAGCAGTTTGGTTAGAAAGTGTTTAGATCTAGACGTAGACCTAACGTAGGATCTACTTATCCTAGGCCTAGAAAAGAAAATGCAATAAATTATCTATAATTCATTGCATTTTACCCCGGTCCCCAACATAAAAAAATCTTCTGTACGGCCATGCAAAATGGCTCAAGGCATTGGCACACAGAAGATTTTTTTTTCTGTTGGGGACCGGGGGGGGGAATTCAATGAATTATTTATAATTTATTGCATTTTCTTTGTTTTTTATTTGTGGGAACTGCCCCCTACCCTAGCCCCCGCTGCGTACAGTCATGGTTCAGTGGCAAAGCAATGGCCTCGTAACTGTTTAGGCCCCAGGATCAAAACCATGTCGATGTGCTATTTTAGTGCCCTCTTATAGGGCATTAATCCTCATTACTGTCATTTATGACTTAAGGGCGTAGGTCCCCTAGTTGATAAGCATAATATCATACATATGCTTCAGCAGTCACGCTAAACAAACACAGGCAAATTATTATTCAATAAAATCTGAGAATGTATACTATTATCTAAATTTATTAGGAATAAATCATTGTCAAAAAAATTCCATAAATTGGGATAAAAAAAAATATTCCAACTATATAAGCGACAGTGTATCATGCGTCTTCACCTACAAAATACTGACTCACTCGGGTTCACTCGGGAGATGTGAGTTGGTCTAGCGGTACATTCACGTAGTCAACTCTCTGTCTTAAGGGGTATCTCACTAGGCGGCGAATGAAAACGAACGTTGCGAATTTTCGATTTGCCGATTTGTCTAAAGATTGTTGGCGAAAATCAGGTTTCGCCTCTGCCATAAGCGACAATTAGCAACATTTGATCGAATGTTTGCGAAAGGCAGTTGGTGACTATTAGCGGCTTTAAACGAATGTTAGCGACAGTTTTTGCGAAGATAAGCAACTATTTGCCAATCCTTTGCCACTATTTGTGAATATTTGGGAAATTTGGTACTCAATAGGTCAATTTTATATAAAAACCAAATGGTCACATGGTCGCTAGCATTGGCGAATCAAAAGAAAATTAAGCGACACCGTCTTACAACCGTTTGCAACGGCTTACGACTGTTTTGCAAACGCTTGCAACTGTTTTTTGCGGGAAAATAATTTGCATAGAAAATTTGAGCACGTTTAAAATTTCTTTCCCACAATAACAATTGTTTGCGAACTTTCCTGCAAACTTTACGAACCTTTCCCAACCTTATGGAGCTCTCACACTCTGCCGTGTAGGCCTACCGTCCACCTGCCGGGCTATTAAAAAAAAAACAGAGTCCAGAACGTTGGGTTTTGAGCGAACTTGTCCCCGGCCGCAAAAAAAAAATTCATAAAATTAATCTTTTCACCGTATGGTTGCCATCTTCTGACCGTTCTCACCGGGCGCATACCGGGTGTTGAACGTGCTTCTACCGTCTTCACCGCCCAGATTGACTTTTGTTGAAAATTTTGGCCGTTTCCATACCGGGCCCATACCGGGTCTCGAACGTGTGCACCGGGTTTGTAGTAGCCACCTACCAGTCACTTAGCGTCCCCTCACCGCTCGGAGCGTCCTGTGAGCGAGTCCCCGGACTGCTGACGTTCATGACACGTTCACAACCCGCTTACAACCCGTTGCAGACGGTGGATTTTTTTTGTGCCCGTTCATCACCGTTCTGTAACGGGTTATGAGCGTGTTGTGAACGTGTTCATACAGTGTGACCGTTTTCATAACGTATTCATAACGTCCTCATACCGTTCAACACCGTCCTCTTGCCGCTTACTAGCGGCCGGTGCCAGCCGGCCAAAGTTTGGAACATGCCCAAAACTTTCGCCGGGTCCCACCGGGTGTAAATAAGCGCCAACGTCCTATTAACGTGTTGCCCGCTTTGATAACGAACCACCGTGTGCCCTCGCCGTTCTCCACCGTCCGCAGACATTTTCGCGCACGGTGGCACACGGTAGGCCTACACGGCAGAGTGTGAGAGTCACTTTATAAGGCGCTATCTCACTGAGCGGCGAATGCTTACGAACGTTGCGAAATTGGATTCGCCAACTTTTCTGACGAATGTTGGTGAAAATCAGCGACTTTTAGTGACGTTTAGCGATAATTAGCAACATTTGAGCGAACGTTTCTGAAAGTGTTTGCGAGAGGCAGTTGACGACTATTAGCGACTGTAAGCAAATATTAGCAATAGTTTTTGCGAAGATTAGCAACTATTTGCCAATCCTTTGCCACTAGTTGTGAACGTTTGAGACCTTTTGATAACTCTTGGTACTCAATGGGTCGATTTGTATAAAGGAACCATATATGGTGACGTGGTCGCTTGCATTGGCGAATCAAAGAGAACTGGGGTTAACAAAGAGCGACACCGTCTTACAACCGTTTGCAAAGGCTAATGGAGCTCTCACACTCTGCCGTGTAGGCCTACCGTCCACCTGCCGGGCTATTAAAAAACAACAGAGTCCAGAACGTTGGGTTTTGAGCGAACTTGTCCCCGGCCGCAAAAAAAAAATTCATAAAATTAATCTTTTCACCGTTTCGTTGCCATCTTCTGACCGTTCTCACCGGGCGCATACCGGGTGTTGAACGTGCTTCTACCGTCTTCACCGCCCAGATTGACTTTTGTTGAAAATTTTGGCCGTTTCCATACCGGGTCTCGAACGTGTGCATCGGGTTTGTAGCAGCCACCTACCAGTCACTTAAGGGCCTATCTCACTGAGCAGCGAATGCTTGCGAACGTTGCGAATTTGGATTCGCCAACTTTTCTGACGAATGTTTGCGAAAATCAGCGACATTAAGTGACGTTTAGCGACAATTAGCAACATTTGAGCGAATGTCCCCGAAAGTGTTTGTGAAAGGCAGTTGGCGACTATTAGCGACTGTAAACAAATGTCAGCGACAACTTTTGCGAAGATTAGCAACTATTTGCCAATCCTTTGCCACTATTTGTGAACGTTTGAGACCTTTTGCTAACTACTGGTACTCAATGGGTCGATTTTATAAAGGAACCATTATGGTAACGTGGTCGCTAGCTTTGGCGAAACACAGAGAACTGACGAAAACAAAGAGCAAAACCGTTTAACAACCGTTTGCAAAGGCTTACGACTGTTTTGCAAACGCTAACGACTCTTTTGCAAACGCCTGCAACTGTTTGCGGAAAAATAAATTCGCAAAGAAATTTTGAACATGTTCAAAATTTCTTTGCGACAAAAAAAACTGTTTACAACAAAGAAAGATGTTTGCGATCTTTCTTGCAACCTTTTACAACATTTTACAAACTCTGGCGAAACCCCAAATTCGCTACGTTCGCAAGCATTCGCCGCTCAGTGAGATAGGCCCTTTAGCGTCCCCTCACCGCTCGGAGCGTCCTGTGAGCGAGTCCCCGGACTGCTGACGTCATGACACGACTGCCATAAATACCCCGATTTGAACGGCAACGTTCACAACCCGCTTACAACCCGTTGCAGACGGTGGATTTTTGTTTTGCCCGTTCATTACCGTTCTGTAACGGGTTATGAGCGTGTTGTGTACGTGTTCATACAGTGTGACCGTTTTCATAACGTATTCATACCGTCCTCATACCGTTCAACACCGTCCTCTTGCCGCTTACTTGCGGCCGGTGCCAGCCGGCCAAAGTTTTGAACATGCCCAAAACTTTCGCCGGTTCCCACCGGGTGTAAATAAGCGCCAACGCTCTATTAACGTGTTGCCCGCTTTGATAACGAACCACCGTGTGCCCTCGCCGTTCTCCACCGTCCGCAGACATTTTCGCGCACGGTGGCACACGGTAGGCCTACACGGCAGAGTGTGAGAGTCACTTTACGTCTGTTTTGCAAACGCCTGCAACTGTTCGCTGAAAAATAAATTCGCAAAGAAAATTTGTTGGCGACAATGAAAACTGTTTGCGAATTTTCTTGCAACCTTTTTCAACCTTTTACGAACCCTGGCAAAACTCCAAATTCGCTACGTCCGCAAGCCCTTAAGCTTACAAACTGACGCAGGCGGACCCGGTTCAAAACTGAGTCACGTCTTTCGGATGGTAGCGTTAAAGGGATCCGGTAACTTTGTCTTACATCCTTTAGAAATAATCCTTGATTTAGCTCATGCTGCAATGATAATTATAAACCTTTAGGTCATTCAGGAACTCCATGACTTTTACAAGCCGATCGCCTGTCTGATTATCAAGATATTAATGATTGGAATTACAAATTTTGAAAACCGTTCGCCGAACGGTTTTCATAACACTACAGTATATTGGGGAAAACGAGTATGGTAAGACCGGTCACTCAAAGATATTTAGTTTTTTGAGGCACTTCTTGATCATTTTGAAGCGCGATTTTTTTTTAGGGCTTCAATATTACACCATATCACAGACACTGGTAACATGTAGGACCGTGTATCTAAGATTTTACTTTGTTAAACGATCCCTTTAAAGGCCCCCAGACGTAAATAATAATATCTGAATGACACACGTCTGTAAAAACCCAATTACACGCACACACTTAAACCATTATACTGACGACGGACGCACTGTCCGAAACTTCGAAACACTATAACTATAACCACGAGATTTTACATTACGGTCTTTTTGCCCTATGAAAAGACAACATCTTCCGCACATGGGTCTATTTATAGAGCACATACCTCATTACAACTGTAAACTCCTTTGAATTTCCTTCATGAGGTCTCACTGCCTAGCACATGGAAACATGCAACTCCCAGAAGACTTGTACTTCTTCGGTATTAGTAGAATTCGAATAATAATAATAACAATAATAATACTTCATGTTATTAGCATAATTTAGGTATTATTCCTGGTAATCAATTCATCATGTTTTGTAAAGATAAGATGTATTAGCTATTGTTCCTCTTTTACGTTCCCTCTCTTCTTTTCTTTCCTTTTTTCCGCTGTTGGTACCAATTCCCCATTAGCATTCATAACTTGTATACACTGTAAAAAATAATTTGTTCATTGGTAAATTTTACGTATTTTTTCCATGTAGAATTTACTTGAAAACATTAGTTTTGCCACTTACGCACTAAATTTAAGTCTTGCTAACTCAACCTTTCAATTTAGTAGAACATACGTGGAATATTTAAGTAAAATCAAATACATAAGAACTTTAAGTAATTTCAGCTTGTATTAATTTAGTAATTTTAACTCAAAATCAGAAATTATACGTATTACTCAAACAATTTATGTTGATTATTCTTATCTTTTTAAAGTAAGGACCGATGCAGTACGTAATAGAAATATTTACATAATTTATGAATATTCATTAAGACCAAATTAAACTCTTTTTTAAATAAAACAATTTTTTTTTGTGGTTGAATGAAAATTTAAGGACTTTAAAACATTTACTAATTCATTTAACATGGCTAAGCAAAGACAAGACAATTTTTAATTGTTACCCAGTTCAAAACAAATCAAAACTTGATATTTCAGGAAATTGTCAACCAATTTTCCTTTTAAGATGCTACGATCAAGTATATATACAATTTGGAGCCTTTCAATATATGTCGAATCTTAATCTTAAATAGAAGTAGTGTTAGTGATTAGTGATTAATCTTAAATAGAAGTAGTGAATGATTAGTGGATGTTACTTGTTAGATTAGATGGGTACCAAATCGTGCAATATGTAATCCTATCATAGCTTTTTTTTTAATTATCTAAAATGATTACAATACTTTAATTATTTACGTTAATGTAACTCGATTTAACTGAGTAAAAATTTATTCAGCAAAATAAGTAAATTCTACTTAAGATGCCGTAGGTAATATTTACTTAATAAAAATAAGGCAATTCTTTTCCTCAATTTTATTGAGTTATTTCGACTATTATTTTTTTACAGTGTATGTATAATATGTAATTCTTTATGTATTTTTTTGTTTTGTTTTTAGGGGTAGTCTACGACGAATCTATTTTTCTTCTTCTTATGTCTATTATTCCACTTATTTTAGGTATATGTGTTCTATTGTAAAATTTAATGTAAATATATATGGTTCATATGATTTCCATTTAAGGAATAAAGTTCAAATTAGAAATGAAATTGAATTTAAAATTGAAATTGACTTTAGGAGTCGAGCGAGATTCGTTCCTCTTTTCCATTTCTTCTTTATTTATAATTTTCGTTATTTGGATCTCAACTATATTTGGCATTATCTATCGATTTTTGAGGAATTTTCAGATTACTTTCGGTCCATAGCATAATAACTGTAAAATATTCATTTTCGTTTTTTAGGCTTTACGTCCTTAAGAAATACATGAATCATTGTGTCCCTTTTCTTTTATTCTGAAGTTTTGCCTTAATACCTACACTTAAAAAACAAAATAAGTAAAACGGGTCTTGAACTTGGGATATGTAGGAAACATTTGGTAAAGCACTCGCTTGGATTCCAATTCATCGGTAGTGTTATGAACTGCCTAATTGAGTGTAAACTTTTCATCTCTCTGTCCACAGCCTTGTCAGTTGGACTCTCCATCTTAGCAGGCGTAGGAGTTTGCATCCTCGTCGTTGGGTTAGTCAAGAAATTTTGCAAGAAATGCCGGAGAAGAGAAAGTAAGTTCCTGTTGCGTCCGTTATGTATTTATTCGTTTCCATAATCATGATAACGGTGGAATCCCGGCATATCCACACATTGGTGAACAGGGTGTGCAATATCATTAGTAAGGTTACAAAAATAAAACTGTTCAATATTTGTACTGTGAATTCCTTACTTGATATCAACCATAATGGGATATCAATAATAAATTAGTTCAGACGGTCACTACTCCTATACCTTAAAACCTACCTCGCCATATTTACCCCGACTGGCTCTTAACACGACCTTTACCCTAGGGTAACTTGCCTCCATCTGAACAAGACTAATGTCATGTTCGCTCATTTCAATTGGTGGCGCACAAGGCCATTAAAATGTCCTAATATTCATTTTCTAAAGTAGTTCCTATCGTGTATATATATTCTTTAAAGTATTAATAGATGACGCAGCACTAAACATGTCGAAACTTGGCTAGCTGCCCGAGTTTTGAACTGGTCTTTTTTAATTGTATGATACGCAATAATTGCTATCAATGTTAAATCACGTTTTCTTGCTTGAATTTTAAATCTAAACTTAAAAAATAAGTATATAGACATGAATATCGCAATTAAATTATCCGAGGTGTGTTTACTTGAAATTATCAAAAAATTACCATTGTAAAAGAGATAAACGATTGGAATACGAAACATGCAGCTCACATAATAACAAAGTGGAAATGCTCTGTATGCATGCATGTGCACTCATTGTCAATAGCTATTGTCATTGACTTTGATTCTTGATTCAGCCTTTTCTACTTTACCACTCAAAGGCACGTTGTCAATTCTAACTTGTAATTATGAATATACAAATCGTCGTCCAAGAAGAGCAACGGGGGTTTATTATCGTTATTGTGCAGTTTGAAAATAACATCAAAATGGATGTCAAGAATTTAAAAAAAGTAATAAAACAAGTGGTAGGGAGGGCCAAGGATAAGAGTCAGTCATTTATCTAAAGTCAAACAATGGACGTTCTAAAATTCATTTAAAGTCAAACAATGGACGTTCTAAAATTCGAAATAAAAATGTTATGTTTTATAAGGAATAGAGAGACCACTATGGAGATCAGCCCTTGTCCCCTTGTTACACATTAAATAGTCAGAAACTTCTGATAATCAAATATTTGGAATGGAGACAATTAACCATGCGCTGCAGCCCGTCGATCACGTGGGCCTTCTTAAAACTTTGTTGAGGGTTTCCTAGACGTACAGCCTACGTGACAGACATTTTATAGTCGTTGTATCCGTCTCGTGGAACCCTTTGAAATTTCTTCTTTCAATATTTTCTTATGTTTGTCTTTGATTTTGCGGTCTTTTGGGCTGTCAGTCTCGTGGAAATTCGAGTAATGCGTCGTCAATCCAAAACCATGGTATATTGGCAGTTGTGAATTGAGCTTTACAAAATCTTTTTGGGGGGACCGAAGGCAGTTTTGGTTTTTACCAATCAAGGATTTGAAATCGACCTCCCATCGGTAAAATACACAAATATCATTGATAGACATAATGGTTAAGGATCGCCATCGGTGACGTATCTACGGGGGATTGGAAATGAGCACAGTCATTCGTGGGACGACACTTGAAGGGGAGTAACAACAACAACAACAAAAGGGGGAGATAGAAAAAGGAGAAAGTTGGACAAATCATGATCCTACATGCGTCCCTAATACCGCAACATAAAACGCATTCGAAAAGGAGTATTTAGAGTTTAAAATGCATTTTTCCTATAGCTCTGTCGCTTTGCTCTCTTGCATATAAATGTTAATTTATGAACTCGTAATTTTGGGCCCAAAAATTAAGGACTGAATATCGTTTTTAAATAAATGGATCAAGTTGAAAAAATGTATTTCTCGTAGTTTTGCTTTCTACAGAAGTTTCATATCAAAGCCTCTTACAAAAATGCGCACCCAATATACAAGTGTATAGCAAAAAGCATGTAACGTTTCAACATTTGAAAGAAAACTTAACTTTCAATTACCTTGCATGATACCTCGTCTATATTTCTCCAGATTTTAGTTTTGCACCCGAATAGAGGCAGAATTGCTATAAGGAACCTCTTATTAAAGTTCAAAATTATATTCCAAGCACTACCACGTGATTGCAGTGCTCCCTTATGAATGTGTTGATGTTTAAAGGGAAACTAACACCAAAGAATAGCTTTAGTTGTTCTGAGAGATTCATTAATTTCTTGCCTATCAATCAACAATATTCCCCACTTAAGTGTATGAGAAAGGCATATAGCAAGAATAAAGTACAATTTTTTAGCATGACATGGGCAGCACCATTTCCTTCATTGCATGAGACGTACTGGTGTTTGTGGTGTTCAAGCATTTCATTCACCTGCTATTATCCGTTATACTCCAATTGCCAGAACGCAAATTGCATAAATAAGTTGGTGCTGTTCTGGGGTGAAGGTTTCGCATGAATGAAATTGTTACCCTATCATATATTTTTCACAAAATTTAATTTTTACCTTCTTGGCTACGAATTTCTTTCATTGAAAAGTAAAGGTTTTGTTATTGAATTAAAAAGTCTTTTCAATTAAAGTTTGGGGCATTATACATGTACAACTCCGTCTGGTACGTCATATTTGCAGGAAAATGGCTGCGCCCATGTCATGCTAAAAGGCATAACATCATGCCAAGTGATCTTCATTTATTTTCTCTTGTACACGTTCATAAGACTTATTGTACATAAAAGGCAGGAGGTCATCTCGATTTTCGGAATACATACAATTATTCTGTGGGGTTAGTTCTCCTTTAAATTACGTAACATAATGCATTGATACAAAAGGGACAAACCGCTCGGTGGTTTGCTCGGTCGCCTTGCTCCCTCGCTTGTGCAGTTACGTAGATCCGTTTTGGCATAGGGTTGCAATATTATTCGGAGGGCATACTACATTATGATCAAAACTGTCTACCCCTGGCGCCATAAGCTTCGAGTGGCATTTATATAGCCTACCTCTATTTGTAATCATCAAGGCCGGTAGCATAGTATTGTTCCGGTCATAGTGTGAGAGGGAGATATAGTTGGTTAACCACTTGCTGTTCCCCATTTCAATATTACGATGGTTCTTACTGTCTTTAGCCATGCCTTTTGCCTGCAATTAGATCTAATATTCGTGGTACTTTCGTATCTCGTGGTACTTGTGTAAATCATGAAAGATCTGATCATGTCAAGCTCAGGTGTGGCGTCCCGCATGGGTCAGTCTGAGGGGCGTTGCTGTTCTCATTGTACATCACTAGGCTCAAGCAAGTTTTACAGCAGCATGATGTCAAGTATCACTGCTATGCAGATGACATCCAGATCTACTCATCGTTCCTTCCCAATCAAAATGACGCAAGTCGGACTGTCAAACTACTCGAAGCTTGCGTCAAAGATGTGCAAACTTGGATGAACTCAAACTCACTCAAACTTAATGATAGTAAAACTGAACTAATTTTATTTAGTTCGAAATCAAATCTTGCTAAGATACAGTCGTTCAATATATCATATTCTGTAATCAGTCCTTCCTCGCATTGTCGTAACCTTGGTGTCATGTTAAATTCGTCTATGTCATTGTCAACTCATGTTTCTAGTATTTGTAAGTCAGTCAGATATCAACTGAGAAATCTAGGTTTTATTAGGAAATACTTAAGTCATTCAACCACAGAGAAACTTGTACAAGCTCTTATTTCATCACGCTTAGATTTCTGTAATTCTATTCTCTATCTGCTCCTTAACACACAACTGGTTCGACTCCAGAAACTGCAAAATACTGCTGCACGTATTGTCACACTTTCTTCTCGTATAACTCACATCACCCCCATTCTCATAACTCTCCACTGTTTCCTGGTATGTGACCGAATCATTTTTAAGTTGTTGTTGCTAGTTTTCCATTCCTTGTATGACTCTGCTCCTTCCTACAATATCAAGTTGATTGTTAAGTATAAGCCTACAAGACATCTTCGTTCATCTCAATCCTCCTTATTAGTTGTCCCTAAAGCCCCCATCACACCAAACTAGTTCTCATTACGTTCTGGAACCGTCCTAGAAAATCGTAAAACGGGTTGTGTTCGGGGCAGAATGTGTACAGAAATGTCTAAAATACGATTCGTTCGTAAACAGTCCTCAATACGTCCATCTCGTTTGAACCCCGTCCACAGCCAGTTCATATTAAGTTCAGATCGGGTAGATTAGGCAGTCCAAGCCAGTCCGTAGTCAGTTTAAACCCATTATTAACTAGTTCTACCTCGTTCCCAATACGTCCAAACCCATTTTAACTAGTTCGCCACTTGTTCTAACTAGTTTTTAACCCGACCACCCCGTTCAGAGGCAGTTCAACTCTTCCTCATCTCGTTCTGAGTGCGTTCGAAAGCGCTCCTAGAGCGTGTGCAATCCCGTCCTGACTCGGGAGTTATAAAAACCCAGCGCGTTCTCGCCGTTCCTCATTCCCGTTCAACTTCAACGCTTTAGTCTTTGCAGATCAAGACGTTCAAGTCAAGCACCTATCACACCAAACTTGTTCTCACTACGATTTGGAAAATGTTGCCGAACGGGCTCGAACTGTGTGTGAACGGAGTGAACGTATTAGCAACTATTTACGATCTTTTTAAGGACTTCATGGACGGGCTCGGACTGGCTAGGAAAGGAAGGGTGGTCTAGAACTTTGAGCCTGGTCAAAATTATCCCCGTCCTGCAATTGGACGGAGTGACAACGTACTTAAAACGAGATGGACGTACTACGAACGAAATTGCCGTACTATGAACGGAATTGCCGTACTTCGATCCTACTAGGAACGTGTTACCACGTGATGTGGTCGAGTATCAATGAGGAAGAATGCGCTGGGTTTGTATAGCACTCGAACCAGGACGGGATTGCAAAGCACGATAGAACGATAGAACGCACGAGTTTAACTGTCTCTGAACGGGGTGGTTGGGTTATAAACTAGTTAGAACAAGTTCCGAACTAGTAAAAATAGTTTGGACTGCTTGGAAATATCAAATTTATCCGATCTGAACTTGATATGAACTGACTGTGGACGAGTACAGACGAGTTGGACTTATTGTGGACTGTTAATGAACGAACTAGTGTAGAGTTGCGGTTCTAACAAATTCCTAGCGCTCTTAAGTACACAGAGGCAGCCCAGCAGACATGTTGTACGATTGATAAATACTGGCTAACTGACCAGGTTTTAATGTGTAAAAGCATTACAGCATTCTATGTAGCATTCCACATACATTCCATGCAAAGTAGAAGAAACCAATAAATATTCATATAGTCCCATACAAGTATAAATCAGCATCACAAAGTATTCTTGAATATTCAAACATAAACAAAGGGTATATATTGAATATTCATAGTATATGTAAATTATACTATAAGCTTGACTGCATCAGGTGAACATTGAAACCAATGAGAGAGAGATATAGACAGATGAAAGGATGGTGGATGAAAAGGGTGAATGTGAATGAGGGATGACCTATTAATATGAAAGGGATGAATCATGGACATGAAGGGGAGTTTCAGCAGTTCAAAATAAATCCCTACAAACTAGTCTTCCTCTTACACATAAAATGTCCTCATTTTATAAGGCATTGTCCTTTCTTTGATTACCGAAACATCTAACACATTAAACATCTTTCAAAATGATATTTTCTATCCTTTCCTCTTGTAAACAGAGAATCACTATCAATATATCCTTTTTTTTCCTTTAAAAGAAAAACAAAACCTTACTACCTGCAAGCATATATATATACAATTGTACAAAACAAATGAATTTTACTCGTATATAAATGAATTATGACCTATGACTCAAATGTAGAGTGTATTAGCTTAACATACATGTATAAGCTGAAAAGAAGAAAAAAATCTGCAAAAACCACATGATTTTATATATATCTGAGCTTTCCCGCTTCTAATCTGTTTCACTTTTATCTCGGGGAAACACTTCCCGATTCCAATGGTAAAATAGAAACAACTATAAATACAGTGTAACTGCCTTTCTAAAAACAAAACAATCGACTCAAAAAGTTGTAGCAATCCTAACAAAACACTTTTTTTATCTTCAAACGCTGTTTCCTTTGCTGCTAAATTAAAACAAAGTATCAAAGTCGTTATACTCTCATGCATTATCTTGAGCGAACAATACGGGAATCAAATCATTAGAGGTGAATACCTTTGAAGAAAAAAAATATTCTTGTACCTTCGAAAAATGAATAATCGTACCACTTAATAAAAATACCTTCAAAAACCTTTGAAAAAGAAAAAAAATATTCTTGTACCTTCGAAAAATGAATAATCGTATCACTTAATAAAAATACCTTCAAAAAAAAAAAATTATTCTTGTACCTTCGAAAAATGAAAAATCCTATCACTTGAAAATAGAGATTTTTTTTTTTATAGAAGTTACATGAATATATTAAAATACATAATATTCATAACACATGATTATCACACTATCGTAATATCTAAACATATTGTATCACACGCAGTCATTTTTAGTTTTCTACAGCATCCTTGCTTTGATGAGCAAAATGACTCCTTAAAAGAATAAAACATTTCCAACCGAGATTGAGCCAGCGCCTGCTTTGTCACTTGTAGCTAGCAAAGATTAAATCCCCCCCAAAAAAAACATTATCAGTCCAAACATCTCGTACCCTTCAATAACATTGTACCTCTGAATATTACATAATGCATGAGAAGTGGTCACATTCAAATGTAATATTTTTCTTTTCTTTTTGTCAAAAAAATTTGGATCGACCAAACAAAATACAAACATATTCTCACACGAAGACTATAATCAATCACATTTTTTTTTGTCCGTCTTTTTTTTTTAAACAACTACCAAAATAATGATATTTCTCTCTTGACAATCAACAACTTTCCATTTACTTTGTCAAGACGCATGCAAAATTAAGAAAATCCATATTTTTCCTTGGTTTTGTCTTCACTTCAAGAATTTCCAATGCTATGAATACAAATAAAGAAAAATATTCCAATTTGGCATTTCCATCACCAGAAATCAATTGAAGAAATTTGTAAAAACGTATCTTGCAAAAGATGCAATATATGAACATGAACACATATACCGACATATTTTGGATCTTCCATCGAACTTTTAACAAACAATGGTCCATGTGGTGTACAGCGCATTAACCCTTAACCATACACACACAAATTTAACTCAAATTTAGAAGTTCTGTAATTAAACAAAAATTCGCGAGAAATGCAGAAGGAATTACAGTCCATTCCAATTCTTATTTGACTAACGCTCGAAATTCTCAGTCCATAATTCTGATGTTCTGACCCGTACAGAACTGATGAAATTCACAGTCCATTCAATATCAAAATCGCTCAAAATTGTTGCTGAGTCCACAGAGTCAAATATATTGAACAGTCCAGTTTAGCATTTAAAGTTCAAATGAGTTTGAATGTCTCTGTCATTCATGATCACAGTCCAATCAATATTGTAATTTTCCATAACCGAAAGTTGACAGTTGAAACGTTCTTTTCTTCTGACGGAAATGTCGACTTCAGACTAATGAAATGTTCAATACCTCTCGATATCGGAAAATAGTCACATTTGGTAATCGCTATACTTCTGCGGTTTGTGGACGCGTCTACCAGAGCGATTTTGATTTAACTGCGTTGTGGTGTCCTCTTGCGTCGTGGTGTCTTCTTGCATAGTGCGGGGTGTACGTTGGTTCGCTGATGCACCAGTTGATGGTTGAGTGGTGTGTTGCTGGTCGTTGACCTCGGGGTTGACATCAGGGTAGACATCGGGGTTGACATCGTCTTCTGGCGGCCGGAACTGATCAGCTTGTGTTGGAGTGTTAGTTGACCATGGCATCTCTATTGAAGAGTGAGATGCCAAATGAGATGGAGGAGGTATGTCAGGCCTTGCCTGATTACTTGAAGGAGGACTTGAGGAAGGAGGGATAACTTCAGGTCTTTTCTGACTACCTGAAGGAGGACGTGAAGTTGAAGGTCCTTTCCCTTGTAGAAAAGCTCTAGATCTGAAGAGTTTGAGTCTGTTGTGATGAACTAGTTTCTTTGCACTTTCATTATGAATGTCGGCTATCAGATAGTTAAGGTTATCTGGTGAGGATGAGACGATGATGAAAGGTCCCTTCCAGTTGGGCTCCAGTTTGCGTCTAGCATTGACGGGATTGTGTAACCAAACTAGATCCCACTGCTGCCACCAATGGAGAGTTGCGGTTCTAACAAATTCCTAGCGCTCTTAAGTACACAGAGGCAGCCCAGCAGACATGTTGTACGATTGATAAATACTGGCTAACTGACCAGGTTTTAATGTGTAAAAGCATTACAGCATTCTATGTAGCATTCCACATACATTCCATGCAAAGTACACTCTAAAAAAAAACTGCTCAATTTGAGTCAAAATGTTACTCTTTTGAGTAGTCAAAAGGGAACCACCCGACTTTTGAGTAAACTTTACTCAGCATGTGTTGAGTAACAAATCTACTCATCTGTTGAGTAAAAATATTACTCAATAAAAGACTAAATCTCTACTCAGTTTGAATGAGTCAACCTTTACTCAATATTTACTCCTTTGTTGAGCGGTTCCCTTTTTTACTCAGTACTGGGTAGAAACGTAATCAACTCATGTCGAGTAAGAAACTGCTCATGAGTTGAGCCAAATTTTACTCAATTAACGAGTACATGTTTTGACTCAAATTGTTTGAGCAATTTTTTGCTCAAATATTGAGTATGATGTTATTTGGGTAACGCTTAGTTGCTCAATCAATATTGAGTAAAAACATGTACTAAGTTAAGTACATGTTTTTACTTAATAGTCAATACTGATTAAAACAAAGGTGGATTCAACTAGGGTTTTAACTTTTTGACTAAGGGAAACCGCTGATTAATATTGTTTCTTTTTTTAACAGCTGTTAAGTAACCATTATTTGTCAATAGAGAATATAAACCGTAATTTTGCCTGATTTCTAAATTTAGCATTGATTTGGAGTTCTTCACTCACACACTATGCAAATAACATAAAGTCAACATTTTAAATTCAGTAACATAATTTGTGGACTGTAATTTCCCAAATCAGTTTGAATCACAGTGTAAACATACATGATATTAAAAACCTCTTTTGTCTACATCTTTTCTTTCTCTCTTCCTCACTTTGAATTCATAATTTGTTGAGGTAGATATTCCCCTTTTCCTTCGTATTTTTGCTTTTGTTTTACATTTGGTATATACAAAATTTAGGATAAACATGTGACATACTACGTGTACTTATAATTATGTAAACGATACTGTTCTAAATTGTACTCTCGTTTTTGGAATGCAACTTATATCAATGTGCAATTCAGTAATATGTAACTGCGATGCATGATTCAATAAAAATACCATACCATACCATACCAAAAGTACGTAGTTTTAAAATTTCAATAAAAAAAAATGTTACTTTATATCGCCGCATCATTCAAGTCTTTGGCATCAATTCTATGTGTGAAATACCAGTAACATAATTTGTGGACTTTAATTTCCAAAATCAGTTTGAGCCACAGTGAAAACTCAGAGTTCTCTCATCATACATGATATTAACAAGTATGTAGTTTAACAATGTTACTTTACATCGCATCATCATTCAAGTTTTTGGCATCAATTCTGAATGTTAAATATCAGTATTAAACATAATTTGTGGAATTTAATTTCCAAAATCAGTTTGAATCGGGGCAATTCCACGGTAACGGAAGGACACTCAGACAAGATTTTTGAACTTCAGGTTCATACTAAAAGAACTGTTTTATTAGTATAAGATGTGAAACAATACAGATATAATACCTATATAAGTGCCTTTAATTCTCCCCAAAAAATTGTCATTATAGTTAAGTAGTTTAAGAATGTGCATATTAATTATCTCGGTAACGGAAGGACATAAAAATGGACATGGTTTTTCCAGTTAATTCGTTTTTATCCAAACTCTGTAAAGTTGATGAAGCTTTCCACTTGACTGAAACACATTTTGTTCCCCATAGTTTAATACATACTAATAAAACAGTTCTTTTAGTATGAACCTGAAGTTCAAAAATCTTGTCTGAGTGTCCTTCCGTTACCGTGGAATTGCCCATCACAGTAAAAACTAAGAGTTTTCTCATCATACATGAGAAGTATTAAAAAGTATATAGTTTACAAATTTCAATTTTAAAACAATGTTACTTAAAAAGTTCATTTTATGCCCTTTAGTATGAAACCTCAATCATGAAAAATAAGCTAGGAATAAAAAGTTCTGTTTGTTTAAAGTAATGCTTGCATTTCCATAATTTCATTAAACGAACTCTTTTCCCCTGGCTGCCTGCCGTACCAACAAACATAATTGACAAAAGGCTTAACACCGTTTCGTTGACAATCAGCCATGCATGAGGTCTTTTTTTTCTATGGCTGATCTTCAACAAAACAGAGTTGTCAATTGTGTTTGTTGCTACGGCAGGCAGCCAGTGAAAGCGAGGTCATTTAATCGTGGACCTACTACAAATGGACACTGATCGGTACCATAATACATGCATGCACCTGACTCTGTCAAAAGTATCATAATGACATTCCAAACATGCTTCCAAGCTTTGATCTCATCACGACCGCCGCCAGTCAGCCATAAAAAAAAACAGAACTATGCCTGGAACTCTAAAAAAAATGCCTGCGCAAAAGAAGCTGAATCGCTTAAAATCACGGAAATGTATGTGCAGTTGTGGCGTACATATGAATATTAACGTATATGAAGTCTTCAATAGAAAATTAGAAGTAGTTTACACGAGAAATCTGTAAATTTGGCTGTAACACAATGATTTTAAACTTCATTTTAAAACTTATCCTATCCATTTCCAAGGAATAGAAGGTAATATGACAGTAAAGAATAAGTATTTTTCAAAGTTTTGCAAGTCCAGATGTATGTCCACCATGCAGTGTCCACTTCTTTAATAATCAATCTAATATCGCACAAATTGTCATAATTTGGGGTTCACTGCTCCTCCAACTGGTCTTAAATCACGATACTTGTCCTGAAACTACACTCTGGGCCCTGGCCTAGCGAAAAGAATCTGAAGAAATGTAAAAGTTCTTTTGTCTGTGATGGTGCGTGATTACATAATAAACATTGTCGCGTCAAATAAATGTCCTCATCAACATACATATTATCAGGTGGCGGTAGGAATGATGTGATCAAAGAAAGACTCTCATTATTAGTCCATCTGTACTAGGGTCCATGGTTTAATAAAATCCTTGGTACGAATTCCATAAATGAGAGTATGAGACGACAAAGAAGTCCCATATGACAGCTGCCTGGGCAGGGTAATCCAGCTGTAGTATTTGAAACATCTTGTAGCAGTAGTTAACTGCTGCTTTCAATGAAGAGCATGAATAGGCGCTTATCTCGATGACTACGTAACACTGTCCTGGCTTCATTGGTGTCCCTCAAAGTACCATCAAAAGCAGTTGGCTCCTTCCTCTGAAGGAGGCCAGAAAAAAAGTCCAAGCCAGTTCCTTCCTAAAATAATAAAATGTTGATATGTAGTTAACATGATAGGAATTAACAAGGTAGAGGTTAATTTATGTGCATTAAGTTTCGATAGGATGATAACAACTAATTGGTTTTGATAAAATCGGGGGGAAGTTGTCCTACTCAGAGTCCTAGGGGGTAAATGTCCTCTGGGGTGGTTATCTTCAGGGGGTTATTTTCTGGGGGGGGGCGTAATTGTCCCGCTGGTAATTGGCCAATTGCCCAGAGGTAATTGTCCTACAACCATCTGCATCAATAGGCCTACCCCAGGCCAATACGTGTTTAATACAAATACAATAAAGTAGGCTAGCTATTACCGGTCACTTAATTAATGCATGCACACTCGCCCTTAGAGAATTGCCCAAGTTCACAATCAAATTAATGACATCTACAATGACAACAATAATTTCACAATGTTGATCAACACAGTGTCCTTGAAACTTGACTAAATATCACACGGTAGCTCTTTTAATATTATCATGAGGATTTCTTACCTAGAAATGTCGGTTGGAGCTGTTCCAAGCTCGATCCATGAGCTCCGAATTTCTTCCCAATGTGTCACATCTATCTCAGTTATTTTGCATCCACTATGAACATGGCAGACAAAGAAAGCGGACAAAATATACAGTTCCTCAGGTAGACAAAGGAACATCCCTTCACTGCTATTATGTAGAAAGGTGAATATGCATGTGACACCTGTTCTACACATTTTTACATAATAGCAGTGAAGGGATGTTCCTTTGTCTACCTGGGGAACTGTATATTTTGTCCGCTTTCTTTGTCAGTCATCTCTCTGCACGCGCACATGCGTGCACGAGAAAGCTAATACACAACCGTAGTTTACTCAAAATTGACACAAACCACAAACGAAGTTCTTACTCAATGTTGAGTCATTGATTTACTCTTTATCGAAGGTAACAAATTACTCGGGTGACGAGTACCACTAAAATTAAGGTCTTAATCCAGCTTGAGTACTGAATTGCTCATTTTGTTACTCAACTTGTTTTACTCGGCACAATTTACTCGCTGACATTAAGAGTGTAGAAGAAACCAATAAATATTCATATAGTCCCATACAAGTATAAATTAGCATCACAAAGTATTCTTGAATATTCAAACATAAACAAAGGGTATATATTGAATATTCATAGTATATGTAAATTATACTATAAGCTTGACTGCATCAGGTGAACATTGAAACCAATGAGAGAGAGAGATAGACAGATGAAAGGATGGTGGATGAAAAGGGTGAATATGAATGAGGGATGACCTATTAATATGAAAGGGATGAATCATGGACATGAAGGGGAGTTTCAGCAGTTCAAAATAAATCCCTACACTAGGATCGTATTTAATAGAGACATTAGTCCATTCCGAGCCCGTCCATAAAGTCCTTAAACAGGCCGCAAACAGTTGCTATTACGTTCAACTCCGTTCGCACACAGTTTGAGCCCGTTTGGCAACATTTTCGAGAACGTAGTGAGAACTAGTTTGGTGTGATGGGGGCTGAAGACGCGCAGTTCCTGGGGGGTGTTTCACAAAAATCCTAAGTAGAACTTAACTCTAAGTTGGACTTAAAAATTATGGACAGCCATTAGCATCTTTGAAAACATTTTGTAAAAGTTATTGTAAAAGGCATAAAATGTTAAATCAAATCATTCATATTTTCTATCATCAAGGAGATTTCATGTTCTGGATGTAGAATTTATAAAAAGTCTAAAATACTTGAATTTCTGCTTTTGAATATATTTCATTTTAAGGCTCTAATGGCTGTCCATAATTTTTAAGTCCAACTTAGTGTTAAGTTCAACTTAGGATCTTTGTGAAACACCCCCCTGGAGGGATAGAGCATTTTCTCATTCTGGTCCATCCCTATGGAATAAGCTGCCACTTAGTATTCGTAATTTAACTGCCCTCCATGACTTCAAAGTTTCTCTAAAACCCATCTCTTTCTTAACATTGCTATTTAATCATGTCATTGTAGCGTAATAATTTGTGTTGTTTTAGTTTACTTTATTTTAGTTAAGAAAGTTATATGTTCGTGATAATAATATGTACAGCGCCATGAGCGTCAGAGCCTGGCGGATACCGGCGCTATATAAATTTCCATATTATTATTATTATTATCTAGAAGTAGCTCATTAACATTGAAAATGCTATTAAAGCCGAAGACGATTCGTTCATGTTTCAACAGAACTCATCTACTTCGGTTCTGTATAGGTATGCTTGTAAAATCTTTTGCCGGCAGGACACAAGGAACGAACAAACAAAATATATATTATGTTATCTTCTTGCAGGAAAAATCTCCCATTATGAACTCTGGTTTCTGGCCGGTAAAATGACCGAATCCCAAGCCAATCAGAGTAAGTTACGCGATACCTTTAAATACCTGAAGTTCACTGCAGTCATCAGAGAAGGGAAATTGACGCAACTAGAGGCTTACCAGGCTTTATGCCAGTGGAAAGAGGAAAATAGAGAAGTCGACCAATCTAAGGACTTGAACGAAGCATCGCTAAAATTTCGATTCGGCGATGTATGGACAAAAATGATGGGTAATTATTACCAGTAATATTATCATTTCGCCTGTATTTAAAAAACATGTTGTCTGCAATATCCTTCTTTATGCCTCCGTCACCGAAGGTGGTTCCGGAGGCATGAGGATGAAGATCCAAAGCATTTTCTGAGCTATAGGTCAAGATCACAGTCGTCAGTTGACATTTGATTTAGACTTTTTGTTTTCATTGCGATATGTCACGAATAATTCCATCCAATTCGCATATACTGGATTAAGGGCGGAGGCATATATAGGAGACGCAATCGCATTTGACTTGTTAACCCTTGTAAGGAGATGTCAGAACATCAGCAATGTTTAAACCCTCGTATGGCAAGCGTTTTAACTAAACAATGATTATTGTTTCTTTTCTTTTTTTTTCTTCACTTCTGCTGTTCTTTGAACGTAACTGAAAAATATTTTGTAGACATAATTTGGCAAAGTTGTTCTTTCATTCCCTTTCCTTTGAGACGGCCTATCAATAAACTTGTTTTCTTTCAAATGATTGCGGAACTTAGCCTTTTGTTTAGTTCTTTCCAATAACAACAAATACCAATTATCAGAATGGGCATGATCCAATTAACACATGCCAACAAAAATCATGAAGTTTATGTTTTTATACCATAAACATTGCATTGACAAATATAAAATTTCCCAACAAACCCAAAATAGCTATTAGACTTTTACCCCATTCACAGTGGCCTCAAACACCGCGACAGCAGCGGGACTGTCCCGCTGCTGTCGCGGTGTTTTCTTCAGTGTGAAGGCTCGGACCCGTTATAAACTATCGCGGGATAACACCGCCTAGCGATAACGCCGACACAAACTATCGCTAGGGACGCCTAGCTACAGCAGCGGGACAGTCCCGCTGCTGTCGCGGTGTTTACTCAGTGTGAAGGCTCTCCGCTATAACACCGCGACAAACACGTGTGATTTGTTTACTTACCTATCACTGACCTCTTTTCTACAGCAATGGGGAACATAAAGTGAAATAGAAATAAAGTAACCAGTGGATTCAAATTGATTTTATTATTATGTAGGTATTATAATTATCCAAATAAAAATATTTCACACTTCAAAAAATTAAAATATTCTGACTGGAAGCAATAAAAATGCTAGTTTTTTAAAAAGTAATATGATCGAGGATACAAAAAGCAACTTGACATGTTTACCGCGCAATTTCAAGCAAGTATTTCCGGTCATATCGGGGTCACTCGCGGGTCATGAGCCATGCATACACGTGTTTGTTACGGAGGTAATAAAAATCACCCGCTGCAGCGTGAATGGGTACATGATATTTATCCCGCTGCTGCAGCGGGATAACTTTTCTACTGTGAATGCATTTGTAGCGGTGTTATGGCGGTGTCGCCGCTCCGCTACAACGCCGCTACAAATTTCAAAACCACTGTGAATGGGGTATTTGTGCAACAGGTGGGTTTATACAAATAATACACATGAGTGAGTGCATTAGTATACAAATAATGAATGGTTATGAGTTCAATAGTGCGAATATGTTCATGAGTTGAATAGAATTAACGTTAATCTTTCAACGAATGAAAATATTTGCACTATTAAACGAATGAAAAACATTCATTATTTGTTTTATACAACATCGAAGAAGACCTAATAGAACGTTAATCAACAAATTATGCTTTACTCCTTATAAAGATAAATTAAAGTTCGAGTCAAGCCTTCTCGATTACATGCAGATTGCCTTCGCGTCAGATACACGCAGGGATACGCGCACATGCAGCAGGGAGGTACGCAGTCTGCATATAACCAAAAATGCACGGCGCATATAACGAAAAATGCACGACCGTGCAATATACCATCTATTGAATATCATGTGACCAACAATCGTCCAATCAAATGACAAGGATCCACGTAGGTGTTGTATAATAGGGATTATCCACACACATAATTTCATGCATTTTGGGAAGTATCCGATAGAACAGCTGAAGGTATTTTGACTGTATTGACTGAGGGTGGATAATTACACTTTCATACTCCCTAAATTACGATGTGGTTACCTCATTCCAAAGAAAATCAATAAAAAGTATAATCAAAACAAAACAAAACATAACATAAGATCATACCAATAACAATAACAAAGCAGATGATAGCACACACATGACTAAGGCCGAAAAACTTCATTTATTCAATGGTTGTATGACATTACCAATCGCAGCAATCATGATCTGTATTAATTAATGTAGGTTAATGTTAACAGATATCCAAACTTCATTGTAACCCTTACTATCTAGCATATTTAGATTCATCGTAGCATTTATCATTTCCACTTCATATATCAGATGAAAAGGGGGACGTAAATAGGAAGGTTTCTAAAGAAACAATGGAACATATCTTATGGACCATTGGTGACATTGAGAAGGTGAACCAATTCCTCAGGCAGCTCATTCCAGATCAAGACCCTATAAATGGCAATGACAAGATGGTGTGCGTCGTTGACGAAGCTCTGGATGCACTGAACGCATGGAGTAAAGCGTCTTTGGGGTTAAACCCTTTTGTTCTGATGAGCTTAGCGCTGGAGAAAGCCAGATGTACAACCTTCGAGAGACCGCTCTTTGGTAAGATAACAGTTAAAAGTAAAGTAAATGAATTGCATAATTGTTATAAATTGTAATCAATAATTCATAATAATAATGCAATAGGTCCTATTGGGACTTTACATTGCCTGGCACTTGTAAAACACAGGAGAATCTCTGTTTTTGTAATACCTCCTACGATATAGGTTTAAATACTCGTATGCTAGAGAGCGAACATTTTCCATTTTGAATGGAGAAACTTTGCATTTTAGAGGACTTTAGGAACAAAAAATTGTGCTGCAACCTTTACCCATTAATTGCGCCCCCCCCCCCCCATCTCTCTCTTTCTCTCTCTCTCTAAATTTCGGGGGATATGTCCCCTCATCACCGCCGCCCCCCCCCCCCCGCCCCGCTCCAGGAATCGCCGAACCTGGCCTCTCGAGTTGTAGGCCTCATGACTAATACAGTATAGGAAGCAACTGGTACTGACTGTAACGTGCAGTCAAAGCTGTGTATAGTCATTGGCAGAATCCTGAGGAATATGAGTAATAGCCATAACTGGTCCAATCTTCTATGTCCTGACTAATTATCATGATTATTGGCTTCTGTCGAAATGGAACGATTCCTTTGATACCATGATAATTTACCCATTTTACCCTTCAAAAGTACCCCCCAAAAGTATAGGGCATTGGCATTCCGCACACAGTCCGTTTTTTAATGAATGTTAATGTAACTTTCCAAATGCAAAACGGTAATAGCTCTCGACACTGAGAAAGTGTGCTAAATTGCTACTTTAAGATAAATACCGTTTTATCTCCAATGCTAGTTCCCGATGAATTGATGGCACCCATTCAAGACGAAAAGCTGACAGAGTTCACCAATAAGCTCACTGGTAGACATTGTAAACGATTAGACATGGCTTTGAAACTCAACAACCAAAAGATTGATGACTACATTTCAAAGAACCGTCATAACGTATTTAACACGAGGTTACTGATCGCTGAATGGCTACGTGAAGTGGAATGTAGTAACTACGAGAAGAGATGCAGACTGGATGAGGCGGTCATCAAGAGCGGTCGCTGTGACCTACAGGGTATTGATGCTTTCAGCTTTGGGTCTGATGTTGACATTATTTAAAACCATATTTGAATTGAATTTAATATTTTTATTCTTGATGTTTGGAGACTTTTCAGAATTTGCTAATTAAGTCATGTTTTGAGTATCATTTGTATTTACTTTTAAACCTTGTATTCTAAATATACAAAGACATAGATTTTAGATATGAGAAGACATCGATTTATGAAGAATAAAGTGGTGTTTGCACGGAACGTGAAACTGGCCTATATTTTTATATGATATTTATGTAAAAACATAGTGACTGCAAGATTTTTCAAAATGTTTATTTTACAGATTTTTTCAAGACGCTTGTAGATCACCCAAAGGCAGAAGAATCATACTATTTCGGTATGTTCGAATCAGATTATACATTACATGACCAGTAGTAGCAATATACATGTACGAACCACACCAGAGAAATGAGGACAACTTAATTGAGTGTTCCTGCCTGGAGAGATGTGGCTAAACATCGTTAGTAATCATTTTTTGAAACCTTTTTGTCTATGTTTTTGTTTTTTGTTCTTGCTTTCTTTTTTGATGCCGAACTTCGTTTTGTGAGGTATGATATGCACAAAATGACTAACATTAAATTGCATGTCATTATCATGTAAAAGTGAGCTGTTTGTCTCTTTGTTGAATTAAATATAAATAACGTGATTCAATTTATAGATTTTCCAATACTGGATGTTGCGTGATGAGATGATCAAAGCTCCAATTTTAAGAAAACCTAAAAAGCGTTTATAATTATCCGATACGCATCCCCATTTTATCGAAAAGACCCCCCCCCCCTTGAAAAAGCACAGTAGTTTATCATCCTAGAACAAGACATGGAAGAGTGTGTATAATTATGACATACATGATACGACGCAATGATATTTTTCCTTTCTTGATAGATCATCAAAGTATCTATGATGATGACATAACTCAACTCTTGAAGTTGGTTAAATGGCTCCCACCTGACAAAAAAGCACAGCTTAAAAAAAAAATCGGACTTCCTGATGAAAAGGACGACGATGACAAAACTCTTAAAGACCAAATGAAGACATGGAGGGACAGCGTTACAACCACTAGCTCTGATGTGTCTAAAGAGTTCCAGTCCCTTCGCAAAGAGTTGACAAACAATACAACATACACTGGTGAGCCAAGTATGCATTTAACCCCTCAAAGAAATCGAAGAGGTGGGAAACAAAGCGAAGCAAAGGGTACAAAAAGAAAAGAATAAACCAAACAATTGTTAAAAAAGATAAAATGCGTATTTGTTCTCAAATATATTCCCCATATTTGTGATCATTACCAGAACAAAGCTCATTGGAAGCGCATAGAGACGTTTACCGTGTTTACACAGTGACTCGGCTCGGGGTTGAATCCGCGAGCCGGCAACGTCTGATTATTAATAGTCAGACGTTGCTTGATTCACAAACGCTCGTCATGGATCATGCTAATTTTAAGAGGGCAATTTTTAAAAAGCCATTTAATTGCCTTTCATGATCTTCCAACTTCAGATGTCTTTTTATATACGTTAGTATTTTAAAGATTGTAAAATATTGTTTTTATTGTGACGTGGAAATAAATAAATGAAACGAAATAATGTGAAAGATATTAAGATGTCGATATCTTCTTTCAAAATGAAAAATCTACTTTTTGTGTAAAAGTCTTTTCAATTTCCTACTATACTGGTTTCACACAGTGCCAAGAATGTTAAGCATTTCAGTGACAAAATAGTCTCGAAAAATTAATGTATGAAATGTTTTATACTTGGATTTTCTCTTTTTCTTCTCTCAATACAAGCATGTTAAGTCTAATAAAAATGTCAAACATTTATTTGCAGAGCTTACATTGACAGATGAGGAGATAGAGGCCGTTCCGTCACTTGTCACTTCTACAGACAAACAACAAGAACTGACTTCAATACTTAAGATCGATGCTGTCCGTGGACGAAAAGATTTCTTTGTAGACCAGTTGAAACAATGGAGAAACATTCAAGCTGAGAAATGTTGTCGTGAAACGCTACAAAAGGCTCTCGAACAGACTGGAATTGCAGGTATTAAAGATCCTTTATACTTCCAGGTCTTTGATGAAACCATTCAGAAGTTGAGAGTATCAGCAGGGCTCCCACTTAGCCGAGTTGGAGCCACGAGTTGTGGCGAGCTGGCTCGATCTTATGGCAAGCAGTTTTATCATTAAAACATATTTCTTGATATCACAAAATCGAATTCTTGATATCAAGAATTACCATTGCTTTACAACGAAAAATTACTTTTTAATATCAAGAAATATGTTTTAATGATAAAACGGCTTGCCATCAGATCGAGCCAGCTCGCCACAACTCGAGGCTCCAACTCGGCTAAGTGGGAGCCCTGCTGTTCTCATTGGCGGATCCGTGATGCCCTAAAAACGGTAGAGGAGTCACAATACCAAAAATCAGGCACAAACAAATTACAAGTAGTGGTAGTAGTAATAACAGGAGTAAAAGAAGTAGAAGTATAGTTGTAGTAGTAGTAGTAGTAATAGTAGTAGTAGTAGTAGTAGTAATAGTAGTATTAACAGTAGTAGTATAAGTTTTAATGGTATTATTAGAAGGAGTAGTAGCAGTAACAGTATAAATAATAATGATGCATTAATGATGATTAATGATAATAATAAAAATATTAATAATCTAACAAATTAATGATGATCACAATTAAAATGATAGTGATAATAAAAACAATAGAATGATACCTACAGAAGTTCTCTTGTTGTTTTGTTTACTTCTAAACTTTCTGAGAAGAAGCAAGGTCATAACAGTTTTTTCTTCTTCACTCCATATCCGACGGGGCAAAATTGATGACAGACTATTTTGTACTCGGTGTTCCTTAATGCATTCTAGACTGTATTTTATAGGGAAGGACATGTGTCTGTACCCTAATTCGGCTTACCCTCCCATAATAAAACTGTACTTTTATACATCGTTGATATATGCTTACAGTAATGTGAAAGTAGAATGATGCCGATATCTTCTTTCAAAGCGAAAACCTACTGTTTGTGTATACTTCTTTTCAATTTCATACTTTAATGTTTTCAAACTATGCCAAGAATATTTAGTATTTGAGTGACAAAATAGTCTCGAAAAATTAATGTATGAAATGTTTTATACTTGGATTTCCTCTTTTTCTTCTCTCAATACAAGCAGGTCAAGTCTAATAAAAATGTCAAACATTTATTTGCAGAGCTTACATTGACAGATGAGGAGATAGAGGCCGTTCCGTCACTTGTCACTTCTACTGACAAACAACAAGAACTGACTTCAATACTTAAGATCGATGCTGTCCGTGGACGAAAAGATTTCTTTGTAGACCAGTTGAAACAATGGAGAAACATTCAAGCTGAGAAATTTTGTCGTGAAACGCTACAAAAGGCTCTCGAACAGATTGGACTTGCAGGTATTTAAGATCCTTTATACTTCCAAGTCTTTGATGAAACCATTCAGAAATTGAGAGTATCATTAGTTCTCATTGGCGGATCCGTGATGCCCTAAAACGGTAGAGGAGTCACAATACCAAAAATCAGGCACAAGCCAAGTACAAGTAGTTGTAGTAGTAATAACAGGAGTAAAAGAAGTAGTAGAAGTAACAGTTGCAGTAGTAGTTTTAATGGTATTTATTATAAGGCGTAGTAGCAGTAATAGTATAAATGATAATGATGCATTAATGATGATTAATGATTTTCTTTTTTAAATTATAAAAAAATATAATGATGACAATAATAATAAAATAATGATAATGAGTATGATAATGATAATAAAAACAATAGAATGATACCTACAAAAATTATCTTGTTGTTTTGTTTACTCTTAAACTTTCTGAGAAGAAGAAAGGTCATAACATTTTTTCTTCTTCACTCCATATCTGACGGGGCAAAATTGATGACAGATTATTTTGTACTCGGTGTTCCTTAATGCATTCTAGACTGTATTTTATAGGGAAGGACACGTGCCTGTACCCTAATTCGGCTTACCCTCCCCTAATAACACGGTACCTTTATCCATCATTGATATATGTTTAAAGTAATGTGATAGATAGAACGATGTAGATATCTGCTTCCAAACTGAAATATTTCACACTGTGCCAAGAATGTTAAAGGGAGTGGATCGCCAGTTTCCATGTGCAGAAGGCCATAATTCGCTGTCACCAGACTTGGTGGAAATGCCATTAATGGGGGTACAAATTTGCACACAGCAAATCCATAGTCCAGTCAAGAATTACCCCCTATTCTCTCGGAGAGCTCGAGAGTCTTCGGGCAAATCAAAGCATTACATAAGGTCCAATGGTCATAAAACTCAAGGCTAACCCTGGTGATTGACAACACCTGTTATTGGGTAAACACCCGAACGGTGTCGAATTCCCCATGAGAGCCGACTACTCAGTGACTTTAAGCATTTGATTGACAAAATAGTCTCTAAAACTTAATGTATGAAATGTTTTATACTTGGATTTTCTCTTTTTCTTCTCTCAATACAAGCAGGTCAAGTCTAATAAAAATGTCAAACATTTATTTGCAGAGCTTACATTGACAGATGAGGAGATAGAGGCCGTTCCGTCACTTGTCACTTCTACAGACAAACAACAAGAACTGACTTCAATACTTAAGATCGACGCTGTCCATGGACAAAACGATTTCTTTGTAGGCCAGTTAAAACAATGGAGAAACATTCAAGCTAAGAAAAATTGTCGTGAAGCGCTACAAAAGGCTCTCGAACAGATTGGACTTGCAGGTATTTAAGATCCTTTATACATCTAAGTCATTGATAAAACCATTACTCTAGTAGTATTAGTAGTAGCAGAATTAGTAGAAGTAGTAGTAGGAGCATTAGTAATAGCAGCAGTAGTACTATTTGTAATTTAAACTGATAGTGATGCAATTATGATAATACATTTTACTTAATCCTTAACCTTCTGAGCAAAAGAAGAACTAAGGTAAAAGCATGTTTTGATGCTTTTTTCACTACAAATCTGGCAGTGCTTATTTATTACAAACTGTTGTTTACTTTGTATATACTTAATTCATTCAAAACTGAATTTGTACGGGAGAGGGGAACATGCCCGTTCCCTGTTCGGCCTACCCCCTCCCCCATCCTCAAACGATTATTTTTTTCAAGATTGATATAGTCCCGGGCATGGGAATTAAGTTCACACATTTATGGGTAGATTTTGTAGGTATCCCTTCCCCCCACTTTTTGAGGGGTTCCAAGTGTCAAAATTGAGCTTATAGTCCGCTATTTGTACATGGGCAAACGTGTTTTCAAGAGGCTTAATTTGATGTTCAATGATGGGAACTGCAGAGCAGCTTGACAAGATCGTTCGCGCGTAATGTCAGTGTAGTATGGACTTTGTAAGACGTTAGCTGTATCCAGAACATAATCATAGGGAGGCCTCTGAGTACTGTTCTGCGATCTTAATTTAGTTAATATACAAATACTAAATCTCAAAATACGCTTTGAAATTTGCTCTCTTTGCTTCAGCCTCTGTGATCAGTGTAATACATATGCTGAGAGAAAACTATGTTCCCATTAAATTAAATTAAATTAAATTCAATTCAATTCAATTTATTCATGTTTCCAACAAAACATTACAAATCAATTATACGCAATTAAATCAAATGAAAAAAATACATGTTGGAAACAGACGGGTCAACTAAAAAGCAATGCTTGTACAAATGTGAACACCTCAAATTATACCCCTCGTTATTATTTTACGTTATTTATTTAGAATGCATTGTGAGCAAAAGTACAACAAACCAATTGGACCAAAAAGAATTGCCTCGCATTGCACACGACCTGATGATGGGAGATGTTCGTCCAATTATCGTCGCCCTCGGGATAGACCAGAAGAAAGTGGATGCGTGTGTCCGGCGATGGAATAATCAAAGTAATTGCACGACAGCCCTCTTGGTGAATCTAAAGGGGGAAAGTCGAAATCGAGAGGGTTTCTGTAAGGCTCTCAGAAACGTCGGTTTCATCGATATCGCAAGATCTGTCTTCTTCGGTGAGAAAGTTTCAGTTACACCGAAAAAGCCATAAATTACTAACTGAAAACACATTCAAATTAATTAGCCAGTTCACGGTTGCAGTCTGAGCATGAGCAGATAAAGGTCAATGCAAAACAAATTTTGAAATACACGGAGACGAAATACTGTATTCTTTGTAAAAGGGGAAACAAAGGCTGTTTATATAGCACCTCCATCGCTGTAGGAGTGATTATTTCAAAATGTACAAAGTGGGACCTCAATGGCCCGAATTCACAAAGGAGGTTTGTCGACAAACCTTGGTTTTCGTACGTCATATGACGCGTTTTACGCGTTTTTTACAAACCTGGTTTGTAAAGAACAAAAGGAGGTTTGGCGAAACAAAAGGAGGTTTGAGCTCAAACCTTGGTCTGAGCTCAAACCTTGCTTTGTGAATTCGGGCCTTTATGTTTTGAAGATTTGTGGGTATTCGGGGTCATTGCAGTAATGTGCTAACCGTGAACTGGTCTATTGGTTAGAGTTATGAGTATAGTATGGGTTCAATGGTTAATGGTTATTCTCGTCACTCAACTCTACTACATACTTTGTTGTTGATTTGAAAATTTCATGTGAAGCCTTACAGTTGTTCTTAGATAGTTTGAAGTGTAAAATCGTCAATATTTTGTTTACAACACGATTTATTAGCTTAAATGCGACATTTAAGAATAACATGCAAAAGAGTATTGTTAGCCCTGAAGTTGAAAGTCAAAATACACTTAGAGCCCCCTCTAAAAGAAAAGTAAGGAAAAAATGGGAAGTTAAAAGAAGATTTGAGCAATGGGGATATCGTGATATAAAATCTATCAATTGTATAAATCAGATTTTGCTGAAAGTCGAGTGGATATGTCACTGGACTGTGGATCACAAGATCCGAGGTTCGAGTCGCGCCGCGGCTCTAATTTCCTTTGGCAAGACATTAATCTACATTTGCCACACTCGACCCAGGTGAGGTAAATGGGTACCTAGCGGGAATTAATTCCTTGAAATGCTATAGAGCGCCGTTAGAATGAAAGCCATGCTAAAGCCTGTGTAATAATATCTAAAGCTCTTTGGAAGCGCATAATAATAATAATAATAATAATAATAGTGGGTTGTTGTATATATAGCGCTCATGTCTGTCATACAAGAACCGAAGATTAATAAGTATATTAAATTCTGCTTATGGCACTAATCAAAATACATATTGTGGGAAGCATGTTATGAAAGGTTCTTTAAAAATAGGACATCATCCTACAGTTTTAATAAGAAAAACATTTTTTGTTTATTAGCCATTTTGTGTGTTGGAACAAATGGGAAAGTTGACCAGCACTTCGTCACTGTGATACTGTCGATTTAGCCAATTTGAAGTGCCCATACTAATAGCGATTACAACTTTCACAAATTCATTACTTTCTCATGTTTTTTCTGATTTCGTTCAGATTTTCACCAGTCTGCTGATCTGATTTGTCTGCCTTCTTTTAGTAGTTTAATTGTGGTGCTCGATTTCCCTTTAATTCACTTTATGTGACTTACGACTTATCTTGACTAGACACGCATAAATAGTTGAATGATTCATTTGACTTACTGGTGTTTTACTCGTGATAAAAGAAGTTGTTTTAAAAATTGACCACCCTTTTAGCAAATAATATGCTTTTCAAGGGAAAGTTGATTGCTCATAAATAATATTTGTGAATGTTAAAGCTTTGCCGGAGACAGATATATCATTATATTTCACACTGAGACCACCGTTCATTTTCTTAATTCAGGGAGCACGTTTACGGTAAATTTTGTCCGGTAGGTCTATCATTCATGTTAACTGTGCGGTGATTTTGACATTATTGTTGGTGTATAATCACTAATACACTTTAGGTTTGCAACTGTTCGTGTGTACAAAAATGGAAACGGGTCTAAATTATTTTCATCAAAATAAACCGAAGTGAAATGTTAATAATTACAAAACACTGTTATTTGATGTGTTAGTATTTCCTCCTTGACTTGAAATACACAATTTACATATCACCACTATCAGGCGACAACTGAAAATTGTCACTATTTCGTTTTTAGCAATTTATGTATTGTTTGTGTTCTAATGCTTTTATTCCAGTATAGATTTCATGCATTTATCTGCTGTTAGTTAATAAAAAAAAGTGTTTTAGTTTCCAGTAAACGTAGTTTGGATCTTCTTGACATTGTAAATATATCATTTTTGAATAACGCCAAAAAATTTCAAGAGAATACAGGGAACTTAATTAGCCCTATGCTTATATGCCTTACAAAGGGTATAATATCAAAAATGATTATGGACTTGACTTCACAATTACAACAGTTGTCTTATCATATGAATATATTTTTAGAATGATATGCAATTTTTCTTCTGATTATCATCGAAATGATCCCTCTAATGCCCGCGTCACACTGTCCCGAAGTTGGCATAAGATGGACACACGATGAAGGAAAAATTCGGCTCTGATCGTAAACACATCGGGCCATTTTGGGCCATTCGTGAGGGCATCTGAGGCAATCGTATGACCGCCGGTCGATTTTTCAGGCTCCGGCAGTAACTTCGTGAGCGCTGGCAAAATCTTTGGCGTGCCAAAAAATTGCCCGAAGACCTTGCGAATGTTCATTTTCGTGTTGTATTTGTGAGTCCATGTTGCCCTTCGTAAGGCCATCGTGAGGGCATCTTGTAAAATCATGTCATCTTCGTAATTACTTCGTGTGATCATCGGTGCCATCGGACACTCATCGCCTCACGAAGACAATACGAAGGAAACAAGAAGCTGCCCGAATGTCTTCGGAAGGCAACACGACTACGTGAAACCCTCGCAATGCCATCGTGTAGCCATCGTATTATAGTACGATGACATCCACATGGGACCACGGTGTCGGCGAAGACAGCCAAATTTGAGTAGCTCAAGCGTTTCCCATGTGTCATGGCAACGTGGACATATGTTGCAATAAGCTATTTTGTTCGTATCTATACTGATTTGTTTTTCAGATTCAATATATAATTTTATGCAATGTTTTATATCACATTATGTGTTTTTAATTTTGTTTGTAAACTTTTGTAATTCGGCTAAACGCCGCGATGAAAGTTTTATTTGAAATAAACCATTTTAAATGAATAAATAAATGAATATAAAAAGCCAGCCTGATAGCCAGAGTCTTTTTTAAGTATCCCAAAAGTGCCCCTATATTTTTTACATAGCAAAAGGGCCCATTTTACCTTAAAAAGTGCCCATTTCACTTTTGCCAAGTGCCCCCTTCACCTCTGATAATTACCCTATTCAAATTTGAGAGGTGCCCCTTTTGCTTTGACCAGTGGCTCTTTTCCTTTGTAGGAAGTGCCTCTTCCCCTTTTAATAACTACCCACTTTAACTCCCATAAGCGCACCTTTTATTTTCACGTGGGCCCCTTTTCCGTATGATAAGTACCCCCATTATTAAAAGAGCTCCTTCCCCTTCTCATAAATGTCCCCTTTTCACCTATTAAAAGTGTCCCTTTTCATTCTCATAAGTACCCCTTTTCATATTTTGTCAGTGCCTCTTTTCGGGGGCGATAAATGCCCCTGTACACCTCTGACAATTCTTTTTTAACAATGATACGGGCTCCTTTTCCTTTCTAATAAGGGACCTATCCCCTTTTCATTAATGCCCATTTTCAACTCTTGTGAATGCCTCTACCAAAATCTGATGGGTGCCCCAATTCCGTCGACAAATGCCCATTTACCATTGTCATAAGTGCTTTTTTTAATCCCTGGTGAGTGCTTCTTTTCAGGTATAATAAATAAGTTTCTTATCCTTTTCAATAAGTGTCCCCTTTTTTTCTCGTTTTAAACGTGCCCCTAATTTAAAGTGACTATTAGGGCAAAATCTCCTAAAGCTCGCTCTCTACACTCACTCGCATTGATTTCATAGATGATATAATTATGTTACTTATCAAAGGTCTTTTCAGTCTTCCGTTATGAGAATGTGAGTATAACCCCATCAGGATTGGATTTAATTCTCTTTATAAGATGTATGTTTTTGCACTGCGACCTCACAAATCTTAACATTTTTCCTCGCTCACATATGAATATTCAGACCATCACACCCAACTGCAAAGTATGATGCTTAAACAATATGTTGTATGATGTACAAAGAGAAATAAATATTGAAAGCATCCCTGTTAATGTAACCACAATGTAGGGGTATATACCAATGTCTAACAAATTGTTTATTTTCGATTTGAGATTTCCCTTTGTAGGTACCCTTGTTTTTCAAAAAAGTGCCCTTTTTTGTTGGTCCCGTCCCCCAATTTGGAAGTTGCTCCGACGCCCCTGCTCTGAGCATCATTAATTTCCGATCAGCAATTGGATTTCCCACCGTCGGTCGAAGGTTTTATACCATCGGGAGGTCACGTGACGCCTTCGTGACCTAGTTGGAACGCATCGTACTCTAAATACGACGTCGTGTAGCCATTGTGTGGCCTTCGTGTGGCCTGCGGGTACACTTCTTATTACAAATTCACAGCTTCGTGTTGCCTTCGTGAGTGGTTCGGGTGCCATCGTACTTGCTTCGGCTGTTGGTTGGCTGTTGACCAAGTTCGGGGCTATCTTCGTGCGAAGTTCAAAATTTCCTTCATCGTGTGTCCATCTTATGTCAACTTCGGGACAGTGTGACGCGGGCATTAATGTATTATCATCAGGAAGTATGCATATCCACAGGATAAAGTGCTTAGGATTAGACGTACATCAATTATTGTAGTAATTTTTCGTCCATCAATTGTCTAATTTTCTGTAGATACGACCATAATGTTGTGAATTTGTAGATTTATAGTTATATTTGTTAAATAGTTTTACAGGGGAAAACGGCTTCGCAATATCCAACACAACCTCGAATACTTCCAAGTCAATGATGAACGTATAGCCGAAGAACCTAGAATATCTTGGGAGTGAATAATAAGACTAGTTCAACTTGAAGAAGAAAACACCTTTTTCTTTAATGAAGTAAAAAAAAAAAATTTAAAAAAAAAAAACAACTTTAAATTAATAATTTTGTGTGCCTTTTGCCTCTTAATGTTCACATATTATTTTGTTCATTATGCCAACTTAAGAAACAAGCTCTTAACCATTTAGGTTGTGGAAGAAAGAACATTGTGGTTTTATTACCTGTTGCTGTCGGGTGATTCCAACAACGCCTTTTTCTGTCGGGGAATATATGGCAAACTTTAGTATTGTAAGCATGTTTTTACTGAATTATAAAAATGTGCGTTATCGCCTTCTTCTCCCCCAACTCTCTCTCTCTCTCTCTTTCTCTCTATCACTCTCCCTCTCATCCCCTTCCCTCTTTCTCTCTCTCCCGCCCATCCCATCATCTCCCATCGTTCGTAGGTATTAATTTCTAGTTCACTCAGCAGTAATAGCAAGTAACAAGTTTACTGATGATTGAATGTGTTCCAAATGCATTCGAAATTCGAAGCATAGTACTGTTGTGAATAGTGGGGACTTTGTATTTTGATGCCTAACATTTTCAGTTTTCGAGATTAATACAGAACATTTTCATTCTACTTACTGATTTTATGCTAGTGTTTAGAGCTTATAACTCTATTCCCAATATATTCTTTGTTTTATAGAGGATTTCCGTTTTTGAAAGAACAACGAAAAGGTCTCAAAAGAGCCATAGTTCATTTCTAATTATTTGTCACTTTTTTAAATGATGTATATAATAGCGTAATTTTACTTGTTTGTTTGTTTCACTTTGCACTGTAAATGAAAGGACTACCAAAATAGTCCGTGTACACCGATGTATTAGGTTTTCCAGAAAGCACTGTATTGGGATTATCTTTTAGAACTACTCAGTATCGATATCTTTCTCTAAAACATTTTTTTGTTAATTCAAAATAATTGAGTTGTGTATATTGTGTACTCTATATATTTTATGTAATGTAATTTGAAATAATTTGTGTTTGTATGATGTTCATGTCCATGTACTGAATGAAGACTATATTACAAAACAAAAAACATGGACGTTGCTTGAGGGTATTTGTGAATCGTAGTCTGTAGAATTTGATACTAACAACTGGGTTTTATAAGTACATTTAAGCCTTCCAAGTCAGAGTTAAAGTCGAATCGGATTCAGATCATACACAATAGTACTTCTAGTACGACGTCACTACGATTCTCTAGCCGATTGAGATTGTCCTCCTCCAAGGATTTTTTTATCAATCATATGAAAATTCAGGCCATCGATCTTTAAGATTCCAGAAGTTAAAATGTTCATATTATATGCTATTACAAATCCTTCTTAAATTGGATCGTAGTTAGAACGTATAGTGTGCAATTTGCCTCATGGATTAACTTTTTATTCAAGATTGTTCATTAAAATAGCGTTTCAAAAATAAACTATTGTATTGCTAATATATATTTCCGTGCATTTGATTTTATTGCTTTATGATGAAATTACTTTTGAAAGATGTTAAAGTGAACAGAAAGGAAGATAGACGTAAGACCGAACAACGAGCTGATTAAACTTGATAACTGAAAAAGGAGGATGTCTAAGCTATTATACTTTAATAAGCTTTCATCCAAATTATTCAGTATTCTTCATTTTAAAATGTTCATATTTAATAGCTTTTGAAGCTTTGTGTGTCCAGTTTTTAGTGATAACATATCCAGGTTTTTATAATTTTTATTATTTTATTGAAATATATTTAATCAGGATAACAACAATCAGATATACATTGTAGATACAAAATCTGTTTAATATCGTGGTCCTGAAACAGAATAAACATGTAATACACGGAAATAAAAATAATGAATATCATCAAAGCTCAAAGGCAAAGGTAAAAACAGTATAAAACTAACATATAAGAATAATACGTATTAGAAGTAGTAAAAAGCAACAACAAAAAAAGACAATGTAATAATTGAAATTAACAGCGGAAAAACATCAAAGCACATTAATAGAAGGTATTGAAATATCCCCAAAAGGATTAGAAGAAGAGAAAAGATATAATTAAATTGGTAAAAAGTAGAGAAAGAAAGAGAGAAAGAAAGAAAGAGAAGGAGAGGGGAGGGGGAAATTAGGGAGAGAGAGAGAGAGGGAGAGAGAAATAAGCCATGACAAGAGCGCTATATGAAATAGGCATTGTACTACATAGGTTTAAACAATTTGTCCATGTCCATACGTTTAAAGACATCGATAGTTTTAGCATTTTGAAAAGCAAAAGGTAAACTATTCCAGATTTTACGACCAGCGTATTTAAAACAATTCTTAAAACATTTAAGAGTATAGGCTTAGGTAAAACAACATTCAACGTATTGGCAAGTCTAGTGTTAAAACCATGTCTTTTAAAAACCATTTCCACTTCATTGCACAATCGTACCGGGGCTTTTCCATGAATACAGTTGTACATTATATATGCTAAAAAAAGTCCCGTCTAGTATATTTTCAAAATACAAAATTATCTAATTATAATACTGAACAAGAACATACTGGATATCATTTTTTGAGAACATCGGGTTTTACAGATAACAAGTGGGCAATGTGAATGGTATTTCAGATGAATGTGATGATTGAGTACTGTACAGGAAATAAAATGCTGGATCTCTAATACAAACATCACTGTGATTAGACCCTCAGTCGATTGTAACAGGGCCCAGGAGGGATACTTTGTGTTACCTTTATTTATCATAAGAATCGGCATGGACACCAACATCGAGATTTTGGAAAATCCAGTCTGAAACATCATTGTTAGTAATTAGCTGAAAGAAATAACAGGAAAAATAAAATAAAAAATTATATATTTAGCCAGGCATCAATACATAGGAGTATCTCCTATAAATGTTAAGGGGATAACGATATATACGATATAAAGTGTTTATACAGTGCGTCCTAGAAGAAACGAAACCAAGAATTATCGATGTTTTTATCATAACTTAGTCGCATGAGTGATTAAAATTAATTTAGAGAGGAAACCAAAAAGTCATTTGGCGGACGGTATCTGAATTTCAAAGAGAAAATCACATTTCTAGAAAACTAGAAATTTGAGTTTCTGCCTTTTCATATGACACCTCAATCAGGAAAAATGAGCAAGGAATGACAGAAAGAGTCAATTCCATTTCGTTGACAATTAGCCATGCATGAAGTCTTTAGTCTATGGCTGATTGTCAACGAAACAGAGTTAACTCTTTTGTTAATTCCGTTTGTTGCTACGGCAGGCAGCCAGTCGAAACGAATTCGTTTGATAAAATTATGGAAATGAATGCACTACTTTGAACAAACATAACTTTGTTATTCTTAGCTCATTTCTCGTGATTGAGGTGTCATATAAAAGGCAGAAACTCAACTTTCTAGAAATGTGATTTTCTCTTTGAAATTCAGATACCGTCCGCCAAATGACTTTTTGGATTCCTCTTTTCAAATTGATTTTAATCACCCATGCATAAAATGTGCATTATAAGAGTTACATCAATTAAAAGATATCATAGTGTTGATTTATTATACGAATATTTACAAAGTTATCAGTATGTAATCAATTGGCAACCTAATAAACTACACCCACAAGACTTTCGGTACATCGGCACAAGATTTATATAGATTATGTATGCAAATATTTGCTTCGGCATGACATCAGCTCACTGAAATGTAACCACGTGACTAGTTAAGATGGCGTCACATACTGAATGTTTACATCTGCCTCTGCGGGCATTTGTCGGCTTTGTTCTAGCAGTTTGCTTCGTTTCCGGTGAGATATCTATCATAAGCTATAATTTCGTCTCCTTTTAAGTTTGTTGAATAACAAGGAAATGATTTGTGAGTGTATGTGTTGTTGTTTCAAGTTCTGAATAAAGCAATCTTGACGTTACCCTATCTAGTGAAATATGTGCCGCCTCTGCGCCTATGCTATCAAGTGTATCAATATCGGATGATAAGTGTTTTATTTGTTGGGATTATCTGGAAAATCAGATAAAAGGATAGTAGTATCAAAATTAAATCGATAGTAATGTGCTGCACTAAAAAACTTTGCTTATCACGTGTATAAGTGTGTAAAGTAGTGTGATATCTTCCATCATCCAACACTACAGTTACACATTTGAGATAAACATTGTTCGTAATAAAAAGATCTAGAGACGGTGTCATACAAAGGCATATCACCATTTTTCTTCTTGTCATTATTGTATATTATCATCAGAGTTACGACTAATGAAGAGAAGAAGATAAATCCACTTAACGTTATATTATTATATAGTAACAAATATTTGCTTGTTCGATGAACCTTTCAATCAAACAGAAGGCTTTGAAACATCATAAACATTATAACCCCTCTAGCTTACACAACCACACTACCTCATAAAAGTTTTGAAATGTCATTTGTAAGGATATAATTATGAACCAATACGTACTGTATGTGCGTATGTGTGCTTTTGTGTGCGTGTGTGCGTGTGTGCGTGTGTGTGTGTGTGTATGAGTGTATATTCATATTTTTTTTGTTTTTATATTGTAATAGGTATTACTGGAGATGTTCCTAATGGTGTAGTGTACACTGATCTACAACGAACCGTCCAATTAGGAGACAGGGCTGTTTTGAAATGTCAGTTTTATGGAACCCCATTAGCTGTCTATTGGAAGAATATAAACGACCCAAGCATGATCCCGAAATTGATCAGACGGGTGGAAGAAGAACATGATTCTGGGTCTTGTGTTCAGGACAAGACGTGTGAAATGAATGACGATTATTCTTTGATCATCAAAAACGTCACCATAGCTGACCAAGGTCGATACTCCTGCAGAGTTGCTAACTACAAGGGAATCATGATTCATAATCATACAGACTTGAAAGTACATGGTAGGTCCTTAATTGATTCTGAGAGAAAATGCAAGAAAATGTAGCTAATCCATTTATAGTTCTTAGATTTTAGCAACTCTATGAAGACGTTTCTTTAATTTGACAGGAGAATGCCTCTTTAAGGAAAAGGAACTCCAACAAATTTTAGTTGATAGCCTTATCACAAATATTGTAAAGTTACTCCTCTGCGATAACTTAGCAAGAAAAATAATCTCTACAGAGTTTGCAGTTTCCTTGCTAGTCATTTTTCCATGGGACTCGCCATTTTGTGACAGAGACGTACATAAAACTGGTTACATATATTTTCGATTTGAGATGCCGGTGTCACAAGGTGGCTGCTGTTTGTATCGATAGCTCTAACTTTATAAACCTAGTGTTATATGTAATACCCTATCCATCTTCTGCAGGTCAGTGAATATGTGCTAATATGACATCAATACTTTAATAAAAATGGAAGAATACCTAGCAAGAAAACTGCCAAATTTGAGAGATTATTTTCCTTTCTATATTTTCTATATTTTCTATATTTTCACAATAATTTCACAATATTTCGGGGATTTGGGCATAACTTTCTTACTTTTACCATCCCTTTAATAAAACCCTGATAAGATTCATCGCCACATACTTTGAATGTCAACATCATTGTGGATGTTTTGCTTTTTCATCAATATGTTCATATTCCCTCGTAGGCCTAATATGAAACATGTAAACAACATGTTTCATTTTGTATGATTTGTGACATAACACAAACCCCTTTTGGGGTAACAATTTTAAAAATGTTGTAAACTTCCATTATTACATATATTTGCGATAACGGCCTACGGTTTACTACAAATCATTTTTTAATTCGCAATAAACGAGCTGTATGAACAGATGTTTAAATTGCGCCAAAATTATAGATGTTGTCGATCACATAATTATGTAAAGATCTCGCCCACTCACGTGCTATTGTATACTATTTAAACAAAAATTATGTGATACTATTTTATTTGAAGCTACAGCGGAGGAACCTTATCCCTTCATCAATGAGTGTAAAGAAAGTGGAAACAATTGTACTGTTACATCGCAGAGTCCGCTAAACATTACCTGTACAGCTTCGAGATACTTCCCGAATATAGACTTATTGTTTCTACATGGCAATCAGAGGGTTTCGACCATAGAAACAGTCGAATGGACAAATGAAGATGGGACGAAGAGCAAATTGATCTTCACTAGAGCGCCACCAAGCAACATACCCTACGTGTGTATGGCGTTTAATATTCCTGGATCTCAAGATGAACGCACTGCGACTATATCAGTTTTCGATCATCATGGAAATACTTCCTTTGGGTCTGGCGAACCAACTGAGAGCGATCCAACTCTTTTAAACAAAATTGGTAAAAGTTAATTTTTCACATTTTGAAATTTTTGCTCTGAGTGTTAAGATTTTAACAGCAGTTTGATGATTATAAATCAGGAAATCCTCACTGAACTGAAAAGCCAGGTATGATTTTGTTTTGTGTCCGAAATATGTAAGGGGAGGGGCAACTAGTCGCTCTCATCTAGATCCATGCACTGATTCAGTTATTTATTCGTTTTTAATCGTTTCAGACCGTTGTTACTTCTTTAGCATTCGTATTTTCAATACGTTATATAGTGTGAAGACCCCTTTTAAAAATTGGTCTTGAGCCTGTTAAATTGACAACTTTTGAAGCGCTGAACTTAGGGTAATTAGAAAACATTCGGTAAAGAGCTCACTTGGATTCCAAGTCATCGTTAGTTTATGACCTGCCCAATTGTGTGTTAACTTTTCATCTCTCTGTCCACAGCCTTGCCAGTTGGAATCTCCGCTGTAGGTGTTTGCAGCTTCATCGTGTTAGTCATAATATTGTGCAAGACATACCGGAGAAGAGAAAGTAAGTTTATGTTGCGTCCGCTATGCATTTATTCGTTCCCATAATCATAATAACAGTGGCATATCTACAAATTGTTAAACCGAGTGTGCAATATCATTAGAAAGATCACAAAATAAAACTATTTGATGTTTGTATTGTTAATTCCTTATCCTAGTGTCAAACATAATAAAATTTCAATGATAAATATTTTAATAGTATTAGCAGGTTGCCTTTCCAATCCTAAATGTTCAATTATAAGCATTTGGTATGAATATTTGTCGTTTAAACAAAGTCAATATATATCTAATATCAAGACTTGAAGGCCACTACATTATGTGAGTCAATAAAAGGGAAATCCAAATTTTACCCTTAAAACTCAAGAGCCAATTAGAATAGACTTAGTTTTTACCCGAGATGATTCAGTGATACTAGGCTGTCATACAGTCGATACATGCATTTCTGATCATTACATGATCTGCTTTTCGCTGGCTAAACAGAAATCAGAGCCAATCTCTATTACTTCTTCCCTACGCAACTATCGCAAGATCGATAAAGTTCAATTCACTAATGCTTTACATGAATTAGTGTCATCTCAACCAGGGGCGTCGCCAAAGGGGGGGTGTGGGGGGTGCGACACCCCCCCACCTGTCAGGATATTGTCGGTAAAATTGCGCTGCCGTCGGGAAAAAGAGAAAAGGGGGAGGGAAAAAAAGAGAGGGGAAAAAAGAGAGGGGAAAAAAGAGAGGGAAAAAAGAGAGGGAAAGGGAAAGAAAAGAAAAAAAGAAGAGGAAAGAAAAGAAAGAAAGGAAAGAAAGGAAAAGAAAGGAAAGAAAAGAGAAGAAAGAAAGAGAAAAAAGAAAAAGAGGGAGGAGAGGAAAGAAAGGAAAAGAAAGAAAAGAAGGAAAAGAAAAGAAAAAAAGGAAAAAAAAGAGTGAAAGGGAAACAATAGAAACGGGGGATGAAAGAGAGGAGAGAGAGGGGAGGTAAGAGTCTGAGAGAGGAGGAGTGGGAGTAAAAGAGAGAAGGGGGTTGTTGGGTGGAGTCGTCTCGTCGAGGGACCAAGAAAGACATGGGTAAATATGTTGCTGTGTCGGGTCAGCTTTGTCGGTATTCTTGCTCGATCCTCGTGTACTATATCAATGCAGAAGTTTGAAGTCGGTGAGATGTATATTGTCGGTCGACCGACAATATACATCTCTCCCTACGAACTGTGACTTTTTATCCGCTGTGACGACTTCGAGAGTGACTACAACTACAATACTTGTATTTTCTCGAAGTTTCACTTTCCTATAATATCAGCTAAAGAAATCAGAGGTTTAACATTTTCGGGGAAACTATATTCAAACAAGGTTTAAGAGTCAACAACGGTACGACGAATCGTCTTCCTTTCTTTATATTGTGATGAAACGCCAAAAATTCCGCGCTTCGCGCGGAAGGGGAAACTTCATTTAGACGAGTCGAAAACGGTACAACGAATCGTCTTCCTTCTCTAATAATTAAAGGAAACGTCAAAGCTTCCGCGCTTCGCGCGAGGGGGGAAAACTAAATTCAGACAAAATTAATAGGACTTATTTAGAGTTGAAAACGGTACAACGAATCGTCTTCCTTCTCTAATAATTAAAGGAAACGTCAAAGCTTTCGCGCTTCGCGCGAGAGGGGGAAACTGAATTCAGATGAATAGGGCTTAATAAGAGTTGAAAACGGTACGATGAATCGTCTTCCTTTCTCTATATTGTGTTGAAACGCCAAAATTTCCGCGCTTTGCGCGGAAGGGGAAAACTTCATTTAGACGAGTCGAGAACGGTACAACGAATCGTCTTCTTTCTCTAATAATTTAGGGAAACGTCAGAGCTTTCGCGCTTCGCGCGAGAGGGGGAAACTGAATTCAGATGAATAGGGCTTAATAAGAGTCGAAAGCGGTACGATGAATCGTCTTCCTTTCTCTATATTGTGATGAAACGCCAAAATGTCCGCGCTTCGCGCGGAAGGGGAAAACTTCATTTAGACGAGTCGAGAACGGTACAACGAATCGTCTTCTTTCTCTAATAATTTAAGGAAACGTCAGAGCTTTCGCGCTTCGCGCGAGAGGGGGAAACTGAATTCAGACAAAATTAATAGGGCTTATTTACAGTCGAAAACGGTACAACGAATCGTGTTCTTTCTCTAATAATTTGAGGAAATGTCATAGCTTTCGCGCTTCGCGCGAGAGGGGGAAACTGAATTCAGATGAATAGGGCTTAATAAGAGTCGAAAACGGTACGATGAATCGTCTTCCTTTCTCTTTATTGTGATGAAACGCCAAAAATTCCGCGCTTCGCGCGGAAGGGGCAAACTTCATTTAGACGAGTCGAGAACGGTACAACGAATCGTCTTCTTTCTCTAATAATTTAAGGAAACGTCAAAGCTTCCGCGCTTCGCGCGAGAGGGGAAAACTGAATTCAGACAAAATTAATAGGGCTAATTTAGAGTCTTTCTCTTTCTCTAACAATATGAGGAAACGTCAAAGCTTTCGCGCTTCGCGCGAGAGGGGGGAACTGAATTCAGATGAATAGGGCTTATTAAGAGTCGAAAACGGTACGACGAATCGTCTTCTTTCTCTAACAATTTAATGAAACGTCAAAACTTCCGCGCTTCGCGCGGGAGGGGGAAGCTTCATTCAGATAAGGATTATGAGTCGAGAACAGTACACCGAATCGTCTGCTTTTTCTCATAATTTAATGAAACGTCAAAGCTTCCGCGCTTTGCGCGGGAGGGGGGGGGGACTGAAGTCAGACAAGGATAAACAGTCGAGAACGGTACAGCAAATCGTCTTTTTTTAACAATAATTTAATGAAACGTCATAGCTTTCGCGCTTCGCGCGGGGGGGGGGGGGGACTTCATTTAGCCAAGGATTAAAAGTCGAAAACGGTACAATTAATCGTCTTCTTTTCCTAATAATTTAAGGAAACGTCTAAGCTTCCGCGCTTCGCGCGGGAGGCTCATCACCCACACCCCCTAATGAGCGCGCTTTTAAGTGATTCTCTTGCTCACTACCGCCTCTCCCTAAAATAAGATCCTAGCTCCGCGCCTGCATTAAAATATATAGCTATGATGCTGACTAAATTGAAGAAATAATCCGTATATTTATGTCGTCGAGGAAAATGACCATTTTGCGCATATGCAAGTACTATAGATAGTCCATAGGAAAAACAATTTAGCCTTCGGCCCCAGGTTTATAGGGTTGAATTTGTAGATATTGGACATTTAATTTTGTCGGTAACTGGTGGCTAGTTTTGTCGGTAATCGTTGGCCTCTACACCCCCCCACTGAAAAAGGTCTAGCGACGCCCCTGATCTCAACCTGCAGGAACAGATAGTGAATCCTTATTTGATTGGTATGTTTCTGGAGTCACTAAGGTACTTGATACCTATGCTCCATCGGTAACCAATTGCAAGTCTCGCCCTTTGAAGCTACGTAGACCTTGGTTCAACGAGTCTGTGCTTGTGGCACGCCAACATCGCCGTAAAGCAGAGCGGAAATGGCGAAAAACAAGACTGGACTCAGATCGCAAATTGTTCATAGAGGTTAATAAGAATGTATGCCAAGTCATTGATATTGCTAAAGAAGATTTTTTGAAAGATAAGTTGGGTTCATATACTGTCAAGGAGGTATATCAGATTATCCATTCTCTTTTAAATAAGAAGTCAAGCCAACTCCCCTTGTATGATTCTGCATCCAGATTGGCTAATCAGTTTTCTTCATTTTTTGTCGGTAAGATAAGAAAGATAAGATATGAAATAGATACTTGTAATGTACCTGTTGATACCCAGTTTAGTGACACTCTAAATGAAAACATTCCTCTTTTTGAAAATTTTCAGTTGCTTACACAATCAGATTTGTCCAGAATCATCATGTCATCTGCTACTAAATCCTGTCGACTTGATCCCATCCCAACATGGCTACTGAAAGAGAACTCTGATCATTTATTACCATTGCTTACAAACATAGTCAATCAATCTCTTTCCACAGGTACTTTCCCCAACGGAGCACAGTCAGCAATAATTAGACCACTTTTGAAGAAACCAGGCTTGAACCAAAATGACCTTAGAAAGTATAGACCAGTGTCAAACTTAACATATTTAGGTAAACTCATCGAGAAAGCAGCATGTACACAATTAGTTCATCACATTGAATCTAACTATCTTTCTGATTCTTTTCAATCTGCTTATAGGTCATGTCACAGTACCGAGTCAGCTCTAATTAAAGTAAAAAACGACATAATGTTTGCTCTTGATTCAAACCAGGTAGTTCTAATGGCACTGTTAGATCTATCAGCCGCATTCGATACGATCGATCATCAAATATTTATATCCCGTTTATTCAAAAGAACAGGTGTTAGGTCAACAGTTTTGTCCTGGTTTCAGTCATACCTCTCTGCATGGTCTTCCCAAGTTGACATAGCCGGCAAATTGTCAAACCTCACAGCCATAGAATTTGGACTCCCCCAGGGTTCAATAGTAGGACCCATAGGATACTCAATTTATACTCTTCCTATTGGAGATATCGTCCGACATCAGAGTATTAATTATCATCTCTATGCTGATGACATACAGTTATATGTTTCCTTTAATCCTAAGACTCCAGGAGCTCTTGATAGCGCACTTATCAAACTTCAAATTTGTATTTCAGATATTAGGCGATGGATGGTCGTAAATAAGTTAAAATTAAATGATTCAAAGACTGAATTTTGTGTTGCTGCTTCAGGTCACAATCTGCGCAGTCTTCCAAATGTTCAGTTGGATGTTGGTGGCACACTCATTAGCCCTTCAAAAACAATAAGAAACCTTGGCGTTGTATTTGATTCTTGCATGTCGATGTCTCACCATATTTCCCACATCTGTAGTATGGCTACGTTTTATTTAAGAAATATTGCTAAAATCAGAAGGTTTATTGACCAGTCTGCCTGTCATAACGCTGTGCGTTCTTTAGTTCTATCCCGTATTGATTATTGTAATGGGCTTCTCTCTACCATTCCCTCAACTAAATTGATTCGTGTGCAACGGTTACAAAATTGGGCAGCCCGATTGATATTTCAGGTTTCTAGGGACCATCCATCTCAGCCACTCTTGAGATCATTACACTGGCTTCCATTGAAACAAAGAATAATTTTTAAATTACTCTTGTTTGTATTCAAAATATTCAATAATCAAGCTCCACAATATTTACATACCTGTTTGAATTTGTATACACCTGCCAGGGCATTGAGGTCAGCCAGTGATCCTCTCCGTCTCACATATTCAGTTACCCGCACATTAGCCGGTGATAGAACATTTACTGTATCTGCTTCAAAATGTTGGAATGATTTACCACTTAGAATCAGGCAGTCTCCATCAGTTCTTACCTTCAGAAAGGCCTTAAAAACACATCTTTTTTGCAATTTGTAGTTGTAAGACTGTTTTTTTCTAATTATATGTATTTATGTAATTTTTATTTTCATTCACTGTAAGCGCTTTGGGCCTTATGGGAAAAGCGCGGTATAAGTAATAATAAATAATAAAATAAAAAATAATAATATACTGGTTTCATATCATTCATAGCCTTTTGATAGGTTAGATATAACTCGATCACAACTGTTTTCGAAAAAATGAACTCAAGACAATTTTAATACTCTATTTTAGTCCCAAACGGTCTCATATGAACATTCCCCCCTTCCAAATGGTTCCTTTATTAAATAACATCCTTCACATATGTATACACGAACAGATATATACATGCGGAATTTCAAAATGATATTTTTGGCCATTCAAAATATGATAAGAACATACTTGTAGAGATATCAGTTACAAATTGCAGTTAATTTTTAAAATATCACAGATTTACTTGGGAAAATAATTAAGAAGAAATACAATCAGAAACACTTTGCAAAAAGTAACTCCTTTTTCAAAAAATTCTTTTCTTTCAGATTTGTTTCACATATTTACTTTTCCATGTCATATTAAACACCTTATCGCTGATATAGATACATTATTACGGGAAAGCCAATACTCAAGTTTCGACCATATTTCATTTGAATAAATATAGTAAGAAAATATATTTATAATCGTTTCTTCACTGTTATTACAGAATGTACATAGGTTATCTGTAACAAATTTAAATCTTAACAAAGCTTCTTTCATATAACGAATTACATTCAATATCTTGAACTGAAACCACCTCATGTTTACATCGACAGTTGAATAAAAGGGAAGTAGGTAATAAGAACTCCATACAGTATTGTCAAGGTCAAACTCCTGTTTCCACTTTGTAAACATTTACATTCCTTTATCTAATGCTTCAATAAAGAACGGTAGATACAGGCGCAGATCCAGGGGGCCGAGCGGGCCTTGCCCCCCCCCCCCGCAACAACAACAAAAAAAGAGAAGAAAGGAAAAGAAGGGAAAGGGAAAAAGGAGAAAAGGGGAAAGAAAGAAGAGGAAGAAGAAAAGAAAAGGGGGAAGAAGGAGATAGGGGGCCGAAAGGGCCTTGCCTCCCAGGCTGTTAACCCCCCCCCCCCCCCCAATAAAAAAAATAAGAGAGAAGGAAGGATAGGGAAAGAAAAAAGGAAAAGAGGAGATACTGGCGTACTGATAGAGGGTGGGGGGGGGGGGCTTGGGAAAATCAAATTCAAACGTGGTTTATTTCTAATTCCATAACTGTGGATTACAAATAATGCTGAAATGACATAATTTCCGAAATTAATCCTCACATTTTAGTAAATTATACATCTTTATGTGTTTGTTGGAAAATGACAAATTCCTAAATTTACAGCCAGGCAAAAAATATGATTCTTGAGATTCCTACATGTCAGGGCCCGAGGTACGGCGGGGATCGAGAGCCTCGAGCCCCCCCCCCCCCCACTTTTCTTGAAAAAGTATATTAAACAGAAATAAAATAGAATGAGAGCAAGAAAGTAAGAATAGTTAACTGCCAGTGTAAACAAAATAATGAGGCATCAAAATATGCTCATCTGACCGTGATTAAATGCCTAATACCCCTAAGCTTCCGGGGGCTTTGCCCCCTTGATTCCATCTAGGGCCCTACGGCGGGCCCTTAGATGATCATCTGACGGTAATTTAATGCCTAAAACCCCTGATTTTTGGGGGCTCCGCCCCTGGACCCCACGCCAAATAGTTACCTGCCAGTGTCACAAAATAATAAGGTATACAAAAAAATATGCTCATCTGACCTTAATTAAACGCCTAAAACCCCTGAGCTTCCGGGGCCGGCTCCGCCGCCTCGACCCCACCAGAGGCCCTAAGGCGGGCCCCTGAATGCTTATCTGACCGTAATGTATTGCCTTAAACCCCTGAGCTTGCGGGGTCGGACAAGGTATCAAGATGTGTTTATCTGACCGCAGGCGCGTAGCCGGGGGGGGGGGGCGGTCCCCCCAATCGGAAGAGGACGTAGGAAGAAAAAGGAGCAGACAAAGAACATCTTTGAAATTCACACAAGGATTAAGAGTATAGAGAACGGTACAACGCATCGTTTTCTTCTCTAATAATAAAACGTCAAAGCCTCGTGCAGGAGGGGAGGGGGGGGGGACTGAATTCAGACGAGCATTCAGAGGCGAGAACGGTAATACGAATCTTTAATGATTTAATGAAACGTAAAAGCTTCTGCGCTTCACGCGGGATGGAGGGGGAACTAAATACCGATGAGGATTATTTTCGAGAACGGTACAACGAATCGTCTTCTCCTCTAATGATTAAATGAAGATTAAAAGCTTCCGCGCTTCGCGCGGGAGGGGGGAACCTGAATTCAGACGAGGATTAAGAATCGAGAACTGTACAACGAATTGTCTTCTTTCTCTAATGATTTAATGAAACGTTGAAGCTTCCGCGCTTCGCGCAGGAGGGGGAGGGGGGACTGATTTTAGACAAGGATTAAGAGTTGAGAACTGTACAACGAATTGTTTTCTTCCTCTAATGATTTAATGAAACGTAAAAGCTTCCGCACTTCGCGCGGGAGGGGGGGAACTGAATTCAGACGAGGATTAAGAGTCGAGAACTGTACAACGAATCGTTTTCTTTCTCTAATGATTTAATGAAACGTAAAAGCTTCCGCGCTCAGCGCGGGAAGGGGGAACTGAAATCAGACGAGGATAAAGGGTCGAGTACGGTACAACGAATCGTCTTCTTTCTTTAATAGTTTAATAAAACGTTAAAGCTTCCACGCTTCGCGCAGGAGGGGGAGGGGGGACTGAATTTAGACAAGGATTAAGAGTCGAAGACTGTACAACGAATCGTTTTCTTTCTCTAATGATTTAATGAAACGTAAAAGCTTCCGCGCTTCGCGCGGGAGGGGGGGGGGGAACTGACATCAGACGAGGATAAAGTGTCGAGAACGGTACAACGAACCGTCTTCTGTCTTTAATAGTTTAATAAAACGTCAAAGCTTCCGCGCTTCGCGCAGGAGGGGGAGGGGGAGGGGGAGAATTTAGACAAGGATTAAGAGTCGAGAACAGTACAACGAATCGTCTTCTTTCTCTAATAATTTAATAAATCGTAAAATTTTGCGCGGAGGGAAAAAAAAACTAAATTCAGACGAGAATTATTTTCGAGAATGGTACAACGAATCGTCTTCTTCTCTAATAATATAATGAAACGTCAAAGCTTGGGAGGGGGAAACTCGCCCCCCGCATTACATCACTGTTGGTCACCATTACGTACCAATATTTGGCACGCATAATTTCAAATTTGGGCCTCCCCCCCCCCCCCCCCCCCCTAAGAAATCCTGGATCCGCGCCTGGGTAGATATGTGCACAATCCGTTTGCACTTTAATTATTAATAACAATGCTTTCGGATGATACATGTAGGTTTAATGACCTTTTGTATTAATTTGTTTTTATATTAAAACCAAATCGAATGGCATGACATAAGCCATAATATTGAAGAAAGTTTACGTGTACATTGTATTTACGTTGAAAATCAGAATATGAGAGAAATGACCTGTTTCTGTTTCTAAAACATCGATAACGAAACGTACCCCCCTTAGCACACGAAGACTTAAAATAAATTACATTATAATTAACTTGTATTCTAGGATTATTCCAAAGGGGTTGACATGCAGTATCATCTACAGTAACAGAGTAAGATCTGAATTGAGTAGGATCTGAAAGGCTAATAATATTTCTTCCCAAAATGGTTGCGCATTGTAGTGGCTAATTTCTTTGTAATATTCAGCCCCCACGAATAACTGAAGAGATGTATATTATGAAGGCAAGAATGATTGAACAATGAAGAGTGAAATTTTCAGAACAAATAAATCTTCTTATCCATGATATTTAAAGTGATTTAGAATGCATAAAAATGTCAGTCATTCTTACCCCACCATCATTGTAAAATTGGCCCATTTGTTTCCTACTTATTTTATCACGTTTGCCATACCATATGAATTCGAAAAAACTTCGATTGATATCCTTCATAATTTTAAATTTTGGTTTCGGAAGATATAAAAACAGGTTATTCAATTTGGGTACAAATAAGGATTTTACTAAGGTTACTCTTCCTAAGGGAGTCAATGTTCTTTTCACCCCTGTCGTCATCTGACGGTTTAACTGCTGAACCTTTTCTTGATAATTGTGATTAACCATTTTTGATTGTTTAACTTAAATGTATATTACCAAATATCTAAAATATCTTTCAGATATCCAGTTAAGTATGTACTCGTGTAAATCTCTTTTGAAAGTTCTATTATCAACAACAACAAAGCAAAGACAAAAACAGAAGCCTGTGTAAGATGCTATACGAAATCTATATGTACTGATTACAATATTTGGTGCTGAATCTGGGATTCCCGTAATACACATTATATATACACACTGTTACGGATATATATATATAATTACGTCAATGAATTATATAAATTTTGTAATGACCTCGCTTGTTCTTACTTTATTTTTCAACAGACGGGACCGACGAAGAATGTAGGGCGATCCTAGCGGCACAAAAAGGTGAACGTAACTAAATAGAGATTGATACAATTTCGGTTTTAATTGTTGATGTATCATTCCCCTGTGCAGTAAGGTCACAACGACAGAAGCGATTTAAGAGGGGTGGAAGGCTCGGCTCAACCCCCCCCCCCTCCTCCTCCAAAAAAAAAAAAATCAGAGGCAGGTGTAGAATGCAAGAACCCCCTAGCGAGCACCCCCCCTCCCCCTCTCCTGCAAACAAATGTCTAGAACCGCTTCTGCACAACTATACATTCCAAATAAGAATGACATGAACTACAAATCAATAGAAATTCATATTCAAATTTAAGCTAAAACTATCTAGCAAAGGTTTTGCCCAACTGAATGCCAATCGATTGGTAGCGGCCGGTCTTTTGCTTAGGATAAGACCTATTGTTGCTCGAGCACAATTCAATCAGAAATTGAATTAAAAAACAGCAAATCAATAATTTTGATGTGGTAGTGATAAGGAGGGAGGGACAGCCCTAAAGCATACCACATTAATCGTGGATTGATTAAGAAAAAGATTATATTAGGGGTCGACTTGATGGCGTTAAAGTTAATGCAAGAATTTAATGCCATGATAAAAATCGGGTTTATTAATAGGATTAATATTTTGGATTGATCTATACAAAATCTTTATTTGGGACCGAAGAGAGTTCGGTTTTAACCAATCAAAGATTTAAAGATAAACTCCAGTTCTGGTAAAAAAAAAAAATATTAATTCTCACAGAATCAAACGAAACTTACACTGAATGTTCAAAGTTACAAATAAATGACATGTGCCAAACAATTTTGGAAGAAAATGTATACTGGCTGAGTAATGAGCATAGAAAGACAAGGAAATCAAGTTAGTACTAGCCCCGACACCATGTGTGTTGTCCATATGTAGCTTTCTGTGTACAGTGCTTGTTACTTTACCAAGACTCGGCCAAATTTATTTTGATTTTGATGACTCCAGAACCTTACAGTGCACACCAATACTTACATGCTACATGATCAACTGTTTCTGATCCATTCCACACCTTTTCTTTCACAATGCAACCGCATTACCAGAACTCACCTTTATCTTTAAATTCGACCATCCATCGATAAAAGGCATCCAAATCATTATTCAAGATTTTCAGAAAAAGTAAAGAAGGTGATTTACAAAAAAAATCTTTGATAGACATCATAGATGTTTGCGTTTGACGTTGGATTACGGGAGTGGCTGATTCTCGCTCTCCTATATGGTCAAAACTGTGTATGATTTTGTACAATTTTTTTTTTTAAATATTCCATAACAGATCTTCATTAATGATTGAACCAAAATAGATTAATATTTCTTTAGAATGACAAAAACGATATATTGTTCTAGGTTCGATCTTTATGGTTTTCTTCCTAGAGAAGATTCATATTAAACCTCTCAATGTATTGCACGCCCAATATACCAAAGTACATAACATAGCATACAAAGGTTCAAAATTGAGAGAAATTTAACTTTCAATTCCTCTTCTATTTTTCTCAAGAGTTTACTTTTCCACCCAAATAGTGAAGAGTTGAATAGGAAACAATTTAGAAATGTTCAAAATTATTTTCCAAACACTACCACCTGGTTACAGTGCTCCCTTATGAATTTTCAGATGGTTAGATTGCATAAAATAATGCATTAAAACAGAAGAAGGAAATAACGCTCGGTAACTTTGCCCCCTCGTTTGTACAGTTACATACAGTAGATCAGTTTGGGCATGGTACCGCCACATTATTCGGGAGCATATTGTGATCGAATCTCACTGTGTTTGCCCCTGGCGCCATAAGCTTCGAGTGCCATTAATAGCGTAACTCTGCTAGTAATCATCCAGGCCGCTAGCATAGCATCGGTCCGGTAATAGTGTGATAGGGAGGAATATGTGTCTTAACCACTTTCCCCTGTCTGTTTCCTATTTCCCCTTTTCGCCCCTTTAATTTCCAATGTTGATTATCTTCTGAAAATCTTGGCAATAGGAGGCACGATATCTCTGTGGTAGAGCAGTGGTCTCGTATCCGGGATGTCCCGGGTTTGAAACCAAGTCGATGCGCCAGGGCCCTTTGATGATGCATTAATCCTCATTACAAAGTCCGTTGGTGAAGACTTAAATCCGTCGGTCCCCTAGATGCTTAATTACAAGCATACACCTGCTTCCGTATAGCAGTCAGGTAAAACAAACATAAAATACAATATTAGGATGATTATGACTGTCTTATGCCATTTTGTTGGCACGCAATCAGAGGTAATATTCGTGTTTTCTTCGTATCTAGAAGTAGCTCATTAACATTCTACTCAATTGAAAATGCTATCAAAGCCAAATATGATTCGTTCATACTTAAATTCTTTCGATTTGCGTGTCAAATCTTTTGCTGCCAGGACACAAGGAATGAAAGATCTATAATATGAATTATGTCACCCTCTTGCAGGAACAATCTCCCATTATGAACTCTGGTTTCTAGCCGGTAAAATGACCGAATCCCAAGCCGATAAGAATATGTTACACAATACATTTCGAGAACTGGACATCACTGCAGACATCAGAGAAGGGCAATTGACGCAACTACAGTGTGAGTCAAAAAAAACTTTACACCTAGAAAAATGCTAATAATTTTAAGAATCATTTATGAAAAGTAAATTATTATACACCATATGAAAGAGTGTTTCATCCCAAATCGTTTGGTACCATTTTGGGTGGCATGTGTTCACGCTTGGATAAATAGGAGGCATTGTTTGCGAGAGTGCAAAAATCGACTTGCGCCAAATAATGCTTATGTGATGTTTGAATAAAACAATTGGGATTTCGGTATTAATTCGGTCTTTGCAGATCCAAATAATATCCCTACCAAAATTAATCATGTCACACATATCAAAACACACACAGAGTCACACTCAATAAGTCACACAAACACACGCACACACTCGCACATACACACACACTCGCATAGCAAATTTAGATGTGACAGTTTGGATCGGCCTTCTTGAAATGGAAGTCTTCTTGGACCCTTCTTCTTTGAACAGACAGTGAATGGGGAGCGCTATCTAAGAATGATAGATGATCAGGTTGTCCCGGCTCTGAATCAGATGGCACGATTTAGGCGTCAGAGAAACGGTCCTTTCAGGCACATTTGGTGGGCACAAGATGGTGCCCCTGCTCACAGGACAAGGATTGTGATGACCAGGTTGAGAGAACTCTTCGGGAACAGGATCATCGCTCTGAAAGAACCTGTGGAGTGGCCACGTCGATCCCCGGACCTAACACCGCTTGATTTTTTCGTCTGGGGTTACCTCAAGTCTCGGGTGTACCAGAGCCCACCTGCGAACCTCAACGACCTACGAGAGAGGATCAGGATTGAGAGCGAAGCACTTGGGAGAGACATGCGCATGCTTCGTCGAGTGTTTCAGGAGATGCTCCATCGCGCTAGAAAGTGCATCGAAAGGGACGGAGGTCATGTCGAGGAGTAGATGAACGGACAGTTACTTGCTGGTCACAAATGAAGCTTCAAAGGATCCATGATGATAAGCATTTGAATTAACATTATCATCATAATTATGATGATCGTTAACAATTTGAAGATCAAGTAAAAAATAAAGTATTTTACTCCAAATGAACACCATTATCATATGTTTGTGTGTGTGCGCGTGTGTGTGGGTGGGTGTGTTAATGTGTGTGTTTCATATGTGCGTGTGCGTGTGTGTGTGTGTGTGACTTTGCTACTGAAAAAAGCATCTGCAATGCATCTCATTTCATACATTCAATTCATTCTCTCACTTTAATACTTTGGCGCAATTCGATTTTTGCACTCTCGCAAACAATACCTCCTGTTCATCCAAGCGTGAACACATTCCACCCACAAATGGTACCAAATGATTCGGGATAAACACTCTTTCATATGATGTATAATACTTTACTGTTCATGAATTATTTTTTAAATTATTAGTAATTTCCTAGGTGTAAAGTTTTTTTTGACTCACACTGTAGTGGCTTACCAGGCATTATGCGAGTGGAAACAGAAAAATAGAGAAGTCGACCAACCTAAGGACCTGAAAGAAGCATTGGTAAAATTTCACTTCGACGATGCATGGACAAAAATGATGGGTCATTATTACCAGTAGTATTAGCATACAACAAGTATACGCCTGTATTTAAAAATATGTTGTCGGTAGTATCCCTCTTTAAGTCTCTGCCAACCGAAGGTGGTGCCGGAGGCATAAGGATGATGATTCAAAGGCTAGAACATTTGACATTTGATTTAGACCTTGAGTTTCATTGCAATATGTCACGAAAATTCTATCCATTCCGCATACTTGATTTAGGGCGGAGGCATATAGGAGACGCAGTCGCATTTGACTTGTTTACCCTTGTAAAGAGATGTAAGAACATCAGAAATGTTTTAATCCCTCATGTTTTTTTTCTTCCTTTCTGTTGTTCTTTGAACATTACTGAAAAATATTTTGTTGACATGGATTGGCAAATTATTTTTTTCGTTCCCTTCCTTTAAGATGGCCTATCTATATACTTGTTTTCATTCCAATGATTGCGGAACTAAGCCTTTTCTTAGCCACGTATCAATCATCAGACTGGGCATGGTCCAATTAACACATGCCAAAAATCATGAAGTTTATGTTTTTGATACCATAAACATTACATTGGCATAAATAAAATTTCCCCCAAACCAAAGATATCTTATATGAGTGAGGGCATTAGTAGGGATTATCCACACACATAATTTCATGAATTTTGGAGTATCCGATAGACCCGAGGC